>CM056947.1:28307521-29507521 GCA_029856935.1 Cyclocarya paliurus
ATTTCTTCAGAAGGATTTCCCCCGCGTTCGCTCCTCCACTCCCCCCCAGCTCGTGTCCTTTCGCGCGGAACTGTGTTGAGTCATCACTCCGGCGCCGTGTAGTCACAGATTCTCCTCTGGGTTCACCATATCCATACGGATTCTCCAGCTTCATCATTTTCCGCACGGCTTCAGTCCTCCTCTGGTATTGTAGCTGCCGCGAGAGCCACCGCATGTCTCTTAGATGGGTAAGAAATTAAAGAAAAGGGTTTTTATTTTTCTCTTTTCGTTTCATCTCTCCATTTCTAGCATTACTCATTTTTGTGTGTTTATGCGTTTATGGATCTGCCATTTGACGTTTGTTTGATCTGTGTTTGTGTGGGGTTTTTGGGCTGTTGATGTTGTATGTATGACTGGGATTTTTGGTTGTGATAACATTCGAAATGAGCCTATTTGATGTTTGTTTGGTCTCTGTTTTGTGGGGTTTTTGGGTTGTTGATGTTCTATGTTTGCCACTGATTTTTGGGCTGTTGATAACATCTGAAATGAGGAATATTTATTGGCTGGGACTGGTTGGAAGGGGAAAACACAGAGGGGATTGTATGTCTTCCAGTTTGTTCCTTCTTTTTAGTTTGGTGCTTTACATCCTGTTTTTTCATTAAAAACATTAATCAAAGAAAGCAATGTTTTTTCATTAATTCTGCTCTTCACTTTCAAGGAGCACTACTGATAATAATTAACTGATTACCACAAATGCGAAGAATAAAGGGTAGTGATAATATCAAGTGAAATAAATTATCTAATTATTGTAACAACCAGAAATAAGCAAAGAGAAATTGAAAAGAAGCAGGCCAGTAAAGAGGAAGGCATAACAAAAGTAGAGCACGTCAGGTTAAGCTAGTCAGCCCATAATCCATGGTGTAGGCAAGCAAGTAAAGCATCAACATATAAGCATGCAGCAAACCAAAATAATCTTACCTTGGTATAATTCTTGCTGTCAACACCATGGCCTTTGACATACAAATACCCTATCCCATTATAAGCCGATGAATTTGCTGTCTGGAAGCAAGGGTAAGCCATTCAAGCGCTTCTGTGTAGTTCCTCTCAACCCCAACTGATCCCCGAGCATATATCTCTCCAAGAACTTCCATTGACCTTGGCTCCCTTTTCTCCACAGCCTTCAAAAACCATGACACTGCCTTGGCATGATCAGGCCTCAAACCTCTAAGCCCCAAGTAGTAAAACATGCCAATTGTGTACGTGGATTCAGCATTCCCTTTATGTGCCTGAAATTCCAGAATCTGGACTTCCTCAGCAAGAGGAGGATAAAAAAAATCTGATTCCCCTAATCATATAAAAAATATACTTCCATTTTTGTAGCTAAATAGCTAGATACTACCATTTTCAATTTTCTGATATTTAATATATTGTTTAAATCAAAATAGTGGTAGTTGGTATGATTGCTAATCTTGTTCCTATTTCATGGTTCCATCCCTTTGTCTGAGCATTTGTTTTTTTCCTCAGGGAACAACAAAGGCCCTTGTGTTGAGAGAGATACCTGAAACTCGAGTTCCCAAACTACTATCCGATAAAGAATATTTGGCTTCTTGTGACATAGCAGTGTTTGTTCATGACAGGTAAATCTTTGGTTTGATAACTTGTATTGTTTTTTTAACCTATTTCCTGAATTTCTTGGGAAATTTCCCTTATTGATGCTATTGCACATTTGCACATGGGGTAGGTTTAACCAATGGCTTTTTAACTTTGATGCATGATAGACAAAGCGTGTGTATGGGTTTTGTTTGTCTTTTCTTTTCTTTTCCTCTTTTGTTCCTAAGGAGTTTTAAGTATCTAGTATCTACCAAGGAATTGCCACTAACTCTATTAAAAGGTGAACTTACTTTTTCAATACTATTTTTTTTATAAGTTCAATCTTTCTTTTTACTAATCGAAGTGACAAGAATACTATATTATTTGACTTGGTATGACTTGTTGTGTGGAGATAAGGTTATCAAGGTAGTTTATCGAAGAGTTTTGGTGGCAAACCTATTTTACTTCTATTTGATGACACTTACTTGTGGGATGTTGGGTCCCCTCAATCTCATAAAAGAAATGAACGTTGCCCGTACAAGGATAAATGATCATAAGTTCTCTTCGGCAAAATGATTGAGTGTACATCTGAGTAAAAGAAAGCTGCTCACATTTTGTTAAAATGTTTTTCATACAAGGATACAGTTGTTATCTCAAATGTAGCCAAGAACTATCCTTTTTCAAACTATAAATTTATGAATTTCTGATTAGCATTTTCCGTTCTTTTCCTTTCTTTTTGAAAAGAAGCAGAGAAATCGACCATCACGATCCATGGGTTTTGAAAACATGAATTGCCAAGCTGAACTCTCTGCAGTTTTCTAGTACAGTAATATACAATATGTTTGTCTATTTTTTTCAAATAGAGCTTTTCTTAACATAGCTGTTAAAATATTTACTTGATCATCCATTCTAAGGGAAAAAACAGACTGAGGATTTAGATTGTTTGCACTCTTTATTTCTTGCTCTGCGTTGCTGTTTGCTCTGGCTAAATGAGAACCTCTTGAGACAGTTCTTATCACTGTTTGCTGTCAAAAGTTCTACAGCTTCCAGCTAAACCGTGGTCATGGTGGTTATTAGTAATAAAATGTGTCCTCTTGCCCACCAAAACCACGGATATTTAATACTGCATGTCAACAGCCATGTGCTACGATCTTAACTCTGAATCAAAAGGCATGTAGGCTATCAATATTGGTAGGATGTTTGGGTTGAAACTCTATGAATATTGGTGGCCATGTAGGCTGTGTTATTTGAAATATGAATGTTTGGGTTGGATTTCCAGTGCCCTTGATTTCCGGTTGCAATCATGTTGATTATAGGATTCTGATCTGATCACTTGAAATGCTTTTGTAATTCTTATATGAAACTGATGTTAAGATAGTTGTAAAAGTTTAGATTTTTTGGGGCGAGCTAGAAAGAGTTCTTTGCATATGTATCTACATATAGAAATGATTATATTATCATATTTGTTACTAAAAAAATCTATCTATGATACCGAACGTATCATAGATGAAGAATGTGATCCAACCCATTAAATATTCGAATGAAATGAATATTAGATAATTTGGTAGTCATGCCTAAAAAAAAACAAAAAAACCAAAATTACAAGTCAAATTGTAATTTGACCTCTTCTTACAATTTTGAAAATAGTATGAACAATCTGCATTTAAGAACAAAAAGATTGATGTTAATGCCAAATTTTGGAAATAGTACCATAGTCGCATACTTCCTACAATTTTGTGGCGAAATAACTCTACGTAAATGGAAGATATTTTTATAAAATATTAATATTCTTATAACTCTATTTTATAAAATCAATCTGCATTTAAAATTTTAAAATAATTTTATAAAACTTTTGAAAAAATAGCTGTCTTTGATCACTTTTCATCTGAATTAAAATAATAATAACTGGATTTCTTTTGTCCTCATGAATCTACCAAGTTTCTCCATCATCAGATTTCTTTTGATCACAATCACTACTTCATCCAGTTCACCACACATGCCTTTCTCCCCCATATGCATCGAGGGTCCAACAAATTCACTAGGCTCCTCAACATCAGATGCTAAAAACCTCTGCCAATTCCAGCACCCTCACAGAAAAGGAATTTCCCTGCTGCTATCATCCTTTGGAATTCATAATTTTTACCAGCAAAGCTTCTGCCCTGGAGATCCTGTTGCCTCTTTTGTCTTGAATGGGACTACTTTTGATTACTTTTTATGCAGCCTTTTTCAACCTCTTAGCTTCTAATTATATGTCTTTGTTTCGTGTACTCCCCCTGTACTTGGATCATGCCTAATTAATTATGAGGTTTAGATGATCAATGCATAGTTGTTAGATATATTTGATATTTCCGTCTTCTTTTGTGTATATAAACTATACCTTGTGAATGCATGTTGAGGGATTTCTTCTGCTAATATGATATTGTAACACTCAATACTTACTGAATAACAGCGTGATGGGCGAAGAAGAAGATGGAAGGCCTACGTGGCCTTCTACATCGATTTCACGCACCCAGGTATTTATTTCATTGGTTTTTTGAACATATCCAAGTGTGAGATACTGTAGCATGTATTCATTCCATTGTTTATTTGGATATTATAGGGATTTTATGGTACTGTAAATCCATATCCATATAACCTGCCATATATGATGCCTCCAAATCCATATCCGTATGCTTGGGGCAGCCAGGTAAAGTTATTACCTTTATTGAATTTTTTTTCCACGTGTGGGTTTGAGTCATTCTAACAAAGTGGGTAATTGCAGCATCTGGCATTGCCACCCTTTGGACCAACCATGCCATCCCCTCCGTCAAGTAATCCAGACGAGTTGAGACGAGGTGAAGATACAACCCAGGTAGTTCATTTCAGTCTGATTTTATGGTTTGTGCTTGTACCTCGGTATGTTTCTCACTGAATAACGTGCATTCCGAAAAATGCAGCATTCGGCGATGCCACCATGTGTGCCAACTATGCCCTACCCACCTTGCACAAGTGATTCATCAACTATGCCATTTAGAGCTGAAGGTGAAAAGAATGTTGGAGGTACACTTTTAACCATATGCAATCTCATCTATTGTGTATATATATATTTCTAATCCTAACCATGCAATCTTCCTTGTCAGAAACTTCATCCGACGTAAATATTGAGCCAGATGCGGAGGGGCTGAATGAAGTATCAGATGATGATATAGAGTTGAGCCTCCAAGATCTGGAATGAAATTCCCTACTGATAAAGAGGTTTTAGTTTATTACAAACGATATGCCAAACAGGAGGGTTTTGGTGTTATCATAAAAAGGACAAAGCGAGATATGGATGGGGGTGCGAAGTATGTGACGATTGGTTGTGCACGTGGCGGCAAGTATTATCCTAGCCACAGTAATTTATCAAAGCCACGACCAACGACAAAAACGGATTGTAAGGCAAAAATAAATGCCCGCTTTGTGAATGGGGTATGGGTGTTGACCAGTGTTGATCTTCTTCACAATCATGATACTGTTAGCCCACAAAAATCTAGATTTTTTCGATCTCACAAATGTCTAGATGAATACAGTCAGAGGATGCTCGAATTGAATGACAGAGCGGGTATTCGGATGAATAAAAATTTCCAAGCTTTAGTGACTGAAGCGGGTGGGTTTGAGAATTTAGATTTCCAAGAGAAAGATTGTAGGAATTTTATTGACAAAGCTAGATATTTAAGAATGGGTAAAGGAGGTGGTGAGGCACTAAATGACTACTTCAAGAGAATGAGGAAAATGAATGATGGCTTTGTGTCCGTCATGGATTTGGATGATGACTTTAGAGTTAGGAATGTGTTTTGGGCTGACGCAAGAAGTCGAGCGGCATATGAATATTTTGGTGATGTTATCACGTTCGATACAACGTACCTAACAAATAGGTACGGGATGCCTTTTGCCCCCTTCGTTGGTGTCAACCATCATGGACAGTCCATACTCCTAGGGGCAGGCTTGATTTCAAGCGAAGACACCAGTACTTTCGTATGGTTGTTTGAAGCATGGTTAGAATGCATGAATGGACGGGCACCCGAATCCATCATAACAGATCAAGACCGGGCAATGAAGAATGCGATTCAAATTGTATTCCCGAATGCAAGACATAGATATTGTCTTTGGCATATAATGCGGAAACTGCCGGAGAAATTGGGCTCCCACTCGGAATACGATGCAGGGCTGAAGAATGCCATCCAGAGTGCAATCTATGATACACAGACTTGCGAACAATTTGAAGAAAAGTGGGGCAGCTAATTCAAAAGTATGACCTTACTGATAATGCATGGTTGCATGGGTTGTACACCGAAAGGTCATTTTGGGTACCGTTTACTTGAAAGGTGTATTTTGGGCTGGTATGAGCACCACCCAACGGTCTGAAAGCATGAACGCCTTTTTCGACGGATTTGTGCATTCCGGTACAACATTAAAAGAATTTGTTGATCAATTTGACAATGCTCTGAGGAAGAAGGTGGAGACGGAGACTACAGCTGATTTCCAGTCGTGTAACCAGACGATCCCATGTGTATCCCAATTCAAAATTGAGAGGCAGTTTCAATTAGTGTACACAAATGCAAAATTTAAAGAGGTCCAAGCAGAAGTTTGGGGGATGCTTTTATGTAACCCTTCACTAGTCAGCACAGAAGGTAGCATTTCCACCTTCGATGTTTTCGAAGAAATTTCCACACCTGATGGGCAGTCCAAAATTGTGAAGTACATAGTTTACTTTAATGAAGAGGAAACTGATGTTAAATGCATGTGTGCCCTGTTTGAGATGAGGGGGATTATCTGTAGGCATGCATTTAAAGTTTGCCAGATGAAGTACATTCATGTGCTGCCAGAGAAATACGTGTTGGATCGATGGAGGAAAGACATAAAGAGAAGATACACGTTGGTTAAGAGTAGCTATGATGATCAACGGGTCAATGCGGACGCAAGGCGATATGACCTTGTCGTTAAAAGGTGTCTACGATTTGCGACACGTGTATCTCGAAATGATGATAATGTGAGGGATTTCTTTCATCTTTTGGATGAGTTGGAGCAGAGGTATGTAGGATTAGAGCCCGAGTCCGGAACTTCAAAGTTAAAGGAGAACATGGTCGCCGATAAGGGTAAGAAAGTATTAAGCCCGCACGTTGTTCGGGGTAAAGGGAGACCGCCAACGAGAAGAAAGGTCCCGATGGTCGAGAAGGCTACAAGGAAGAGAAAGAATAAACAAGTATTACGTTTTGCATCGTCAGTTATGTACATATTGGACTGCATACATATATTGTTCCTATTTATTGTTAATTTTTATTTTCCATTTTAGACTTATAGGCAGCTATTTCACGACAAAGCTCAGAATGCTGAGCTCCCGGTGTCAGATGTTGGTGATACTGTTGACGAGGTTGCTATCCCAACCCAGTCTAGTACTCTAACACAAGTAAGGCCTCCGGACAATGATGAGGTTATTCCCACCTTTTGGCATGTCTATTTTTCTATCTTTAATGTAAGCTTCAAAAATAATTCTGAATAATTTTCAATTTATTCAGGCTACGCCAAGCTTGCCCCATGGAACTTAGCATAGATACTGCTACTGAGATTGAGCTTGAGCATTGGCCTGCTAATCATATATTTGTATTTTGGAGATCTCAGTCTTTTGTGAACTATGGTGGAAGATAGAGATTGGGCATTTATCCTGAAAGCAAACCTGGTGGAATTACCCCAACATGCGTTTTGCATATAACTATTTTCAGCTACATTGCAGTGTAGCAGCTTAAAAAAGCTAAGTATTACTGCTTTTGGTAAGCGTGAGAAACTAACGTAATTAATGAATGAGTGGTTAACTAATTACACTCCCTACTAATGCATCATTTCTAACTACTAGTGTGTTTTGAAATTCTTACCCATTATGTAAGCAAATTATAACATTAAAGTTACTCCTAATTTTTACACCCGAATTGTATTATGCACTAGTATTTACTTAGCTAACAAAAGTATGTAGAAGGGTACACTAACATTACTGTTTTTTTAAATGATTTTGTACATTCCTGATTGGTTGCCTTTGTGTTCAGAGATTTCTTAATGGGAGATATCGATGTATATACAGCCAAGGTATGCCCTACACTGATCTTCTGTAGGCATGCATGCATTTGATTATCTGAGAAATTATGTCTTTTGAAATGGCTGAAGCTTGATTATGTAATAGGATAGGTATGTAATATTGCAAAACTTACCGAACTTTTCCCGATATGTGTAGGAAAAATGTCTAAAATAAACCTTCCATTTGCATGTTACATTTATTTTTAAACGCGTTATGTATGGTATATGCCAATTATATATATCCACATTTTTCACGTTCACACGTAACAGGCACTTTTAGAGAGCAGCTTGAGTATATCTTGGTTTAAGATATACTCAATTCCAACTTCGAGAACGTGTTATATGTCATGGGTTTCATATGCCAAGCTAATGATCC
Organism: Cyclocarya paliurus; assembly: GCA_029856935.1. Classification (NCBI taxonomy): domain Eukaryota; kingdom Viridiplantae; phylum Streptophyta; class Magnoliopsida; order Fagales; family Juglandaceae; genus Cyclocarya; species Cyclocarya paliurus. Next base: position 28,315,551 of record CM056947.1, read on the forward strand.
TTTCCACCTTTTTTATATGCACGTATAGGATTTGGGCATATATACACCTAATGAGATGTTGCAACATGCACATTCTGGAACTCTCTTAGTGTTCCTAACCAGAATTTTGTCTTTTTAACATCTTTGTGGTTGTGCACATGCAGTTTTGTATGGGGGAACATCATCATCTTGGACTTCTACCATTGAAGTGTGGGGAGTGTAGAGAATATTACACTGTGGATCCGATCCCATTTGAAGTCAAAACATAACATGCCAATTTTGGAGATCTTTTATTTCTTGGGATTTAGAAGCTTGCCTTCTCATCTACTGTGCTTTAAATATTTGTGAAGTCTAAATATTTGTGAAAGTTTAATATATGTGTAGGAATATGTACTTTTTTCTCTTTGCATTTACTATCTCTGTGATACTCTTGCAGAAGCAAATGGGTTCTTTTTGCTCCGGATCAACTATTCTGGAGGTTATGGCAGGGCATACAAAGTGGGCATTAGACATATGTTGGAGGTTATGTATTAGAAGTTGTAGGGAATGTTTGACAAAGGAGCCGACCTGGATTAAGTTGGAAGGAGAATGACTTTTGTAAATATATTTGTATCACCACTTTGATGAATTTTGAAGTTATCATGGATACAATCTTGTATTCTTTGTAAAAAAATAAGTTTATCCTACTAGGAGAATAGTTCTATTGTTTGAGTGCAGTGTTTTAATTAAGGTTGTGCAGCTCAAAATAATTCATATAAGTTTGTTGTGGAAACTTATAGTTAGTACTAAAAAAGTCCGCAACCTTTCTCCTAATAAAGCCAATTCCAAAAATGTGCCTACTCCAAATATCTAATAAAAAAAAAAAAATCTCCGCAATGCCAAATATGTAAAACCTTGGCAATATAACTAGAAATGCATGATCTTGAACTTAATATCCATATAAGCTGTCATAATTATATGCATACTATAATATATTGTTTAGAAAAATTAGTTTCTTGGCATATTCTTGTCAAAATCTGTGTAAAATTTAATAGTAACAAGTGTTGAAGCGTGTAACATGGAAAGGATTGAAGTGTGGGCAATACGGCTCGAGCGGAACCCAAGTAGAGCTCGAGCGGAACCATCCAGAGAGGTCCGCTCGACTTTCGCTCGAACAATAGCTCGAGCGGAACCGTCCAGAGATGTCCTGGAGATAGTCGCTCGACGTGAAGCTCGAGCAGAACCATCCAGAGAGGTCCGCTCGACTTTCGCTCGACATTACGCTCGAGCGAAATTCATACAGATTGTTCCGCTCGATTTCTTCTCCAGGTAGAGCTCGAGCGGTAACATACTGGGTAATCGCTCGATTTTCTCTCGAACTATCGCTCGAGCGGAGGACATCCAGAGATGTCCGCTCGATTTTCGCTGGGAAAAACGCTCGAGCGGAACCGGTCCAGATATGTCCGCTCGAATGGCGCTCGACATATCGCTCGAGCATAATTCATATAGAGTGTTCCGCTCGATTTTCGCTCGATGTGGCGCTCGAGCGGAAACATACTGGTGATCGCTCGATTTTATCTCGATCTAGCGCTCGAGCGGAATCCATCCAGAGAGGTCCGCTCGATTTTGCGCTCGAATGACCGCTCGAGCGGGAGGAACTCGTTGTCACTGCGCTCGACTATCGCTCGAAACTTCGCTCGAGCCAATATTCAAGACATGTTGAACTTTAGGTTTTTCCACGCCGTTATCAACAGGGACTATAAATAGAACGGCTTATTCTGTTCTTTAGTGTGGAGAAACAGAGTAAAAACCCTAGTTGCTTCCCAAATCCATTGAGAGAAACTTTTCCCGACATTGTCAATCTATATTGGACAATGTCGTCTCCACCACACCACACTCAAGATCAAACCTTATTTAAGTCCATTGAGGTTTATGTGAGGTTTGGCCGGCAGAGTCCGGATCTGCTGTTGATGCAGAGATCGAGATATTATCGTGGGAAGCTATAGAAAGGTCGGAGTTTATGCAAATTGAAGGGTCCAAATTCAGTTGCTGAGCATGGTAAGACAAGGCGTAAGGACTTGTTGAATTTGGACTCGCAGGAATTGGTTAAGTCTCGACAGCAACATCAGGTAACCTCATCTTGGCTACCCCCACCTTCTCAGGTATTCAAAATTAATTGGGATGCAGCAATTGATAAGTCTAGATGCAAAATTGGGATTGACTCTGCTTGTTAGAGATTGGAATGGATTGGTGTTGCCAACTTCAATACAATTCAGGTCACTCTATCCTGATCCTTTTCTCTCGAATCTATTGGGGCTATGGAAGCAGCCTGTTTTGGTTATCACCTGGGACTTAAAAGGATCATCCTATAAACAGTGTTTCCCTCCTAGTTACTCAAGCAATTAACGGCAAAGTAGAGATATTGCGGACAGCAGCTGGAATGATCATTGATGATATTAAAAATCAGTTAGCTGTTTATGACTCAGTATGAGTCTTACACATTCGATTCATTGGGTAATAAGGAATGTTACGTGCTTGATAAGAATGCTCTCTTCGCTTCTACATCCTCTGTTGATGTAGGCTACTCAGATTCAAAGAAGGAAGTATTCTAACTATTTTACGAGTAAGGAAGAGGGTTTTAAAAAATGGAGGAAGGAAGAAACTAGCCTGTATCAAGGGGTGGAAAAAGAGTTAGTGAGAGAGGGAGATGAAAATCAGGGGGAAAAAAGTAGAGGTGAGGAAGTGAGAATAGATGACACTTCAGAAAGTTCTAACAATGGGAGGGAAAGAGAGTTTAAAAATAAAGAGGAAGTGAATATGAGTGTGAGGATGGGGTAAAATAATGCAGAGAAAATTATGGTTAAACTGTTTGAGGTGGAGCTGAGAGAGGAGGGTATATGTCAAGCTGGTGGTATGAGAACTAAAGATACTTATTTCAGCAAAGGAGGGGCTTGAAATTTATGGCAAGAATGAACAGGTCACAGCTTGAAGAGGTGGCAGTTATTTTCAGAAGAGTGTGGTTCAGGAGAAATGAACCACACTCTTTGAGAAGAAACTTTCCTGTCCGAGAAATATACTTATTTCAGCAAAGGAGGGGCTTGAAGATATAATTTCAGTGTTCAATGTAAAGACCAAATTGGTCTTTACATTTTGCTTATAGGGTTCCCAATACAGTGGCTCATACACTTGCTAAAGACTATGTTTTGAAAATTAGTAGAAGCAAAGATATGGATAGAAGATATTCCCGCTTTTATTGTAAACTGTCTGGAAAAAGACAAACTTTGTAACACTTACTTAAAATTAATGAAGAATGGAGGTTTATTAAAAAAAAAAAAAAATCTGGGAATACCGCTCGAGCGAATTTACAACTACGCTCGAGCGGTATCGCTTTAAAAACCCTGCGCCGGTTAGTTTTTCCCAGACCCGATTAACTTTCTTTTTGTACTGCACCGTTTCTTCTCCCCTCTCCGTGCGACTTCCTCTCCGTGTGCACTTCCTCTCTCGATTTCTCCAACAAGAGACCAGCTTTCACTCACGGTATGGTTCTTTGCTTCTCATTTCCTTGATTATTTTCATTCCCGTTTTCTTTGACCATGGCTTTGTTGTCTGGCATTGTGTGTTGGTTTCAAATGGAGAATGGTTTCGGGGATTTGGGCATTTTTTGTTGTTGTTGGGGTTCTGTTGGTTTTGCTACATTGCATTTCGAAATGCTTGTATTTAGGAGGTTCATGGAACCCCCTAGGAGTTTTTGAACTCGGTTTTTGCTTGGGTGCACTCCAAGTGTTCGGTGAAATGCCACAATGGTGTTTGGTTACATTTTTTCATCTTGTCACCTGCATAGCATTGTGCCAATGCTCATTACATATCATTCCTAGTGCTGGGATAGTGTTTGGCATATAAAATGCCATTGTGGCATTTCATGGTTTGTAAATGGGAGGGTCATGGGACATACATTTGGTTTAAAACCCAACTTTGGCTTAGTGGCACTTGAAGTGTGGGTTTTGAAATGCCAAATGGGCTTGTATGATGATCGTGTGGGTGTGAGTTGGCATAAAAACTTTCCAAAACCCAAGGTTTGGCATGGTATACATTGTGCATTGGTATGTGCATTAAGCATGTGAATTTGTATGAGGGTAGGAAATGTGCATTATTGACATGCATACATCGTATCTTCACAATTCATTTAGCCTTGTCTAACGGTCACTAATTGTGTCAACAGCCATCGTCATGTCTCGACGTGTTCGTCCACGCCAAAATCCTCAAGCCCCTGCTCAAGCACATTTCCACAATGCTCAGGCACGAGAGCATTACACTAAGAACTTCTCTAAGCGCACTCCTATTGTCGAGCGTGAAGTCTCCCTTGGTGAGCTTAATGAGACCATAATTCCCCGTATCTTTGAGTCTCGCCAGTGGCATGCCTTGACCACTGGTTATCCCACTCCTTCTGTGGAGTTGGTTCGGGAGTTTTACTCCAACATTCATGCCATCTCTGACGATGGCTCTTTTGAGGTTAGTCTCCGGAACATCCTCTTCCGGGTGACTCCGGACATGGTAGCGGAATTGCTAAACGCCCCACGTGTGTCAAATCCAGAGTATCCCTATACACGGACATCTCCTCCTAGTCCGGAAGTCATTGCTGGATGTCTCTATGGTGGGTTTGTACCTTGGGAAGGTAAATCACCCCTTCATACAGTGAGATTTTCACCCGAGTATCTCATTCTCAGTCGGATTGTCCTAACAAATCTGTATCCTACTAGTCATCAGAGTGATGTGGGTCTTGACCGGGCCACTCTTCTGTATGCACTCATCAATGGTGTCACCATTGATCTTGGGAGTCATCTGTGCCGGGTCATAGTTGAGGTCTTTCAGTCCTCCAAAATACGGACTGGATTGCCATTTGCCTGCCTCATTACTCGGTTAGCTCTCGCTCAGTCAGTTGCGTTTCTTCCGCATGAGCCTAGAATTCCTCTTAAGGCCCCTATTGGTCGGAGGACCATGCAGCTGAGTCGTGCTCACATCCCCCTCACCCTCTATTTGTTGAGCATCCTCCAGCACCATCGTCTCAGCCATCCAGCTCTCGGCCATCCAGCTCACAGCCTCCAAGCTCGGCACCATCCACATCGGCACAAGCGTCGACCGAGCCCAGCCTTCAGCAGGTCCTTGACTACCTTGCCCGCCTTGATGCTAAGATTGATAGCTTGCAGCAGCTTGTGACTCAACGCTTCAACGATATTGAGGAGCGTCTCGATGATGATGATGGTGGCACTCAGAGTGATGGAGAGTAGTATGAATTCAGGGGGAGTAGTAAGAAAGGGAGGATAGATGTTAGTAACACAATTTTATGTGGAGAGCAGCTTTTGTTTTTGTATCACATGCAGCTTGTGCTGGGGTTGTATTGACACATTGAACCTCAATGTCTCATTAATTGCTTAATGAAATGTTTTTTGATGAAAACTGTGCTTGTAAGGCCAGGAACGTGTATTCTGGTTAGTGATTTACAAACAGACATTGACTAGACTTAGGAGAATATATATTGCATTACCTTGTTGGTACGTTTAACCATTTGCAGAAATATCTCAACCTGTTCAAGTTCAAGACTATGCTTGAATCTGAAAATCCTGGGTGGGGTGTGTCATCATTTCAAGAAAGTTAAGTTTGAAGGGGGTGCAAAGGAGGTTGTCATGGCAGTTTGTAGTAAAGAAGAGCTGCTGACTTGACTTGTTATGGCTCATTTGAAGAGAAGATGTTAGGTATCATCTTAGATACAATATTGACTGGTCGATACAATATGTTCCAAGAGAGAAAAACATGTTTGCTCATACCTTTGCAAAAAAAGCATTTGATTATAGAAGAAAAGAAAGTTTGGTTAGAGGACTCCCCAGAATTCATTGTGGGTTGCCTCAATAGATATATCAATTGTTCCACATTATATTATAATGAAATTTCAGAGGTTTATTACAAAAATAGAAGATAGGTTTTATATCCTGTAGACTTCTTTGTGTACTTGGGCTATGCCCATTCCTATTACAACTACCAATAAAAAAATAAAATAAAAAGAAATAAAAAAAAAAACATGGAAAGCATTGAAGTATGGTCAATCCGGCTCGAGCGAAAGGGAAACGTCGCTCGAGCGTTGTCACACAGACTGTTCCGCTCGATATTCGCTCGACTAACAGCTCGAGCGTAACCATACAGAATGATCCGCTCGATGTTCGCTCTACGTGACGCTCGAGCGGATCCATCCAGAGATGTCCGCTCGATTCTCGCTCTACTTGACGCTCGAGCGGATCCATCCAGAGATGTCCGCTCGATTCTCGCTCTACTTGACGCTCGAGCGGATCCATCCAGAGATGTCCGCTCGATTCTCGCTCTACTTGACGCTCGAGCGGATCCATCCAGAGATGGCCGCTCGATTCTCGCTCGAATTGATGCTCGAGCAGAAGTCATCCAGAGTCAACCGCTCGACCAGCGCTCGACGTTTCGCTCGAGCGGTTCGTGAAAGTTAAGCTGTGCTGGACTCTAGCTCCACACTTCGATCAGGTCAAGGTTCAAGGCGTCTTTCGCTCGATTTTTTCATGCCGTGCTCATTTCAGGGACTATAAAGATAGAATAAATGAATTTGTTCTTTAGTGTCAAGCAACATTGACCTAAAACTCTAGTTTCTTCCAAGAGCCATTAAGAGAAACTTATTCACATTGGAATCTCTCTTAGACAAACAGGTCCTCTTTGTTTAAACGTTATTTAACCGTTGCTTGATAATTTTCAGGATGAATTTATTTCGGACCAATAAAAAATAATCCATTTGAACGCGATCGAATAGTCTAACTTAATTTTATTTGTGAAGATATTTTTTAGGACGAATTTAAACTTTTATTAGGACGATCTTGGGACATGTTTCCCGTCTCAAATAGATAGAAACTATTGGAAAGAAATGCCAGTTCTTTGAGATGAAACTTTCGTTCCAAAAGACCTTATTTCTTGTACTGATTCTAATAAAATTGTTTGAAATAAAAGAGGAAAACAAAAAGTAGTTACCATAAAATTTTAAGACAGACCAAAATCTAATTTGATGAAATATAAGATATTGCGGACAAGAACAAGAACAAACGTAAAAAAAAGTAAGAGAGACATATAAATTAGATAGAAGATTATATATAACAAATATTAATCATATTTTCACATGGAAAGTTGGCGTGCTTGTACTGACTTCACAAAATACTGAAACTTGAAACCATAACATACAGAAACTCCAAGACTCGACAAAATACTGACTGCAAAAAGGGCGGTTGATGATTGAAGCCATTGGTAAAGAAAGGTTTGAGCTTGGATTATGATGATATCAACCCCGTCGGGGATATTGAATGTTGCTGCAGCACCAATTTTCCTGGAAGCTTCCCTGTCTTCTGTAGGGTCCATTTGAAATTGCTATCATCTTCTGTAGGCATCGTCATGGCTAGGTGTTGAGGGATCATGGATGCTTCTAGACCTACAATTCTCAGTTGCAAGCATATTCAGTGGTGCCAAGGTGAGAGATTTCTACCACGACAGTATCATCATCAACTGGGAGGGGTTGCTTCCAGGGTTCCCCATAAATCCTCATGTACGTATGATCACATGCCCCTCTGTCCCACTCAAAGCGGATTCCGTGTGCCTACGGACAAAATAAAGACAAAAAATCAGTGCTATGCTCAGGTTAGCAGTTGGTATTGTATATTGAGTCTTCCAATATAAAATGTCAAATGGTGCTTTGCAAAGTCATTCGACTGTAAAAATCAGATTTGTAACTAAATGTACCCTAGACCTCCTAATAAGAGGTCTTATATTTGGCCGACATCATTGATGACATCTTCTAAGGAAGCCATTTTCCCAAGGACCAAGATAAAACAGGTCAATTCCTAACGAAATGGCATATCATCCCCTACAATAACTAAGGTGTGAAGGACGTCATTAGGTAAGTTTATAATGGAAAGGAAAAAAAAGTCAGTAGAAACAAAGGGAGTTATCATTAGGTAAGTTTATAATTAATCCACAAAACTACCACTACTTTTGCAAGTTGACAACCGAATTATCATGTCAGGTACATGATTGCAGAAATAATAAGGAATTCCTCGCACCCAGAAACCTTATTGTAAGTGCAAACAGCACAGGATGGAAAGGGAAGCTTTATGTTAAGCTTCCATTTGCAAAATGCAGCTGAAAACAAACAATAGAGAAAGAAAAAGCTTATAATTGTTGTCCTGAAACGTGTATAAGAGCTCAAAGCTCAATCGAAAACAGATAGAATGCTCTAAGCAATGAAGGGGAACACTCAGAGGTCTAAAATATGAAAGATTTCAGCCAAATCAATGACTAACTTCCCAATAGCCATCCTCATGGGCCAACAAAAAATCAATGTCATTCCTGGACACTCATGAACTAAACCATAAGAAACCAGAACAACCTTAGGGGTTATATAAACCCCTAAAATTCTGTACTGGAACGGGAAAAAAAGAAATTGAAACCACCATAAATAAATAAAAATGATCTGAATTATGACCAATAAAAGGGAATGAAAATCTGAATGAAGTATTTGCAGATTATGTTGAAAAAAGTAATATTGGCAACTGGCAAAGACCTAATGATTAATGCCAAACAGAGATTATATCACAACTGCATATATAAAAGAGTATTGACTCTAACAAATCAACAATTATGATTAGACAAAATCTTCCATACAGAATTTGTTGCCAGTGTACTTCGAGAGGAAACCACGGATCAAAGAATCCATTTAGAAACCATTTAAAATCATAAAAAATTAATCTTAATACAAGAAAATATAACTTCAAAACCACAAAAACCTAAAATAAATTAAAAAGAATGAGAAATACAGGGCAGATTTAACCTTTTAGAAGCAATGTTATGGTTAGCAGTGGGTGTTTGGAGCGACGGTGAAGGAGGGATTGGAGGCGCGAGATGGGTGTTATGGTTAGCAGTGATAGTGGAGGAATGGAGGCACAAGAGGGCTTTGGAGCGACGTTGAATGAGGGATTTGAAAACTGAAGGGAGATGACATTGACGAGGCACATCGGGAACTCTCATGTAGAATGAATACGAAGAGGCGCTTAAAATGAACTCTCTTGAGATATGGGTGTTGGCTGACAGATGTGAATTTAATAGTATACAGACGGTTTGACGTGAATCACGTTTACTAATAACGGTAAACAACATAAAAACGTTAAACCAACTATTTTCTGTTATATAAACACTTTTTTATATATAGAGAGATATATATAAATATATATGTACATGCTTGATTGTGATCTTACGGAGATTTTAATATTTTATCTTGATTTTATATGTGTGAGTGTGTGTGTGTGTGCATGCTTGATTGTACTCTCTTCTCCATCTTCTTTTCTATTATATTTTATTTTCTATCACTTAGGGCTGATTGAAATTCCCATGAAAAACTTCTTTGTAATATATGCATAGTATTTACCTATCAAAAGGAACATATCATTTCCAAGCTTTTGAAATGGATCCGCATTGCTTTGCCTAGCCATTGAATATCCTTATGTACACACATATATTACAAGTTTAAAAGTCAACATCATAGACATCTTCTGATATCATATTAAAAATTTAGAACCATCATTCTGATTGTGAATTTTTGACTTCATTACATATGGTTTTTGGCCTTAAATTTTTCTAAGGCCAAGGTCGAATCAGTTCATCTCCAATAAATGCGAGAATGCTGTAAGAACTACATTATAAACATGAACCTAAATATCTTCACTATCAACCTCCACGCTCTTTAGCACAAGATTCTGAACAGATATGCATGAGTGCGTGCTTACATGCATATGTGCGGCTTCAAGTGGGTGTACTGAGTAAAAGAAAGATCCATACCCATATAATGGTTTAATGCTCCACGGAAATAATGCTATTGAGGACACGAACTGGGAGGCCAAGGGTGATAACTTAAGCCTAGCTTTCAGCTGGTAAGAAAATGATGTCCATACAAAGGATCTGAACCCCTATATTCACAAATTAATTGTAATATGTTGGTGAGAATTGAACATAAGGTGGAAAGGGAAGTAAAAACATAAATGCTCCAGGAAAATGACTCCTTCAACTGAGGCACAATCTTGCATCCCAAACAAACTCACTTAAGCTACAAAACTGACCCATAATCATTATATTAGAGCAAACACAGGAGCTTGATTTATAGATAAGGGAATTCCAATATTTTCACGTGAAAACAGGGAAAAAAACCCAACACCAATAACCAAGTACCCAAAAATAACTTCACAAACAAACAACGAAAATCATCTGACCCCGAAACCCAAAACTGGGAATGCAAAGATCTCCGACTCCCAGAAACGACATCAAAAGGGGAAAAACAAAATATGGGCATTTCGGGATAATACTACCGCATTTGGCTAACACACACACACAGATGAAGAATAGAACCTGAGTGAAGTAAATGAAGCCAACAAATCAAAGAAAGGAAGCCCCAAATGCAGTCTTCAAATGTTTCGCCCAAATCAGACATTTTTCCGAATTCCAACCCTCACTATTGAGTCGCTATGTCCTGTGCCTCCATTTCCGTAGGGTATGATAAATTTTCCTGGGGTGAGAGAGCTCCATCACGTTCGAGAGTGAGAAGATGGAGAGTTGAGAGATTTGAGGGAGACATGAGGGTGAGAGGTCTGGGGGAGAGGGAGAACGAGAGTGAGAGTGAGAGGACTGAGGGAGATGTCTTGAGTGAGAAGAGGGAGAGTGAAGGGTCAAGTGAGATGTCTGAGATTGACCATAAACCGTGATGTGTACAGAACCGGGGTTAGGCCATGTCAGGAGTGTGGCGTGCAGTTACTGAACCGGGGGATGAATAGAATTTCTGTAAAACAATAGGTATGTGAATGTCCAAAATACCCTATATTTTACACAATGGATACTATTCATTTTACTTGAAGGAAAATGCAACTCTCACCAGAGTGGCTACCGACAATTCTCATTTATGGTTTGTTTTTTTTGCTTAATGATTAAAGTAGTGATTTTTAATAAGTTTGTGGTTTTTCTTTATTTTGAAAAAATGTTTGAAAAAAAGCGTAGGGGCAAAAAAAAAAAAAAAAACTGTCTTGGAGGGAGGTAGGGAGGGAGAGACAGTGAGACACAGTATAACAAATGAGATAACTATAACATATAAGCAACAGATGCAAGCGACCGATTCACCTCCAACAAGTTCATGGACTCATGAGGAATGACACAGAAGTTCAGCAACACCATACATGTTCATAAAAGACAGATCACACAAAGAAGGATAAAACTAACACATATGGTCATTTAAGGAGGGTCTTGACTATCGATTTGACATTTAGTTTCTTGAGATCTGTATATGACTGTCCACAGCCAACAAACATGACCGGAGCACCAGATATGTAAACTATTGACAGTGCAGCTCCAACCTACAACATGAATTTCAATCCATACATCAGACTTAACCACTGAACATGATGGAGGCAATCAAGCCATCCATAACTCCATTTCGTGTGAAGAGTATCTACCTTATCATCAATAGTATCAAATTTAGTGAGCAAGATCCCATCTATCAATCTTGGATTGGGTGAAGGCGAAAGGTCCGCTAATTTCTGCAAGCACAAAGAAGCATAGATGACAATAACTAAGTTAGAGGATATAATAGGAGCACAAGATCTGGAAAAGAAAAGGGAAAAAAAAAGTTGGCAGAATAGAAGACCATCCTAAACATGAAAATTAAACCTGATTAAACTTTGAAAGTTGATCAACGGCATCATTTCCAACCAGTGCCTCTCCAACAAACAAGACCAGATCTGGATTGTTAAGGTAAATAAGCTTTGAGAGTGCTCTCATCAATGGTTCATTATCCTGAAAAGTAAAGTATCAAAGGTTCATCATTAGTAGATGTATCAAAGATGGACAGCGGGGTAAGAACAGACATGTACTAATAATAAGGTTCATTATTAGCTCATGAAGCCGATAAATAGAAAATATTTATGCGGTAATCCTAGATAAGTGTGATACCTGCATTCGACCAGCTGTGTCAACGAGAACCACATCAGAACCATTGTGTGTAGCCTCCTGGATCGCTTCTTTTGCTACAATTGCAGGATCTTTCTCATACCCCTTCTCAAATATAGGGATCTTAAAAAGGAAAATATCAAAAACTCAGTTATCACCATCCAGCTTGTATTACTTGTACAATTATTGCAGAAACAAAAACCCTTTCCAATTAAATAATCCAGATATCTGATAACCATTGGCTGAAACATCAAATGTCATACCTGGAGCCTTCGTGGATGAGTCCGCAGCTGCTCAACAGCTCCAGATCGGAATGTGTCACAAGCAGCCATCATGACACTGACCTGATGCTGCAGAAGCCAGTAGGCAACCTGCAAAGAGAGTTTTGAAAGAAACTCTCTGATCAAAAGGCATTCCATATAATGTGTCCTCAACAGGACCAATGTATGTATATACAAAAAAAAAATGAATCATCTACTACAGACAACTAGGGATTAAGCTTAATCTTAACTAGCACTAAATGTTATTTTTTTTCAGGTAAATAATTCAGATAAATCTCCCAGCTCCATTTACCATTTCAAAAAAGGATGGCTTTACCTTTGCTAAATTAGTAGATTTCCCAACTCCATTAACACCGACAAAAACAACAACATAAGGCTTCCCTTGTTCCTTTGCAGCATGCACGTCCCTCAATATGTCAATAGAACGCCTAGGAGTTAAAATACGTACAAGAGCTTCTTCCATTGCTGCCTGCAGTCATTGGTTCAAGCCCATGATATTAATCTTGTTACAGATGACCACAACAAAATGGGTAAGATAGGAAAAAGTAATGGACTCACAAACCTGCACTGTCGAAGATATCCTTGTGAATGAATGAAGCCAGTTTTTTCCCTTCAAGACTTGCTGCCACTGATTCACAGAGTTTCTCTGCTATCTCCTCAGCCTATAAGTGTCAGAACATGGAACTCTAAGTAGCAGGCATAGTGCGATTGAGAAGTACATAAAAAAATAGACATGAAACTCAGGTAGATCATTGAAGCTGAAAGAGAACCATACCTCAGCCTATCCTTGAGAGCTCTCAAAGCTGGTTCCAGGTCTGACTTCTCCAAATTTGCTTTGCCCGCAATACTGAGAATAGAAAAGTGAATAAATTAATGAAGCGTGTATTTGATAATTTCAATGAAAACGCAAATGGTAAGAGAACAGTGCAACAGAATGGCCATTTTGTGCTAAAGACCTAAAGCTGACAGTTGATCCATGGGTTCTTTTAAAACACAAAAGCAAAGAGCAAAATTACAGCCATCAACAAGATAAACCTTTACAAAGACTCCTCAAAAACTCCAAGATTTGAAAAAGGAAAAAAGAGATAAAGAAGTAAATGAAAAAAATAAAACAATTAATTCTCTCGATACATCAACGAAAACTTTCTTTATTTTACTGATTAACTGTAGGAAGGAGAGGAAGGGGAGGTTGAACTCCTCAGGGGTAACATAGGCAATTAAACTTGATTAAGGGTCAATGGAGCAATCTGAATCGAAAAAAAAAAAGAAAAAGTAGATTCACAGGAAGTTCATTAAGTGATCTATAAACATATATACATGATTGCCCAAATATCACATTCAATAGTCAAAACAAAATCTCCTGGATGTGATCAACCAGTATGTATTTATTTTTCAGGAGACAAAAAATCTCGGAGAAAATAGAAAGATCCTTCTACTAAGTATGGCTGAAGCTGCAGAGCACAAACTTGAAGAACAAAATTGCAGAGACACTCTAACTTAAGGTCATAAATGCGTAAAAATAACCAAGGGACTGAAAATAAACTAACCTTTGAAACATTGATGAAAACCATCCCTTCTTCTTAGTTTCAGGCTTGCTGTCCTTCCCCACTTCCTCATCTTCTTCACCCTCGCTTTCACTGCTGAATATCTCTTTCTTGTCCATCATACTTTCACCGTGATCTGCTGCAACAACCTCTATATTGTCTCCATTCTCACCCACAGAATCTGTAAAATCCAGTTTTGCCTGAGGGGGTGAATCGTCCCAAACTCTGTTCTTTTTTGTTATCTTTTTCTTTGGCTCTGCCTTGGAGCCCTTGCTAACAGCAGGTTCAGTTTTCTTCCCACCTTTAGCTCTAAGCTTTTGAAGCTAATTTACATCAAAAGCCCCAGCATTCGAACTCCCATTTTCTCTACCATTAGCACGACCATTAAACTTAGCCTCTTCATTATGAACATAATTACCATTGGAGTGCCCATTCTCCAATTTACGGCCCTTCCTATCATCACCGTCTTCACTATCATTGGAGGAATTACTTTCACTGCTTTTGTTGTTAGTCGCTCCTTCAAATCCAGCCTTTTGCATATGTCCTTGCTTCTTACTATTATTTAGAGACTTGCCCACCACCTGCTTTGATCTCTTCAAATCCTCAGCCTGAGCCTCAGCCTCCTTTTTCAGTTGCCTATAAGTTTCATCGAAATCACTATAGGCCATCCGTTTTGAATCATAAATCTGAGAAAACTCATGTTTCACCATTGCAAGCAGATCTTCCACATACAGCAGATGGAGAATCCGCTGATATACGGCGACAAATACAAGGCCAAGCTCGTTATGGAAGGTCCATTTGAGTGTGTAAGCGGCACCTGGGCCATCATAGTTGTATGATGCTGCACCAGATCGCTCTTCCAAAAGACAAGACCGGGTCAAGGTGTCGATTGGTGATCCCTTAAGAGCATTTCCGAGCTCTTTACATGTCCAGAGGATTAATCCTCCTCGAGTAAATATCAGTAACTGCTCTAACATCTCCTATACTCGTATATAACTACAATCAAATCCAAAACGCATAAGACTATGAGACCCAGGAATTCAAATATGTATTGGAAAGAAAGGAGATAAGGAAAAAAAAATCTATCAAAAGCTAAAGGAGAACACAAATTTAAATTTAAATTTAATATCTTCTTTTTTTCTTTCCCAGATTTTGGATCGAAGAAACATCTCCTCTAAGCATGCCAAGTAGAATCACATATCTAAGATGAAGGATTCTCATATAACATGTATAACATGCCCAATATATATACATATCATAAGCCTGGCGTTAACGTTTCAATTTTTATGCTCTTTACCCATTTTCATAGGCAAACAACCTGAGAATTGAGGCGCTATTAATTAAATTCCTCCTCGAGAAATCAAAGTTCAGAGAGAGAGAGAGAGAGAGAGATCGGGGAGGCCATGCAAACCCCAATCGGCACCAGGTTCGCAACTTGATTTATTTTTCGCCCAGTCGATCACGGAGTAAAAACCCATAACATCTACATATATGCTTATAATCCCTAAGGCGAGATGAATTAAAATTCATAATTTACCAGAAACAGAAATCAGATTCATCAAATCAATACACCAAATAAAAGGAAAGTCGCCACAAAATCTGTGATAATTGGATCAATAAGCTTTATTAAAAGTAGGGAATTTGAGGGAATCGGGAGAAGGGAAAGGAAATACCTGCGTTTCCTTGGGGCACTGAGAAACATACAAACCAAAGGGGAAAAAAAATAAACTAACAACCAGAGAGAGAGAGAGAGAGGAAAATGGGTAACATAAAAAGTTAAAAATACCGCATACCGCATGGGAAGGTTCCGCTGTATATATATATGTCTGAGGTTCAAGAGGGAGGAGAGGGAGAGTTCAGAGGTCTAAGGGTCGAAGAGGGAGATCCCAGTTGCGTCGAGTCAAATGAGCTGCGTCGAGTGAGATGTCTGAGGGAGAAGAGGGAAAGTGAAAATAGAGGGAGGAGAGGGAGAGTTCAGAGGTCTAAGGGTCGAAGAGGGAGATGAGCTGCGTCGAGTGAGATGAGCTGCGTCGAGTGAGATGTCTGAGGGAGAAGAGGGAAAGTGAAAATGTGAAAGCAGCTATGGAGGGAAAGTGAAGCAGTTCGGGAGAGAGATGTTGTTTGATAAACCGTGACGTGGGAGGGAACCGGGTTCGGCCACGTCAGGAGTGTGGTGTGTGGTTAGCGAACCGGAGGTTGAATAGCTTTTTCGTTTTGAAATGCACGTTTTAATAAAAAAAAAGACACTTAAGATGGTGTGCGGAGGTTGAGGAACAGTAAGAAGCTGTGTAGAAGAACTCGAGAAATTGTTGTATTAAACTGGGAAATAATCTTCCCAACCCCCTACTATTCACCACACTCCACACTCCACCTTATTTTTTTAATTTTTTTTTATCAAATATTTTTTATATGAATAGTGAATAAAAAATTTGAAATATTTAAAAAAAAAAAATTTTTTAAAATTTAAAAAAAATATTAAAAAGTGTGAAGTGTGGAGTGTGGGTGAATAGTAAGAGATTGTGTAGCAAATCTCTTAAACTGGTGAACAAAACTCGAGAAATTGTTGTGCTTGAAATTCAGAGGAAGGACCAGTCTCGCAAGTCCACCGGGTCCCACACCACGAAACTCTCTCTGCTGACGCCCCATGATATGATCGGGTCAAGCCTCGGGTCTTCCACGAGGTCGAATGTCTTCAACAGAAATGGCGGTATAGGATTGCTCTGTAAGCACTCGAGCGGCTGAGGCACACTGATATTCTCAACGTCTCCTCCTCCTCAGTACTCGACGGTACCGTTAGGGGTATTTCGCAGAATGAAGGCGATGGGCTTATGGTTGAGAAGGCTTCGAATTCCATCAGGGGAGGAGATGCCGAGAACCCAATATTCTCCATGAAAAAACCAGCTTCGGCATCCATAAAGAAAGACCCAGGCAAAAGAGGTTGCGACGTTGTTTCGAGACCCAGCCCGTGCGCACCGTTTCATTTAACCCACGACAGCCACATCGATTTGTAAGCAAAGGGGTCTCCGAAAATTGAAATGGACTACATTCAGTTTTTTTCCAAAAAAAAAAAAAAAAAAAAAAAAAGTAGGAAGACGCTTTGGCAGCGTTTTTCACTGGAGCTTTTTTTACTGTTCATATTTTAAAGATACATTTAAAAATTTATAGATAAAATAAAAATTAAATAATAATAAAATATTAACTGTTTGAACGTCTAAAATCCTCTCTTCCTTATAACCAGATGAGATAACATCTAACTATCCTAACCGAGCCAACATTATTGAATCAGAATTTTTTGTTATTAAAATAATTATCGTGTCCTGCGGTTTTACGGTTTTTTTTTTTAAATTGTGCAATAATTACGTACTTCACGCTTTAAGTTTTTTTTTTTAAATTTTAATAAATATGATTTTTAATAATATATTGTTAAAGTGTCACGTCAATTTAAAAATTAAAAATTAAAAATTAAATATAAAAACATGTGGGTCCGTGGGAAAAATAGTATTACCTGCCCATCGCAACCCCATGGTGCCTGGGACGTCCAGTTTTTTCAAATGGTAATTTGTTTTTTCAAATTTGTTATTTTTTTCACAAGATACTAGTTTTAGGTTCCGTTTAAATAGTAAAAATATTTTATTTTATTTTATTATTATAAATTTTTAAAATTTTTACATAAAATATAATAAATAATTTAACTTTTTTAAATTTTAAAATAATAATAATATTTTAAAATAATATTTTATTTAACTTTAATCTGAAGTCATATCATCTCATCTCACTATTCAATTCGCACCTTAAATAAATTTTTAACAATACATTAACGAGAGGATTAAAATAATCAAAGTCAAATATATAAAAAACCAAAATATTTAGAATTAAAATATAAAAACTAATCTATTTAAAAATAAAATCACAAAAATCTTCTAATTTTTAGCCCTAAATATCAAAACAAAATAAATTTTATGGTAAACTAATTGGAGAATCGAGATCGGCATATCTAGCTTCAATTGGTAGATCATTCTTTTCCTGTAGCAGTATAAAAGAGTCCATTTTTTGGTTATTTATGGTATTATAATGATTGGCTTCCAACTAGTTTACAACTTAGATGATAGAAAATATTTTGTAGAAATATGAGCTATTTTATGAGTTATTCTATTTTCAAGTCAACACATCATCTATATATATTATTTAGATAAGATTTGATTTATAAAATTTAAATTTTAAAATTCTTCTTTTAAATCAAATTATGTCACGTAAATGTAAACATTTTATTGGTACTCTAATTTAGATACCATGCCTTATACCATCCGATCCGAAGAATTCTTATACCCTACACACAGATTTAAAAATAAAATATTTGAATTTTTTTTATACATAATCTGCTTTAATTTTAAAATAGGATGCGGTATAAAAGTTACTTTACATCTTTGAATAAAAAACTGATATATCAGTATTTTTATAAGTGAATAAATTCACTCCCACATAATTAAAATATAAATTTAAGATAAATTATATTTACAGATTTAAGATGTTCAAGTTTCACACATTTTCTCTGATAAAAGTGAATAAATATGAAATTTACATAAAAAAATTATTTTTTTAATAATAGATTCCATTTTTTTAAAGCGAGTGTACGCGATTTGTACATCTTATAACATATCTAATATTATTCATTTATAAAAAGAAATTAAAAAGAGAAAGATTTAAATCTGGGTATTCTTTCCCATTTTACACCCTCCAATCAAACTTTAACATGTAAGAGACATATGACTTACGGTGTGTGCTGTTGAGGAAAGTTTTATTTGACTTTTTTCCTCCTTCCTTCTCCCGGAGCTCTCCCCTCTCCTCTCCATTTTCCATTTCTCTCCTTTCTCTTTCTCTCAAAACTTAACTCATAATTAATCATGGTTGGTTGTCAAAATCAGTAAAACAACGTAACGTGACCAACAAACCCCAAGGGACATAAAACCCACAAGAGAATTAAGAAAATGACCTCAACAATATCTATGCTGATATAAGTATCCAAAACTGTAAGGTTCCCTCCAGTACCTACTGCAATTCAAGTAAACTTCTACTGCAAATTCAAGTAACTACTGCAGATCTCAGTAAGCACACAGAACGATATACACAAGTCAGAAAAGGAATGAGCAAGATTCTATTATGAAACTTGCAGAGAATTCTTCGAGGGATTCCCAACCTCCAAAAGCCAATTCGTCAAATGATCAATGTTCAAAAAGATAAGCAATCACAGCACTGCTTATATACTCGCAGGCTGTGATGAAAGAAACAAAACGCAACAACAATGAATAAAACGCGACTGCAAAAAACTACCCACACATAAAACGCTTCGTTTCATTAAACCTAACTTCACAAAACGCCGCTGCTTGCACAACAAACGACACCCATATTTTGACTCCAAAACTTGTCGTTTCATTAAAAGCCCCATTTTGTTATTTCTATTATTCTTCTTCCTCGTGAATTCTTCTCCAACACGAACCTCTTGCAGGCTCCATAGTAAGCACCTTGCATTCCACTTCTTCAAGGCCAGCCACAAGGCACCCGTGACAATCCTCCCTTCTTCAAGGCCTTGCCCACAAGGCACCCGTGACAATGAATTAAAGGATTGTACCCAGTAAATGTGGATACCTAAATCTAAGATGCCATAAAGATTTCCAAGAACTATCTTCCAAAGAAGCGCCCAACCATTTCACCAAAACTTCAGTGGTGGCATGATTGCCCAGCTTCTTCATTCGTCTATCTAAGATCATCTCAAGTTTAGGCTGCACACTGCCCTCATTGTCCACTGGAGGTAAAGTTGACAAAGGAGAACTCTGGTCACCCAACTTTTTCTTTAAACAATAAACATGAAAAACAGGATGTATTCTGGAGAAAGAAGGTAAATTCAACTTATATGCTACTGTCCCGATCTTCTGAATGACCTAGAAAGGCCCATAGTACCTCGAAGCCAATTTCATATTGTGCCTCATAGCCACAGATTTCTATCTGTAAGGCTGCAACTTCAGAAAAACCCAATCCCCCACTTGAAAAACTCTCTCAGACCTCTTCCTGTCAGCATAGAGTTTCATCCTTTCTTGAGCCTTTCTTGAGCCTTTCTCAAATTCTCCTTCAAAAGGGACAGAATCTCTTCTCTAGTTCTCAACTGGTGATCCACTTCAGCATTTGCAATGGTGCCTGGGATGTAAGAAATCAACCGAGAGGGTGGAATACCATACAAGGCCTGAAAAGGTGAAAAACCAATTGAGGAGTGTATAGTAGTGTTATAACACCATTCGGCCATTGGTAGCCACTTACTCCAGTTTTTTGGCCTAGATCCTATGTAAGATCTCAAATAACCTTCCACACATTTATTCAAGGCTTCAGCTTGGCCATCGGATTGTGGATGATAGGCTGAGCTCAAAGCCAAAGTGGTACCTTGTAGTTTAAACAATTCTGTAAAAAAAAAAAACTAATAAATATAGTATCCCTATCAGACACAATAGTCTTTGGTAGGCCATGGAGCTTGAAGACACCAGCAAAAAAAACCTCAGCTACTTTACTAGCTGTATAAGGGTGAGCCAATGGAAAAAAATGCCCCAACTTTGTCAATCTGTCCACCACAGTCAAAATGACAGTCAGACCATTCGAAGTGGGGAGACCCTCAATAAAATCCATGGTAATGTCGAGCCAAGGACTTTGGGGAATAGGCAAGGGTTGAAGTAACCCTGCAAGAAGAATAGTTTCATGTTTATTCACTTGGCAGATTTGACACTCACGAACCAGTTTTTTAATATCCTTCCTCATGCCTGGCCAGAAAAAATCCATCTTAGCCTTTTGTAACGTTTTATGGTACCCCACATGACCTGCCTCAGGGCTGTAATGGATATGTTGCAGTACTTTAGCATGGAATGGAGATGAAGGAACTATCACCAACTTCCCTTTTCGAAAAAGAAGACCCTGCTGCAAAGAGAATTCCTTAGGAACCTGTTGCCCTTGCTGCAAGGCAACAACCAGATTAGCAATGTCACTAGAAAAGACATAACTTTGCTTAAGTTCTTCTAACCATAAGGGAGTGGGAAATGAAATAAGAGCCAACGTAGCCAATTCTTCCTCAGACTTCCTGGAAAGTGCATCAGCAACTTTATTGTCTCGGCCCTTTTTGTATTCCACACGAAAATCATAACCCATGAACTTGGAAATCCACTTATGTTGAGCCTCAGTGGCCACTCTTTGCTCCAACAAGTGTTTCAAGGCCTGTTGCTCAGTTTTAATCTTGAAGGACTGCCCCAAGAGATATGGTCTCCATTTTCCCACTGCACTCACCAAGGCCAAGAACTCCTTTTCATAGGTAGACAAAAATAATACTCTTCCTTTTAAAGCTTTACTAAACTATTGGCTGGCTATCTTGCATCAATACAGCTCCCAAGCCCACCCCCGAAGCATCACACTCAATAGTGAACTCCTTAAAAAAATCAAGAAG
Organism: Cyclocarya paliurus; assembly: GCA_029856935.1. Lineage (NCBI taxonomy): Eukaryota > Viridiplantae > Streptophyta > Magnoliopsida > Fagales > Juglandaceae > Cyclocarya > Cyclocarya paliurus. The sequence continues at coordinate 28,336,844 of CM056947.1, forward strand.
TCTTAATGCTGGGGGTTTTGTAACAGCAGCCTTTAACTCCTTAAAAGCTTCTTCAGCTTCAACAGACCACATAAAGGAGTTCTTTTTCAGCAACATTGTTAATGGGATAGCTATAGAATCATAGTTCTTGATAAATTTTCGATAATAACCCATAAGGCCCAAAAATCCTTTCAATGCTTTCACTGTTTTGGGAATAGGCCAGTCCAACATGGAAGCAATCTTTGTAGGATCTGCCCTCACTCCCCTTTTAGAAATAATGTATCCCAAATAGTCTATCTCAGTAACTCCAAATCTACATTTAGATTTCTTTGCATATAAACTGTGTTGCTGTAAAACAGATAACACTTCCTTCAAATGTTGAAGATGCTGACCAAAATCTTGGCTGTATACCAAGATATCATCAAAGAAGACCAAAACAAATTTTCGAAGAAAAGGCTTGAAAACATGATTCATCTACCCTTGAAAAGTAGCAGGTGCATTGGTAAGCCCAAAAGGCATTACCAAGAACTCATAGTGACCCTCATGAGTTCTAAATGCTGTTTTAGGAATGTCCCCTTCACTTACCCGTATTTGATGATAACCTAATCTAAGATCAAGCTTAGAAAAGAATTTAGCTCCATAAAGTTCATCCAGCAACTCATCAATGACAGGGATTGAAAACTTGTATTTTATAGTTTCTTGATTAAGTGCTCGATAATCCATACACATCCTCCAAGTGCCATCAGCTTTTTTAACAAGCAACTTAGTTGAGGAAAATGGACTTTGGCTTGGCCTTATAACACCATTTGTTAACAAGTCGTGCACAATTTTTTCAATTTCAAATTTTTGATAATGAGGATACCTATAAGGCCTCACTGAAACTGGTGTACTGCCATCCTTCAACACAATTCGATGATCAAAAGCTCTAGGGGGAGGCAACCCCACAGGTTCATCAAATACTGAATTGAACTGCTGTAGAACTTCTTCCAACTCAGCCTGAACTTCCATCTGCTCAACCCCAGAATCAAGTGCTACCAATTGTAATAACCATCCTTGCTGGCTAATAAAGGAAGATTTAAGCACATTAATACCAACTTCTCATTCCATAGCATGAGACATAAGACCTTGTAAGAGCAGCTTCTGCCCACAGACCTTAAACTGCATCGACATATCAGTAAAGTTCCACTGGATGTTCCCCAATGTTTTGAGCCATTGCACACCCAAGACAACATCACAACCTCCCAAGGTAAGAACATGGAAAGGAACTCGAAACTTTGTTCCTTGGATATTAATCAACTCTTCACATCTGCCCTGACTAAGTATCATAGTACCATTTGCCACTTTCACCTGAAGAGCCCCATCCTTAACTACCTTCAAATTGGCAGCTTCTACTACCATTGGATCCAGGAAGTTATGAGTGCTTCCTAAATCCACAAGAATCTCAACTGAAGAGGAGCCAATTTTCCCAACAATTTCATAGCATTAATACTAACACATCCAGAGATGGCATTAAGTGAAACTTCTAACTCCTCAGACCCCTGCACACATTGTTCTTCCAACTCTGGTGGCTCTTGCGTCTCAGTACTACCAATTAACTCTTGTTCAGTACTACTTGCCCCTTGTAAGTAATAAACCTTTGGATTTTTGCAAACATGGTTGGGATTCCACTTTTCATCACAGTGGTAACACAATCCCTTTCTTCTTTTTTCATCTATATGAGAAGAATTTACCTTCTTCAAAGGAAACAAACTCTTTAGGCCCTAATTAGCCAAGTCAGCCAGTGCCTCTTTATCTATTGGCCATTTATCAGCATAATGATTACCTTACCTCCAAGGTCTTCTTAAAGTCAGTACATGCTCTTCCTACAACTTAGCCAAGCTGAAAGCAGCTCCTAGGTTTAGTGGATTGAACATCTTCACTGGTATGCGAATTTTATCTTTTAAGCCACTAATAAAGCAACTCATTCTATGCCTTTCGAACAAGCCTGTTAACCGATTAGATAAGGCCTCAAATTGAGATGTATACAAACTGACTGACGAAGTTTGTTTCAACCTAGTTAAAGCCTCCATTGGATCATCAAATGCTGATGGTCCAAACCTTCCTTGCAAAGCCACCACCAATGACTCTTAAGAATTAAATTGTCCAGCATCCAAAGCATTTTGATACCAAACTAATGCCTCCCCTTCCATATGGTGCGATGCCACCATTAACTTTTGATGGAAAGGTACTTGAAAACAATCAAAATACTGGTTAGCCTTAAAAGTCCAACCAGCAGGATCAGTTCCACTGAAATGTGGAAAATCCAACCTAATACTCGTTTGAAAACTACCTTTCTCCTCATGATTTCTAGGTTCATGAGATGTTTCTCCCTCTCTACGAGCATTGTTATTCATAGAATCAACTAAAGATGACAACATTTCTTAAACGTGATCTAACCTCTCTGTTATACCAGCAATTGCCTGCTGATGATGCTCTAACTCCTACTGCATCATTTCTTGTTGTTGTTGAGAACCTTCAATCTGACCTTTCAATGCTGCACACGTCATGATAATCACTGTTGTAAGGATTGACCTGTCTCTGATACCACTTGTAAGGTTCCCTCCAGTACCTACTGCAAATTCAAGTAACTACTGCAGATCTCAGTAAGCACACAGAACGATATACACAAGTCAGAAAAGGAATGAGCAAGATTCCATTATGAAACTTGCAGAGAATTCTTTGAGGGATTCTCAACCTCCAAAAGCCAATTTGTCAAATGATCAATGTTCAAAAAGATAAGCAATCACAACACTGCTTATATACTCGCAGGCTGTGATGAAAGAAACAAAACGCAACAACAATGAATAAAACGCGACTGCAAAAAACTACCCGCACATAAAACGCTTCGTTTCATTAAACCTAACTTCACAAAACGCCACTGCTTGCACAACAAACGACACCCCATATTTCAACTCCAAAACTCGTCATTTCATTAAAAGTCTCATTCTGTTATTTCTGTTATTCTTCTTCCCCGTGAATTCTTCTCCAACACGAACCTCTTGCAGGCTCCATAGTAAGCACCTTGCATTCCACTTCTTCAAGGCTAGCCACAAGGTACCCGTGACAAAAACTAGTGGACGATAAATGAATAATCTCTAAATAGATGAGTGCATCTCCATGACCATAAAGATCTCACCAAAGCCATAACATGAGAAAATACAGATCATTATGTATCTAACTTTTTTTTAGGGGAGAGCGACATAGTGAGAGATGGGGGCTTTAATGGAGACGTTCAAATGAGAGAGAGAGAGAGAATTTTAGTGAGGGAGAGAGAGTAGGGGGAGAAATGCTCGAGCCTACTCAACAATGGGTGGGGGAGGAGGGGAGAGAGAGAGAGAGAGAGAGAGGAGAACAGAGATCGAGTTAGGGGAGGGATGAAATTAATGCAGTTTCACTGCATGCAATTCTACTCTTATTTTTGTTAGAATTCCTGTGTCTTGTGATTATTGGTAGGCGTAAAATAACGAAATTCACCTGACCTGCTGCTAGCCTTTCTCAATTAAAAAAGAGAGAAGTTTAAATATACAAGAAATTACATAAAAATAAATTTATAAATTAATGTAATTTTATTAGATCTATTAAATCTATTTTATAATCTAATATATCATATCAAGTCATATCAATTTGTGAATTTATTTTTATATAATATTTTGTCGTTAAAATATTTTCTTAAAAAAAATAAAGAGGAGATTGAAAAGAAAAGTTGGTTGGAATCGAAGTTAACCTTGAGGAGCCGAGGGAGGGAGGGAGCCTCCGTCCCGGCAGTGTTCAAGGGCTTCGGGACAGTGAGCATATGGGAGGAAGGGCCTGGGGAGTCGGGACGTGAACCTTCTTCATGGATTGTACCTTTGGCATGTATTTCTACCATATTTCATTTTATTTGGTAACGATTCCATCGATTCACAAAAGAATCTTCTAAATAATTCAATGAAGAACAAAAAATAAAAAATAAACTTTACTTTTATTGCTGTCAAGAAAGTCCTAGCCCATCCACTACTTCTACTACTAGGGAGTATGATTATTGGCATATATCTATTGAGTTGTGAAATTCAAATATTCAAACTGTAATTTGCAAAATTGGAAAGTGAGTAACTTATGTCTTGTAGTATTGACATTAGATTCTCTAAATTTATAGTTAAAATTTAGTTAGAAACGTCCTCTTTAATTTATGTAAGAGTATTGCTATTGGGCAATTTGAAATTTACCGTTCAGATGGTCATCTTAACGTGGCACCACCATGTAATTTATTAAAAAAACACAAAAAAAATATCTTTAAATAAAAAAGGTGCCTAAAAATACAAAAAAATTGAAGACTGAAATTCTAGGTTCTTTATACATACCCTTTTGTACTTGGGTTTTTTTTTTTGTTTTTTTATCTTTTATCAATAAACCACATTTCATCACATTGTGGTATCACGTCATGAAAAGAGTCATCTAAGCGATAAGTTTCAAATAGCTAAGTAGCATTATTCTTTATGGAATACACTTTCTATATGATATCACACGTTAAATTATGTATAAGTTTGGCTAAACCATTACAATAGTGTTTTTTTAATAATATTTCCTTATTTAACATGTCCTTATTATCTGACCTAAACGTCTTTAATAACAAAATTATCATTAAACAAATTTTTAGAAATAATAAGTTTCACAGTTTTACATTTTATTTTTCAAACGTTCCTTAGAATTTCATTTGGGGGTCCATGTCCCTATATGGTCCATCTGAAATGCTTGATTACATTGCACCTGGGCATTGATCATTAGATGTAGCCTAATTATAAGAACTAAATTGTATTAGATAAATAAGAACAGAAGGTCATAAATTTGAGAGATGATATTTGCAATTTTAGGATGTGAAAGCTCCATGCATTTTTTTTTTTAAAACAGATGGATAAATTTGAGACCCGCATGAAAGAAATAATTTTTTAATAATGGACTTTACTTTTTTTTCCAAATAAGTGCACGAAACTTGCATATCCTATGACTGTATCTAGTATTACTTCATAAAACTATAATCATTAAAACATATAAAAATAAAATACTTATTTACAAAATCTATAATATCTAACAAATTTGTTTCTTTTTCAGTATTATAATATCGATTAATGATATATATAGTCGTGGAATGCGCAAGCGCTGCACAATCGTTTTGAAAAAAAGTGAAGTTCACTATTTTAAAATTAATTTTTTTCATATGGATCCAGTATTTACTCATTTTTTTCAAAAAAATTATGTAGCTCTAGCATACTCTACGACTGTAAAAATTATTTCTCTATTTTATCTCCCACACTAGAGATTAAAAAAACAAAAGAATACAATATCATACTACAATTCTTTCTTTTTCATGAATATATAAATATCACACACGTTTGTATGATCATTGACTTAAAATATCTTAAAAATCAGTCTCATGGACCACCAACATTAATGTGATTGAGATACATTCCTTCCCTATGGAATTTGGATTTATCTTGCTTGTAATGGTGTCCACTTGCTAATCAAACCCCTTCCCCCTTAGCATGGATATTTGACATACAAATATAATCATCACATTGTTCTTAAATTATAATAAAAAAATCTATTTACAAATCAATGTCACCGACATGTTATTAATGTGGAAGTTTTTCATATTAACTGATATAAAAAAATAATTTATATTTTAACTTTTTTATAACTATAATGGATTTCACGACAAATGATATTTTTTTACACACTGACTTAGTTGATCCAGTAAGAAAAGAGAAATGCTACGAACAAAAAGATATTATAAAAGTAAGCTCACAATCTGATATGGTTTCATATAATTATATGTTAGATCTATTTTATAATAAAAATAATTTTATAATCTAACGTATCATATCAAAATATGTCAATTTACGAATTTATTTTTGTAAGATATTTTGTAACTTAAACATTTCTCATAACAAAATTATCATACTGGTTTGCATCCAAAATGCAATATAAAAAAACAATTCCCTTTCAAGTCCTTTGGCTTTATACAAATGTCCCTGAACTTTCTTGTGTCTGCTTTCATTGTGAAAGGTCGTTATGGTGCAGATTTTCTATCATGTTCTTCCAATGGCAATTAAATATCACTGTCATGACAAAAGAACAGCCACTACTTGGTGATGAGCTACTGAACTGTGAGATACATACATTTTGATAAGAAGATTGTGATGGTGAAAACACAAAAGGAAAGTGATGAATTTCTCGGGACATTTCCCAGTTGGGAATTAAGCTGTTCTGACCTGTACTGAACAACTACCACATGATAATCAGAGTAAGCTGCCTTGTTGTAGCTTCAGTTGGTGCCTTTTCATTTTCACAGAGAAATGTAGGATCTTCCTGGAAGCAGAACACTGTAATTAGACTGTCAGGTGCTTCTAAAGTTCTGTTTGTCAACCGTGAAAACCACTTTTACTGTTTTACTTGTACTGTAATGGCTCATTTTGATGGTGCTTTCATGAACCCAGATACCCATGAATCAGATCTCCAGCAGCAACAGATCCAGGAGGAGGAGGAAAAAAATCTCAAAAATCCGATGCTTTTAGTACTCTCTCTCTCTCTCAAACACAAACACGTAATATGTTGAAAGTTCACAAAGAATTTTTAGAAATTTACAATTTTTTACATATTGCAGGATGAAGAAGAGGAAGAGAGTACAATGACCAAAATTAGAGGGCAACGAAACTTGAAACCAAGTTTAGCTGGGAAAAAAGGGTCTGAAGAATTTGAGTTTTTGATACATGACAAGGAATTGAGCAATGTGACTGAGATGGGGCTTGTACAGAGTTTGGTGAAGGAAGTGGAGCAGAGGAAAGTGACCATTGAAGGGAAACTGCTTGAATTGTATGGTCTGAAAGAACAGCAATTATCCATTGAGCATTTGCGAAGGCAATTAGAGGACAAAACCACGGAGATTGACATGCTTAAGATCACAATTAAATCATTGCAGGTTGAGAGAAAGAAGCTTCATGAACAAATCAAAGAGGGTTTCATAGCAGAGAAGCAACTTGAAATGGCAAAGAAGATGTTAAAGGGAATGCAAGAGAAGATAGAAGCCAAAGGAAGCCAGGTAATGGGGCGATTGATGGTAATCCAAGAACAAGTTTCTAACTTTAAGAATGATGATATCTCGTTTAGAGATACCATGGTTGAGAAAAAGCTCGAATCTGTCAAAAATGTTGGGCTAGAAGTTGCAGAAATGAAGAGGATGAATAAAGAGCTTGAGTTAGAAAAGAGGGAATTGGCAATTAAGTTGATCGTTGCCAAAGCCAGAATCGCAGCTCTTTCAAACATGACAGAGGTATAAAAAAGCTTAATTTCTTAGTAAGTAAAAAATAGCAAATAATTTTCTAATCATTTAATACTACAGCAGGGAATGATGAAGAGATAATTATTAAAAAGAATGATGAATACGACTCAATGCATCAATGTTTAAGTTTATAAGTTTGTTAGCACCACTTAAATTATCTGAATTTTAATAAATTATTAGAATTATATATTCTTTGTGTGTTTTTCATAATGAAAGGTGCTGCTTAACCTCTATCTTGACTCAAATTATAGAACAAATGAATATAGTGAGTTATGCTTGATTTCAAGCCAAACATTGCTCCCTACCTTAATATGGATTCCTAAAAAGCCATGCATCCCAGAAGATTTGAAATCGCTCAAGCTTTGGAAATCTCCATAGAAATACTAAATGCTTTTTCACTGTGATGTTGCAGGATAAAATTATGGCCAAGGCCAAAGAGGAATTAAGTAGTTTAAAACTTGTCAATGAAGAACTTCGGGATCAAGTTGAAAGATTGCAGAAGAACAGATTCAACATGGTCGAAGAACTTGTGTACCAACGCTGGATCCACACATGCTTAAGGTTTGAAATCCAAAATCATCAAAACCAATCAATGAAGACCTCAAAATGTGATTCGAGCAAGGCTTCAAGCCAAAAATCTCATGAGAAAACTAAGCCATTAATGTCAGATCCCAGATTTGACAGCATTTCCTCCGACACCTCTGCTGATAGTGACGAAATTTACAGCAGTACTACATATGATAGCTCATCAAGTAGCCAAAGAAGCAGTGCCAAGAGACTTGGTGTAATTTCGAGCATGAAGAAGTGGGGGAGAAGCAAGGATGATCGGTCCTCTAGAGGGGATTCTTTGAGCAGGAGTGGCCTAATTCGCAGTTTTTTCATGTCAATGGTTCCATCAAAGCAACCAATGCTAAGGAAAACAGGTGACGGTTCAGTCATCACCTTATCCAAGAAACTAGAACTGCAAGACTCCAACAAATCTGTGGAAACACCGACTTTTCAGCGCACAAGGCGAGTTTCATTTAATGATTCTGTTAAATCAATGGAGTATTCAACATATCTAGACATGCCAAAGTCAAATGAAGAGATGTCAGATGGAAAGAAAAACTATGCTTTGAGGATTAAATTTGAGGGTGAGAAACATGAATCTTCATCTGCAACATTAGCAACTGTGATGGATGACCATTCAAGCAGTCCAGCTGGGGAATGCATTAAGAATAGCATCAATACACATGAAGGAAACAGGACTGAAATTGCTCATGGAGATGAGCTGCTGCATTCAAGAATGTTCAAAGTGAATCTTCCTAGTGATAACCGGGTTAAGACCCATCTGCTGCATCTTGTAGCTGCTCTCCTCTTTGTCTTCATGTTGCTTGTTTATTTCTTACATCTTTCTGCAAGGATTTACTAAGCTTAAACTTTTTATGTTCAATTGACTTTCACAGATTCATATAATAGAATTTTTGCACCTTTCGTATTTTTAAAGTTGGGTACATATAGTGTAATAAGGAGGGACATCCATGTGAGCATGCCCCCTCCCCTTCTCAAGGCACTTAAGGCTTGACGAAATGCCAAGTTATTCCATAGTATGGTGTGGGATGATGAGTATGATCTGTTATTATTCTCCTTATCATTCACATAAGTGGTATGGTTTTACATGCTAAATATGAGATCTCATGTTGGCATGTCTTCTATGAAATCACCATTTGTCTCAAACACATAAACTGGTTGGAAGATGTAAATTTGATTATTTGTATTATATTTTTAACATTTGCCTTCACGTGTGAACGTGATACATGAAATATTTAATTAAATGAGATAAAATATAGAGTTAGGATTCGAATTCAGAACTTCTACTCTAATACTATATGAAAATATTACTTATCCAAAAAACTTAAACTAATGGTAAGAAATAGATTTGATTATTTGTATTATATTCGTAATTTTGACGGTGTATTATATATCTCACTGTCATAATGAGCTCCACCAATGGGAAGGAATTATTTGGAGCAAGGGAAATCGAAAAATAATTCAGGAAAGATCTAAAATTTACTGTTTGAGATAAATGCTTCCGTTGGTAAATTATATACTTGCCCATATTTAATTTCCAATGAACTTTTAGCAAACAAATCTAAACAACCAAATTCATAGACGTGAGATAACAATTAAATAAGAATAATATTAAATATCATACTTTTATTCTACTTTCATTTCACTATATAAAATATAATACTTTTATCCTCTTGAATAATTCTTAGTTTTTGTAAATAAAAAATTAATAGATAATATCACCTTATCATAATACGTGTCATATATAAAAAACTTCTCATTAAATAAAACCATAAATACCATAAATACAAATATTTTTTAATTTTTAATTTTTAATTTTTAACTTTTTAATCTAATTATCATCTAATCATTACAATTTTTCTAAACTTCTAAACAAAATGTAAAAAATAATTCAACATTTTCAAATTCCAAAACAAAAGTTTTATTAAAAAAATTTTATTCTAACAAAATTTTAATTTTATAATATTTTTATTCGATTTTTTTCTCTCCTTTCAAAAATCTCATAAAACATCTCAAGTCTAACCATTTTACTACTATTCAAATATCATCTCATTTTATTCCACTATCTAAATCAGGCTTAAATATCATTTCAATCTTATTGATCAACAATTAAATTAGGGTTAATTACAAAAGAAAAATGATATTTGTAATTTTAAAGTGTGCAAGTCTCGCATATTCTATTTAAGAAAAGTACGTAAATCTAAAATCTATAAACAAATTATCTGAAACTGTATCTAATATTACTCATTACAAAATAGACGTCAAAATTTAGATTTTCAAGTTTTACAAGATTGATAAATAAACATAAACAAATCCAAATTAAATATCTACTTGTTTGGTGACATATCTTAATCTTTCTTTAATGGTTAATGATAAGTTTAACTTTCTATCACTTATTTACTATTTTATAATATATTAAATTTTATTTTTATTTTTTTAAATATTTTTTTAACATCCTTAATTATTAAAAAAATTAAAAAATATAAATAATTTTATAATAATAATTTTCTTAATTATTAAATAAAACTATTAAAATAATATAAAATAATAATAAAAAGTAGTAAAACTATCGTTATCATTTTTGTTTTTTTAATTACGGAACATGAGATACGGATTAAAGTTTCCACAATTCAACCTTTGATCTTAGAAAACGGCAAAAGAAAAGGTCGGTCCTACCCAGTCCCAACAGAACCCCATTCCTCTCCACGTGTGCCCGCGCATGTCTAACACAGCACCCTCCACACACCTGTCTTCCCTCCCCCTCCCCTTCCCTTCTTTACCACCTCCATCTCTCTGCTCTCTCTAAGAGACACCTTGATTCAGCTCCAGCTTTCAGAATTAACCATGGCCGACCGTCAGCCCAGCTCAGCCCAAACCCAGAGAGGAGCCCCAAGACCCAACTCCACATTCCTTCGAAAACTCCAAGACCATGCGCCAAACTCCACCCAGCTCATCGGGTTCTTGACCCTTCTCATCTCCGGCTCCGTCTTGCTCATCTTCACTGGTCTCACCGTCACCGTTACTGCCCTCGGTTTCATCTTCTTTGCCCCGCTGATCCTAATCTCCAGCCCCATATGGCTCCCCATCGGCACCGTCCTCTTCTTCTGCATCGCCGGGTTCTTGTCCCTGTGCGGCTTCGGCGTGGCAGTCGTCGCCGCCTTGTCGTGGATGTACCGATACTTCCGTGGGTTGAACCCACCCGGTTCGGACAGGTTCGACTACGCGAGGAGCCGGATCTACGACACGGCCAGCCATGTCAAGGACTATGCTAGCCAGTACGGTGGGTATGCCAAGGATGCGGCTCCGGGGGCCTGAGATTCTGAGAGGACCGGGTTGAATATGTAGCTTGACAGGACTCGATTGGGTCACTCTTGGGTTAACCCGGGTTTTCTCTTTTTACATGTCTGGAATTTTCTTTCTGTTGTGTTGTTCTTTTCAAAAAGTGAAATTTCTTGCTGGGCAGTTTGCTTGAACATTTTGCTATACGTTGCTTTGGTTGGAAAATTTTAGATTCTTGTACGTGGAGATTGAACGGTTCTTGTACGTGGAGATTGAACGGTTCAGATCTGCTGCCCTTTGGAAAAATGTAGCTAGCTAGGGAGCCTCATGATTTGTGAAGTCCGCATGATGATGAGTAGTACAAGAACTATTTATTAATAGGGTTTTACTATTCATCTTCTCCACACTTCACACTCTCAATTTTTTAATATATTTTTAAATTTTTTTTGAATTTATTTTTCTTAAAAAATTTATAATTTTTTATTCACTATTCATATAAAAATATATTTGATAAAAAAATTAAAAAAAAATGAAGTGTAGTGTGAATAATAGAGGTTGAATAGATTTTTTCCTATTAATAAACATAGTTATAGTCTTAGCCCGTTTGGAACTTGAACTTGAATTAGGTTATGCTTGGAAGATGAGATAAGATGAGAATTTTTAAAAATTTTGTGAATAGTGTTAAGATGAAAGTTTAAAATATTATTTTTTAATATTATTATTGTTTTGGGATTTGAAAAAGTTAAATTAAAATTTGAAAAAGTTGAATTGTTTATTATGTTTTGTATGAGGATTTGAAAAAGATGTAATGATGAGATGAGATAGAAATGAGATGAGATTTCTCATCTTTATTTCCAAACATAACCTGTTAAAAGTGGTTGAATTTTATAGTGTTTATATGTTTAGATGAGTTTGATGTATTTATAAAAAATTAAAAAAATATTATTAATGTCTCGTATAAATAAGTGTTGAGTTGAAAAAAGTTGAAGGTCTCAAATATAAAAAAATTTTGAATCAAAATAAATTTAGTAATTTAAAAGTTGAATATTTAGATATTAGACTCACTTAAAATTCAAGTTCTGAACGGGCTTTAGAGGATAAAGGCCTTGTTTAGATTTAGAGATGGTTTCATCTCATTTTATTTTATCTTATTATTATAATTTTTTTAAATTTTTACATAAAATATAATAAAAAATTTAATTATTTTAAATTTTAAAACAGTAATAATATTAAAAAATAATATTTTATTTAATTCATCTAAAACTATCTCAAATCTTTCACTTGTTGAGTAGGGTTCATGAGCAGCAATTAATGAAGTTGGGAGAAAGCTTGTCCTTGGATGAGGACGTGCCAAGGAGCATGCATGCCTCTGTACGAGGACTTATATAGAAATGCTGTGCCTTGTTGAGGTTCGATTCGTCGTCATCGAACAATGCATGGAAGAGGATTTGATGCAGCAAGTGCAGCAATTTACGATGCAGATTGTAAATTTTGTAAACGCATTAATTAAAAAACCTTAATTTGGTTGTCCGAGGTATGATCATAACTTGGAGAAATACTGAACCTTAATCACAAAATTTCAGGTTTCGACTCTAATTACAGTTAAAGTGATTTTCCAACTTCGATTCTGAGTCTTTCTTAGAGCCCAAACAGATAACAAGATATTATCTAAACTCAAATGAAAATAGGACAACAAAGTTTCATTCTCATATTTTTTCCTCAAATACATTTACAAACTCAACATGTAATAGATCAAATTATAGGCCTGGTAATCAAGACAAATATTCTATAATATGATAATATTTAAGATACACCATATTATAAAAAATACTTGAGATATATTAGGAAATATTCTTAGATATACTAACAACAGCCATGCGCATTCTCGCGAAGGCGTCATCGCTTTCAGGTGCCTCATCCTTTCATCGAATCACTTTGCCTGCCTAACTTTATAACTCGTACTCTCGTTGAAATGCCCATAAACGACAACATAATCAAGACAAGGAAATCACGAACATTACAAATGAAAATCAAGAATGACAGAAAGAGAGAAAGTGAGAATGAGAAGGGGGAGGGAGAGAGAGGATGAAGAATGGAAGAAAGAAATTTTAGGGTTGAATCTTCCTGAATACGAAGAATTTAAGCCTATTGCAAATATAGATGATATATAAAATATATATGTATATATATATATATATATCTTCTTATATATAAAAGCGTTTATCCTAAAAGAAACACTGTTTTTGCATCTCATATTTTCTTTTCATTTTTTAAATATCCCATTTTTATCCCTCGGTTTTCTTTCATATGCTCATTTTACGTTTTTGCCCCTTATTTAGTTTACTTTCCCTTTTTGTCACTCCTTTTGCTTTACTTTATTCCAATTTTACTTTTTTGTTCTTCACAATCTTGAAAAGTGGTTTTTTGACGATTTTACTTCTGTCTCTTTATTTTGTTGCATGTTCACCTTTTTATCCCTCGTGTATTTGTCTATTTTGTCCCTGGGATTTGCCTGAAAACGCTGCATGTGTCTCCTCTCTATGTCCTTTTGACTCTTACATGCTTCCTCCAATCTCCTTTCCCCCTTCTACATAGAGCTCATCATCGACCACATAAGCTACAAATACTCGGTGCACTTTGAGTGGACTGTGCAGAAAGAGGGGGATGCATGGATCAATGCCCTGCACTTTAGTGCAATGAGAGACATGATCGTGCATGGTGCCATGCACGGCAAAAGGGGTGAACGGCACCCAAAGCATCTCCTCACCCACAGGCCATGAGTCCTACAGATGCGTTGGCCCATTTGGACCACTGGCATTGTTTGTCCCCATCGCGCTGGCCTCCGACCACGAAGGCCCATGCATGCTCCATTCAGCAGGTGCACCGAGATACCTCGCCCACTAGCCAAATTGCCGACGAGGACATTGGTGCCCCCGCCCCCTTGGCTCGCCATCATGCTCTATCAGTTCTTACAGCATCACCGACCTCCCCGGTGGGCTGAGGGTGGCCCACTACCGCGCAATGAGGCATGCCGAGTACTCAAGAGCTATATGGGCTCACTGGCGACAACCAATCTGACCGTCGACATCTTCTGATGTTCCTGGAGTGGTCCCCGACCACCTCCCTTCGATGAAAGCCCTCTTCACGCCAACCATGGACACGGGTCTACATATGGTCGACACTCCTTCCTCTAGTCCCATAGTGGCACAGTAGGGGTGGTGGCAGCCACCATAAGGACCGTTGACATTGTCTGTCTCGCCTAAATGCCATCGTTGCGCCCCGACACGCGACTGGCAATGGTGGCTGAAGCCATGCACCCAATGCATGGAACATGCATTGGACTCCTCGACCAAATCACGGTTGAGGTCTCCCCTAGCCCATTGGAGGACCGCCTAGGCACCACGGCTAGAGGTTACCACACCCACAGCGAATACACTATGGCAAGTGGACCCCTCGCCCATGGCCATGCACCACGGCCCTTGAGTCCATGCACCATGACCCTTGAGCACTCGCCCCCGACCATGCACCACCGCCCTTGAGTCCTTGCCCATGGTGTAGATCCTTCTGTCACGGTCTCCTCGCCCGTGGAGTGCTACTTGGCCATGCAAACTCATCACTTAGACTCAGCCATGCAAACTCCTCGCTCATGGAACCCCTTCTTTCTTTCTTTTTTCTAATCGAGTGCTACATTTAAGGGGAATATGTGCCTTGCACGTAGCACCTTCACTAGTATATATATATATATATATACGTGTTGTGTGTGTGTGCGCGCGCGGGGGGCAAACATATTGTAAATTAGAAAACTAAGAAAAAAATAAGAATGATTTAGAAAGAGACCCCAGAGTTTAGGGACGTTGTGATGGGTGTTTTCCTTAGAGAATTCAATGTCAGTTCCGTTAATCTCATTTTCGGTGCATGGGGTCCTTTATTGTATCTCTTTTTCGATGTATGAGATCCCTTATTTGTATCTCGTTTTCAGTGCACAGAGTCCCTTATTTATAAACAATGGAGTGACACATGTGAAAAGTTACAAACTTTTCACTTCATAACACATTTTCATAGGTAACACATATAAAAGGTTTCTAATCCACCGAATGGTACAAACCCAGATTTGAAAACCCAACAATTTAGGCTCGTATGTTGTGACTTTTCAATTTGTAGATAACACATTTAAAACGTTTCTAATTTACCAAAGGTTACAACCCCTCGCATGAGGTCCCTTATATATAAACAATGAAGTGACACTTATGAAAAGTCACAACTTTTCAATTCATAACACATTTCACATATAACACATTTAAAAGGTTTCTAATCAAAAGGGTACAACCCCTCAAGCTAGGCTAGTAGTTAAGGCTCTTATCCCTAAGCAAATTGGAAAATAGGAGACTCGAGCTAGGGACCAACACAAGTCCTAGGGTCGTCCAACCATTGAACCATTGGGTTCAACCAATATAATGGTTCATAGTAATTCTATTTAATGTTGTATACATACATATATATAAATATATATAAATATATATATATAGATATATATTATAATCATCCTAACTCTGTAACGTTGTGCATCAGCATACAAAATAAAATAAAGTTTGGGCTTAATATTATGCATCAACAGAGGTAGCTAGTAGTTTTGAACCTAGTGTTTACGTGTTTTCATCTGAAAGATCCATGGCGAACCACATATTGAACCATAATCTTTTAAGTCAGGCTTCTCTACACCATACACATTATATGACATATACCAGGTTCCTATCAAGATGGTGCATAAAGGTCATACAATGTATCTTTGATTCATGAGTGTTCTAGTGAATAGCCCAATTACCATAGATTATAGGCCCACACTCATACTCACAGGTGAGTCTTCCAAGGGTAAATGCAATCTCACCCTGAGGATGAACCAAATAATATTTTATAGTGCTATCCAGTCACTCAAATAGTTTGTTTTTCCCATTGCACCTTCTTATTGAGATCTCTAATAAGAAATGTTGGGTTTCCGCTATTGGTGTCTTAATTAATGAGCTTCAGTCCCATCTCCTTGATGTACGTATAACATTTGATTTATTAATCAATTTTTCAAAGGATCTACAAGGTTATTTTTTGACTTTACATATTCTAAATTCAGGTATCAATTCTTTATTGGGTATCTAATAGTAGAATGCTTGATATTCATATGTCTCCTCTTATGAAAAGTGTTTATTATTACAAACACTTATCACAATTTGATTGTTACAAACAACATAATTAACCAGCATTGAGTTAATAACTAGTGAAATTTCTAACAATAAATTCTTAAGTCACTCTATCTTATGTCAGATAGTATCTAAGTCTATTAATTCAGCTTCAATAGTAGATCGTAAAATCACAATTTGCTTAGAATATCTCCAAGCTATAGCTACTCCACCAAGAGTGAAAATATATCCACTTGTTCCCTTACGAGCTGTTGTATCAACTATCCAACTAGTATCACTGTATGCTTCTAATATAGTGGGATTTTGAAAATAATAGATATCATATGTCATTGTTTCTCTCAAATATCTAAGAATTCTATTAGATGCCTTCCAATGAGAATCATCATGCCTACAAGTAATTATACTAAGCCTACTCACACCAAATGGAATATTAGGTCTAGTAGAATTAGTAGTGTACAACAAAGTACCAATAATATGAAAATATTTAATCTATGACACAGATTTCTACGATTCTTACTTAAATGCAAACAATAATAAAGATGAGTACTAACATGTTTGCATTTGGATCTATCAAACTTCTTAAGAATCTTTGGAATATAATGAGATTGATTTATGCTAATACCATCACGAGATCTCATTAACTTAATACTAAGAATTACTTGTGCTTGCCTCATGTATTTCGTGTCAAATTTTTTAGACAGAAAATTCATAACATCAAGAACAATATCTAAATTAGTACCAAAGATGAGAATATCATCAACATATAGGCATATGGAATATCAGGTCTGGTAGTATTAGCAATTTACAACAAAGTACCAATAATCTAAGAATATTTCAGCTATAACACATGATTTTTAAGATTCTTACTTAAATGCAAACAATTTTCAAGAGGAGTACAAACAGATTTGTATTTGGATCTATCAAACTTCTTAAGAACTTTGGAATATAATGAGATTGATTTATACTAATACGGCAATACCATTACGAGCTCTCATTAACTTAATACTAAGAATTACTTATGCTTGCCCCATGTCTTTCATGTCAAAATTTGTAAACAAAAAATTTTTAACATCAAGAGCAATATCTAAATTGGTAACAAAGATGAGAATATCATCAACATATAGGTATAGCAGTTGGCGGGGGGACTAACACAAAGTGTAAATACCCAGTCCAACTTAGGGATTACAAAATAGCTTTATAGATCTACCATGGCCAAAATACATCCTCTGTAATAACCCACGATCTTTGCTGCCACCTATTTTCCTGAGATGGTGAAAGACCATGTAGGGTATTACACTTAAACCTTAATCCAAAACAAAATATCATAAACTATTCTATTGACATGTTTGGCTTTGTCCTGACACATGCATAATTAGCTATTTTTGTGCATAAACACTTATTACATTCATTTATCTTAAAATCATAAGAAAAAATTATTTTATCAAATTTTTAGTGGCATTGTTTTGGAGTTTGCTTCAAACCATAGCGATATTTAAGAAGTTTACAACTTTTCTTTCTTTTCCTAGAACTACAAACTATGTGGTTGATGCATGTATATCTCTTCAGACTCTTCTTCTAGATCGCCACTAAGAAAGGAGGTCCTTATGTCCATTTGGAAACCCTCAAATTTATGGATCACAATTAGAGCAATTAGAATAAGAATTGTAGTGATACTAGTAATAAGGGAATATGTATCAAAATAATCGATACTATATCTTTGTTTAAACTCTTTGCAACCGACCTAACTTTAAACTTATTAATAGTACCATTAGATCTCAATATCTTTTTAAAGATCATCGAATGACTTTGCATCTAGGAGAAAAATCACATAAGTTCTAAGTGCCTTTAGTCTTAAGAGTTTCCATCTCATTATTTACAGTTTTTTTTTTCAGAATGCTGAATCGATAAAAAGTATGTCATCCTCCCTCGTTTTCCTCTTCCAAGTTCATTTTCTAATCCAGATGAACTCTCAAGATTAGATAAAATGATAAGTTGACTACTGGTGAAATGAAAGCTCAATGTAAATAAAGATCTTTCCACTATAGTGTTGAAAGGAAATAGATCTTCAAAAACTGTTGTATCCCTAGACTCCATAATGGTGTTGAGATCAATACCTTGGATTTGATAATTAAATACTTATATGCCAAACTATGTCTAGCATACTCAATGAATACTGCTGCATCTACTGTGTTGAGACCTAATTTCATTTTCTTAATTTTTGGAACATTAACCTTGGCAAGACCACCCAAAATTTTAAAGAAATTAATGTTAGGCATTCTACCTATCTAGATTTCATACAATGTCTTCTCAGATCCCTTGAATAAAACTAAAGAGCATGCATTTGACTAGGGTGGAACTAGGATTTGGTGTTTGGGAGGGGGGCAATTGACAAAGTGTGTGGTATGTGTGAGTATAAGTAATATGTATTTTTTGCACATGACTATATAAAAAACAATAATCATACGTCATAAAATTGTATACAAAAAATACATATCTATAAATTATCTTTAAGATAATTTTCCTTAGGATTTTCATAGTTTGCTAGAGACCATTACAAAAAGAAAAGAAAAAGAAATATCAACTTAGGATTTTCCCTTCAAATTAAACTCGACGACGATCTTTCATGGCATAAAATTCATCCATTATCATCTCTGAAGTGAAATTCTTAGAAATTTCTTTCTCAATATAAACTAGCAAATGATCTGCAAGAAACTCATCTTCCATTTGAGTACGCAATCTAATTTTTATAAGTTTCATGGCAAAAAATGCTCGCTCAGTAGTAGCAGTAGAAACAAGAAGAGTTAATACTAGACGAATTAACCTGTCAATCAAATAATAAATCTTTGACTTTTCTGAAATTGCTAGTCCTATGCATACCTCAGATAATGTAGACATAACTTGAAAATCTAGATGCGTCAGCACATCAAGCTTATAATGCTACAATCGAATTCTCAAAAGGAATTTTTTTTGCTCAGTAAAATCCTGTGGATAAAAATTCTCAACCAATTTGCATATATCACCAATTTTAAATGATTTATATGCACCTTTAGGGCTTAAAGCAGCACTAAGAATGAGATGTTTCATGATATGGTCGTTAAATCTATTATTCAATTCTTGTAACTAGAAGTCTATTATAACAGTAAATATATCAATCCTAAAATGATACTCCATTTACTTGTCAACTTGACGACGAGATTGCCTCGAGCTCTAGTATATTGGTCATTCATATCAGGAATATCAATTTAGTATTTTTCACAAAATGATTTAACATCAGTAAGCAAAGACTCCCATCCATCATCTTTCAGATTTTGAATGAGTACTTTTGTGGTTGAAACTAGGCTCATAGCATTCACAATATCTTAAAAATTTTGTTACAAAGATTGGCAAAGTGCATTAGTGATTCCATGATTTTTTTTTATCATATGTAATATTAGAATAAATTCAAAAGATGTTAATACCACGCAAGCCACTTCAGCATCACCATGTTGGGAATAATTTAATCCCTCATTTGAGATAGTATTGATAACTGAGCAAGTAGCACTGAAAATCCTCATCAAGCTACAAACAAATTAAAAAATGAGATCTCCATCTAATATCTCCAGCTCTTTGTAGTGTACCCATTTGATTTTCCCCTTTTCCAGTTTCAATCTCATTGGAAGCGATCAAATTTTCAATTTCAGCAACTTGAGCATATTGTAAATCATCATGACGTTTAGAAGAACCAACAAAAATATTGATAATGGATGTCAAATGGACAAAAAATTGATGAACATGTTTGGCTTCTCTAGAAGCTGCAATTAAAGCTAATTGTAGTTTATGAACCCAACAATGCACATAATATGCATATGGACAATATTTAAGAAATAAAGCTTGTAATCCATTCCATTCACCGCACATATTACTTCCTCCATTATATCCCTGACCTCGAATATTTTCAATTTGAATGTCGTAACGAGAAAGAAGAACACAAATCTCACCTTTTAGAGTTAGTGCTATAGTATCTTTGACATGCACAATATGAAAAAATCGTTCCCTAATAAAACTATCTTTATCAACAAACCTCAAAATGATAGCCATTTGTTCTCTTTTAGACTCATCCCGAGCTTTGTCAACAAGAATACAAAATTTAGCATTCCCGATTTCTTCGCAAATCAAATTTTGCACTTTATTTGTAAATATATGCAAATTTTCTTCTTGAATTTTGGCAGATGTATATTTGGCATTCTGTGGAGCATTTTCCATGACAACTCCATTAACTTGATCATTATAACTTGCCAAAAGTTTTATCAATTCAATGAAGTTACCTTGATTTTTTGAGTCAGAGCTTTCATCATGACCTCTAAAAGCACAAGCTTGAAACGTAAGCCATCAAACATTTTCTATCAAAGTTTTGAGCCGCAACCGATTATTCTCCATCTCTTGTGATACTTGTTTTTCAACTAACTTATCAATATGTCTTGATTGATTCATTAGATCCTCACAACATTTTTATGTAGTGAATTTGGATCCCTCCCCACATGTCCTATTAAAGGATAATTCATTCTATCATTCACTTTTTTTCAATTGTCAAAATCTTTATTGGTAAATGCATCTAATCCTGACGGCCTGTTGATTTCTTAACAAAAATGTAGCATGGAAGACAAAAATAGCATTCTTCGATAGTGAGTACTCCAACCAATTTAAATATCTTTGAAACCAAGAAAATTGAAATTGACGACATTGATTGCCTATTCCTGAAAATGGATATTCTGAAAGTTTAAGTTGATATTGACCAGTTTTAAGATAGGCACGTCGGATCTCATCTTGTAGGTTAGTAGGAAATTCTCATATTTGTGGACGTAATCCTATATCATGTTCCAAAGAGGTAGCATCCATCTCTTCTGGTTCGATTCTTGAAGTTTTAGAGGAACGCTAGTCAGTGATAGAAGCATCACGTTCCATTGTTACCGAGTTCTCTAAATGTATATTACTCTCTGAATTATCCACGTCTTTCTTTTTAAAAAAAGAATCAATTGTTCTTGGCTTGTTCATATTTTTTTATACTTTAAGAAAAATTTATAGATCAAGAATAAACCTGAGAAGTACCTAATAAATAATGATATAAAGTTTTTAGATTTTTTTGTATAGTTTGTATTTATTAAAGTGAACAAAAAAAATCAGATGCAAATGTTCTATCAGACTATCATCAATAGAATAATCATCAAGCTGGTAGAATTGAAAAATTCATGAAGTACCTTTTACAAGCATGTGGCGGCGTGACCCTCTCTCAAAGATCATAAAGTACCTTTTATGAGCATTTGATCCCTGAAATAAACTCATAGAAAAGATGCAGACAAATTAGATAACACTACTTAAAAGTTTATGGGTAACCTACACCAAAAAACAAACTTATTTTTTTTTTCAATTTTCAGCATTCATAGGAATCAAAATAAAAATCCCAACTAATTTTCTTTCTTATTTTAAAAAAAGGCACATAGAACACTCATGAGTTACTATTGTTCAAAGAAAAATTATTGTTTTTATCGATTTAAAAAAGGCACATCCCAACGTTTTTCTTTTATCCAACTTGCAAGAAAAGAGAACCCTCTAGACTTCTAGTTACTAGTACTTATTTAATTATTGTTCACAACTCACAAGAATCATGACAAATAATATATTATATTAATATACACCTTTGGATTTTTGTGTTCTGTTTCAATCATAACTTTTAGTATTTTACTTTATCAGTTTGTCAAGGCAAGGAGTCTTCCGTCTTAGCATCTTAATATAATAATACTCGAACTCGAAGGACGAACTATGAAGGGCCAATGCACTGAGTAGCAAACTCGCACTCACATTGACTAATAAAATTTTAAAAACAAAACCCATCAGCCAAAGACTCTATACCTTAAGATTTAAGAACCCATTTAAAAAAAAAAAAAGAACAGTTTGAACTTCAGCACCGAAAGGTCAAGAACTAGAAGAGTAGAAGGTAGCCCACAATACAATGGCTGAAAGTTGAAGCACTGAAGAGTGAAGGCGCAGCTCACTGCAAATGCAGAAAGGTTGAGAAAGTGAGGGCAGACTTGAGTTGCCGTTGGTATTTTCTCCTCTCTCCTCTCTTCGTGATGTGTTATCTGTCTGTAAAATTTGAGTTCACTTCTCGAGATTTATACTTTATTGGTAAGCAGCAAAGATTTGTGTGTCAGTTGTCAGATGAAGTGAATTGAAAAGTTAGAATGAGGTTATGTGAGTATTGGGATTTGGAGGGACAATTTCAATAAAATTTTTGAAAGTCTGAGTATTGGGGGGGCAATTTTAATTATAACTAGTTCCGCCCATGCATTTGACCATATCTACTAAGATTTTACTCTCCTTTCAGCAACACCATTGGATCAAGGAGAATATGAAGGGGCATATTTCCTCATGTATAATACCATTTTCCTCACAATATTGACTCAATTGATTAGAAGAGTACTCACTTCTTCTATCAAACATGATAATCTTAATCTTTCTCTTCAATTGATTTTCAACTTCAGTTTAATAGATGAGAAGTTTATTAAAAGGTTCATATTTTGTTTTCATAAAGTAAACATAACATAATTTGGATATATCATATATAAGAGTAGTAAAGTATTTATTACCTATCTCTCCTATTAAATTGTCTCCCAAGTGCAGAGGTGTCTAGTTGTTGTATAATGAGAGTCTCAAGGTCAATTTTACAATGATTAAGACATTTTATAACTCAGAGTTGTACTAATCTTATGGAATGAACATAATTAAAGAAGTGAGATGTTTACAAGGAGAAGTCCTTGTAAACACTGAGCAAAGGTGTGAACTAGTTTGTTCACACCAAAAGAATCAAACAATTTGAAATAATTTGTTTTGTTCTTTTTCCGAGAAGTTCTTTGTAAAAATAAAATGAATTGGATGTGAACAACAATATATTAAGCAGTTAAAGAAATTAAAATTTTTGTGCTGGTTTAGGGAAAACAAATGCAGTACTCAAAATTGAATTTCTAAGAAGTTTTTGAACAAACACCCAAGTCTCGGGTTTCCTTCTCACAGAAGGCTTTCAAGGGAGTTTTATCATTTCACAACTACTGTCAAATGTAATTTCAATCAAGATTAAAGCATTTGGAGGATGTATATGATGTATGCACTAACAAAATGTTTTCTGAATAACCTTAATAAATTTCATATCAAACCACAATCAATATGCAACTTAGGAATCGGGTTCTACCCTTTTTAAAGCATCCATTATGCCTGCAATCAGCAATGAACCAAATAGGAAATGGTAAACCGTAACCTCAGCTTCTACTCAAGAATGACAGAAGCTTACGAAGAGTACGAATTCAAACCAAAAAAGAAATAAAAAAACCCCCCATTGAAGCTAGGGCTGTACAATAGCCGATTCGACGTCGGTTTCGGCACAAAACTGAGACACCACCGACTTGCTGAAAGTGGGATCATCTCAACCGAAACCAGCCGATGAAGGGGAAGAAACCGTTGACGTCGGTCTCGGTTTTCTTCCAATTGGTTAGTCGACGTTGTTGGTGGTAGTGAGGGAGATAAAAACACAGTGATTCACAACAAAAAACCAGAAATCTTACAACAAAAACACAGTGATTCACAATAAAATCAACAATATACAAAACAATGGGCGAATCTGCGAGAGAAATAGAGAGAGGGAGAGAGAACGACGCCAAGGACTTCATTGCTGGAATTGGGAACGGTGGAGAGGGATGGCTGGAGGCTGGGCTCGCTACCACTGGAGTCTGGACTTGGAGGGCTCAAGGATGCGCCACTGCCGTCGTAGAGAGAGTCTGTGAGAGAGAGAGAGAGAGAGAGAGAGAGATAAAGAATGAAGACGACGAGGGGGTGTGGGTGATTAAACCTAAGTCTGAAACGGCGTCGTTTTAGACTTAGGTTTAATATGTTTCTTTACCGTTTCTATGAAACGACTCCGTTTCACTTAAATATATATATATTATTATATCAATCGGTTCACCGGTTTGAACCAGGTTCAAACCGGGACCGAACTGGACCGGTGTCGGTTTCTTCAAATTCCCACCGCATCCCGACCGGTTCTCCACCGGTTTCGGCCAGTTCCTGAATCCGGCGGCCGGTTTGATCGGTTTCGGCCGGTTTGATCGGTTTTTGTACAGCCCT
This sequence comes from Cyclocarya paliurus, assembly GCA_029856935.1. Lineage (NCBI taxonomy): Eukaryota > Viridiplantae > Streptophyta > Magnoliopsida > Fagales > Juglandaceae > Cyclocarya > Cyclocarya paliurus. The sequence goes on from CM056947.1 coordinate 28,361,366, forward strand.
AATTGAAACCCCACTGCTCAAAGGTTTTCCTTAACCTCAGTTACAAAATTACTCACTCATCAAATATCAAAATAAATTGTTAATCAAGAAAAGTAACATTTCCATAATCCAAAGAAAGAGTAAACCCTAAAATGAAAAGAAGATTTTTCGGATAGGTTTTCAGATCCTTCTAGAAATCCCACACGACCCCCTCTAGCACACCATCTCTAGCTTTTTAAGTTCTCATTCACCATCTCCTCCTATGCTCCCACCGATTTCTCTATCCAGGTTGTTGCCCCTCCAATTCCATGCGATTCCTCTAAGGTGCGAGGTTTGAGAGGCAAAATAGAAAGGGTTAAGGCTTATGAGTGCTGAACGGATGCTTTCTTCTATTTTTTTGTAAGTGTTGTGCGTGTGTGACATAAGTGACCTCAGTAAGCAATTTACACGTTTTTTTTCCTTTTTGACCTTGCAGTGTCCTTATTGCAATTCTATTGTGTAAATGAGCGTATGTAATTCATTTTCAGACCAAAAATCCTGATTACCATGCTCAATTACTACATTATTTCTACCTTATCATTACCACTTATAGAAGAAACACTATTTAAATAGCAACCTTCAGTATAAATTAATTCAAGTAGTGAAGAATTTCTTACAACATGTTTAAATGCTTTTCTAGGATGTTTTGATTGAACACATATCCAACATTTTTATCCAAACCAACTAAAAACTTAGGAATATCTTTAGATTCATCATTCTTATAACATTAAGATAACTAACATTGCCTAATCTAGCATGCCATATTGAAGATGAACATGTAAAAAATACAAATTTATTATTAGAACTAAATTGATCTACTACATTTTTTTTATTGGTATCAGGTGTCTGAGAGCAAAGTCTTGACTAATGTTAGGGGTGCACAGACTCCCGACAAAGAGTTTTTCGCAAGTGTACCTCGAGTAATTCAAGGAAAAATTTCTCATAGTCCGATGGCTCCTAAAACTTGTTTGCATTCAAGAGGATTCAAATCTTGGACTTGAAGGGAGCATACTACTAAGACCAAAACCTTCACCAATTGAGCCAACCCTCTTAGGATTTATTGCATTATTCAAAATACGTATTACAAACAAACCATCACTCACTAATCTTTCCCCATAAATTACCCATATTTAGTTACAATAACTTTATTAGATTGAAATAATAATATGTAGTTTGTCCCACTATGTAAAGATCTATTAATTAGTTTTCTCCTCTCGGCCTCTATCATGTAAAATACTTCTTTTAATGGAATGATATTTTCAAATGTTAGTTTGAGCTCAACGTTTCCTACTCCAAGTACTTATGCAGAGGTGGAGTTACCCATCGTCACTTTCATACCATTTACATACTATTAAGTAAAAAAGAAAATATTGTGGTTAAAAGTAACATGTACTTGGCTCCCATGTCTACTATCTAATCAAGAACACTAGCTAGATAAACATTGGGACTTATGAACCTATAGGTAGAGACGAAGCTATAAATTTAATGTAGGGGGCCAAGGCATATGTAAAAACTTGTATAAAAAGTATGACATACTCCATATAGACTCGTTGCTCTTTCATTAAATAAAATTGATCAATTATGGCATCTGTGCTAAGTATTTTCAACATTTTCCTTCTCAATATAGACTAGAAGTGTTAAATTTTTTATTCGGACCAGAAAACCCAACCGGATCAGACTGAATCGAAATGGGGTTTGGTCGGTTTTGGTCCTAATAGATGGAAATTTTCATGAACTGATCTAAAGGAGGGGTTTTTCCACCCCAAACCAGATCGGACTAGACCAACTGAATCATAATTATATATATTTTTAAATATTTTTTAATCAATTAGATATTATTTTATATAGTAATTGTATAAGTGAGTTATGTAATTTTCATCTAACTTTTCACGATTGAAAATATAAAATATGTAATTATTAATATGCTATCAATTAACTAATATATTATATGAATCATGATAAATCATAAATTCATAATATTATATTCAAAGATAAGTACTTTAGTATCTACACCTAATTAAGGTAATTAAGTAAATTTTTTGTAAGATACCTTAGTTGCATGTAACTATGAAGTATTTATGGTCAATTATAATTATTCATTAACTATATAAAAAATCTTAAAATTTTAATATAGGCCATTATGCATTAAACATCATAATACAGTTAACATAATATTAAGTACTAACTTAGTCACTATTAACATTATAAATCTAATTATAATTAATTATTTTTTAAAAGAGTTAGTTACATAATCTACATTAAAGAGCTGACTTAATTTTAATTTTACTAATTTAATTAATTTTTTGTATTAATTTATTTACCAAAAAAAACAGATAAAAAATATTCTTAGCTCATATGGACTGAACCGAATTGATTGAACTGACCAAACTGATAGCTAACAATTCGATCTGGTTTATAGAGGTGATCGGTCTGGTTTGAAAAAAGAGTGTATCAAAATCTTCAGTCCATGACCCCCCCGGACTGGACCGGACTGCTTATACCCCTAATATTGGGGGTGATAATATGTGACATAACCTGTTAATAATGGGTTTGGATTTAGCCTTAACGGATTTGGATCAAAACGGATCGACCCATTAAGACAAGATTTCTTAACAGGTCAATAACGAGTCAACTTGTCTTGACCCGTTAAGAAAGTTAAAATTATATTTATACCCTTATACCTATAAACTAAAAAAACCCTAAGACTAAAGACTCCTACTGCACTCTCTCAATCACTTGACTCACTCTCTCACATTCATCTTCATTCTTCACTCGCAAAAGAACGCCCCCTTCTTCTTAACCTTGTCTCACTGCTCAGCAGCTAGCTTCTCTCTAGATCTCCAACAACAGGGTAAGTTAACATCCCAAACTCTAGCCCTCGAATCTTGATCTCTGGTATTGCTTTAATTTGATTTGGTGTTTCTTTCCACTTTATTATACCATTAAGAGAGGGAGAGAGAGGGAGAAAGAAAGAGAGAGAGATAGAGAGAGAGAGAGAGAAAGAGATTAACATGAAATTTCTTTTTATTTCCTCCACAAACTTGGCGAATGGAGTTTGTGTGTGTGAAGTTATGAAGTTTTTAATTGCATGAAGTATGAACTTGCAATACCTTCTATGAATTGCATTGTTAATTTGTTATGCAGGTAGTTAAAGTCTAATTTGGGTTTGAGTATGCAATCTTACATCATTAGAAGTGGTGTCTTGGTTTAGTAGTTGGACAATGGATGAGTGGGTGCTTTAGAACAAAGAGCAAACTATTTCTGCAGATGTTTAATTCATGTTGACACATACCAGCAAGGACCAAACCGAAAAAATAAAAAGGGCGCTTAAAAGGTGAAGTTGCTTCTAAATCATTTGTCATTTTTTTTTCTTTGGGTCAGAAATAGTATATCCACATTGCAAATTTTGGGCACAGGTCCATGATGGTTAACAATTCTCCTACCATTTGTCATTTTTTTTTTGTCTTTGGGTCAGAAATAGTATATCAAAATTTCAAATTTTGGGCACAGGTCCATGATGGTTTACAATTCTCCTACCATATTATATATATATGAACTTGGGGTTGATTTCATTCTCATCGACTTCACCTTTTAACCCCCTTTTTTATTTTTTCAATTTGATTCTTGCTGGTGTTAATTGAAATCAGTTTGCTCTTTCTTCTGAAACACCCATTCAGCATCTATAGTCCTGACTGAGAGAGCCCTTTTAATTTCTAAGGATGGCAGTAGCAGTTGTTTTAGGAACTACCACCATTATATATAAAAAAAAAAATCAATTATTGAAATCAATTTATTTTAGTGATTTTGGTAAAGGTTTAGAACTTCTAAGGTTCATATCAGGCTTAACAAGAGAAGGCTACTTTGATCGAGTATCTCATTTTTACACATAAGGAATTCAGTGTAGTTTCTGTCTCTTATTCTATTCCTAAATTATTCTCCATGGACTTCTCTTTTCCTTTTATTCTATTCCTGAATTATTCTCCATGTATCTATTTTAGTATATGCTATATGTCAAATCACTCAAAAATGAAATGTGCCTCTTATTGATAGTCTCACAGATTTCTTGTTATTTTGGATATCCTGTCTTCACCCTTTTTTTTTTATAGAAATTCCACCTTGATATTCTTTCCTTTTGGAAAGGAAATGAATTTGTTAGCTTGATCTTGCGTGTATGGCTCGTAACATTTTGAGTGTTCATGTTTCTACAATTGCATTTGAGTCAACCTTTAGTGTTGGTGGGCGTATCATCAATTAGTTTGGGAGTGTACTAAAACCAAATATTGTTGAAGTATTAGTTTGCACAAGAAATTGGTTATATGGCAAGCATTATTTTTTATTTTATTAAATAATGTACTGTAATGTTTTTCAATACAATAATTTTATTTACTTATGCTATTTTTTACATAAAAACACAAGAAATGAAGTTGAATGAGCTAATTGAATACGTTATGGAGTTGGATGTCAACAAGACCAAGAAGGACGCTTCAATTCCTTCTATAAATCTATCAAAAGTTTAGTTGTGTTTATTATTATTCGGATTGTAACTTAAATGTTATTACAATATATTTATGTTTGTCTTTTTTATTGTAAGTTTGGACTTATGTTTAATATTTGGTATTGTTGGGATTTTATTGTTGGTATTTGGTATTGTTGGGACTTAAGTTTGGACTTTGTCATATTGGTTGGTTGTGTTGTGTCTTTTTTTAGTATTTGGTATTGTTGGGATTTAAGTTTAGACTTTGTCACATTGGTTGGAACTTGTCTGGATTGTGTCTTTGTGATATTGGTTGCTTGTATCTTTATTAATAGGTACCCTGTTCTATCTTTCTTTCGAAAGTTAACTATTCGTTGTGAACTTGTGTGTTTCATCCTTTGCATAAATCTTATCCCATCTACTTGTAGTTGGCCTTTTCTTTTTGAAGGATATTAAATTGCATATTGGTTCTAATTTTATTAGATGTTAACATATGAACAATAGTAATGATTTTTTTTAGTTGTTAGTTTTATGTTTTTGAGGGATATTGTGATTTTAATTTTAATGTGAAATTATGTGAATTAGGTTAAAATAAAACGGGTTGAAACGGGTTAGTTCAACCCATTAACATAAAATAGGTTGAAATGAATCATGTTGTGTAGATCTATTTTTTTTTTTAATTAATAACGAGTTCTGTCAACCAGTTATATCAATGGGACGTGTTAGTGTTTGAGATTTTGACACGTTAAGCTTAATGGGTCATGTTCGTATTGACCCATATAGTATAATATTCATGTTTTGACAGGACACGAACACAACTCGTTAACACGATTTGACACCCTTACTTAATATACACTACTAAATAATCTCTAAGAAAGTTATCCTTCATGTATATGAAATATGAAAACTCGAAAGAAAAATATTTCTATGATTTTGTCATAGTACCTTCAAAATTAAGAACTTGCATTCTTAGCAGAATTTTTTGTTTTGTTTCTAATTAATTTACTGTTAAAATAATAAAATACTGAGTCCCACAAAGAAGAATAAAGTGACGGCACAGAAAAGAGACTCCAGTAGTAGCCAACCTGCACACTCTTGCTCTCTCCATATCTCTCAAGTTTTTAAAGACTAATGAGACTCTTGATACCAAGACCTTGTTCCATGCATATAGCATTTTTCCATTTTTTATTTGTATGAATTTCATAAAATTATTTTATAAAATTCTTCTATTAAAAACTTTTTGGGGGGGGGGGGGGGTCATGGCCCCCTAGCCCCTATGTAGATTCATCCCTGCATGTGGGTTCGGCAATGTTGATTGCTTGTTACCTTGATTATTCCTCTTCTTATAATGACAGTTTTTAGCCAAGTGACCTAGTTTGTGATAATTAAAACAATTAGGTCTCTTAACATCCTTGTTGATATAAGATTTTTGGTTTCAAATTGTGCCCAGAGCTAGTTTTACCTTTATTGGATTTGGACTTCTTATGTAATGGGATCCTTCTTATTCTTTGGCCTTCTACAATTCTTGCCTTAAACTAGAATTCAAAAACCCAATGCGGGATAGAATTATTTTCCAAATGTTGTTCTTGCATCCTAATGGCAGAGATCAATGTTTCTATGGTCATGTCTCTAGTCGTATGTTAGAGAAATAGGCCAAAATTTTTCCATGAATGAGACAACTTGTCTATTATGCAAACAACTTGGAAGCGCTTAGTAATACCTATTTCCCATTGGGCAATTCATTGTAAATGATACCTAAGTCATGGACTTGTTTTACCACGAATTTGGAATCACCCATCTCAAAATCAAGGATAGTAACTATCATTTACCATTAATGACCTTTTTTTTTTCCTATGTAGATTTGCAAATCAACAGTATGTTTTCGAATTAAGGATAGTTTCCATTACAGTAAATAAACATTTATACCGCAACAGAATAAGTAGAGGTTTAGTCCGAGACTAAATAATTGTACCACATATTTAACCTATAAGTAGGTTCATTCATTCACAAATATCCATATGTCACTATTACTTCCCAAATATATTACACAATACCATTTGTTTATTTCCTACATTTAGGTACGACAAACCAAACATGATTTAACGTCTAACTAAATAGTACATCTCCAACATAATACAAATGGCTACTAATAGAGATAGGCCTCTGTTATTATTGCTCAGACGGATTCAATGATTCTTCCTCAAGAACCTCTCCTAGGGCTACCTCTACATCAAAGTCTACTATTCCAATGAATGAAACCAAAGGTAGATTAAACAACTATGAAAAAACTAACAATGAGAGTCAAAGCACATGAAGATGTAATGCACAACTTCATGTAAAAGATATGTGAACACATATATTCATGTGTGGTGAGGAATCACTTTCTAAGCAAAAATACATGCATTCATAGCTATGTCGAGGAACCACCATATGAATAAAACACAAGTATATAAGCATGATGATGAATCACCCTTTGAGGAATTACCCTCTGTGCAAATCTCAAGTATACATAATTATTACCGAGACGAAGAATCATCCTCTTCTCAAGCACATAAAACTCATTATATAAATCTCATCACATAAAATGCCAAGCAAGAAAATCACTTCACCGTTTGATCTTGTGAATCACTCCCACCCAGCCAACGTGCAAGCTCATTTGCCTGTTTTAAATCCTCTAACACACACTGATGTATACATGTTGCCTTGGAGAATTGCCCTACTCAGTTAATTGACTTAAAGATACCACACAAGATATGCCGAAGGAATCTCTCAACCAATCTATCAAGTGAAGCTAATATGGAAGTATTCTATCTCAATCATCATGAGGACTCTTACTCCATATGAAACTTGTTGTAACGTGTTATAAAAATGATACAGTGACTCCTCAACCTGCTCATGATGATTGACACACAATAAGACTCACAAACCCGAAAAGCCACAACATCATCATTCCAAACCATTCAAACTCATCATATTAAAATTACAATGTAAAGATTAAACATAATGAGGAATATGTATATTATTTTCATGAAAACGAAGGGGAAAAGTTAGGCTAAATATTACAACATACCTACAACATTTACCTCACACTCTCAGTACTATCTTAGAAGCTAATCTACCTTACAAAATTTAAAATACTACGGTGGCATTGACGTTACTCCTCTCGTTGCTTCCTTTGACTTTTACCTTAAGTCATTTTATAAGACATGATCGTTAGTTGTTCTTCTGACATTCTTCTAACTATTGATGTGTAGGAATATGAGCCATTTAATCTCGGTTGTTCCTCTCCTGAATGATAGAGATAGATTGGTGGGAGAAAGCACGCACATTCTTATGGCTTGCCTTGTGTCCAATTCGCAGTCCCTTCCCAAGTACGAGTTTTCCACATAGCGTTGGATAGGGCTGTAATCGAGCCAGTCTTTGGCTTGCCTAGATCGACTCGACTCAAAAAACTCAAGCTTGACCCAAAAACGAGCTTGAGCTCAGCTCGAGTTGTTTATTTTTTTTAATAGTATTTAATAATTAGTAAATTAGATAAATAAAAAATCTAATATTGAATTTGTACAACTAACAATTAGAACCTCTATTAAAGTATAAGATTTTAAGATTTTATAAATAATTAATATGTAACTAGTTGATATTTATACATAATAACAATATATTATATGCATACATAAATTATTAATATATACACATAATATGATAGCATATATCTATTTTATATATGGTTCCAACATACTAGTATATGAATTATTAAATCTTATTAACTAACTATTGTACAAATTATAAAATATAATTGTGAAGCATATTCAATGTATAGGCATAAGTAATTAGGTTACATATAATTTATTTAATTATAAAAGTGTTATGCTTATATTATTAGCTAATATATATATATGTATATATACATCGGTGTAAATATATATTTATCAATATATAAATGAGTTTTAATCTAGTCGAGCTAGCAGGTCGACTCGGGCATAAACGAGTGGGCCTTACCTAGCCTTAACCAAGTTGAGTCGAGTATGTGTCATTTTCTAACTGAACGGATATCTGATTTCACGGGCGAGCTTTTTTTTTCACGAGTTGAATTTGATTTGAGTTTAACCGTACGAGTATCGAGCGGACTATTGAACAGACTGGCTCATTTACTGCCCTAACACTGGACCATGCCTCTGGGTTTAGACGATATGACCTGCAAAGTCGTAATCTTTTTTCTGCAGACTCACTCCAAATGTGACCTTTCAGGTGAAGTGTGGGCTTCTACGTACGACACTGCTACCTTATGAGAATTTTCATGTTATCCCAGAAAGCTCTTATATTCGTATGAGTCTTGTCCTTGATTGTTGTTTGCCTTATGCTTGTTACTCACATTTTCTGTCTTTCTTACCTTTGTAAGGTTGGGTACCTTTGCCAACCTCTTCAGTGCTCGTTCTTCCTGGAGTACTGGCTCACTCGACACAAGCTAGAAAACCATTTGTTATGGCCTATGCTGAGAAGTGCCAGCCCGGCCTTCCATATAATGTTGCTCGCCTTGTTGGATTAGCTCCACTTTGCAGGCCACCGCTGCCTTATCTTCCATTTTTCCAAGGAAATGTTCTATTCTTTGCCTTCCACTTGTTCTTAGAAAGTTGTTTGTCCGCTTACGTTGGCGAGTCCTCACATAAGTTCTCTTAAGCTACGTTTGGATGTTAAGTTGAGCTGAGCTTTTTATGAATAATAGTGAGTTGAGATGGTAGAATGAGTTTTGTGGAATCCTCCTAAGATGAGTTTAAATGTGTTTGAATGTTACGATGAATTTAGATGTATTTATTGAAAGTTGAAAAGGTTGTGGGTCCCATGTGTAAAGAAGTGTTGAATTGAAAAAAGTTGTAAGTCTCATATGTAAAGAGGTTTTTAGTTGAAATGAATTTAATAATTTGACAGTTAAGCATTTTAATGTTAGATTTAGTTTAAAATTAGACTGAACTGAGTTAAATTCAAATGAGTTTAACAACCAAAGAAGACCTTAACCTCTTAAGCTCGTTGTTACAGTGGAAAGATGTGGGATAATATAAGGAAGATGAAGATCCTAAAGAAGATGATGGCACTCTGAAGAAGATGATGCCACTCAAAAAATGAGGTCTACCTTTTGTAGCCTCCTATGCCTTTCATGTATTTTATCATCTTTTAATCTTTCATTGTGTTTAATTCTTCGAACCTTGTGTTGTCGTATCATTATTTTTTTTACGTCATTTTTAATTATTACAGATCATAAGAGATGGAGGATCAAATTCTGGACAACTGTCTATGACCAAGACCAACTTCTCTCGAATCATACGATGGAAACTCTTTGAATTGAATATTGGAAAATTGATATAACTTGACTGTTCTCTCTCTTTGAAATCGAGTCATTTTCTTCACTTGAATTTTCATTCAAACATACGATCATCTCTTACCTTAATAAAATTTTTTAAAAAAATACACATCCAAAAGGTTGGAAATTGAATAATTCAACAGACCAAATTGCCCGTTTTCGTGTACCTTAAGCAATTGTAGGCTTGGATAATATAATATAAATATTGTCGACAACACTAACAAAATGGGAAAGTTGGTTTTTTGCATATTTTTAAAGGATTAAATACAGATTCTATTCACCCAATTATTCAAGCTTATGCTCACCTCTCATGACGTTTTTGAGTTGACCCTGACTTCTTCTTAGTTTTGCACACACAAATTATGACATAATCCTTCATTAAAAATGCATTTGATTGTATAATTCATAAAAAAATAAAAAACGATTATAAGCATTTTGGGGATATTAATAATAAGCCCTCGCAAGACTCGTGTTAAGTCTAAGGTTGCATTTGGATAGTAAGATATTTTTAAGTATTCTGTTAATAGTAGTAAAAAAATAATTATAAGATATTGAATAGTAGTAAAAATTAATAATAAAATAATGAATAGAAGTGAAATATTATGAAAATACTTATTTTCAGGACCCAAACTAGACCTAAAAGTCGTAGTGGTCCTCTAGCAAGACCTATAAATTGGACATCCTAGGTTTAAAACTCCATACTACACTTTTGGGGTAATTAGATGTAATTTTTTTTTTTTTGAATTATTGGATCATCTATACTTGCAAAAAACTCTTTATAACTTGTGCATCTTTGGAATTAGTTGAAACTTTATCTCAGACATCCAATGCCAATAGAAAAGGAAAACGAATTCTTTGTTTAGATATATACTATATACTGACTTTTAGAAGATTTTTAAGAAAAAAATCATTTTGTAGAAGGATTTTTTTTTTTTTTTGAGTTATTCCATCATCTACCCTTGCAAAAAACTCTTTACAACTTGTGCATTCTTGAAATTAGTCAGAACTTTATCTCAAACATCCAATGCCAATAGAAAAGGAAAAATGAACTCTAAATATTTAGATATATACTATATACTGACTTTTAGAAGGGTTTTAAGAAAAAAGATCATTATGTAGAAGATTGGGATTAGATAATTAATTTAAACAAAAACATAAATTTATATATTTCTTACATTTTAATATGATTATGCAGAAACTGATGATCCTAATCTCAGAAATGTTGCGCGTGTCGGCAGTAGAACTTTCCTTACAGTGGCGCGTGGATGTCACAAGCACATTTTGGACCGCGCATGTGACTAACGCGTTGCTCCATTTGATTAGATTCTTCGCCTATCTAAAGAATTTGCGCTTTGGAAATCTTGTGGTGGGGCGCGTGATGGTCGTTGGGTTTCGAAGAACAACAAATCAACATTTCGTTCCACTTTAAAAGAAAAATACATAAATTTAGAAAAAATAAAAACTATATAAAAGGAGGAGGAGGAATGAGAGAAGGAGGAGCAGAAGCTCCAGCCCCCCTCCTCTAGTCTAGATTTTTTGAGGGGAGAGCTCTAGAGAGAAAAAATGGAGAATAGGGGTAATATTCTTGACTTAACTTTTCAATATCAGCATTTATATAGCATGAAATTAAAGTCAAGCATCTTTAATTTAGGGGTGAGATGGGATAGATACTTCTCAATATCAGCATCTACACATGAGCTCTCTTGCAAATTCAAGCCTCGTGCAAAAAATATAAAATAAATAAATGAATTCAATATTTTCACTCACATCTTTAGGGAATTAGAGTTTTGAGAAAGAGGGGAAAAAACCAAAAAAATAAAAATAAAAATAAAATCCAAGAGCTGTGTAGTGGAAACACAAATACTTTAGTTCCATCCTTGTCAACAAATAATAATAATAATAATAATAATAATAATAATAATAATAATAATAGAAAAAAAAATACTACTTAATTTTCATTATTTTTAAAAATTAAATTCATTTGTCACTGTCATTCAAATGGATTTTTCACATCACATTTTTTTTCCTCACCAGAAAACAAATGCAATTAATCCAACCCAAAAATAACTAATTCCACTATGCAGACATTCATTAAATGCATTCACTTACAAGACAACAATCTCAATTAATTGTCATGATTTCCCTAAAATCTCCTTTTTCTAAAAATAATAATAATAATAATATTTTTTATTCTTGATTTCACTTTTTTTTTTCTAAAGAAATTGGACCCAAACAAAACTTCCAAAAATAAATTTTGCTAAATTAAAATCAAGAACACATGACAAAGGCAAAACATTCATTTATCTCAATAGGTGCACTTAAATTCTTTCTACATACAAATTATAAACATCCCAAACCCAAAAAAAAAAAAAAAAAACTAATTTCTCACCTAAATGAATGACCTCGTCCACCGAGGGCCCTCAATCCTATTATTCCCCCAACCACTAAAATCGCAACACGACATACGCGGAAGTGTATAAAGCCTAAGAAACACAAAACGTTGAAATCTCCCCGCGGGTACACTAGTCAAAGCTCCGGTTTCCCCGCACGGGTGAGATACCCGGGTAGAGGACTGGCACGTGGCGACCTTGATGGCAATTCGTTCAGCTGATGTCCGTAACTATCGTAATAAATTACGCCCGAGAAATCTAACGGCTCGCACTTGTCGCCCATCAAGATCGTCTTTTGCCAAACCCCACCGTCGCCCCACTCCTCCGGTTGATCGGTCCGGCCAGCGTCAGTTCCCTCCTCGCCGACCTTTTTCGGGTGCATGAACCTGATCGCCTTGTTGCTGATGGTGGACAGCAGCTGCTTCGGACGGGAAGTTAACGTCGGGGACGTAAGCTGCTCCGTTTTCTGAGCGTGAGCGGTACTGGTCGTCATCCTCTTTGTCTTCTTGGCTTTGAGCTTGCGGGAGACTCGGCCAGCTCTCTCGGCGCATAGAGCCATGAAAGCGGACATGGAGATGAACAATCTTGCTGGTTTCGGCTTCGACGAGCCGGAGCCATGCTCTGGTGTTTCTAGCATGTTTTTGGTCGGAATACCTGTCGAGTATGGGCGGGGAAGGGTTTCTTAATTCTTACTATAAATCCTCTGTTCAGGAATGAAAAGAAAATGGAGTGTAAATATAATATATATAGCTGATGATTGGGCTGAGGTGACCGGTGATAGCCGGTGGCTCCCAAGTTGAGAAGTTGACCTCTTCTTCTACTCTGTTTTTATTATTATTATTATTATTATTTTGTTTTTTAATTGAAGAAGATTTTGATGGAAGAAGACTCGGAGCATTTATAGTGTGCTGCATCCTTACAGAAAATTATATGCACCTCCAGAAAATACTTTGAAAGTCTCATGCCATATTGAGAGTAGATATCATCTCTAATGAGAAATAAGAATATAATTTTGAGTTTTTGGTAGGTTTGGACAATAGGATTTTGAGAGAAGGATTTAAATTCCAAATCCTATGTTTAAGGTTTTTGTTAAGGTTTTTAGTAGATGTTGGATGTCGTTTAATTTTAATGATTTGTTTTAATAAGCTAGTTTGAGATATTATTACAGTATTTCTCTATTAAAAGTGAGGATTTTTAATAAAATTTAGGAGTGCTGCCCTCTTCCAAAAAAATATTTATATCCTATGTTTGGATAATATATTAAATTCTCACTTGGATTTGTAACAAATTTAGACAAGCTTTTATACTTTTAAAATCTTGTATTTTAAATCTAAACACAAATGGGAATCCAAATTCAAATTCTTTAGTCTAAACATAACTTATATGTTTTACATAGATATTTTAAGGAAAATAATTTTTACAATCATAAGATGTACACGTTAAGTACCATTCTTATGAAAAAAGCGGTCATATCTAAGATCAACATGAAAAAACTCACTTTTTAACGGTGAATTCTAGTATTTTTCAAATAGAGTGTACAAGACTTACACACCCTACAACTGCATCTAGCATTACTCATATTTTAATGTTATATAATTATTATATATATATATATATATATAATTGGAAAGAATCACAAGAAATGTTAATCTATCAATTAACTCCACAGAAAGAGATTTGGAGCCATTTGGATTCAGAGATCAGTTGAGATAGTTTGTGAATAGTAGAAAATAATATTTTTAGAATAATATATATTTTTAATATTATTATTATTTTAAGATTTGAAAAAGTTAAATTATTTATTATATTTTGTGTGAAAATTTAGAAAAATTCTTTTGAGATTTGAAAAAGTTGAATTGTTTATTATATTTTGATGTGAGAATTTGGAAATATTCTTTTGAGATTTGATAAAAAATATTATTATATTTTGTGTGAAAATTTAAAAAAATTGTAACGATAAATATGAGACGAGTTGAAATGACTTAAGGAGACTTATGAATCCAAACAGCCCCTTAAATAATCAATGGTTAAGAATCTCTGTCATACATAAATTAAAACAGTTGGGAAACCCTATTAGAAGACCCCACAAAAAATAATGTAACTATCATCTCATATATTCTCCAAAAAAGAAAAGGACCTTTGACTAATTAAAATAAACTTGGTTGGTATTTAAGCTTGAAATTAACTTAAACTTAAGTTCGGAATATCATATACGACGATTATATCTAATATTATTTATTTTTTAATATTATATAATTATTTTATTGGAAATAATCACAAGAAAATTAAGCTCTAACAATTAACTCTATAGAAAGAGATTTAAATAATCGATTGTTAAAATTTTTGTCATTCATAAATTAAAAAATGTAACTATCATATCATATATTCTCCAGAAAGAGAAGGACCTTTAAGTTCGAAATCAACTTGATTTGGAACTTTGGTCCCATCCTTCTTAAATTTCAATTGTCAACTCAATTTAAATAGGATGGCTTCTTGAGAATTATAAAGAAAAATCATACTTTACTCTAATATAGAATATATTTTTTAAAATATTGCTATTATAAGATCTCTACACCACATACTGCTTACGTGATATAATTTGATTTGAAAAATAAATTTTAAAATTTAAATCTTATAAATTAAGTATTACTATTTAATTGATATAGATTATATGTTCTATATACCGACATGAGAATAAAATAATTTTTTTATATATATAATATAACCTTGAAACTATTGAGATTGTCACTTAGCCATAAAGTATAGGTTATATAATATATATGCCCCAACTCTTTTTATTATTTGATGAAATGATTCATTCCCGGCCTATAAAATCTAGGAGGGCCGGAGAATCTATAATATTTCATTTTTCGATTAATTACAGGAGTTGTATACCTAATTCAAGAGTTGTTCTTGATTAAGTAAAAGAAAGCATGAACTCCTAATGATAAATTAAATTTGAACTCATCAATAAGCACTTATCATTAAGATGGATGAAAACTAAGTAATATGATAATGTTTAAATCTTAGAGAAGTGGACAAATTGTAAAAAGAACATAATTTAGGGGTAAAATAAAAAATTTGGCAGTTTTTTTTTAAAGAAAATGTCATTATTCATTCATTTATCAAGAGAAATTTATATTCATGACTGGATACATAAAGAGATTTTCTCATATCAATTCCATTTGGAGTTCTATTAGTACAATGATTACACTATTGGACTGGTCTTGTCTGGGTTTCATTGTTGCTGATACTCTTTATAGACAAACGTTTAAGAGACAACACTATGCTTAAATAGAGACTCAACTTCATCCTTCATAGAAAGGGAGAACTCAACTTCTATGGACAAACCGCCTAAGAGACAAACTCCATTTTTATTTTTACTATAGAAAAGGAAAATAAGAACGAAAAAAATTTGGCAGTTTAATAATCATAATGTAATAGTAGTTTTGATTTGTGAGATAAAATATATTTCATCTAAATCATAGATATTAATTAATTAGATAATTTTGATTAACTAGGATGATAATGGACCCAAGACAGGAGAATTTTTAATTAGTTCTTCAGAAAATGGCCGGAAGTGGATTTGATAGATTGAAGTTAACTTGTATGATTTCAATTATCAAGCTACGTGATACCACCAATTATTGATATGTCTGTCACGTCAATTATAAATGAAAATGATTGACATAAATACCTTCGCATTAACATCCGAAAGAATGATAATTAAAGATATTATAAAATAAATAATAATTAAAAAGATAATGAATAACATTCTAAATAGAATTAAAAAATTATTCTTATCAATTACTATTTATTATTTTATATCTCATACTCTATGAAAAATATTCTTATATTTTATAAAAAATATCTTCATATCTTATGAAAAAAAAATTTATAGGTGTAAAGGATGAAAGTAAATAATGACTGATGTATAGAATTCCTTTTATAGATTAAATACTAAATAGTCACTATAGTTTGCCTTTGGATAGATTCATCCTTATACTCTAGTTTTTAAGTTTTAATCCCTGTATTTTTCACTTTTATGATTTTGATCCTTTTGTTAATAAACTGTTGATACTCCATAAATGTGCCACATCATCTCCAATGTTCTAGTGCCATGTGTAAAAATAAAAAATAAAAACACATTCTAAAAATTAAAAATTAAAAAATTATATAAATAAAAAGTGTTGTTATTTTAAAACTACTATACTACACATCAACTATATCTTATAATTTGATTTGTAAAATTTAAATTTTAAAATTGATCTTTTAAATCAAATTATATCGTGCAGTCAGTGAAGACCTAAGCTTTCCTGGTTGCTAGATCTTGCAATCCATACGATACTTGGGAGTGACCGAGGGATCGATGTATATTTTTTTAATTTCTTATATTTTTTAAATATATTCTCATTTTTAAAATATATTTTTAAATTTTTTACACGTGTCAATGGCACGTTGAACGAAGTATTAACGCTTTACAATCGAAATAACCAATATTAAAATATGAGAAATAAAAAGTTCATACAAACTTAGAGACTATTTTAATATTTAACCTCATATATTTACACACATGTGATTGTTATGTTCATAGTGCTTAAATAATGCCATCTGTTGCGGAGAGTAGAATCATGAGTGGTGAGCGCAGTTTCACATGATCAAGGAGTGAAGCAGCAGATCCATGATTTCCACGTGTCGTGCACTCAAAGGTGGAGCCCAAATAAAGAAGTGACAGTCGAATCATCATGAGGTGGCGTGACTCAAGTCTTTGTCAGCGTCTTTCTCTGTCTTTTAGTTTATTATTATTTTTATATTCTGCTACAAAACAAACAAATGAAAAAACATATATATATATTAATGCCTAATTTTTTTTTTTTTTTTTTTTTTTTACATTTTCTAGGTAGTGGGCAAGATGGGTTAAGGATTGCGGTCATAGGTTGGAAATTTGTGTGTGTCTGATTTTTCTTGGGTCCACCAAATTTGTGTGACTTGTGACCAAGTCTTGCTGCCATTTTTTTCTCCTTGTTCCTCTTGGTTAGAACTTGAATTTGAGACTTCAACCTTTATAAAATGAATTTTATTATTTATCATATTCACATATTATATATTATATATATATTTTTTATTTTTTATTTTATTTTTTTGATTTTATTCTTCTTATACTAATTATTAATTAAATTTTTCTACTCATCATCTATATACCGCATATTTGATAAGAGAAAAAAATAAAAATAAAAATAATAATAATGTGGCATGTCATGTATAAGATGACGAGTAGAATTTTTCTTAGCAAAATTCATCAATTTTCCAACTTTGAGTTCTTATATCTTTTAATGAACTACTTGCAAAATGAGTCTTCCTTTTCATAGTCTTTATTCTGATCAAAGTCCACGATACATACATAGTTGCATAAATACCGTTCTTTTTTTTCTTTTTTTTTTTAATAGTGAGTTAAAGTGTTTCTTTGAATTTTAGGGTTAGAATATCAGAGACACTCGTTTAATATTCAATACTACTCGTAAAACTTACACGAGTAATAATAAATTGTCAATAAATAATGTACGACTCATATTTGAAGAGAAATAAAATCACCCCAAACTAGTTTGCTCCTTGAGTTTGACCGTTAGTGCATTTTATTTTTATTTATTTAATATTTAAAAAAATTACTACTAACAAATTTGTGTTTTTTTTTTTCTAAAATTTTAAAAAAAATAACAGAATGAACTAACGATCACGTCCAGTAATAAGAGCTAGGCGGCAAAGTAGCATTATCCTATTACAAAAGGATTAATTGATGGCCCAAGAAAATAAAAGAATAAGGCATTTTTTTAGAAGTACAGTTAGATCTACAAATAAATTATATAAAAATAATCTTATAAATTAATATAATTTTATCTGATCTGTTAAATCTATTTTACAATAAAAATAATTTTATAATTTAACGAATCATATTACATCACATCAATTTATGAGATTATTTTTATGTAATCCTTTTATATTTAGAATATTTCCATTTTCTTATCTTAGACCCTAGCAGTAGTGCTTCTCCTTTCATTTACACCAAAAGTCACTTTTTGTGTCATTTTCCTTTTATGTCGGCCATGAGCAGAAGTTAGGTTTTTTATTGCAGATTTGGCCACTAATCACACAGAAATGAAAGAATAAAACTGAATAAATGCATATGGTTGGATTACAACCAAATTGCACGCTCTCCTAATCAAGACTTCATGTACAGGTAAGAAGGCTACCTGTAGTTTCCCAAGTGGTAGGCAACCTTCCATTATCCATATACAACACAGCCTCTTGGTCAACTGTGTTGGTCATAAGTCATGTCTATTTGGCTTGGTTAATTTGATCAACTTTGATGATCATTTTATTCATATGAACTCTTACTATTGACCAAACTCTAATCAACTATACCATGAATTTGGAACCTTAAAGTTGGTCATAAACCAAAAGGTTACTTAACTTTCTTTCCATGCATGTATGATGGATTATGAAGATATTGAGAAGATCGGTAATGCATGTTAATTTTTTTTTGTTTCTGATCGCATGTATATATTTTCTATATAAATAATTTTTTTCATCAGTCACTATTTACTACCACACACCCAATAAAAAAAAAAAATGTTAGGTGTAGGGTGTGAGGGAGAATATATAGTAGCTGATGTATTACAAAATCTTTTTTATATTTACCCAAGAATAATGCTATATACCATATTTTATCAGCATTTCATCACATTTTATAAATGTAACACTTCTCATCATCCTCTAATCATATCTTATATTTTGAAAAAGAAATAATTTAAAAAATTATGAATAATATCAACTCATCATAGTTTATGAGATTAAAGTTTCATCAATGAAAGCATTAATTAATATCTTTATATTACTTCTATGACTTCGGGCCACAAAGTCAACATGCATTTCTCATACACACTACCAAAATTGGCACATTGTGCCCTCTACCTACCAAAAAGTTGAAATGTGCACCCTCAGTTGAGATCCGACCACCAATATTGTGTGGCATCACTCATTTTTAATTTTATCCATCTAAATGGTGGGATTTGAACGGGTGCTATTTGGCATTCGATGGTGCTTGGAAGGTTACAATGCGTCAATTTTGGAGGGCATATTGCAAAATGCGAATTAGTTGGTGGGTGGAAAATGCATTTTCCCCTAAAGAGCATCTGATAAGCACGTAGTTACAAAACATAATAGGCCCCCTAGTGGTAAAACTGGAGTGTAAGGGATTAAATATAATAGGCCCATGTATTTCCTAGGCCCAACCCAATCACAGGGGGGGACTCATCAGGAGAGAACAAAGAGAGAGTGAAGGAGAGAACAAAGGCATGAGAGAGGGCAGTGTGTCAAGAGGGAAAATGAGTGATGTGGCATAAAGCAAAAGGAAGTGACATAAAGTAAAGGGGGCAAGAGATAAAAGGCACGGGGACATATGACTTCAGGGGCTTTCGGCTAGACTTCTCCTCGAAGGCTTCTTCAACCTCACGAAAGGAGTTCCAACGATGATATCTCCTCCAGAAGACAGACCTTCGAGATCTATTGTATAGTGAGGATGAGAGATCATGAAAGACTGTAAAACAAGCTTATTATAGTGGATTCTCCTATCCCCGAACCCTCATGACATAGGCCTAGTGCTGAGCTACGTAAATTTGTGTATCTTCTTCTTTTTATTTCTTATGCATTTATTTACTGTTCACCACCATGGATGTATGCAGTACAGCCGCACCAAACCATTGTCGAGGGCTCCACACAATACAGATTCAGGCCTACGCCCAGGCCCATAATAGCCTCAGCGGGGCCGGGAATGGATCTTTCTCCCCTTCCGGATTGTCGCACTATTTTTAGGCATTAACAGTTGATGTTGTTTGTGGAATCAAGATTATTTTTATATCAGAAGTGGAAGAATGACGATTTCTCGACGCGCTAAATAATATCTGAAGGAGCAGATTAAACTCTTCCAGAGAAGTATCTTCAGCTTTTCCACTTTTATTTTTATGAAAAGCACAACTATAGAAAATGGGTGAGTGAACCTTTTCTCGCCTAGGCGATTAAGTGCATTGCACTTAAATACTTTTCCATGCACGCAACGTGTAAGCAGAACCAAACTCCCCGGCCACTTAAGCTGTAAGTGCCATTGCTTCGTGCATTTTAAGTATATAGTACACTTGGAATACACACGCGGGCACACGCAAGTGTATAGTGCATAAGTGCATGCACAATGCATGGGATACTACGTCTCGTGCTTGACATGAACTATGGCATGCACGGGGAGCAGGGAGCACGCCCTATGCACCCTGTGCGTCCCTCGCCCATCGGCTACAAGGGCCTACTGGGGCACCGACGGCCACTATCTGGACCGTCGATGTAGTCTATTGGCTCAGTGGTGGTCACCGACCACCACAGTGAGCTGATGGTGGCCCATGACCATGCACCAAGGCTCACGGTGTGCTCGTGGAAGCACACCACGAGCCGGCAACCACCCCATGGGCCATTAGCATTGTCTAAACCTCTCGGGGTGGTCCTCGAACACCGCCCCATGACGGATACCTCGCCGCATGGCCATGTGCATGGGATTGCAAATGGCAAAGATCTCCTCTGCCCAGTCCTGCCACGGCACGACAGAGCCATCGGCGGCCACCCAGTGGCCCGTTGGCGTTGTCCCCAACCACTCTTGAGGTGGTCCCCAACCACCACGATGGGCAGAGGTGGCCCACGGCTATGCAGGCCCTGTGCACGAAACTACACATGGCTAAAAGTTTCCCGGTCCAACTCAACCATGGCACAGAAGGGGTGTCGGCAGCCACCATGTGGACCTCCAACGTCTTTCAACTAGGAAAGAAAAGTGTGTAAGTTGAAAAAACTCCTATATGGTTTAAAACAGGCCCATAAATAGTGGCATGAGAAATTTGGCTCTTGCATGATAACAAATGACTATAAGCCAAACAAGAGTCATAAATGTATTATTGTAAATCTTGAGATAATTTTCATATTATTATTAGCCTATATGTGGATGATTTATTAATATTTGGTTCTAATTTGAATGTTATAGATGAAACAAAAAGCATGCGTAGTAATAATTTTGATAGAAAAGATTTTGATGAGGCTAATTTTATTTTAGGTATGAAAATCACCAAAACATGTGATGATATTTTTCTTGATCAATCCCATTACGTAGAAAAATTATTAAAAAAATATAATTATGTTGGATGCAAGCATGTTGTTACTCCTTTTGATCTTAGTGTTCATTTATTTTCTTTTGAAAATAATGATGATGTGACTAATCAAAAGGAATATGTTAGCATAATTGGTAGTTTACGTTATGCGACTGATTGTATTTATGTTTGGATTACTAACTAGATTACATGGAATATAATTCTCTTCCTAACATTACTTATGCAGTAGGAGTACTTTGTAGTTTTACAGCCAAGCCAGGAAGAGAATTATATTCCATGTAATCTAGTTAGTAATCATCTTTGTTCTAGTCTTAAGTTCTTTTAAAATATACTTAGAAACAAAAAAGTTCCTTAAAATATAGCGAAGTTCTATCTTCTCTCTCTTTTTTTTTTTTTTGCAAGCTGGAGTCTTTTGCAGTTCAAGTTCTCATTGCTTCCCTATAGCCCAAGACGTCCATCTCACCAAGCATTGATACAATGGGTAAAGTAATGATATTTGATGGCCAAAACTGCCTTAACCACCGCACATAAACTGAGATCTACGGCAAGACGAACCTAGCCGGGGCCATACATACCATTTTCTACAAGTAATCTTCTGGTACATAACCATGCACTTATAACTTGGTTAAAGCATGAAGGTTTTTGCAACTTTGTTGACAATTATTTTGCAAGACGGTTGGACGGGCATTCACAAATGGAGATACATTAAAGTATATCCTTAATGTATCTCCATGCACTTAGTATCTTCTGTCTAATGAAGTGGAAGTCAACCCCGATATGCTTAGCTTGTTTGAATACAGAAACTATCTCATCTCATTTCATCTCATCTTATCATTACAACTTTTCTAAATTTTTATACAAAATATAATAAACAATTTAACTTTTTCAAATCCCAAAACAATCATAATATTAAAAAATAATATTCTAACAATATTTTATTCAATTTATCTAAAATTATCTCATCTCATTTTATCTTATTTCACTATCAACCCCGGTATGATAGCATCAATGAAACCTTTGTACTCTGATATACCCATGCATCCTTTACAAAAGTCCATGGCGTAAGATTTGCTTGAGATAGCGAATAATACGAGTGACAGCATCCTAATCATGTGGAACCTTGGGGCCTCCAAGAACCGGCTCACCACACTGATTGCATATGAGATGTCTGGTTTACTAGTGGAAAATTAACTCAGCTTTTCAAGTAGGCGAAGATAATGACAAGGGTACATGTGGTGGCACATGTACCCTTTATAAATATAAATACCACCACAGTCTCGGTATTTATATTTTTTATTTTTTCTAAAGTTGAAAATACAGATCTATAGCTCGGAAATCGCTATTTTACAATATATCTTTTACATTTTCTTTGTTTTTGGTTTTTTTTAAAAAAAATCTCTTGGATTTTGTCCATAGAGTGTATCCTCTACTCAGTCTTAGATAGAGTGTAAGGTTGTTTAATTATGTCTTAGGATAGAATGTGGGGTTTGTTAAATCTATCCTCGGACAAAGTGCTGTTTTTCAAACGATTTGTCTGTAGAGAGTTACAACAATTGACTAGACCATATTAGTCATAAAGAAATTTGTGTATTGGAGAGCCTTAAAAGCAGTAATTGACTTGTATTCTGTATGTTTCAAGTCAAAGTTATAATTGTCAATTGGTCTGAATGCCCTTTTCATAGGGTTTGTACATCTATATATAGAGAAGAATTTACACACTAGTGCCAGATTTTCTTGCTAGATTCCTGCCATATTTTCAGGCCATGTTTCTTGGAAACATGTCTTCTGGAAATAAGTATTCCTAGTACTAAGTAATCCTAATGCCATATTTCCTGAAAATATATCTATACAATAGTTAGTGGATGTACAACAATTAAGTAATCCTATCTTAGTAACATTCCCTCTCAAATTCCAGCATCAATTTGTCAATCAAGAACCGATGTCGATGCCGAAGAAGAGCTTTAGTGAAGATGTTAGCTGTTTGAAGTGTGGTGGAAATGTGAGGAACATTAATCACATGCTTATCTAAAGCTTCACGGATGGAATGACAATCAACTTCGATGTATTTCGTGCGCCCATGGAAAACAGGATTAGCAGCAATCTGGATAGCACTGGCATTATCAGCATGGAAATGAGTGGATGAAACTGAGGAAAACCAAGTTCTCCCAATAATCCACAAAGCCATGTGATCTCAGAGCAAGTAGACGACATAGCACGACACTCAGACTCAGTGGAGGACTTGGAAACTCTGTCTTACTTCTTACTCTTCCAAGAAATGAGTGCGTTGCCTAAGAACATGCACCATCCAGTAATAGAACGACGAGTATCTGCACAGCCAGCCCAATCAACATCACTATACCCCGCCAACTGTAAGGAGGATTCTTTAGGAAAGAATAACCTATGTGTAGAGGTGCCCTTCAGATATCGGATAATACGACGGACAACAGCTAAATGAAGATGTTGGGGGGCCCGCATAAATTGACTGACCTGTTGCACAGCAAAAGAAATGTCAAGACTAGTAACCCTCAGGTATTTCAAGCTCCCAACTAGCTGCCGATATAGGGATAGATCTGAGAGAAGCTCGCCTTCCGCCTGATGAAACTTGAGATTTATTTCCAAGGGAGTAAGAACAGAGTTACCCGATTGGAGACCAGCCAATGAAATCATCTCCTGCGTGTATTTATGTTGGTGTAATAATGTATCGGTTGGAGTAATATGCACCTTAAGACCAAGAAAGTACTCAGGAGACCAAGATCTTTCATGTGAAAAGAGGCCTTGAGATGCTGCTGTAATTGCTGAATTAATTCAGTATCGGAGCCAGTAATCACAATATCATTAACATATATTAGA
This sequence comes from Cyclocarya paliurus, assembly GCA_029856935.1. Taxonomy (NCBI): domain Eukaryota; kingdom Viridiplantae; phylum Streptophyta; class Magnoliopsida; order Fagales; family Juglandaceae; genus Cyclocarya; species Cyclocarya paliurus. The sequence continues at coordinate 28,385,651 of CM056947.1, forward strand.
AGCAAGACAATTCCTGCAGAAGTCTTGGGAAGAAAAAGAGAAGAATCATACAGACTCTGAGTAAAATGAAAAACAAGTAGAGTAGAACGAAATTTATCAAACCATGCACGCAGAGCCTGTTTCAATCCATATAAGGATCGATGTAGCCGACAAACCTCTGAGGAAGATGTAGCAGACATGCCGGGAGGTGGGGACGTATAGATTTCTTTCTTTAGATCCCCATGTAGAAAAGCATTCTTCACATCCATTTTCCGGAGAGACCACCCTTGCCACGCAACAAGTGCCAAAATAGTCTTCACAGTAGTCATTTTGGCAACAGGTGCAAATATATCTTCATAATCAATACTATAATCCTGCCGATTCCCAAGAGCCACGAGACGAGCCTTATATCTGTCCAGTGAGCCATCAAACCGAAACTTGGCTGAATATACCCATTTACAACCAATAGGTTTGACACCAGATGGACAAGTTACAATTTTCCAAATGCGATTGTTTTGAAGGGCTTGGATTTCTTCTTGCATGGCTGCTTGGGTATAAGAGTGAGGAATAGAAACAGTGTCAAGAGTTGCAGTAAGCGAGGTATGAGGAAAGCCATACCTATCTGGTAGATGTGCATCCCGGGTGGAGCGCCGAGGTACATGAACTATAGAATCAGATGTCGGATTAGCGTCTGGAATGGGCGTTGTAGAAGGGGGAAGACGTCGATGATACACCATACCTGATTTAAATCACTCGATAAGAAATAACACATCATCAAAAACAGGTAGAAGAGTAATAGGAGGATCAGAATTAACCTGAGACTGAAAGAAATATTGATTTTCAAAGAAAATCACATTTCGGAATATTCGAAATTTGTTTGCATGAGCATCATAACAAACAAATCCTTTTGGAGTAGGACTATATCCCATAAAAGCACACGTGACTGACTGGGCAACAAGCTTGTGATGCTCAACATGTGGTAAATGAACAAACACACCCAAAAGTATGAAATGATTGATACTTGGGAGATATACCAAATAATCGAAAATAGGGAGAATCATAATTTAAAGTGATAGTAGGCAAATGATTGATCAAATAGACAGCAGTAGATAAATCTTCTACCCAGAACTTAGAAGGTACAGAAGAATCAATCAACAAGGTACGAAAAACATCTAAGAGATGACAATTCTACTCAGCGACTCCATTTTGTTGAGGTGTATAAGGATAAGAACGCTGAGAAATGATCTCCTTTTGCTAAAGAAAGGCTTGAAAAGAGTGAGACATGTATTCCCCCCCTGAGTCGGAGCTTAAAGTTTTGATACAAGTACTGAACTGTGTCTCGACAAGTGCAACAAATTTTTGAAAGACAGAAAACACATCAGCTTTAAAACGGAGAAAATATATCCAAGTGAATCGACTATAATCATCGATAAACGTCACAAAATAACGATACTGACCATGAAAAAATAACAAGACTCACACCCCAAAGATCAGTATGCACAATCTCAAAACATTTAAAAGCACGACTACCATGTGCAGGAAAAGGTAAAATTTTACTTTTACCAAGATGACAAGTAGCACAATCAAAATATATAGAAGAAGAAAAAAAAGATTCTTTATTGCCCAAACAACCTTGTTTCATAAGATGAGTCAAGACAACAGAATTAGGATGACCCAAGTTCTTATGCCAGACTTCATTTTTATTGGCAGTAGCCGTACAAGCAAGAGAAACAACAGTAGGAATAAAAAATTGTAAAGGAAATAAATATCCTACTTTAGGCCCCTTCGTGATCACCGTTCCCAACACCTGATCCTGTACAAGACAACCACCACAAGAAAAATGAACATCACAGTTATTATCTACCAATTTTCCTACAGAAATCAAATTAGTAGATAGGCCAAGAGAGACAAAAATATCACGAAATGAAGAACCCAAATTACCAACAGCAATAGTTGGAAGGGTGCTGCCATCAGCAATCTGAATATTTTGTGTCTCTTTATACTTACGAATATCATGAAGACCCGTCGTATTACTAGTCATATGATTAGAAGCACCCGAATCAACAATCCAAGAAGTGGAATTAGTACCCGTATCTTGCAGGCCTAATGCCGTAAAAGCCGACACAATCATCTGTTAGACCATTGCTGGTGTGATAACAGATGAATTAGAGCTTATGGTGGGTGGCACAGAAGAAGAAGATGACTGAACAATAACCTGAAAAGCTTGGGATTGACCATTTTGAGGCCACACTCGACACTCTTTGATGATATGACCCGCTTTCTTGCAATAGTTACAAACTTTTTTAGGATAGTTATGAGCAATATGACCAAACTCCTTACAATTAAAGCATTGTAACTGGTTCTTCCATTTCCCTTGTGCGGCATAACCTACATTCATGGCATCAGAAAAGACCTTCCCAGAGGTCATACTCATTTGCATGGATAACCGTTGTTCTTCACACAACAATTCTCCCAAACAAGTATCCAAGGACGGAACTGGATTATGGTTCAATAAACCGGCTTGAACAGGTTGAAATTCAGGTCGGAGATTCATCAAAAATTGATCGCGTTGACTCTCAGCATGAATTGCTTTAAAAGTCACAAGTGCCGTAGAAGGACCCTTCGCATGAATAATAGCAGAATATTCGCTCCAAAAGTTAATGAAACCAGAATAAAATTGCTCAATGGTAAAATTATCTTGTTTGTAATTACTCATTTCCAACTCCAATTGGAATTTTCGATCACTGTGATCTTGATGGTAAATATGGTGGAAATAGTCCCACATAGCTTGGGCTGTAGTAAAACAGCGAAAATTGGTCACGAGATAAGGCTCAATTGTCACCAACAACCAAGATGCCACCTTAGCATCCTTGACCTCCCACTGTGCAAGTTCCTTCTCATCAGTGGAAACTTTAGCAGAACCATCAATATGGTTTGATAATTCTTTTCCTTTCAAGAACATTTTAAATTGAAATTCCCATGTAAGGAAATTCTTTTTAGTAAATCGAACAATAGTATTCTCAAGAGACATGATGAAAGTGACTAAAAAATTGATGGCAAATTAAATATTCTCAATAGACCCACTGAAATAGACTCATACAGGCATGACAAGACAAATATATGGGTCAAGGTAAGCAACAACTTAAACAGCAAGCCCAAATAACTGAAAAATATGAGAGGCCCAACTTAAATAGCAATCCCAAAGGTGATATGAGATACTTGCCTAGAATCTAATCTTCAAACTTGAGGATTCCAGCCATGACCTCTTCTCAAACTTCAGCATAACACTCAGCCCACGCTACGAGAGATCCTGTTGTCGACGCTAGGAGAAATCGAAGCTGCCGACCACCACAGAAACTGCTGACCACCTTACATCCACCACTTAGCCCGCTGTCTGCCACAGATAGAGCTGATATGCCCACAAGCACCAAGAATCACCACAACTTCACACCATAAGTGATCGATGAACACTCGACAAGCACCAGAAATTGCCGACAGCCACAAAAGGGCACAACCACCATGAAAAAGCCAACACCGAAAGAAGTGGCTCACACAGAAAAGGGTCGACTACACTCGGAGAAGTGGTCGATGACCAGCTCCGTCCTTAGGCAAGCCAAAAAATGATCAAGGAGGCAACTACCATAAATTTCCGATAGCTAAGGAGGAACACAGCCACCACGAAAACCACTAAGAGGAGTGGCCCGCATCGAAGGATAGAGTTCACAACTCTGTATAAAATGGTCCGACAGTCACCAAAATTCAAACCTACTAGGTTTGACCCCACAAAAGATACCGAGACCCACTAAGATCAAGAATGAATCAGAGAAAAAAAATTTCTCAGAATAGCGATAAGGAAAAATCGCACCTTGTGATTAAGACTCAAGCAACATAAATCAGAGTAGCTCTGATACCATGTCAATTAGTCTGAATGCCCTTTCCATACGGTTTGTATATCTATATAGAGAAGAATTTACACACTAGTACCAGATTTTCTGGCCAGATTCTTGCCATATTTCCAGGCCATGTTTCCTGGAAACATGTCTCCTGGAAACAAGTATTCCTAGTGCTAAGTAATTCTAGTGTCATTGTAACACAACGTTCCCATAGGATAGAGATGTTACTAACATTCATAACATAATGTCCGATAAAGAGATTCATATCCTGAAATATCTCATTTATTGAAAAGCATCAAATATTAAAACTGAACTGAACATAACTGTTTTTGAAACATGAAACTGAAAACATAAAAGAAAAACATGAACTAAGCTAATTCTTGTGTAATTAACACTTATTCCTTTCTAACTCTTTACACTAGATCTATTCTTGGCCCTCCAGCTCTGTGACCTCATACTCATCATCTGTGACGGTTAAACACAAAAGAAAATAGAAAAAAAAAACAAAAATAAGTCGAATACTCAGTAAATAGCACCTCATACGGTAAAATACATCTTCACCTAGCATAGACTTAATTTCTGAAGACTCTTCATACATACATACATCATCATGGATTAACGTAGCATATCTATTCATCATTAACATGTGTGGAAACATACATAATCAAGGCAACCTGTAACGTGAATGCATAATAACTTGTTTATCTTGTCTTAACATGAGATGAAACACGCTTGAGTTCGTGTTTCACTTAACTAAATAACATGGAGTGAAACACGTTTGGGTCCGTGTTTCACTTAACTGAATAACATGGAGTGAAACACGCTTGAGTACATGTTTCACTTATCTGAATAACATTGAGTGAAACACGCTTGGATCCGTGTTTCACTTAACTGTCATAATATGGAGTGAAACATGCTTGAGTCCGTGTTTTACTTAACTTTTGGTTAACCACGCTTAAGTCCGTGGCACTGTCTTAAAACTTCTTATCTTTCTTAATGCATGAGAATTCATTAGGCTTCATGAGCTTTCCTAACATGGCATATTCTTGTTCATGGCATAGCATAACGTGACATGACATAACATGATCTGAACATTTCATGACATTCCATGGCATACATGATCTATGTACTACATGGACATGACATACATGATCTAAGTACTACATGAACATGGCATACATCATCTAAGTATTACATGAACATGACATACATAATCTGGCTATTCTATTACATGGCATATTTGACTTAAATTATTGCATGAGCATCTCTTGGCTTCGATGTGATTTTAGTAACATTCAATTCATCAAACAACAAATTCATTCATTCAAGCATAATCTCATATTTCATTGAAGATCGTGAAAAGAATCTAACCTTGACTTGTCTCTTAGTGTAGCGTAGATAACCATCGTAAGCACATCATATTTTCATACATAACAATAATATTCACAGTACGCATGCGTTTATATGATCATACTATTTACCTCTTAGCGATGCTTCCTGATTTCCAAGTGGTCGCGCGTTATCGAGAGGAGGATCAACTGCGACGACAGCTTTGGGTGGCTGGGAGTTTCCGGCGGCCCTACTGGGAGGTCCCGAGAAGGTGTGGGTTTGACGGAACTTGGCTGGTTGGCGTTCTCTGTGGCAGCTAAGAGGTGGTCCAACGTTCCCTGAGGTGGTTGACAATGGGCTGAGCAGATCACAAGGGGCCTGTATGGTTGTTGACAGTGGAGAGAGAGCGACGGAGGGGGTTTGAGGGGACTAGGATGGCCGGCAGTTTCTGGCACCGTGGGTGGTGCTCTGACGTCCTGGGGTGGTCGGCGGTGGCTGGGCAGAGTACTAAGCTGTGCAAGTGAGTTTTTTGGGTTTTCTCGTGTTTATTTCTGAAGGGTCTTGTGGGATTCTTATAGACAATGGTAAAGCAAAGCATGAGTCTTCAAGAGATATGCTAGGGTTCAAAGTTGGCTACGCTTAGGAAACTATTCTTATGAGGATACAAACACTAAGAAGATTTCTTTGAAGAGTTTGAGTTGCAGTTGTTTCCCATTAGGAAACTTATTCAACTAGGAGATAAAAGGCATACTGCTTGAGGAGTGGAAGAATTCCCTAAGGAAACAGACACTATTTCCAAATATATCTTAATAATAACCTTACTAATAATAATAATAGTAAGACTAATAAAAATTCTAAATTCTAAATCTTATTCTAGGATCGGTATGTTACAGCCATATTTCCTGAAAATATATCTATACAATAGTTAGTGGATGTACAACAATTAAGTAATCCTATCTTAGTAACAATAATGTCCTCTGTTATGAATGCATGGAGTTTATTCTACTTAAATAAAATAAAATAAAAAAGAAAAAAGAAAATTTCAACATCAATACACATCAAAACAAAATTTGCATTTTGACCAATCAGACCTACCCTTTTTACCCAACCTCAGGATTCATTTCACATTGCACCCCTATATCTGCAAGCAAACAAGTTGATTAGGACATCCAGGCAAGCCCATGTGGAATTGTTAGTTTATAATCTCAGGCTGTCAGTGATCAATCATCGTTATTTAGCATAACTCAACCGTAAAGTGCAGGGGCCAGCCATAAAGGAATAGGCTTGAGAGGTTGATAAATAAAATTTCTCATAAAATTAAAGGTAGCCTCATCTCAAGGATTTCCAAGCCTTGCACATTTTGTTAGATAGATATCTAACAGCATGAACTCCATCAACATGTTTGAGGCATAAAGCAGCAGAGAGGTTAGAACACTCAGGTCTCTTCTCTCTTGAATCGATCATAAAAAATCAAAGATGGCATATTGAATCAGCTTTCTTTTGAGAACTTGAGGATCGAAACAGACCTGAGAAACATTTGTTTGGCCACTTCCAGACCACATGAATCTCAACAACTCCTTAGCCTCATACTCTTCAAGAAATGGCCTATACCTTGACTGGAATAAATCAAATTGCCCTTGTACAATCTTCTTCACCAAGGCAGGTTATATAAATGAACTGAACTTTCATAAGAAAAGTAATTTTGTTAAGACTATCCAATTTCACAAAAAACAAAATGCCTTACCAGGTGTAACGTCCAATAAGATATTGATAAAAAATATCTAAATTATAATATATTAAAAAGAGAGAAAAATAAACTTACTGCCATTAACTAACATGCATTTCCCAATATAAACCATAAATAAACTACCAAAATTGGGACATTGTGTCCTCTACCTACCAAAAAGTTGAAATGTGCACCCTCCGTTGAGATCCGGCCACCAATATTGTGTGGCATCACTAATTTTTACTCATTTTTTATCCGGTGCTATTTGGCATTCGATGGTACTTGGAAGGGTACAATGCGCCAATTTTGGAGCACATATTGCAAAATGCGAATTAGTTGGTGGGTGGAAAATGCATTTTCCCCTAAAAAAGGCGTCCTATAAGCAGTTACAAAAAATGTACTGAAGTGGTGGTAAAAAATGAGGCCTTACGAAACTTCCAGTGGTAGTAGTCATAATTGCATAATATGTCTTCCACAGGAATATCTTGTCGTATAAACTCAATTTTGCTAATCAATCACTAGAAATAATACTTAAGTTTGGTCAATTAATTGTTAATTAACATCTTACAAATCACAGATACATATAGTTTCAGTAGATCCTCCCAATAATTATCGGGCATGCATAAAGCTATGAAAAACTAGGAGAGTTACCATCAAAAGAGCATTTTGAACTTTATCAAGCATCACCTTATTTCTGTCTCCTGCAAAAAGCATTCGCAAGTCACCCATATACGAGAGGCTATATATTTTGGCACAAAGATCTTCCTGCAAGAAGCATAATAAGTTATGAACTCTAATAATTCTAAAACGATCAAGGATTGGAATAGAAGCAAACCTCAGTGAATTCGGTGGCAAAAGGAGGAGGGCAGCAGTCACTGCAGCCTTTAAATTAGCAGAGTTTACATTTTCTATATCCAGGTTATCCACAAGTATATGAATCTGTATCAAAATGATAAAGCTTCCTTGAGATTAAGTTTACAAAGACAAAACAAGAATGACTAGGTCCAGACTAGCAGGCAAATGCAATGCAGAGAAAGTTTGAGGCAGCCAATGTAAGCAGATTACAAGCTGAGACATTATAGGATATAAAACAGCAGAAGAAAGACACCATACTAGTTTGATCAGATAACGGACTAAGTTACTCATATCTACATGTTGACCTACTTTATGTGGAATTGAATGTGAACTCAGACTTGCATATGATACCAAACTAGGAATCATATCATGACTGGGTTCAACAACCATAATGAAAAATAAAATAAAATCTCTCCAAGAACCATCAGCAAAGAGGACCCTTCAGCAACTCACATTTTTGTAGCCACATGTAGAGAACTAACAAAAAAGAGAGAGATGGCTGGACAAAGGAAAGCCCTGTAGGGGGTCTGGTTTGAAGCATAGAAAAATATTCTCTAAAGGGCAATTAAGTAGAACAAAATAACATTGAATAGCTTCGGTGCTGCCCACATACCGTGAAAGCCGAAGGCATCTTAGTTCATTTCCATCTTCTAATGAGTTTAAACGATGAAGAGTTTTTAAACTATACACAGAGGTTGTTGTCCTTTACAGTTACACTGTTTCCCTTCCATTAAAAACTGCTGGTAAGAAAAACTGACTGAAGAATCAATTTACTAATTAAATCATTAATGAAAAGGAAAAAACACGATCAGTGCAAAATAATTTTGGCTTGGCCACTTTTTTGGGAAAAGTAAGGTCTATAAAACATTTTTTTCGTTTCTTTTCTAAAATATTAGTATCAAATCCAACAATTTGTTCTCATACATAGGCATATAATGAGGGGTTGAAAACAGAGATGGATGCAACATACAGATACATCATAAAAGTGCTCGCTAGAAAAATGATGTCCTGTTGGCATAAATACCCCTTTCATTATAACGTCCCTAAGTAAAGAAATGAAGACATGAAAGAAATTATTTCTAGAAGCACTGATAGGGAGGACATACTGGTTTCTGTAAAGGACCTCTCAACTAGAATCTTTCCCAATTGAGTATGTCCTTAATCAAGTCATGCATCCGAACAACCCCATATTTGAGCATCTGTTACATTTGCTTAAATGTGAAAATTGCGGGAAATTGATCAGACGATATTACATGGCATACCAGAACATACACCAAAATCTTAATGAACATAGATTCTACCACATTGAAAGGTTAATACATTGTGATTCCAACCAACAAAAGGGTTAAAGTGTACTCCGACAACAGTTTCATTCGCAATTTCAGTAATCTAACATAATGAAATAATATATAGTATCAGTGAAAATGAGACCAAGACCCAACGAAAGAGAGAGAGCAAACCAGTTTTGGCCCTCCAAGGTGCACCATCCATGAAGTGTAGTGATTTTTGTTCATTTGTAGATTCTAGGTTATAGAATCAGAAAAATTAAACTCGATCAGAAATCCAAACAGTCTTTGTTCTCTACAAGGGATTGTCCAAAAAAAAAATCAAAGTTAGAACTTACCTGAGAATGCCATTGTTCAGGATTTGATACACCGAGGATGTAATCCACCATGGTTGACTGGAATGTCAGAAATTAATTAATTCAATGAAAACTGACCAATAAAAAAACAAATGCATACATTTGAGAATCAGAATATTAACAAGGCAAGAACAAATTTAAAACCATGTCACGATTGTTTGGATGAAGAGCTGAGCCATAGACACAGCAGAAATCTACTGGGGGAGAACATAGAATCGTTCATAAAAAAAAAAAAACCCACAAAAAATTCAAATATAGGAGACGTAGTATGTAAATACCAAAGAGGAATTGTTTCAAACAGCTGAACTACAAAAAGAAGCAGCTCGTCTCGTTCATGCAAAACAACTGTCAGAATAGTGAAGACAATGATTCTGCACAGACTAGATTATACCTAAAGCAATGGGATCCAAAAAGAGTCAGATTTATCAGAAGAGCTCGTCTCTAACAATTTTATCTGCTTTTAACGGTCAAAAAATTCTTGGACTTTTCGAAATGGTCATATATTAGTTCATAAATAAGTGGACTTGCTCTTCTAATCTCAATTTAGTTTATTTGTATTCATATAAATATATTGAAGGTTAATAAAATGGTTTTGTTGAGGGTTAATAAAATATTAATAAGATTGGGTTTAAGGAATTTGAGCAAAATTGAGAAATTTTATTTGTAGCCTTATTTACAGTCCTGAGCAGAAGACTGCGTGTATAATTTCATTGTTGAATGAAAATAAAAATAAAAAAAAATATTATTTTAAAAATAATATTATTGGAGGGTGTGCAAAGAGTTATGATGGTAGTTTTTAAATTAAAATACAAGCAAATATAACTTTTGACTGGTAATATGTTTTATTATTTTTATTATTTTATATTTTATTTTACTTTGTCAGTAATTCTTGCCATGTAAAAATACTCAATATTATATGTTTTATTTTTGGCAACATATGGCATAAGTCCACATGACTTCTACAATCTTATTGTAATATATAATTTTTGTAAATGGTTCTAATTTTAACATGTACTTTTCTCTCTTCTCCGGCCATTCCTACCTGGACTAGGTTGCCATTTCCACCCCTTGCATGTATCCATTCAAGGGGCATGTAGGTGTCTAGCCCATCATTTTTGGGTCTTTAAACGCTAAACCGGATTGGTGTTTCAAAGTCGGAACATATCTTGTTAGGGTTCAAAATGTAAACCACTTCCATTTTAGCAACAAATATAATCACATAACTTCAATTTTAACTCCAAATGTACACACAAAATTACTACTGCAATTTCAATTTTTCAATCCAACCTCATCCACAGTCCAAAACGCCTCGTTTGAATGTGGAGATGAGATAAGATCATACGATGAAAAATTTGTGAATAGTAGTAAAATAGTTTGAGTAAAGATGTTTTATGAAATTTTAGAAAAGAAGAAAGAAAAAGTTGAATAAAAATATTATAAAGTTAACATATTGTTATAATATAAATTTTAATATTATTTTTGTTTTAAGATTTGAAAAAGTTGAATTATTTTTTGTATTTTATTTAAAAGTATGAAAAATTTGTAATGATTAGGTAATGATTAAATTAAAAATTTAAAAATTTGAAATTGAAAGTATGTACTTGAGTGGTGTTTGGATGTTAAGATAAGATATGATGGGATGAGATGAGATGATAAAATTATCTCAACATCCAAACGGGGGCCTAAATGGTTCAAATTAAATCCAATAAGAAACAAGAATTTTAAGGTTATATGATAGGCTTAATTTCTATAAAAATTTTATCATACTTTTACTCTTAATTTTATACTAAATTGTGTTTAATTTTTTTGTTTATTAGAGTTTTTATTTATTTTGTTTATTTTTGTTTAAGAATAAATAAATTGAAAGAGTTATCAAGAGAATAGGAAACGTTTATTTATTGCATTTCTTGAAATACCATTCAGTATTTAGAGCATAAATGTTATTAAAGAACTCCAATAAGAGCAATCTCAGTGTCTACGAAAAGTTAGGAGAAAACCCTACAACTTTCGTGTTGAGGACTTTTGCAAAAACCAACATCTTAAGAGAGAAAAGAGAGCGTCAAGTTAGAAGTCAAAAAACTACCAAATTGAGAATCATGTTTCAGGAAACAGGTGATAGGGTTTTGAGGAAAGAAGAAAATGAGAGAAAATTGGAGGAAAATCATAGCCTGGTGAATAATATTTTTTTTACCATTGGATAGGAATTCAAAACTTGAAAAAGAAGAAGAAGACGGAGGTCGAATTGGAGTTTGTAGACGATTGAGAATCTCGATTTATATACAGTTTCTTTCTTAACTCCATCTTCTCTTTGTACATTTTTCATTATGAATTTCAGATTTATTATGGTTTGTTTTGGTTCTATTATGAGTTAATTTATATTGCTAAGGCTACGATGTAGTCTCTTCATGACAATTCTGAATCTTATTTATATGTGATCATAAGTTTATCATTTATTTTGAGTAAACATCATTAAGTTTAATGTTTTCAATTATCTGGCTAATAGTTTAGTGATTTGTTGTATATGTTAATTCAAGAGATGATGCATGCAGTTTAGCTTTGTACAATGTATGCCATGGATTGAGCGAAATGCAGGAATGTGCCAACGTGATTTATGCATTTTTTATGTGAAATATTATTAATCTTAATATACTCAAATGCCTTTAAATTCGCATAGACATATCGCAAGTTATTGTATGTTGGGTAATTCAAATTCTACTCGAGAGAGGATCTAAGTTATAATATTTTGCTGTCAAATAGGATGATAAGTGATTGATTGTATGGTTAGAATTTGGGATTGGACTGGTTAGGTAAGTTGGATGCCTTAGCGTTTTCTTTTTGGATAAAATCTTCTTCTTTTTAAAGTGTTTGGTAGAGTCTTCATTTGTTGATTTAATTTAATTTTTTTATTTAATTTTTTTAAAATTCAAAATCCACCAGTTTTCTTAATTTTTAAATAAGTTAGAATTAGAACAATTTCAATAGTTAATAGATAAATAGTTCTCGTAAGTTCGACGTCCTTCTTTATCACTATATTACTTATTATGATTTCGTGCAATTGCAAAATTCCATATCATTGTACACCTAATTTTCCTGAGATTATAGTTTAGTTGCTCAGAGCATCGACTTGTTATGGTGGAAGTTGCGGGTTCGAGCTTCGTCATCTTGACAAAGGATAGGATGAATCAATTAATTCATCTCTCCATTTTCAGCGAAAAGGGGAGACAAAATAAGATCTAATTCCCAACAGGAGGATCATTCTTTCGTTTCGCATTTGTCATCGGACAAATCAAGCCAAAATGAATTCAAATGACAATAACTAGTATCAATTGATGGGGGAGAGATATATGTAGGTTGGTACAATTAGGGGTATCACCATATTCCGATAGACGAGGATTAGTGTTGTGACTCATGTGAGTGCAACTTTGTAGGTTTGGCGGATCTTGTGTGAGAGAGAAAATCTTGTGCGGTTGTGTGAACCGATAGAGCCTATAATCCATAACAAGTGAAGTTGGGTTCGGCAAGAGGGAGAATAGAGATCAAGAAGTAGAGAGGAAGAGACAAATAGATTTATAAATAAATAAAGCTACTCGACAAGCTGCTTGAAATCGACTCGATCAAACTTGAAGTTGACTCGATTCATTTATTAAATGGGTCATTCATGAACACAAAATTATGATCATTATTAAAAAAAATAAACTCATAAAAACTTGGTTCACCTCGTATAAATTTTTATAATTTGGTGTTTATTATTTTTAGTATTATCTTTATATTATAATGATGTTTCTTAAATATATATATATATACATTATAATAAAAAAGAGAAGTCATTTTCTTAAATATATCTTTATATCATTATCTTTATATTATAATGATGTTTCCTAAATATATATTTATATAACTTGGTTCGCCACGACGGTAGATGGACGATAGTTGTAGCCTGTAGGAATTGACTATGACACGATCCCTGATTGAAGAATTGAAGCCTTGAAGGAGACTAGGAGAGGTCGAAAGGTTGAGAGACGAATAGAAAATGAAGATTTAAGAGAAAGAGTGGAGTTGGATGCAAAGTGCTTGGAATAGTCTAAAGAGGTGTTATTTCACCGTCACCCATTTAGTACTTGATTCATTTTGAAAATGGATCTTGCTACTAGGCCATTGTTCAGATTTAGTGTTTCAGGCACCTTTATAGGTGGCGACTGAAGTGAAGAAGGAAGTGTGTTCATTTACTTAGTTTTTAGTTATTAAGTAATGGGTGTTCTGTTGAACTAATGGGTTGAGCTAGGCCGATTCGTATGTAGGTTCATGGAGCATTTTTATTAATGAACTCATATAGTGCATCGTGGACCTTACTTGTATTTAGGTTAATAACCAGGCCCATTATCATGTTAAGAGGCATTGTAGTCAAGTTCGTTGCTTTCTGTTATGCTTGTACTTCCTGTTACGCTTTTTGCTATGTAAGGTGAGAATGCTCTAGACGAAAATTCATAAGAGAAATACAAGGCATTTTGCCCAAATTTGGAGGTCCTGGTTATTGTCTTCTTTTTATTTTTTTATTTTTTTTACATTCCCTTCTATCATCCTTCATTCTAGTGAGCTCTTATCAATTTGGCATTAGAGCTGTCGATTCCAAGGGAATGTAGTAGTAAATGGCGGAAGGAACTAGATATAAGGAATTGGAGAAATCGGTAATAGGATGAAACAACCTCAAGACCTACAAGAACAGAAGTTGAGAATCATTAGAAATCGTTCGATTATTTAGCAAAGAAAATGGATATGTTATCGGAAACTCCTAATGGGAGAAACCCACACATTCGGCACCACAATATCAGGTCTCATGAAGAAGAGTTTCAATCAAAAGGGTCAGGTGTTCCTGGGGGCATTTAGTTAAGATCCATCACCTGGATTTCTCAATGTTTGATGGGGAAAATCCACGGGGTGGGTGGGTAAATAAGGTTAACCATTATTTTACATTACACCCTATGCTAGATCATCAGAAAATTCTGATGTCCTAATTTTACATGGAGGGTGATGCATTAATGTGATTCCAAGATGCTGAAGAATCTGGTAGCCTACACACTTGGGATTCATTCATTCAAGCACTGTGGATCAGGTTTGGGAGTTATATGTCCCAATTGCTAGATTAAGACAAATCTCCATTATGGAAGCTTATATGTCCCAATCAAGGTACTCTCTAATCGACTTGGGGAACTCTTTGAAAATTATAAGCTGAATTGCTTTCTTATTGAGCTCAGAGATGAAATTAGACTACCTATAAGAATGCTTGAAACCCCACACCCTCAACTCTACCTTTGGATTGGCTAAAATCTAGGAAGAATACATTAACAGCTTCAGGAAGAATGGTAAGCTAGCAAATCAATTTAATACACCCGCACTAGGGTCTTGGACTAGTGGAGGGGGCTCGAGTTCATCACCTAGGGGTGTTAGGAGGGAGTTTCCAGCTCATAAAAGATTCTCTCCTAAGGATTTTTTCCTTATATAGAAGGTCAGTGTTGATGAGATGAAAGAAATTAGGGATAAAGGGCTGTGTTATTATTGTAAAGAAAAGTGGAACCCCAGCCATGAGTGTAAGAGGGTCAGACTGTATGTCAAGAAAGGGGTAGATTTTTCCCATGAAAATGAAATGGAGGAGGAAAAAAATGAATTACTAGAGCTAGAAGAAGAAGGGATAACTGTACTAGGAACTAAAACTAAAGCACCTGAAATTTCTCTACGTGCTATTGCAAGATATCCTAACCCAAGAACCATGAAGTTGATGGGAAGGATTAGGAAACGGTCAGTGGTAATTTTGGTAGATATTGACAGCACCCACCATTATTTAGCCCTTAAGTTTGAGAAACAAATAGAAGTAAGAGTTGCCAAAGGGGAAAGGGAAGTAAAGGGAAGCTATATGGTGTAGAAATTATGGTGCAGGGGCATGTTTTCACGACTGATTCCTTTTTACTACCTTTGAGAGGTTGTGATATTGTGTTCGTGATGTAGTGGCTTTGGACCTTGGGTCCTATATTGTGCAATTTTACTACCCTCATAATGACCTTTACCCGAGAATAAAGGTCAATCATACTTAAGGGGTTAAACCCTAATCATTCAGAATGGGTGGATGGTACTTAATTTTCTCAATTGACTAAGGTAGAAAGGAAAGTGATGCTTTTCCAAATTTCTAAAATTGAGTAGGAGGAGCTAGAAATGGCAGTGTCACCAGTTGTAGGGAAGGTTTTATAGAAGTCAATGGGGTATTTAAGGAGCCTAAGGGATTGCCTCCAAAAATAAGTCATGATCACCACATTATCCTCAAAGAGGGGACTACTCCTATTTCTATTCGACCTTATAGGTACTACTTTTATAAAAAAATCAGAAAAAAAATGTCAGTGAGTTATTGACTGCTAGTAGTCAATCCTCATTTTCTTCTCCTGTACTCTTGGTTAGAAAAGCAAATAGGAGTTGGTGAATGTGTATTTATTATCGTGCTTTAAACAAGGAGACATTCAATGATAAATTTCCTATTCTAGTCATCAACGAGCTCTTTGATAAATTACATGGGGCTACTGTTTAGGACTCATCACGGCCACTATGAGTTCCTAGTAATGCCGTTTGGATTGACAAATGCACTTGCCATATTCAGAGACTTATAACTAGGGGTGATCATCAGGCAGTCCAGACCGGAAAAACCCACCGGACCGACCAATTCAGTCCAAACCGGACCGAACCGAGTTCATTCGGTCCGGTTCATGGTCTGAATTTTATAAGATTGAGTTCATTCGGTCCGGTCTAAGGTCCAAGGGTTTTTCGGACCGGACCGGACCAGACCGAATGTAAATAAATAAAAAAATTTATAATTTATATATAAAATTAATTATAAAATTTTCATCTAATCTAATCCTATCACTAATTAATATATCATTATACTATATTATAATTAAGTATAGACTATAGTTATACAGTTATACTTATACTAATATTACTAATATATAGCTATACTATATTACTAATAGTCTAATACTTTATACTAATACTATTATATAGTTATACTAATCATGATTCATAATAATTAATCACTATAAGTTTATAATTATATATATTTAGTATCAATGTATTAATATATTCTTTAATGTATTACTAATACTATTAAGTATTAAGAGTTATAGTATAAATTATAATATATGTATAATTTATAAATTTATAATAGTATGTATAGTTAAATATTTTATACTTATTTATAATAGTATGTTAAGTATGTATCTTTCTCAATTATGGATGTAATATGTATGGATAATTAAATTATTTATACTTATTACTTCATATACAAAATGTTAAAAGTTGTATATGACTCATTATGCATTAAGATACTTTTAGTTAGTAATAATTAACATCATCAATAATGTAATTTTCATTTAATTTATTACCATTGACCATATAAAATATTTTTTTATTGAGTTTGTTACATAATCCACATTAATAAGTTACTTAGTTTAATTTCGTGTTGTAAATAAATTTTTTTTATTAATTGATTTTTTTTAAAAAAGGCCTGACCGATAACTATCGGTCCGGTCCGGTCCCTATGGGTGTTCGGTCTAGTCCAGGAAAAATGATGGACCGAAAATGTTCGGTCTATCGTCGGACCAGACCGGCCCGCTTGCACCCCTACTTATGACCAAGGTATTTCAGCCTTATTTAAAGAGATTTGTAATTGTTTTTTAATGATATCTTAATTTACGATAAAACTTAAAAAGAGCATTTACTCCACCTGACTGCTATTCTGGAAACATTGGCAACACACACTTTATTTGCCAAAAAAAGTAAATGCAAGTTTGGGTGCAAGGAGATAGAGTATTTGAGGCATCTAGTATCAGTTGAAGGAGTAAAAATCGACCCCTCCAAGTTCAACCCATGATAAACTGTCCCTCGCCCGATTCCCTTAAGTCATTGAGGGGTTTTCTAGAGCTTACAGGTTATTACATGAAGTTTATAAAGAACTACGGGTTGATAGCCCCTCTCACTGCCCTATTAAAGAAAAATTCCTTCCAATGGATAACAACAACTTTTAAGGCTTTTGATTGAAATAACAGTTACTAAACTTGCAGTTTTACGCTACCAAATTTCTCTAAACCCTTATTCATTGAGTGTGATGCCCCAGGATTGGGTATACGGGTTGTATTGATAGAAGAGGGTAGGCCATTGGCTTATCTTAGCCATGCTCTCAAGGGAAAGGCCCTAGATCTTTCTACCTATGAGAATGAGCTCTTAGCTCTAGTTTATGCTGTTAAAAAGTGAAGGTTGTACACTTTGGGCAAACCTTTTGTGGTAAGAACAGATAAGCAGAGTCTGAAATTTCTGCTTGAGTAGAAAATAGGCACTCCCTCCCAACAGCGGTGGATAAGTAAATTGTTAGGATATGATTTTTCTATTGAGTATAAAAGGGGGAGGGAAAATATAGTAGTAGATGCTCTGTCCAGGTAGCTTGAGTTGGAGGGAGAAATTTCTTTGGCAGGGATTATAGTAATGGACCTTATGTGGTTACAAGACCTCAGGACTTCTTACAAGATTGACTTAGAATTTTCTGAACTATGCCAAAAGCTACAACAAGGGCAGCTTGTGGACCAAGGGTTCACATTTTTTACTAGCTTACTACTTAAAAAAGGGAGGATTTATTTGTCAAAAAAAGCACCCTTCAAGGATCAAGTCCTACATTACATACATGATAACCCCTATG
This sequence comes from Cyclocarya paliurus, assembly GCA_029856935.1. Classification (NCBI taxonomy): domain Eukaryota; kingdom Viridiplantae; phylum Streptophyta; class Magnoliopsida; order Fagales; family Juglandaceae; genus Cyclocarya; species Cyclocarya paliurus. The sequence goes on from CM056947.1 coordinate 28,403,803, forward strand.
GTGGGAATGCTAGTTATTAGAAAACTGTGCATAGAGTTAAGGCTGATTTTTATTGGTTGAAAATGAAGAAGGATCTGAAGGTTTATATCAAGATGCAAATCAGAAAATGTACACCCTGCTAGCCTACTTCAACCCTTGTCAATTCCTACAAAAAATTGGACAGATATTTTTATGGACTTCATTGAGCCCTTACCTATATCCAAGGGATTTTCTGTAATATTGGTTGTGGTAGACCACCTTACAAAATATGCCCACTTCATCCCTCTCTCCCATCCTTATACTGCAACTACAGTGGCAAAATTATTCATTTCACAAGTCTTTAAGCTCCAGGGGATGCCCTCTACTATAGTCATTGACAAAGATGTTACTTTCACAAGCTCTTTTTGTAAGGAGCTTTTCAGGTTGCATGGAACTCACCTATCCTATAGCTTAGCATATTACCCTCAATCTAATGGTCAGACTGAAGTTGTTAACAAAGTGATCCAACAGTACCTGAGGTGGTTTGTGAGCCATCACCCTAAAGAGTGGGTAACTTGGCTACTGTGGGTGGAGTGGTGGTACAACACCAACCTCCACTTGTCCACCTAGATCACTCCCTTTTAGGCCTTATATTGTGTCCCACCACCAACCTTACTACAATATGTTGTGGGTAAAGTACAAAACTCAGAGGTTGACAAACAGTTAAGATCAAGGGATGAAATTTTGGTTGTATTAAAGAATAATTTACACACAACACAGGCATCTATGAAGATACAACACGATAAGAAGTATACAATGAGAGAATTTAAAGAGGGGTACATGGTATACCTCAAGCTCCAAAAGCATAAGTAGCAGAGTGTTGCCTGTCGTTCAAGCTCCAAACTTTCTCCTCGATACTTTGGCCCCTTTGAGATTTTGTAGCGGATCAGTGATGTAGCCTAAAAGCTGAAACTGCCGCTGGGGTCTTGGGTCCACCCAGTATTTCATGTGTCCTGTCTCAAGAGATGCCTGGGTTCCTCGACCATAGCTCCCTTGGACCCACATAGGGCCTTTAGAGTTGAGCCAGAGTGCATCTTATAGTGTCGAATAATTAAGCACCAAGATAGACCCCTGGTTGAGCGTTGGTGAAATGAAGAGGTGGGCCCGAGGAGAACTCCACTTGGGTATCAATTGAACAGTTGCGTTTATGGGTGTAATAAATTCAGTCCAGTCCGATTCGGTTTGGGAGAGATCACAAACCAAAAATTTTGGTCCATCATTTTTTCCAGACTAGATCATTAGCTATCGGTCTGGTTAGTAGTCCATTCGGTTCATGAATATATTTTTCCTCTTTTTGACAAAAAATTTAATATAAAAAATTAATTAAATTAGTAAAATTAAAATTAAGTGATATCTTTAACATTTTATATATGGTTAATGAATATTATATAATTTCATTGTAGATATAGTCAATGGTGATCCCGTGGATGAAAATTACATAATTAATTTATATAATTACTATATAAAATAATACATTATGTATATAATATTTAAATATATATATATACACATTCGGTTGGTCTTGGTCCGATCCAATCTAGTCCAAAACAACCACTCCCTGAGACAGACCAATAAGACTATCGATCCAGTCCAATCGGTTTTTTCAATCCAGACTGATAGTCTTACAACCTTAGAACTTGCGGTGGCAATTTCCTAACCTTGATGGCAAGATCTTTTGATGGGGAAGCAGATGTTGTAGATCTGGGGTTTTGGGCACCCTTAAGGTTGGCAACTGAAGTGAAGAAGGAAGTGTGTTCTTTTACTTAGTTTTTAGGTTTCAACTGTTAGTTGTTCTATTGAACTAATGGGTCGAGTTGGACCAATTCATCTGTGGGCTCGTGGAGCATTTTTATTAACGAACTCATATAGTGCATCGTGGACCTTACTTACAGTTAGGTTAATGACCAAGCTCATTATCATGTTAGGGGCACTGTAGTCAATTTTGTTGTTTTATATTATGCTTCTGCTTTCTGTTATGCTTTTCGCTATGTAAGGTGAGAATGCTCTAAAGGAAAATAAAGAAGAGAAATTACAAGGCATTTCGCCCAAATTTGGAGGTCTCAGTTTCCTCAGAAATCTAGATTATTGCCTTCTTTTCTTTTCTTTTTCCCTTTTACATTCCCTTCTATCATCTCTCGTTCCAGTGGGCTCTTATCAGCTGCCTAGCCTGGATCGCTGGGCGTGCTCTTAGTGCAAATTGTGCTTTATTTTTTTTTTCTTTTAATCATTTTTAAATATCTTCAAACATTTAAAAAAAATTACAAATTCACTAATAGTCACTTCCTTATCCATTAAGTAAAATATTAAAAAAAATAAAACATACAAACAGTCAAAATAAAGAGACAAAACCATGGAGCAAGTTAGCATTTTCCTTTCAAAATATCCTAACCTACCCTGGTGGGGTGGGCAAGCCAGATGGCCAAGTGACCCATTGCCCACTCCTATAAGCACATATGCAATAAACACTACAGACTATCATATAAGTGATTTGTCTTTGCTTTACCATCCTCTTTATACTACACATGTAAGAGTTATTATTCTAATTAATAGACCATGAGACATATGATAATTATTCAAAGAGAAAAGCATAAAATAACAAAGTTTGTTAATATATTCTTTTAAAAATCCTACCTCGTTTGGACACTTAGAGTATGATCTTATAATTCTGTAAATAGTAGTGAAATTATTTGAATTAAAATATTTTATTGTATTTTGTTAAAGGAAAGAAAAAAATTTTGAATAAAACTATTTAAAAGTTAAAAAATTGTTTGAATATAATTTGATTAGATCAAAAATTGTTTGTAAAAATTGTAATGATTAAGTAATCATGATTAGATAAAAAGTTAAAAAATTAGAATTGAAAAATGTTTTGTATTTAAATGATGATTGGGAGATTATGAAAATTTTTAAAAATTTTTCATCTCATCTTATTACCCAAAAGTAGCTAATGATAGCTTTGATTGATTTATAGAGACGACCCATATTCTCTCTAAAATAAAATGAAAAAAATGAAAAATGAAAAACTTGCATTGGTGCATTAATCTCTCACAATCATGACCTAAACAAGAGAATCCTCCAAGACAAGTGGTGTTGCCACTAACATTCCCAAATGTCAACCATGATAAAGCTGAGTCACAGTTTCACACGAAAGCAATATCATCATCCAAACATTATAAACAAATAGTACTGGTGATTGGACATTCACACAACAAATGAATTCTGTGTGCGTACATGCGGCAATGCATTGGCCGGGTTAGCTAAAACAAAACACAAAGTAAATGAAGTAGTTTAACCTTTTAGAACTAATTAGTACCAACTCTTTGTTGAAATCTGAAAGCTAGCTAGCCCGTGAAGAAGCTCAAAAAGAATGGAAAGGGTCCTCACAGGCCACAACAAACCTACATATGGGGGGGTTGACCTTGCACGTTGAAAAACATCATGTTAAGCACTTTGGGTTAGAATACAAGAAACCTCCCCACTTTATAAGGATCCTATGTAGAGAATATTGTAATCAACCCCAATTGGTTCCTCTCTAAAATATTGATAGTACTGTTGAATTAGACAATATTCTGATTAGTTAGGATCATCCTGATCAATCTTTAACTAATCATAATGTTACAATACATATTTATCATGTATACCTAAGTCAACTCTTTTCCATCCCTGCCTTGCTACGTTATATTGTTAGGAGCAAGAAAAAAAAAATAGAATCGGTCACACATGCACGATATAAAATTTACGTAGTTCGATAATATGTCTACGTGCATAGAATTGCGCAAAGAGTTCTATTTCAGATGATGACAAAAGAGAACAGCGCACGGTTAAGGATATAATATAAGATATAAGTAAACTTGAATCCAGTGGATTAATTGGTTGATTAGATTTGAGCAAAAAAACCAAACTCTACAGTAAAAAGGTTCAACTGTTATACGTACGACTACTATTCATCCTCAACGTAATCAGTCACAATAACACCAACTAACATGACATATTTTAGATGATTCTATAAAAGTGAACCACTTAAATAGAAAGTCGCTTAAAATATGTCATATAGAGTGAAACTAAGATAACAAAATTCAACATAAAAACTACTTAAATATCTTTCTAAAGTTACTTTGAAAATGTCTATTTTATATAGGCTACTTTCCTCTTCCCATGACGGCCGTGGCGTTTCAGTCACTCTGGTTAATTTCTTTCTTTCATATCAGAAACAGATGAGAGTAGGTATGTGTGCTATTGGCAGCATCAATCTGTTTCATGATCAGCTTGGGTTTTGATGTCCACTAAACTGAATATGATGCGCGCGCAAACACACACATATAGCAGAATTTAAAATCAAACACTTTTTATTATTATTATTTGGATTTCTGTAAAACAAACATAAACTATACGATATTCTTAATTAGCAACATAAAAAAAATTACTTGACAAACATATACATATGATACAGGCATATATCTTTGTACGTTTTTATCCATTTGAATGGAGATCAATATTGAAAGGAGCTGAGTATGAGCAGGGCTAGCTTCTCAGTTTCTAAAGAGGTGTGAAAATCTTACAAAATGATACAAGTAATTTCAGAAGTTCTCTGATCACTAACTTCTTCTTCTTCTTCTTCTTCTTTTTTGAATAGTAATTAAGAAGATTACAACAAGATCAAGCATATATATATGTGAAAAACCTTATTAATGGTGCAATGGATTTGGACCAGTAGGAACAAGACGCTTCTCAACACCGTAGCGTGGGTCAATCTCACTTCCGGCACCCGGTCCAGGCTGCACAGGTACATGACCCTGGCCGCTGGGGTGATGCCGCTGATGCCGATGCCGGCGGTACGCTTTGAAGTCGATTTTTCCGGCCAATACTCTCCTGTTGCTGATCAAGGTGTGTTGAGAGATGGACATGATGTGGTGGTTTTGGATGCTTCTGATGTTCTTGGTACTATAGAAACTGAAGAACCGGCCGCCATGAGAGAAAAAAAGCAGGAGAAGAGAGAGCCAAAGAAGGAGACTAATTAATACATGAGAAAGCCTTAAAGCCATGGTGCATGGGGGAGGAGGAGATCAGAAAGGAGAGCATGGAGAGAGAGAATTTGAAGGGAAAAACTGAGAAAAAAAAGTGGGGGTTTTCAAAGGAGGAAAGAGGGTTTGGAAGCTTTGACAGCTTGAATTTGCTAGGGTATTAGCATAAGAAACGTTGCAGAAGGTTGACATGGGAGAGTGCTTGCTTCCATGAGACTCTGGTATTACTATATTAGAGAGAGAGAGAGAGAGAGAGAGAGTTTTATCCAGGAGATGCGGAGAGGGGGTGGGAGTTGTCGAGCATATTATTCTTTCAATGAAACTTCCTTTGCGTTCAAGGAACAGGGCAACATTAAAAGCAGATTGTCAAACCTTGAATTATATATTGGTATGACTCAAGAAGACGAAGCAGAAGAAATAGATGAGCAATATATGTCTAAAAATGGACATTATAATTGCCAAAGCAGTAATTAAGTAATAAATAAGTAAAGAAAAATTCTTCTCATTAGTAACTATTCATCATCTCACACCTTACATCCTATAAAAAATATTCACATATCTTATAAAAAATACCTCTATACCTTATGAAAAATTATAAAGGTAGGGTGTGAAAATAAATAGTAGCTGATGTATAACATTCTTTGTAAATAAATGTGAAATGGGTAAGCAAGCATATAAGAGTAAAATCAACCATTTATAGTTTGTTTATTGACATATTAAACATAATACAATGCTAGAGGATCGAGAATGGTACTGCCCTGCATTGTACCAATAAGTGTAAATGTATTTTTTTTTATTTTAAATATCTTTAAACATTCTTTTAGAAAAATCAATTTAGTAATAGTTATTTTCTTAATTATTAAATAAAAAAATCACAATTGGTCATTTTATCTATCTAAGTAGCATTTTTTTAAAACATATATACCACTAATATGGAAGTCTCTGATCTCTCACGCCAGTCAACATAGAAAGGTATTTCTTTAATCTTTTTAAAACTTAGTACACGACTGATATTTACACATATCAAAATAAAATTATTTTTGGCACATATATTATTACAATATTAAATTAAATATATAAAACATCTCAATTATCAAACCAAAGATCATAGGATAATTAATAATTTAATATCGTTTCATCCAAGTTTACGTTACAATGTGCATGTTATGAGCCAATGAAACAGTTGGCAGGATTAACTCTTTGCTCAACGTACTAGCTAGTCTGGTCGAAGTACTTCAAACGCACACTACTACTATGCACCAGAAAAAAAAAAAAAAAAAACTCATAGATATTGAAGAAAGAAATCAAAAATATGATCTGGCTTTGGCCGACCTTCAAACTTAATTTATTATTTAATAGATTTGTCCACATTTATATATATATATATATAAAATTTCTTATCAGCCACTATTCATTATTTCACTTTATAAAAAATATTCACATACTCTATAAAAAACATCCACATATCATATATAAAAAGTATAGGTGTGGGGTGTATAAATGAATAGTAGTTGATGTATAGTAAATTTCTAGCTATATATATAAATATATATTTCAAAGCATATGATATATATGTGAATGCATGGGTTTGACCATACAATCACAATTAAAGCAATTCTTTGGAATTGTGTACCAATAAAAAAAAACAGCGAAAAATTAATATAAAATGAAAGTGCACAAGCCTATAAGTATGTTGGGACACGCTAATGTTTGCATGGGAGAAAACACTTCCTTCAATTAGACTCCTTCCTACTCTGTTATTTTGTCTTAATTTGTTGGTTTTTTCCCACTTATTTATTAGTTATATGTTTTGTTAATTCTTGGCTTGTTTTGGTTTACATCATGATTTGAATATTACATATTCATAAATCGTTTTCTATGCTCAAAAGTTCATTCTAAGACTAATGGTAATTGATATTAATAGTCATAATCCTAAAAAAAATTAAGTTCTTTTATTTTTTGCATTTTTGTTTTTTGGGTTAGTGGTTAATCTAGAAAATTATATTTGCAAACTGATGTAAAGAATAAAAGAACATATATATTATCCATATTGCGGTTACAAGAAAATTGCTTATTTATGACCAGTTACTTCTAACGAAAATGATTATTTCTTGTCAAAATGAGTTTGTTTTTATCACAAATAATCTGTTACAAATGTTTATTTTTTCTTGTAGTACCACCAATATGACACGATTTGATTTGAATAAAAAATTAAATTAAATTCTATTGTAGATCAAATTATAATATTTATAATTTAGGATGGAAGACTCCAATTTATGAATAAAATGACTGGGCTCGTTTGGATGGTGAGATGAGATGGTTTAGATGAGTTGAATAAAATATTATCAGAATATTATTTTTTAATATTATTACTGTTTTAGAATTTGAAAAATTGAATTATTTATTATATTTTGTATAGAAATTTAAAAAATTTATAAGATGAAATAAATTGAGAGTATTTCTATATACAAACGAGATTAGTTTAAAACTTTCATGCATCACAAGCTCTATAATGATATTTAAGAAAAATAATATTACTTTTATAAATTATTTTATAAAAAATATTCCTTATTTAAAACATAGTTATATTAAAAGATTATACGTGTTTATTCATTCTGTTCCCAAAAATCCTACATTATTCATAGCTCACATTGCATGGACATTTGAAAAAAAAAAAACCCTCTTAAGACAAAGATCCATCATCGTTGCGTGTGCTTACACAAGCTCCAAAAACAGGTTGAACCAAAATTCATCTCTATCTCTCCCTTGAGTCTCTGTGCATGCATGTCTTTCGGAAGTGGGAAAGGACTTTAAATAAGCTTTTTTGTGCAAAATGAGAGGCTCTTGTCGGCTAGACCATGGAGACTATCACGCCACGTGGAAAACAGAGATGGGCCACCATTTCTAACCTAACCTGATTGGACGATACTGGCTATCCCAATATTTTCATTTTCTTTTTTATTCTTGAAAATGTCTAGTCTGGGAACCTTTTGGAATCCAGAATTTCAAGAGAGTGGTTGGCCATCCCCAAGACGAAGGAAAATGATGATTACCAACTTTAGAGGGTTTAAAGTCAACCACCCACCAATTCAATCCCTTTTGAAGTTTTGAAGTTTAAATCACAATTTCACAGCAATATGAATGGTCAGATGCTTGGTATTTTCCCCCCTTCTAACCTTATGCATCATTGAACTCTAAAATATTGATAAATATCATATTCCATCTAATTATAACCAATAAAATTGATGAAAAATAGGTGATATAATATAATATTTTTTACAAAAAGATTCAATAAAAATAAATTCACAAACTGACGTAATTTTAATGTAGTACGTTAGGTTGTAAAGTTATTTTTATTATAAAATAAATATAATGTATCATTATATAAAGTAATGTTAGTTTACTGATTTATTTTTGTGGGATCGATCTGTTTGTGACTGTAACAATCTCTTTTAATAATTTGAAACCAAATATAAAACAAGAGTACAAATAATTTGTGAGAATCTGAGAATTAATCCCCAGGTATCTGCAACAAGAAGCTAGCTATGCCTCTCTCCATGCATTAACATGTTCTTCAACACAATATATAGCTGGTTGACACAGTTTTTGTGCAGCCCTATTCCTCCAGGGGCCCCCAATCATGCTTTTCTGGTGTCTCCAACTACTGATCTCTTCTCCCATTATAATTTGCCTCTGACGCTTAAGTTTATATCACGATGGACGTTGGAGCCGTTTCAATGAAAGAATATTGCATTGCAGTACTGCACTTGTAAGGCTTGAACAGTCTTGTCAAACTACTCACCAAGTTAAGGATATTAGTATTGTCGTTGCCAGATTTTTGGATGCGGCCATCAACGTACAGTTTGGTTAGATGGCTTGGAGACGATCGATGCCAATGATGGAGATGCACACTTGTAACATTATTAAAAAAAGAGAGGAAAATAGAATAAAAGAAATGAGGCTGCATGGGTTTGCTTAGTTCGACAATAAAGCCGACGTACGTTCACAGGATCTAGAGGCCGGTGAGATTCTACTGTAAAGATATACAAATTATATGGTTCTGTATTTTCTCTTTATTACAAGGTGAACAAGAAGAGATGAAGATGACCAAGGTATATCTTTTTTTGAGAGAACTTCCTTAAGAAGATGTTTGTTTATAGAGTAATGATACACTTATAATTCTCTTATAACTTATTTTCAACCAGTCAATACAATCGCATCACTCCATTAAAAATAAATCTTAATATTACAAAAGTACGATTCGTTTAAGTTGGAGTTGTAAAATAATTATAAAATAATTGTAAGCTGAACATTTTTCTTGTGTATATTAAAAGCCCTGTCGAGATCATGACTTATACACTGGTTTGTTGCTTTGGGTGATGAATTTATCAATTCACCTTGTGTTTTCTTTTGCTAATTCCCAAATGTTACCCTTTGGCGATGTGTATGCAATATGTATCCTTTAATGGAAGCACGTCGTTATTGTCATAAATAGAGATGAAATGGTACCTTGTTAGTATAATTTATACATTTCAAGTCTGTATACACTATATATGATCTACAAATTAATGGTTAATAAAGATGGAGATGCTAAAAGATTTTTTTAAGAATGTGAATGAGTATTTGTAGTACTTGTGGTTTCATATAATACTTGAACAAATCCTGACCCAAGGTAGCACCACTATTTCTACATTTCCAATGCATATTTGTGTTCAAATTCTTTATGCAATCCACATTATCCTTTAGTGCAATCCATTATCTTATCCTTTGTGACCCTTTAAATCACATACTCTCTAAAGTCCTCCATCGTGTTACCTTACAAGTTCTTACAAAGTCTACTATTTTATCTTCTTCCTATATCTCTCGAGTTAATCGGAACATATATTTCAATATCAAACTTGACATGCTCCTAGACTTAAAGGTAGATAATTATGAAGTAATTGCAATGACTAGTTTTTCTAATATCACTAGTTTTCCTAAGGTATTTGGTCTCTTATTCTCTTTTATGTCGTTTAAAATCTCATATATAATGTTATCAACATTAATAACACATAGGACCATAAAGCATTTACATAAATGAGGTATCCCATGTAATAATCCTATTTATTCCTCAAGTTATATAGAATATTTTCATATTAAGTTAATTATCCTAGCTAGGCAAGTTTAAAGACATTTTTAGAACTAAGATATCATGCACAATGAAAGATGAAAACTTGCATAAATACCTCAAATGCAAGCCCAACAATCATTTCATTTCCTCATGCTTTCTCTTCCTTCACAGTTGTTCTTCTTCATGCTTTCTCTTCCTGAAATTCTCGTAATCCTAAAATATCATCACTTCCCAAATCATTAATTCCAAGGCTAGGTCAGTAGATGAACAGGGCTAACGATACAAAACAATGTGCACCCTACTCATGGTGACATTTTCCAATTGGGGTGTTGGTTGAGGGCGTGTCAAAAAATACAATTGTTCAGTTTAATCTAATAGTTGTGCCTCTTGCCAAGTGGTGCTTATGGTTCTATAAATAGAGACCAAATGTGTAACAATTATACTACTTTCAACCCTCTGTCCAACACCAACACGTGAGCCTAACAGGATTCTCACCTAATTTATCCATGATCCAATAGTGGTATCAAGAGCATTGTCAATGACAAAGGGGTTGGTTTCTCGCATAGAAAAAACATTCAATAGACAATGCTTGGTTTGTAACCACACGCATATTACAATCACTTAAAGAAGGATGCATCACAAAAGCTTTTTCAAATCACTAAGGGAGGGCTCGAGTACACTGATAATTTAAAATTTTTGGTTACTAAGTACTATTTTGATGAAAATTACTAGAAAATTTTTAGTCAGAGGGACAAACATGCAGTGTCCGAAACATAGGTGAACCAAGAAATTCCATAAAATTTTATGGCCGGTCACTGTAGTGTTTCACCACCGCCAGGCTTTGAAAGTGTCGATGACTCATCATCCATTGTATTATCAGTGTCCAAAATGTGGGAAGAATGAGAGAATTTGAAAATTTTAGTCGCGACTTCCAAGAGGTGGAGGTTGAAGATGACATTGTTGGTCAAAACGATGTTGTTTCAACCAACGGTTACAAGAATTCAAACATTCTTGTACTAAAAACATTGTCGTTCAACCAGTTGAAAAGAATCCTAATTAAAACAAAAACCTCTTTTTGCCTGCGTCTATTATTTGTACTCCAATCGAAAACGACGTTGTCTTGCACAAGGCCATATACGACATCATTATGAGGAAATTAGAGGTTGCATGTAAGAATTAATACAACAACATTTTGAACAAAGCCAATACAACATCAACTAGCATCGTTCCTTTGGACCCAAGTGGCACCAAACAACCCACAAACGAACTCTTATTCCAGCCCCCTCGACTGAGGCTCAAGAGCTTTTAAAGGACTTGACCCAAGCCCAGAAGGAAAAGGACCAAGCTTTTGACCTCTGGATATCCGCTTGACCTGTATCTAACCCGGACCTCAACCCGCGAGCCAATTTGATAAGTGAGCCGCATACCGAGTCATTCACTGCGCTAGAAACCAATTAACTGTGCCGGACCTGGGTTCAAACCACTTAACTCAATTCGAAAAGATTTTGGTGTTTTTTTTTTTTGATCGTTTTAAGTCGTTTCAAGTCCGATTTGGTCCGTTCAAAAACCATTGCATCCTTAGTTTTGTGCCAAAGTTTAATAGAATAATCATAAAAAAGTTCTTGAAATGAGAGAAAGTATGAGGGCACTTCAAAACAATATTCGATCAAGACACCACTTCCAATATCCTCCTTATTTGAGATATAATAGAAAAATTTCTTGTCGACCATGTTGGATCAAGTGCAATGGCTACTATTTTTGATCTTATTGATTAATTACAAATTATTTAATTTTTACAGTTTAAACTACTACATTTTGAATACTATAATATCACACATCTATTATAATTTCTACATTTTGTTATTGATAGTAAGGCTTTGTTATTTATGGCACCGAATAAAATTATTGATTTATGGGAATTGAAAAATTAAATGGAAGAAATTTATGGGCATGGAAAAGGCATATAAATTTTCTTCTAATACATGAAAAGACCTTATATATATTAATAATACCAAAACCATATGAATATATCGAAAATGACTAAAGTGGAAGTGGAAGTGGAAGCGGCAAAAGAACTAGAGATAAATGGGAAGAATACAATGCTTGGGCAAGAACTTTGATTTTACAATGCATGCATGATGAAAATATTCCTTTTTTTGAAAACTATGAAACTGCAAAGGAAATCATGGGTGCAGTTAAAGACAAGTATGGATTAAGATCTAATACGTATATACAATTATTATTGGATAAGTATAATAGGACTTGCATGCAAGTGAATAAAAGTGTAAGCGATTGTGCACTTCAAATGAAATTGATTGCAAAGGAATTATTTTGTGTTAGTCATCATCTTACTGATAAAATGCAACTTACAACCATAGTTAATAGTCTTCCTTTATCTTGAGAACACATTATTACTTCTTCTTTTTTTATAACAAAGAGAGAGTGATCACATGTCCAGGAGTGATCTCCGTCCAAGTTTATTAATGAATCCTTACTTATGGCAAAGGAATACCATATACACAATTCATCAATGCTAGAGACTTACAAATTTCATCCCAGTGGTACACTTATTTCCCCTAACATAAACAAAGACAACCAATGAAAAAATTACAAGAATCATTATGAACAAAAATGAATATAATGAACACTTCCTATGTCAAGTATAATTAATCCTCTGATTGAAGCTGGAATTCCATCATTGCCGACCCATAACTTGTTCAAACCTTTAGCACCCATTTTTGTTAAATCATTCGCAACGGCATTAGATTCTCTAAAGATGTGATTAATAGATAACTGAATCCCCTCCAATCTCTACAGAATCTCTTTCCAAAAATCCTACAAATACCATAAACCACAACGTTTCTTTTTCAACCATTCCACCACCAGTTTTGAGTCCATTTCTATTTCCATCTTTCTAAACTCCATCAAATCCACAATACAAAGGCCGTGCAAGATACTTAGCACTTCTGCAGCATTATTAGTCTTTTCACCCAGAAAATTAGCAAAATAACAAATTAATTGACCATTAGAACTCCGGATCACCCCACCTGCACCAACACCACCCGAATTCCCCGTAGAACATCCATCTATATTTAATTTCACAAAATCTGCCACCAGTCTCCTCCATTTAACAAATTGTACTTTGTTATTAGGAGGATAGTTAAAGGGAATTTGCAAATTCCTCAACAAAGTTTCATCCCAAGTACTTATTATCTTGGACTCCTTAATTTTCAAAGCCACCCAAACCAACCAAAATTTAATCGAAGCACATACCGAATCAAGAGGAATTCTTCTATCATCCATTCTCTCTTGACATCTTCTCTACCACAATCTCCAAGAAATTATGGTAGGCAAAATACCAACTAGTTGACCCCCCTTAACAGATAGCTTAACCCTTCTACAAAAGGACTCAACTCTCTCCCTCCATGACCTTCCTACAAAGAAGGAAATCCTACCATTGATACAAATCTCGCCCAAACCTGTTCAGCCAGCTCTCCTTTATCTAATATATGATCAAGATTTTCATCCTGACCACTAAAGTAGCAATTACATTTTGATACCATGGGAATATTCAACCTGCGAACCTCCTCATCAACTAGTAAGCAGTTGTGCCAAGCTCTCCATATTGTAACTAAAATTTTCTTTGGTAATGCTGGATGCCAAATCCACTTTGCCCATGCAAACACTGGAACCCGAGTATGAATACACTCCAGTGCACTACTAGTTGAAAATTTACTATTACTGTTTGGAAGCCAAATGAGGGTATCAACACCCAGTTTTACTTTACCAAGCCTCTCAATAATCTCAGCAACTTGCTCATTACCCATCAACCTGGAAAACAATTCTTTATTCCATCATCTTTCATCCTTACATGCCTCTGACTACAAATCCGGCAATTCAAAACAGATTGAGTAGAAAACAGAGGACCCAAACCCGACTAGTTGTCCCTCCAAAATGAGATATTTCCATCTCTAACCTTTTATCTTGACTTTTCAATTACCAAAGGAATACATCTCACAATTATTCTCCAAAAATTTGTTCCTTTATTCGCATCAATCTCTGTTATATGTATACCTACTACATATTTTTTTGAGAAAAAAATTTGCCCAAAGAGATGATTGAGAAAGCAAATTCCAAGCCAATTTCATGTGAAGTGACTGTTGAACTTCATATAAATTCCGGATGCCCATGCCTCCTTTAGTTACTGGTTTACACATCTCCCTCCATGCGTACCATTTCCTCTTCGGCTTGCCATCAATGCTACCCCAAAAAAAGGTGCTCATTAGAGAGTGTAGTTTATTAATGACCTATTTCAGAGTATTCAACACCGAAAGCAAATGAATCGGTATACTTTGGATAACATGTTTAATAAGCAACAGCCTAGCCCCGCTTGATAACATTTTTGCCTTCCAACCTTCTAGCCTTGCTCAGACCTTATGAATAATAGAGTCAAAATGCCTAACCAATAGTCTCCCTGAAACTATCGGAGCTCCCAAGTAAATGAAAGGAAAATTTCCTTCTGAGAAGCCCATGATTCTAAGTAGACTTCTTCTTCGAGATGCCGATATTTGTTTAGAGAAATAAATGGAGGACTTTCTCTTACTCACAACCTGACCTGACCACTCTTCATATACTTTAAACACATTTGAAATTGTCCTCAACGACACCTTTCCTCCATTAGAAATCAAAACAATATCATCAGCGTAAAAGAGATGTGAAATAATAGGAGTACCTCTTGGATGAGAAAAAAGGAACAATCTTGCCTAATTCAACTTGCTTCTTTATCAACTTGGTCAGGACCTCTTCCATCACAATAAATAGATAAGGCGAAATTGGATCTCCTTGGCACAAGCCTCTTCCTCCTTTAAAGAAACCTTTAGGGATTCCATTAAGTACAATAGAGTACTATGACAACGATATACATTGCCGTATAATCATGCAAAAAAATTCAGAGAATCCAAAGGCCTTCAACACATTCAACAATAAATCTCAAGACACACTATCATGGGCTTTCGCCATGTCAATTTTCAACACTATATTCTCTCTGTGACATGGCTTCTGGATTCTAGGAATTAATTCTTAGGTCAAGCTAATATTTTCAAAGATGCTAGGAATTGGAATAAACGCACCTTGCTTAGGATATATAATCTTATGGAGAATAGGCGAAAGAAGATTCACCAAAATTTTTGAACAAATCTTATAGAAGCTTGAGCATAAACTAATCAGCCTGAATTTCTCAAAGTTTGTTGGATTGCTTACTTTAGGAATAAGCACAAAAAATGTTGCATTATAAAACCGTGGTAATGGAACCCCTCTAAAAAATTCCATAACTGCCTCAATAACATCCGGACCCACGATATGCCAACATGATTTAGAAAATCATGCGCCAAACCCATCAGGGCCAGGAGTACTATCTATCGGAATGGAATCAAGAGCTCCAAAAATTTCCTGGGCTAAAGGGAGGTTACATAGCACCTCATTCTAAAGACATGAAACAATAGGTTGCACCAAATCAGAAAAATCAGGCAATGCACAACTACTACTATTTTCAGAAAGAAAAGACTGAAAATATTGCATTGCTCCATTATGTATATCCTCGGGTGTTGAGAGAACAGAACCATCTTGTAAAGAATTGTTAATATCTCTTGATTTTTCCTTCTAGAAACAACAAGGAAAAAATCTGAAGATGCCTCCCCTTTAGTTATCCATTTCTACTTAGCCATATGAGACAGTTGCACTTGTTCTCTTTCATTCCCCATTGATAGTTCTACATGAGATGCAATAAGGTCATCCTCTATCTCCACCGAATAATTCTCCTGCAAAGACATCTCTAAACCTTCAATACAAGATTCAAGTTCAGCAATATGACCTTCAGTTCTACCAAACGTCCGCTTATTCCAATCTCTCAAAGCAACTTTCAGTCTCTTGAGTTTTATCATAAGTTTCACCAAACCACCAACCTCTTGCACCAAATCCGCTTGCCAGGACTTCACAACACAATCAAAGAACAACTCATGAGAGACCCACATTTGTTAAAATTTAAATGATGGAAATCCATAACAAAAATTATTTCGCCCATTGTCTAGACAAACCATAATGTCCGTTACACCATGATAACAAATTCCCAGAGAATGGCATCTCTAGAAGACCATTAGCTTCTACTCACTCATTAAACTCCTCCATAGCCAAAGCTAATCATGGACGACCCCCCTTCTTTCTTGATCCACACATATAATATTGAAATCACCAGCCACAATCCAAGGCAAATGGGAGTACCTTGAATTAGCTAGGGAATCCCGCAATCTTTCCATATAATAACATTTCGCATACACAAATGTCAGTAAAAATTCTTTCAGATTATAAGTAATCTTAACGGTAATAAATTAATCTTCCATACACAATATCGAGAGATCCACAAGTTGATTCCAAAATATTCATAGCTTACCACCCAAAGCATAGTTAGAGAAACAATTCTCAAATCCCAATTTTTCCTTCCATAAAATCAAACGGGACTCCTACAACATAGGTGCAGCAATTGCAATAACTTTGGGCTTGAATTTCTTTATTAACAACTTTATTCTTCTTCATAAGGTCCCTAAACCTCTAGCATTCCAATATATAATAGACATAATCAAATATTTAGTTTAGAGGGCTTACAAACCACCCTCTTGGAACTCCTCTCCTTCATTGCTTTTCGCTTGTCTTTAGTTCTTTCAAAATATTTGAATCAGAAACTACCACTTTTTTTTTGCCAAATGCTCAATTTTACCATCACTTTCGTTATCCAAGCAAGTTTCCACCTCTACAAACTATTCTGCCTCTTCAAACTAAAAATCAGTTTCACCTATTTGATCATCAATACACTCAGTCTGTACTACCCAATAATTCTTGGGCTATGAAACATAAACATATTTCCCCCAAATTGTTGTGGGGGTATCTCCCCGTTTTCCAGATAAATCACTTTAGCAAAAGCCTCCTCCATTGAATTTTCCATACCCTGCTTTTCCAACTATACCTATGTTTCCTTTCTCAAACCTTTGGGAGAAGACACTGCCTCCAATTCCTTCACAAAAGGCTCTATGACAACAGGTTCTGTGACAGTAGGCTCTGTCTGCACCTTAATAACGTTACCATTCGGAGCATGTTCATTTAAGGTCTGATCATTACAATCAGCATCCTGAAGACCCAAATTCACCTATTTATTGGATTATCCTAACTGAAAAATAAAGGAAATCTCTTTGTTGGGCTTCTGAACCTAGATTTCAGAAATTCCCCCATCTTTCTTCCCCTGCTTAACACCTTCTTTTCTCTACTTCAATTTCCATTTGCACGTTAATTCATTATGACCTTGCACTCTACAATGCATACAATATGCAGGGAGTGTCTCAAATTCCACTTCTTGATAAAAAAAAAAACTGAAAGGATGATGAGGGGTACCAATCCATATTGCCTGGAGTGGATCTTCTGATACATCCATCTCCACACAAACACGGGCACCATCTGTCCGAGTTGCACATCTGATAGAATTATCTCTCTTAAGAAACCTCCCAATCGGAGACGTAATATTTCTTAGAAAATCCTCATAATAAAAATTCGGTGGCAAACTCGACAAATTTAACCACACAGGAACCCTAACTGGTTTGTGATCCTCATGAAAATCAATAGACCAGTGAAAAGGCCTATAAGGAACACCATCAGTTTCACAATTTTTCCTAGCAAGTGCCTTCACAAAATCATCCTCAGTTGTCATACACACAAAGACATTTCTAGGTTTTCGCAGAAAAGAGGCTATTAGTTGCTTACTCAGGCCCCATCAAGCGCGGATAAATGAACGGATTGCATCCAATGAAGGCCTCCATCGAAGAAATTTCAACACCAACGAAAATTGAAAAGGAAAAGCAAATCTCTCAAGTTCTTCCTTTGAGAAAACAAAGCAGACTTCTCCCTCCACCATCTGTGGTGCCCAAAAAGGAACCGAGGACCAGACGCCAAAGCATCCCTAAGGCCAACAGCGGTAGCCATGAAACCCTAGCCAAAAGCAAGCCAAAATCGCCCAAAATTACCTAAGAGGTGTGATATTAGACAATATGATCTTTTTAACACATTGTTACTTTCTTAACACATAGTGAAAATGAAATAACCATGACTTCACTCCCAGTACTTTTGGTACTTGAGGAAGAAAGGATAAAAATGAGGAAGAGAGAGAATGGATCATCCAACCTAATGGTGGCTCAAGACACATGTTTTCCACAAAGCAAGATGAAGAAAAAACAGTTCAAGAAAAAGAAATGGTTGAAAAAGAGGCAAAGTAAACAATTTGAAAACTGTTTTAAATGTGGAAAGAATAGGCATCACAAATCACAGTATCCTAGTAAGAAAAAATAAAAGATAATGAGTAAATTGTGATGATAGTTTCAGAAATAATGCTCGCAGAACCAATGTCAAGTTCTTGGTGGATTAACTCTGCAACAATAAGATATATTTCCAGTAATGCTTGTGGAGTTGTTTGATTCTTTTAATAAAATTATTTTCAAGCAAATATATTAATTCATTTTATATATTATGCCCAAGATAATGATTATGAAGTTCACCAATTTGAATACATCGAATGTGTTCAAACGTTTCTGTTATTCTCTTAGTAGATATTTTCATCTTTTCTACAAAAGGACAAATTATTTTTACCATAAGTTTTTACTACATCAGCAAACAATTCTCAATAACATTTTTTTTTTATCAATTGTTTTATTTCTTTACAATCTCATTTCTAAATCAACCTAGACAATCATGTTAGTAATATGCTTATTGGTTCTTTCATGGGTTTTAAATATACTAGTCATTTTCTATCATGTTTCTCTCAATTTGATAAGTTTGGTATGTAATATGTATTAAGATGTTATATATGAAACCTTTTGTTGGAAAATTCATATCGCAATCTCTAATTAGATTATTTTTTGCTAATAAATCTCTTAATTTTGAATCAACATGTTTCCATTGAGCAAGGTCATAAATATTAATAAAATCATATACGTCATTGGTATTTTTATTTTTTTCTGTACTTTTTCCAAATTCTCCAACAAGAACGGTAACAGTACATGTTTGAACGCTACCATAATTATTTTCATTATCATGATTTTGTGGTGTTGTTTTAGTATCCTCAAATCTCTTTTGTTGTATTTCTTGATTTGTTTCGTTATCTTCTAGCCTTTTTTGGTGTATTTCTCTATCATCTACAAGTGCTTCACCTAAATTGTTTGCTACATTATGTTTACTGGTAGTAACAAATTTATAGTAGACATATGTAATTAATTAAGAATGTCTATACGTGAAAAAAATAGTATCTATTATATAAAGTCTTACTATTCCGACTAACATTCTAAAATAAAATAAATATTAACATAGAGCAATAGAACTTGATTTAGCCAATGAGTTTCATTTTATAAAGTTGATATAAATCTATTAACCTGCACAATAAAAGAAATGTCTGAATATTAATAATATATTTGAATATTAATATTCGAAACCGAGAAATAAGTTATAAACTTCAAAAATTGGTCTTTGGTTAACTGTTTGTTTTATACTAAGCAGTGAAGAGCTCAACTTGGAGAGATAGATGGGAGATGTCCTCGACCGTGCCAGTGGCGAGCATAGAGCTAGGCTTGGGCAGGAGATATGCTCGACCGCACTAGGTGCTAATGCGGAGCTCGACTTTGAAAGTTAAGCAGGAGATGTGTTCGATCGCAATAGGTGTGAGCACGAAGCTCAACTTTGAAAGTTAGGCGGGAGATATGCTCGACCACACTAGGTGCAAGCGCGGACCTCAGCTTTGAAAGTTAGGTGGGAGATTTCCTCGACTACATTAGGTGCGAGCGTGGAGCTCGACTTGGGCTGGAGTTGTACTCTACTGCACTAGGTGTGAATGCGGAGCTCGGCTTTGAGTTTTCTTGTGTGAATGTTTGCCTGATTGGTTGCATGAAACTATTTATTGTCAATGAAGAGTGCATATTTCCATGAGTATTTTTTTTGCTATTTGTTTGCAATAATGGACTTTTTGTCCCTTGGTTAAATTGGTGTTTGATGTTCTCATTTTGCGATTGATGTTAGAATTTGTTTGTAGTAACTTGTGCTTAAGTGGTCAGGAAGCCCGTTGACCCCCTAAGTCCATCTTAGGCGGTTGCCGAGCGCGGCAGTTATGTTGCTTGGATGCTCATTTCCTAGGGTAACCTACTGGCGGTGGTTGTGGTACGAGTGTTACACAGCCTGAGGACTCGACATTAGTGTGCAAGGGTCGCACAGTCTGAGGTTTTTCGCGCCCTATTCCTCATAGCAAGTTTAAGGACTTGACATTAGTGGTAAGGGTCGCGTAGCCTAAGGACTTGTACACCCTATTCCTCACAGTGAGTTTAAGGACTCGCCATTTGTGGGTGAGTGTCGCGCAGTATGAGGACTTGCGTGGCCTATTCCTTATAGTGAGTTTAAGGACTTGACATTAGTGGTAAGGTGCTCAACAGCTCTGTTGTGGCGAGAGGCTAAGTTCGACCGCGTTGTTGTGGTGGGAGAAAAATTTCAATCATCCAAAGAGGTTTTCACCAATAACCAAATAGGTTAGTGTAATACAAATTACAAGTTTGAGATTCGTAAACCGAGGCCTCCAGGCAGCGATGTTTTGACAATGATAAAGATTCAGGGTGCCTGCAATACCAAGTGATCTATCCTAATGCAAACGAATTAAGAAGCCAATGCGACTTCCAAGAGGGACTTAGTAGCTAGTGTTCCGTGCCACGCGGGCAATTCCTGCGAAGTATATTTTTAGAACATGTGGCCACTCGATATAATGCTCGTCCTTATGGTGAGACTTTAGAAAATAATTTAAGAAAATGAGACGGGGATTATTGACCCTGAAATCATAAATTGAATTAAAAAGGGTTTTTACAAAAATTGACTCCCATACATTACATAAAACATACCTACGCTTCTGACCTGACGCTTCTTACTCATTTTGTTCCTGAGAAGGGGAGAGACATACATTGAAACAGAATGAGTCGAATACTCAGTAAGCATTACTTTATACTGTAAAAATATACCAACATAGGTTTTCATTTATGCATTCATCATTCCTCTACATATTTTACATAAAGTATTCATTTCATTTGAAAACATTACAAGGTGAAGTTTTTCTTTAAAAAGGTTTTCCTTTCTCATAAAACATTTCTCACACTTTGTACATTCATTCATAAAGAAACTACATCATTCATACATTCAATTAATTATTTTCACTTTTCCTCTGGTCGGTACACATTGTTACACCTCGTATGTTAGGGTTAGCAGCCTTTTAGACATGGATTCAACCTGTGGCCATAGGTTGGGAATTCCTTTCAGTTAGGGGTAGCACTAGGTGCACTACCAGTACTATTTACCCGGCATTGCAATATGCCTAGTCCATTGGTACCATCATTCATTCATTTAGTCATGACCGTTATGTATTTTCATACATTAAAACATTCATTATTTTCCTTTCCTTTCCTTTCATTCATTCATTCATTCCTTTAAGTACTGTCTTTTCATTTCTTTCCATTCATTAGTCTATTTCATTTCATAAATATCATTTAAAAGCAGAAGCATAAACATCATCATTAAACATCATTTCATAGCATTCTTTAAATATCCTTTCATAGCATCGTTTAAAATTCATTTCATAGCCTCATTTAAATACAGTTTCATAGAGTCATTTAAATACACTTTTATCGCATCATTTAAACATCATTTAAAAGCATCAAACATAAATCTCAACATTTTATTTCATGGAAAATAAAGACAATATCTACTATATATAACATCCATTCATATGCATATAACTATTACTTTAGATGCATAAATAGAAGCTACCAAAGAATGCCTTTACATACATAAACCTTTAAACATTAACACTCAGCATACTTTCATAAAATATCATTTCATTTCATTTCATAAAATATCATAAAAAGTTACATTTCTTTTTTATTTTCATATCATTAGAAAACTCAAAAAGATTATGAACAAAATACTTATCTGGACTCCATGCTATTTACATTTCATGTTGTCCATTTTTGTGCGTGTCAAATGGCAACCTACATGCATATATAACCTCAATATCATTTCATTTTCAAGTGCATAAGTAACTAAAACTTAAAACTTGCATAATACTACCATTTACTTAAACTTCATTCACTTAAACATACTCTATCATCCAAGTCCATCCTCTATACTTTCATTTATCACTTTTCCCTAAATTCTCAAAATCATAAATTGGGACCCACCTAAGGTCACCTTTCCAACACATAACATTTTATTTCATTACCTTGTCCTTTAAGATGAACCACCTTGATTCACTTTAAAGGCTAAGACACATCATCACCTTTATTACACTCTTCAATGCATAACTTCAACCAATCAAGTTATACATCTCAATCCTAGTCAATATATACATCTCTTCTTCCATTCATGCATTATCTAATCAACGCTTCATCATAATCCAAACCAAGTATAAAACACAATTTTAAACCAACCCCGAGGCTTATACATCGTGTACTCATGTTTAGGACAGACTATCCATTATATATGGTAAATCTATTCGGCACATGTGTCCAACCAATTTACATATGTACTCTAGCCCTTTATCATCTAAGATCAACATATAGTCTACCCAAACACTTCTACTTATTTTTACAAGCTTCTCACAAGCCAGCACAATTCTAACCAACACATCACTTCACATAGCACAATCAAACTACATAGCATATCCTGACATTTCGACCTACACAACACATAGCCACATCACCCACTACATAACCCCATCACTTCACACCGTTCACAACCACTTTCTAAACTACACAGTGATCCATAGTTCATCCTATCACTTCACACAACACATAACCACAATACCAACTTCACATTTCCAATTCATAATCACAGAACACACTTCACAACTACACCACCATCCCAACACTTCACAAAGCACAACCACATCACAACTTCACATCATAGCTTCGCATTTAATCCCAACACTTTATAACATGTTGCCATATCATAACTACATCACACACTGCAAAATAACCCCATCACTTCACACTACACACAACCACATCACAACTGCACAAAATGCCCATCACTCCAAACCACATAGCCACATTACAACTACTCCATTCACAATCCACAGTTCACAACTCACAAATACCAACAACAGTGCACCATTCACAACACAACCTATTCATAACACCATTTCAATTTCAGATTCACGACATAATAAATCATTGAGGAACAGAGATAGAAATTATGACATAATTCCAAGGCTGAAATTGTTGTGTCACTTGCTGTCCAGTGAGGTCTCATGGTGGCGGCTATGTACATGCAAGGAGGGGCTAGGTTGGGGCTTGGTGGTCAATGTTGTGACATTAAAACAAGGGTTATTTGGTGGTTGGGCAATGAGCCATGTGTGGAAGGGCTAGGCTGTGGTAGGGGGCTAAGGGAGGTGTTAAATTAGCCGTGGGTGGTGGCAGCAAGGCTGTGTGGTCGTGGGTTGAGGGAAACTAAGAGGGGGTGAAATTTAGGGAGAAGGGGAGAGCTGGGTGTGTGGTGGCATGGGGGTGCAACGAGGCTTAGCTTCCAGGGGTGGCTGCACGATGGTGGCTCAAGGAGGTTCGGCAGCACTAGGCTAACAAAAGGGAGAAGAAGAGAAATCGAAGGGGAGTAGGCATTGGGGTTAAGAGGTGGTTGCTTGGTCATAAGAGGGGAGAAAAGTGGTCGTAGTGGTGGGGTATGGTGGCTCGCCATGGTGTAGCTTCATTGCTACCATTCACGGCAGCAGCAATGACTTTAGTGGAGGGCGAGGGAAATCGAGAGGGAGAGAAAGCTACGGGGGCTGAGGGAAAGGCTGATGGAGGAGGTGTTGGTTGGTTGGCAAGACTTGACGGCATGCTCTTAGGGCTACTCAAGGTGGTGGCGCACAGCGTCATTGGGTGGAGACGAGGGATTATGGGCTGGATTTCGACTTAAAGGGCGACAACTTGGGGGAGAAAGGGAGAGGGAGGATTGGAGGTGAAGGGTTACCGGCGTGAGGCGTGGCCAGCGGTGGCACTGGCAACGTGAATGGTGGGGATTAAACTAAGAGGAATAAAAAAAATAATTAGAAAATAAAAACTAAAAAATAAATGGAAGGTAAATATACTAAGTATTAAAACCAAACTATTTATTCGTAATCAGATAATAATATTCTTCATCATAAAATAAAATGATGAGTTTAATAAATATTTCTAAGAGAAATAAAAGCATCTAAATCAATAGAGTTTTTAACATAAAATAAAATGGTGAATATTACATAATATCCTTAAAGAAATAAAATCATTTAAATAAAATGATTTTCTAAAACTATATTATTTTCAGGGCTCCAAAAATATAAAGAGGCTTACTTTAACATTAGGCTTTGTTCAATAATATTAAAAATACCCTCAATTAAAATAACTTTGGACATCTAAAATATTTTGAAGACTTTAAAACACTAGGCTCCATTTAAAAATCATTTGCTAAATTTAAAACACCAATCCAAGATTTAAAATGCAAATGCAAGACTCATGATCAATTGAGAGAAAAAGGAACAGTTAGTCACACTCGGGTTCTCATGGAACCTTGAGGATTTTTGGTGGGGAAAATATCCAAAAATCAAAATTTGTTTGTAAGGATAAAATTAAAATATCAAGTTTGAGAAAGACAAACTAGAGCGATTTAGCCGCTGAGAAAATTGCCCGTCTTTGAACTCTTTTGTAACGATGACATTGTCCATCTGTCTTGGAACGATTTTTTTCTTTTTACTATCAAATTTGAATAAGCAGCTCAGTGTAGCGAGAGAATACTTACTGTGGGCAAGAAAATATTTTGGGTGAAAGGGCGAGGAGCTTACAACGGGTGAGCAAAGTTGCTTGCAGTGACCTCCTCTGTGGCAAGCAACTAGTTGGACTGAAGTGTGGCGAGCAAGCACCATATGACTGGAGTGTGGTATGGTGGGCATAGCCTTTTGTGGAGTGGTAGGATGTTGCACGACTGAGTCTGGCAGGAGGTTGACTGCCATGAGGGAGGCAAGATGCTGGGGAGCTGTTGGCTGCCATGAGGTACTACATGTTGGTCAAGCAAAGGTGGGTTGTTGCCCGTCATGAGGGTGGTTAGGTGCTGGTGAGTTGTTGCCCGTTGTGTGAGCTGCTAGTTGTTTCCTTTTGGTTGACTACCACCATGGGTTACTTGAGGTTGTCTCGTGGGCAAGGAAACATCTAGGGTGTACAAAGTTGGTGAGGGTGGCGAGGAACTTCCTCGGCATGAAACACGGTAAGGGTGGTGAAGAGCTTCCGTGGTGTGAAACCTTGTTGGTCGCCATGGGGCGGGGAGACGTTGCATCAGGTGAGGCTTGTTGTCTACCACAAGGGTGGTGAACTCGTAGGGAGTGTCACCGACTGCCAAAGGTCGAGTTCCTTTAGGTGAGGTCATTACCAACCACTGGGGTGGCAGGGATTGTGGGAATGGCTAGTTTTTTGGCATTGTTCCTTGCCTCTGTGGAAGCTCACCGACAACAGAAATAATTGTCGTTGGTCTCTATGGCTTCTCATGGCGAGAATGTAGGTGTCCATGCTGCCTTGTAGTCGCCTATGAGAATACAGCCAGCGAGTGGTTTACCCGCCGGCTTCCAACTCTTGTGATGTGCTTGTTGCCAAGCTGGGAGGCGTTGTCGTGGCCAAGGACTTCGTTTCCAGCACTAAGCCCTATCTAAATGTCCATCCTAGTGGCCAGATCTAGGCCACACCACACACGGAGGTGGCTGGCAGCAATCCTCCTTCATAGAACTGCTTATGGCAACAGAAACCATCAAGAGGGCCCTTCATGCTCAAGGACTACCTCACCAGAGATAGAAGACTCCGGTGGGTCAGGAGGCGGTGGGTGGTGGCCTCGTCTACTCACAGAGGTTCAGCTCACGAATACCAAGGGTGCACAGTGACATGCTTCATCTAGATGCACAATAAACGGCATGCATAGTGCGCCATTGCAGCAAGGAATCAGCGGTGGAATTCTTGTCTGCTGTGTCTAGTCGTCTATCCTCACAGTCGGACTTGGTTCACGCCACACACAGAGGTGGCTACCTGTGGGTTCGACATTGTGTGGCCTTATGTACCCTATGCATGGGACATGCATGCTCCACGTGCACAATCCTTCTTGCACGTGGTCCACCCTTGGATTCTCTCCTTGCAGCAACAATATTAGTGAAATAAAAATAACAAGCAAAAAGTTAATTTGAGAGGAAACTTATCTCCTTCACTACAGACGATCTAATGAGCCCTAAAATCATCTTACTCTCATTTCTGGTACAAAGAATAAGAAATTGATCCCACAAATAGCACCAATTGTTAATGCCTAAAATTGCACAACAAGCCGAAATGGAAAATAAAAATTATCCCCGGTCCACAATGGTGATTCGGGCATCGATACTGGACTTTTCACATTTCATCCATGAAATAAATAATAAATAAATAAATAAAAATAAATAAATAGAAACACAAAAATTTACGTGGTTTGGTGCAATACTTATATCCATAGATTGTTTAGGGGGTGAAATCCATTATAATGGGCGATTTTACAATCTCTCATGACCTTAAATATCTCACAATACAATTGAGGAATTTAGAATTTCAGGATATTGGAGACGATGCCTCCCTTTAGAGAAGATCCTTTGGAGTCATTGTGCGTGGTAGAGTCTATACGTGGGGAGCCCTTGTAGATTTGTGGAGATATCCTCCTTATATAGAGTTCTCCTTACTTAAAGTGATTAAGTCCTACTTGCCTTATGATTCATGAAGCACTTTCCTTCTAGGAGTTTGAGTCAACTTTCTTTATCTCTTTTTGCCTTATCTTTTGACTTTATCTCTTCCCTTATTATTAGTAATAGATTTTCAATGGACTAAACCTGGACAAGTTTATCCCAACAAGTATGGATTTTTCTAGAAAAACAAAAATGTGAAAAACTAGTCTAGCTTGCGTTCTGATTCTTACAATCTCTGTATGCATAAAGCATGTGGCTCTTTTACTGCCACATGGGTGCATCCTTATGCTCTTTCATCCACATGGGTCAAAAACTGCACTACATATATAAATGGAAAAGGTCGATTCATCTATCTTTACTCTTTGATTTCTCACCTTTGTGAAACCCCAATGAATGTCTACAATGGGAGAGTAAGCAACCTTCAATGACTGACAAATTATGAGCAAAATTTAACGGATTCCAGAGACTAGAGAACAAGAGTAACAGAAATGAGAGATAATATAGAGATTGTTAGTTTCAAGTCTTCAGAGAGACATAAGAAGAGAGCTTGCGAGAGATTTGTGTGTTGGTCCATTGGAGATTTAGGCTTTGTCAAATGATAGACTGGATTTATGGTCATTACAACCGATTGTTTGTTTTTTTCGCAATGTTAATGTGTTTTTGGGCTTGTTTTAATGTGGAATTTGAGATAACTAAACCTTTTTTTATATCATTGTCTATTATAATTGGGTCAATTTATACTAATCTTTTTTCTTATATATTATATTTCTCGATTAGATATTTCTTAATAATTGTTTTTTAATATCTTTATGGTGCCTTTTTCAACTATGGGGCCTTAGGCTGCCGCCTAACTCGCCTAGTAGAAAAGCCGGCCTTAATGCTAGAGTAGCAAACAACACATTATTAAATGGGTGATGCTAGGTTATCGCCCCGCAGTGATCGATGGGCATGCCGCCTAGGCAAAATTCATTTTTTTTTTCATTTTTTCTTTTTACATTTTTTTAACATCTTTAAACATTTTAAAAAAAATAAAAAAATATATATCAATAAACTAATAGCCACTTCCTTAATCAGTAGATAAAAAAAATTAAAAGTATGAATGGTCAAAATGAGAGGATAAAATGAGAGGGCATACTAGCATTATTCTTATTAAATTGATGTGTGTATATTTTTTTTCATACATGATAGATAGTATTATTATTTCTTTACTCTCAAGTATTTTTTAGAAGAAGTTATATGTATCAATGAAAAATATAAATATGATAAAAATATGTCGAGGAGTTTTGAAATGATAAATAAGTTTAAAAATACATTTGAACATTTATCATAGTACATCACTCAAAATAAAATATTAGAATAATTAAACTTATAGTAAAGATTAGAAGTTATGAGTATAGATTTCTAAACTTATATAATAATCTAAGGTTAAACTTTAGACGATGATTTGAGATATTTCATGACACTTATACTTCAATTTAATGATATACTTACTCCTCTTCAAGAGATGATAGCTTTATTATGAATATAAGAAACAACTAAGTATTTATCACAAGTGATCTTAAGAGGGAAGGAAATAGAAATTAAGGACAACAATATTTTTCTTCTAAAGCTTTCTTCCTTCTTCCCCTCTTTTCTTTTTCTATCCAATAAGCTACTTTTCTTTCTTTCGTATAACACACTTCTACTTGAATGAAAATTTTTGAGATTGTGTGTGAAAGATTGAACAGGGGATGGTCCATCTCCAATAATATTGTCTTGGCTCATAACAAAATACTCTAAATATTTCATGGGCCAAGGTAATATATTTCATGCATACAGCACTAAGTCATTGGCATAATACTAAACTCTATTTCAAATGTCATAATTGATGGGGCCCTAATGATTTCTTTTAAGGTTTTGTTGTAATGTCTGTCCTTATGGTGGGACTTTAGAAAATAATTTTAGAAAACGAAACGAGAATTATTAAAAATTTTAAAACTTTTTATTTCCTTCCTAGGATATAAAAGATACTATAGTTAAAATCTCAAAAAGAGTTTTGCAGCGACATTCATTAAATTAAAATACAAGTCATTTTACAAAATATGTTTCATGGATTTATTCAAAGCTGTCTAGGCTTCTGTCACCTCTTCCTTGGGCCGTGTCTTTCCTGACGCTTTGTCCTCATTTCATTCCTGGGTGTGGCACACATTAAAACACAATGAGTAGCATACTCAATAATGATTACTTCATACTGTAAAAATATACGAACATAGGTTCCATTCATGCATTTTTCATTCATATACATACTTTACAACGTGAGGTTTTTCTTTGAACATATTTACATTCCTCAAAACATTTTCCACCTTGTACTTTCTTTCATAAAAACATTTTTATAGATATGATTACTCTTATCACTTTTCCTCTAGTCAGTACACACTGTTACGTCTCGTGTATTGGGGTTAGCAATTTTTCGGACCCCATTTCGCAAGTAGTCGCGAGTTGGGAATCCCTTAATCAATGGATAGCACTGGGTGCACTACCAGCACTACTTACTCGGCATTGCAATCTGCCCAATTTATTGGTACCATTATTCATTCATTTAGTCATGATCGTTACGTAACTTCATACATTAAAACATTCATTCATTCCTTTCAGTCATTTCATTTTCATTCTTTTCATTCATCAGTCCATTTTATTTCATAAAAATCGTTTCATAACATAAAGTATAACATCATTATTTTGTTTCATGGAATATAAATACAGTAAGTACTACATATAACATCCATTCACATGTATAAAACTATTCTTGGGGTGCATAAAAAGTGGTTGTCAAAGAATATCATTACATACATATATATATTAAAATATTAATATTTTAGCGTACTTTCATAAAACATTGTTTCATTTCTTAGAAAACATTTCATTTTCCTTCATTACATAAAGAGAATATTTTTCTTATAAAAGTATTTCATTTCAATTTTTTTTTGAAATTTCATTTTCATTTTCATAACATTTAGAAAACTCTAGAGGAGTATAAACATAATACTTACCTAGATTGCATGTCATTTTCATTTCATGTTGTCCATTCATGTGTGTGCTAGTTGGCAACCTACATGCATACATAATATCGATGTCATTTCCTTTTCATTTACATAAGAACATTAAACTTGAACTTGCATAATAAAAGTACTCCTAACTCTTAGTGCATTCTCTTCCACATAGCCTTAACCTCCAATTGGTTCTTTACTTAAACTTCCTTCACTTAAACTATTTACTCATGTACTTCTTCATGACCTTCCTAATTGTACAAACTTACATCTATAGGTATTTATAACTTATTTTTAATTACACTTGTACAAGTCACCATTCAATTCTTGAAGCATAACCATTTTCATAAATTATAAACCTATACTATGAACCTAAAGCCTAACTTCATCCCTAATTAATACAGTGAACTCCTATGCTTCACTTTAGGTCCCGTTTGGTTAGTGAAAGTGTCTCATTTCATCTCATCATTACAACTTTTCCAAATTCCTATACAAAATATAATAAATAATTCAACAATTCCATTTCTCAAAATAATAATAGTATTAAAAAATAATATTCTAACAATATTTTATTCAACTCACTATCCAAACGACACATTAATCTCACTTATTTCATCTCAACTCACTATCCAAACGACACATTAATCTCCAAACCATCACTCAACATGCCTTGCAAAGTAGTCTCACTTCACCATGAGATCCAAACTACAAACACAATGCCCATCCTTTATACACATACAATCCAATCCAACATCAACTCAAGTTCCCATTCACTTCCTCACATTCAAACATATAACACAATCCAAAACAAGTATATATTTATAATCCACCAAACGCACACATTACCATATCCCTTTATTACCTAAGATCAACATACAATCCATTTAAGTATCCACTTAATCTTACAAGCTGCATCCATACATAATACATTCAAGGTATTCAAAATTGTCCAATACAAGAAATCGATCAAGTTACACATGTACCCTACCATTTTTTATCACCTAAGATCAATATGCAATCCATTCAAAACACTCATTTGCTTTTACAAGTTTCACTCACATATAACATACATAATAAATACAATTATGTCTAGCCCTCCATTTAAGTCAATTTAAGCTCACTACACAGTCCAATGGTTTCATAAATAGCACGACAATACACCGAGACAACACATAATATAAATCTGTCTAAAAGCATACCATCAAAACCCTTGCAATTCAAACCAACCCCTTCAATACATGAAATCTGCCCATACATTTTATACACCTACATCACACACTCACAAAGCTTACAAGCTTCATACATATACCATACATTCAATGCAAGCTTCTTTAGTCAACCTAATACATCACTCTTTATAATTTATAATAGTCAACACATTAAATATACAAAATATGTCCACTTAAAAACTAACATCATTATCATGCTTTTCAAATTTCACTCTCCATCATTTAATCCCAACACTTCAAGACATGCCATCTCAATCCAAACTCCATGCATTCGTATCCAAAATCTCAATAAGGGTGCTACCTGCCCCATACGGGGCGGGGTAGCCCCCTCCCCGCCCCCCACCCCTTCATGGGCGGGGGAGTGAAATTCCTCCCCGTCCCCCGCCCCTGGCATGCGGGGGCGGGGTACCCCGTCCCGGACAATGGGGTGCGGGTGGAGGGGTCAGTCCGCCCGCCCCCCTACTGGGCCAAGGCCCAAAAGCGATTTTTGGGCTATTTTGAGCCCATAAAATTAAAAGTTAAAAAAAAAAAAGTTAAAAAACGAACAAGATATTAAAAAAAAATTACATGAATAAAAATAATATATACATGATACGAATTTACCACTACATACTACTAGTCTAATACCTAATAAACTAATAATAATAACTAAGATATTACAAATTTACAAAATTGAAAAGCTAAACAATTACAAACATAAGTGTCCAAGGGACATTGTATCAGCATTACAAATCAATTTAATACATCAATATATAATTTGAATATTTGATAATTCAGATTTGAGACTTGAGCAGTGAGCACATTTTCATGTTATAGCGGAGGTAGATGTCGTCTGACTCTAAGTAGTCTCATCCGTTGGTACAATAATAAATACTAAAATTAATACCGATAAAATCGAAATGAATATAAATAAATTAAAATATATTAAAATAAAAATAGCAATTACCAGATGGTTCAGATCCAGACTGATCACGACTCTCCTCCTCGTCGGTCTCCTTAAAATCCAAAACATTCGGAACATAAATATCATTTCCCATCGTCCAACTCTGTATGCATATCAATACCTCCACAGTTGAAGGAGACAATGAACTACGGAAATGATCCAATATGCGTCCTCCGGTACTAAAGGCTGACTCTGAGGCAACGAT
Organism: Cyclocarya paliurus; assembly: GCA_029856935.1. NCBI lineage: Eukaryota > Viridiplantae > Streptophyta > Magnoliopsida > Fagales > Juglandaceae > Cyclocarya > Cyclocarya paliurus. Next base: position 28,436,186 of record CM056947.1, read on the forward strand.
ACTAATAGGGATGTTCAAGATACGACGGGCTATCTCAGAAAGGATGAGATATTTATTTACTACAGCCTTCCACCATACCAATATATCGAAGTTGTCATCATCTTGAATAAGATCCCCTGAAAAATAGTTGTCCAACTCCAAAACCACCTCCGTAAATTGATGGACTAGTGTAGGATTATGTGCAAGGGTCTTAATCCACGCTAATTTACACTTCTTTGCTGGCCCGGTGTCTGAAGGAGGTGTTAGGGTAGGTGTAGGTGTAGTAGATCTAGTACCACCCTTAATTGCATTAAACTCACCATACAATTTAGCCAGGGTATCTCGGGCCATATCACCAATAAGATCAATCCATGCCTGATCATGCGCAAGTCCCAAACCATATAACATGCCTTCAGGCAGTGATTAAGAATCACAGCCATATATAACAAAAAATTCGATCTAGTCAAATCTCCCCAATACTTGTCGTATTTAACCCTCATAATCAATGCCATCCCCCTCATCCTTATATTAGAACCCCTACACATGTCGTCTAATTCTTCTTTTACCCTACATATTTGTTGACAAAACTTATGGGATGTAGGGTACAAAGAACGAGATAACTTCAATGTGACATCATGAAAAAGCCCGAGAAAATCAACAAAAGTATAAACTACCTCCCAATTATCATCATTAGGCTTTCCTAAACCCCCGTGCTCATCAAAGTATTTGACATATTGAATGTCTTCATCCCCCAATAACTGAAAGGCTGCCTTATATTCTTGGGTGGCCTCTAACATCAAATAGGTTGAGTTCCATCTGGTAGGAATATCAGTACAAAAGCCCTTCTTCGATGTTATGCCCACAGCCTTCGCAGCAACCTTGAACTTCTCCAATCTAGAAAGAGAAGATCTCACAAATTTCACAGTCATTCTAACTCGTGCAACCGAGTTATCAATATCTTTCAACTCCTCAGTCATAATTATATTCAAGATATGTGCAAGACATCTAACGTGCACATATTCACCACCTAAGAATGTTTTATTTGCCTCTCTAAGATAAGTCTTCAGATATCCCAAAATGACATCATTAGACGAGGTATTATCAACGAAAACTGTCAAAACCCGTGTCAACCCCCACTCCTTTATTGCGGCCTCCAAGGCCTCCCCAATCGTCCCACCATTGTGATCAACTATTTGATAAAACTTAATAATTTTTTTGTGAAGAATCCAATCAGAATCAACAAAATGAGCAGTCAAAGACATATAATTGAAATTTTGGATAGAAGTCCAAGTATCGGTAGTGAGGCAAACTACTAAACCCGCCAATTGGCTTCTCAAAACATCTTCATCTTTTTCTGTATATCTTTTTAATATCTTTTGCCACAGTGTGACGAGAAGGAAACGAAAAATCTAGGTTCCAATTCTCCAACAAGTTCCTTAAACCCTCTCTCCTCCACAAACTGAAAAGGTAGCTTGTCTATGATCACAATACGAGCTACCTTCCTTCTACACTCATCAGGATTATATTTCATAAATCTCTTCAACGTTAGACCCCCACTATTCCCATCTACCATTTTTTTTAGTCCAACATTTAGTTTAGATTGATTTTTCTCCAATAAAGATCTTAATATTGGACTCTTCTTGCATTGTTCCTATAAATGGACCTTTAATTGGGATGTACCATGTTTCCTATAGTAACATCCATATATTTTTCCACAGTAATTACATTTAGCTTGGGAGTTATTGGGGTCACCATTCTCTAGTTTGGTAAAGTAAGACCAAACTATGGACACAGGTTTCTTGTTCTATGTCGGTTGGGGCATGGGGGTTGGAGTAGGCTTAGTAGGGGCCAATTCTGGAGCAGGGGTAGTGATACTGGTAGGGATAGGAGAGCTATCACTGTAATTGACTCGTTCGAAAATGAGCAGCCAAAAGGCTATCCCAAGTGCAGGAGCGTGTCGCGTAGTAATTAGGAATAAATTCCTAGATCGTCTCCACAGGGAAAGTGTTAAAAATAAACTCGTGTAAAATAATGGAAATATTTACAATGAGAAAATAAAAATAAAAAGTGATGATATTTACAATGGATGAAAGAGTGCAATGAAAAAGAAAATTTACTGGTCGTGAACCAGATTCATTTTTGTTGGCTTTGAGCGTTTTGGATGCAGTGATTTAAAAGTAAAGAAATTAACGTGCAAGACAGCGAATTAAAATTGCCAGGAATTTAAATGACTGAAATTTAAAAGAACAAGAAAATTAAATGACATAAAAATAAATTGCAGAAAATAAAAGTGCAGAAAAAATAAATGACATAAATTTAAAGTGCAGAAATTAAAAGTGCAGGAAAATAAAGTGCAATAATTTAAAGTGCAGAAAATTAAATTGCAGAAAAATAAATGACAGTAATTTAAAGTGCATAAATTTAAATGACATAAATTGAAATAAAAAATAAAAAATAAAAATAAAGTGAAGACTACAGATAAAGGAGAGGACAGCTCGATAACACAGTTGGTCCATTAGGCTCTCAACTGCATCACCGAACTCCCTCACTTCATCTGCGTTGTCTCCTAAACTGAAAAACTACCACTATTCTATTCTACAGCTACTGGGCGTCTAACATCTGCCACCATTCTTCGTCTGCTTACAAGCCTTTATATAGGCTTCAAAACTGCACTGTATTTGCTCAGTCCGTGACATCGTCTCCCACTTGTAATTGCGCTGTGCTTAGCTGCTCATATGTTGTTCCCCACATGTTGCCCCTGACCGAGTGGTTTTATTTCATTTCTTTTTCTTCTACTGATCATCTTGTCGCCCAGTGATGCACTTTTCTTTCATTTTATTTCTCTTGTTTTCACTTCCAGCCGAAACCGAATGATCTGCTCTTTTCTTTTTCCTTTTCTTATTCTAACATCCAGCCGAGACTGCATTTCTTTTCTTTTTTTTTTTCTTTCACTGCTTTCCATTGCACCTGCTTTACAGCCGAAGCTGCACCGTAGTTGTTTATTTCCTTTGCCGAACTGCACCGATGCATCGACCCCACATGCATCTTTCGGCCGAACATGTTTTTCTTTTCTTTCTTTTTTTTTTCTTTGCTGCACCGAATCACAAGCATGCACCGAATGATTTCTGCATGTGTTCAAGCTGCTGCGTGACCCGTGAGCGAGCCGAGTCGACTGCTAGCACCGAACATTATTTTCTTTCTTTCTTTCTTTCTTTTTCTCGGTCGGTTTCCTTTCTCTTTATTTTATTTTGCTTCCAGCCCAGCATGCACCGAATGTATCTTCTTCTTTTTTCTCTCTAACCGAACTTATCACATGCACCGAACATCACATGTGCTCTGTTTCGGACGTGCGAAAACAGAGGGGATGAGCTGGGCATGCACACGTGTTGTGCAGGAGGTTAGGTGGTGCCGGCGAGGCCGAAGAGGCTGGGTACATGCTCGGAACGCATGCATGACGTTTACATGCAGCTGGCGAGAGGTTGACGATGAAGGTCGACGCTGCCGTAGCTCGGTGGTGATCGTGGAGTGCTGCTGCCGTAGCTCCGTGGAGATGGTTGTGCTGCTGGAGGTGGATGAAGTTCTGCAGTAGGCTGAGGAGCTGGTGGCGTCGAACGGTGGCGTGAGAAAGCTGTGATTTCGAACACTGTAGCAGCTGCCGAAGGTTGAAGACGAAGCCAAACGACGTGCAGCTTATCCCAGACGACAGGTCGTTTGGCTTGGACGGCTGAATCAAAGCTTGTAGAAAACGACATGTCGTTTAGCTTACAGGCCAAACGACATGTCGTTTAGCCTGCGCAGTAAATAAAAAAATAAAAATAAAAATAAAATAAAGTAAAATAAAACAAACAGAATAATAATAAAAAAAAAATTAGAAAAAGAAAATAATTAATTAATTAAAAATTAAATAACAACTAAACTAGAATATTAAAAATGTGTTGTGCATGTGAGACAATAAAATCAAATTAAATTACAAGTTATAAAATATAAGCATAAACTATGCTTTTAATCAATTTAATTCATAACTTGAATTTATTGCCTCTTGATCATTTTTCCATCTAAAATCAATGATAATATGATGAAACAATTAAAATTACATTAATTTTAACTATATAAATTATGCAATAATGCAGCTCAATCAGTAATCCTTTTGAGAAGACATTCCTGATTTCCCAACACAATAAAAATTATAAAATTAAATAAGGTTTCAATTGCAAAGCGAACACAACACATAAAAAAAAACGTAATAATACATCAAACAATTTTTAAAAAAAGAATGTTTTTATTTATTTAGGGATTTCAATTGGAACCCCTAGATTTCAATTGAAAATTTGAAGGGGTTTCAATTGAAACCCCTAAACAAAATTGAGATTTTGGATTGAACCCCTTCAATTAATTTTGGGGGTTCAATTCAAACCCCTAAAGGGGATTCAATTGAAACTCCTAAATTAATTGAATGAGTTTCAATTGAAACCCCTAAACAAAATTGAAGGGGTTTCAATTTTTGGGATTTCGGATTGAACCCCTTCAATTAATTTAGGGATTCAATTCAAACCCCTAAATTAATTGAAGGGGCTTCAATTGAAAGTTGAAACCCCTAAACTTCAATTGAAGGGGTTTCAATTGAAACCCCTAAGCAAAATTAGGGTTTTAGATTGAACCCCTAAATCAATTTAAAGGTTCAATCCGAAATCCTAAATAAATTGATTTAGAGGTTTCAATTGAAACCACTAAACTTCATTTAGGATTTCGGATTTAGGGGTTCAATCCGAAACCCCTAAATAAATTGATTTAGGGTTTCAGATTTGGACCCTAAACTAATTAAGGGTTCCAAATCCGAAACCCTACAAAGTACAAACATGAAACAATGGCAAAACACAGTGACAAACACATGCACAAACCAGAATCCACAGCATACAAATTCACAATCATTCCTATCCTCCATCTTCGATTCAACCCATCATTCCATCTCCAATCCAAAACTCAAAAAAAAAAAAAAAAAGTCTCAGATTAGGAGTCTTACCTTTGGAGTTTGGAATTCGGCGCAGCAAAGTTTCAAACATGCGATGCTATTGCTTGTGCAGTCGACGGTCATGACTCGTGCAAGAGAGAGAGAGAGAGTGAGGTCTGAAGTGCGTCTGAGAGACTAAGAGAGTGATGAGGCTTCGAGAACGAGAGTCAAGAAGAAGAAAGTGAGGGGGGGTAATGGGGGTTAACATATTAGTTATATAAATATATAATTATATATATCATATGGGGCGGGGGAAACACGGAGCGGGCCTAGCCCCCTCCGCCCCCGTTCCTCTTCAGGGGTGTGAGTGGGGCCACCCGCACCCTGTCTAAGTGGCCTAGAGCCCCCGCCCCGCATGGGCGGGGGCGGGGCGGACGGGGCAGTGCAGCAAGGTGAGAGGCCCCGCTGCCCACCCCTAAATCTCAATACAATTCAATCATATAGTATTGTCCAAAGTTAAGGATAAATATGCAATTACAAGCTACTCTCATACTCAACATCCAATGCAAGTGAGCTCAAAGGTTAAATACTAAATCTATCCATACATTCAGCCAATACAAAAATACACGTGCTCCATCCATCTATGACTGGGCTCAACACAAATCCATCACACAACCAAATAGTCATATAAATTTCATATTACACTCAATATGCTTATAATCAATCTACCCAACCTTCACAAACACTTTACTCAATTTAAAAGTCTCTTTGTAATAAATACATATTCCTAATTTACCATCCAACACAAACACATACTCCATGACAATTTTCCAATCACCACGTAAATTCTTCTTAGTTTATTGAAACCTATACATTCCATGCAGAAAATCTATTCATATCATTTATACATCAACCCAACATAATTGCAAAGTTTTATAAGTTATAAATCATGACTCTACAAAATTACAACCATATATCACTTCAATAATTAGTATTAATTCACATCATCTCACTCCAATCTTCCATGAGCAACTTAAATTTATAAAACATACTTATTGCCCATACTTTCAATTTCTTACATAAATAAATTCCATATACATCAACCCACCAATTTATAAAACTTTGCCAACTCAACTTCAAACTTCTTTAGTCCATGAAAGTAAACATCATATCATGCTACTACACATACATATTAAAAAAAAAAATCCAATTAAACTCCACATAGAACAACCAACACATTCAATACAACAAATCTACCAAATTCTTGGATCTCATGGTCCTCATATATAATCAAAACTGAGTGGTTGTTGTTTGGTGGTTCATGGTCGCATAGAAGAGGTGTGAAGCTGGTTAGGGTAGTGGTTGTTCCATGGTCGTGGCTATGTATGTTGCTAATGTTTCAGTTTACACCACACAAGGGCCTTGGGCTGACCATGGGGCTCAACGTAACAGCTTGAAGCCAAGTGTGGAGGGGCTATTGATGCTGCTATTTTCTTCTCCTTTTCGCTGCTCATGGCAACCTGACGTGGGTGAGGGGGCTTCACAATTGTACTTTGTTCCTAGTTGCTGAGACAAGGAATCATCGTGAGGTTTGGGCTTTTCTAGTGGTGTTGGTTTCGGTGGTCTAAGGGTGAAGGAGATGGTGGGGCTGGGGGTTTGGCTGTTGTGGATTGGCGTCGAAGACGATGGTTGGTGACTAGGCATGGAGAAGCTAGGAGCTACAGAGAGGAAATGGCATGCAATGGTGGCTTGCAGGTTTGCTGAGGGGGACACTGGCATGGGGTGGATGAAAGGGCGGAGCTAGGCCGAGATGTGGGCTGAGCTACGGCGGTGAGCGTTGACAGTAACAAAACAAAGGGATCAGAAGGGAGATGCAGAGAGAGAGAAAGAGAGAGAGGATCTGAGAGTGAAGCAGTCGTGGTTGGTGGCAGCCTGGTGGCACAAGATTCAGGGTTGGCGGCCAAGGGAGAGAAATAGAGACAGAGAGAGAGTCGTTGGGTGGTGTTGGACAATGACTACGTAGATCAAGGTGGTTGGCCATGCGTGAGCCTTGCGATGGTTGCTGTGCATGGCAATTCTATGGCAGCTAGCGGTGGTCAGTGCGAGAGAAGGGAGAGAGACTATGCAGGGCTAATAGGCTGGGGGAGAAAGGAAAAGAAAGAAGTGGATAGGGGAATTAGGGTTTTGGGCAATTCGATGCAAGCCCTACACTTGTCCCACTTTTAATCTGAGAGTGAAAATAATACATGGAAAAATAAGAGTTGAAGAAATAGAGAAGGAATGGAAATACACTAAATTTTAAAACTAAACTTTTTATTCTTGATCCAAAAATAATATTCTTCATCATAAAATAAAATGATGAGTTTTAGTGAATATTTCTAAGAGAATTAAATCCATCTAAATAAATAGAGTTTTTTGCATAAATTCAAATGATGAACTTTAATAAATATTTCTAAGAGGAAATAAAACCATTTAAATCAAATGAAGTACTAAAAATCTATTTTATTTTCAAGGCTCCAAAATTTAAAGAGGCTTACTTGAAAATTAGGCTTGGTCTAATAGCACAAAAAAAATATCACATTTAAATAATTTTAGACTTTTAAAATATTTGGAGAATTTAAAAATACTTAGCTCAATTTAAAAATTATCTGCTAGATTCAAAATAATAATTTGAGATTTAAAACGATTAGGCAGGGCTCGTGGTCAACCTTAAAGGGAAGTGAGCGATTGGTCACAGTACATCAACCTAATCTAAGTGCCATTAATATAAGCCTCAGAATATTCCCACTTTTATAATCAAGATCAAGTAGCCCTTTCATTCAAATAAAAAACAATACTATTTTTTCAAAATTCAAAACAAGAATAATATTAAAAAATTATATTCGAACAATTTTTAAATTTATTATATTTTTATTCAACTTTTATCTCTCACTCAAACTATTTCATTACTACTCACATATATAGTGAGGTATTCTAAGTATCCAAATAGGCCTTTAGATTATGTAGTTTGAAATTTATTTGTGTTTTACTATTTCACATTAGAAGATTTAGATGAGTTAGAATATTGTTAATATTCTAAACTTTTAGGAAATAGTTTTAGAAAATGAGGCGAGAATTGCTAAACTTTTTAAAAAAATTTCATTTCCTCCCAAGATATAAAAGATTTTATTGTTAAAATTAAAACCTGCTTGTAAATTTAAAAGAGAGTTTGCATCGGAATTTTTTAAATCAAAATACAAAGTCCATTTTACACAGTCTGAGTTCATACATTATTTAAAACCTACCTAGACTTCTGTCACATTTTCCCTAGGCCATGTTTATCCTGATGCTTCTTACTCATTTCATTCTTGGAAGAGGCATACTTTAAAAACAAAATGAGTCGAATACTTAATAAGATTACTTCATTTTGTAAAATATACTTAGTAAGCATTACCTCATTTATGCATTTATCGTTCATCTACACACTTTACATAAAACATTTCTTTGCTTTGAAAATATTACAAGGTGGGGCTTTTCTTTAACAAGATTTTCACTCCTTATAAAACATTTCTCACACCATCTGCATTTGTTCATAAAGAAACTAAACCATTTCATACATCAAATTACTCTTATCACTTTCTATTGGCCAGTACATACTGTTACATCAAGTGTATTGGGGTTAGTAGGCTTTTAGACCTAGATTTTGCCCGTGGCCACAAGTTGGGAGTCCCTTTCCGCCAAGGGCAGCACTAGGTGCACTACCATTGCTAATTACTCGACATTGCAATCTGCCCAGTCTGTTGGTACCATCATTTATTCAGTCATGACCGTTACATAGCTTCATATATTAAAACATTCATTTACTTTCTTTCCATTCATTCCTTTTAGTAATTTTCTTTTTATTCATTTCATTCATAAGTCCATTTCATTTCAGTTCATTTCATAAAACATCATTCTATAGCACAAGAATAAACATCATTTTGTGGAATCATTTAAACATCATTTCATGGCATCATTTAAACACCATTTCATAGAATCATTTAAACATCATTTTGTAGTCTCGATCATAAACATTATCATTTCATTTCATGTAACATAAAGATAATAGTACTACATATAACATCCATTTCACATGTATACAACTATTATTGAGATGCATAAAAAGAGGCTGCCAAAGAAGGACATTACATATATATACCTTAAAATATTAATACCTTAGCATATTTTTATAAACTATCGTTTGATTTCTAAGAAAACATTTCATTTTCCTTCATTGCATAAAAAGAACATTTTTCATAAAAGCTTTTTATTCCATTTTCATATTAGTTAGAAAACTCTAGAAGCTTATGAACATAATATTTACTATGAGTCCCTACCATTTTCATTTCATACAGTCCATTCACATGAGTATCAGATGGCAATCTACATTCATATATAGCTTTATGTCATTTCCTTTTTAGTGGCATACGTAACTTAAACTTACAACGTGCATAAAACTACCCTTGACTTCAAACTTCCTTCACTTAAACCCATTAAAAGTCATAGTTCCAACACATGATATTCAACTTCATGTCCTTATACTATGAATCTCCATGCTTCACTTTAAAGGTCAAGGCACAATCCTATCAACTCTATCACTCCCTTTCATTCATGCATAATCTAACAAATTCCTCATTATAATCCAAACCAAGTATAATACACAACTTTAAGCCAACTTTGAGACTTAAACCTTGTATATTCATTCTTAAAATATAATATCCATTACATATGGTAAATTTGTCTATTACATGCTTTCAACCAATTTAGACATGTAACCTACCCTTTTATCACTTAAAATCAACATACAATCCACTAAAACATCCACTTGTTTTTACAAACTTTATCTACACCGACACTAACATCCAATTCAATTTAAGAAAGGGAAAGAAGAGCTCACTAAGAAAGAGTTATTGTTTGACACTTTTGTTGAGGTTGGTGCTTCTATAAGGAATCTTGAGGAATGTGGTCAATCAAGACTTAGGGAAGTGAAACTCGAAAGGTGACGGGATGGGACAGATCATGTAGTAGAAATTGAAAGGAATCTCATGAAACCAAGGTTGGAAGATGTTGTTGCTACCTACAATTTGGGTTGGTTCTATGCCTACTTAAAGTTTAAATGGTAACTGAATGGTGCCTTTATAGAGTACCTTAAAATTTTCGGTCTGGACTTGAAAAACCTATTGGACCGGACCTAATTCACCCCTACTCGATCCCGGTCCATGGTGCCTCCAAAATTCGGTCTTTGGTCCAGTCTTAGGGTTTGATTTGTTTAGACTGAACCAGACCTAAATTGATCGAATCACTTACATATAAATTTTTTATATATAATATATTATTTATATAGTAGTTGTATAAGTTAACTAATATATCACCATTGACCATTTAAATTATAATATAATATATGCTATCAATTAATTTAATATATCATACGATAAATCATATGATAATATATGTTATTATATATACATACATACTCTACTAAAGTACTAAATTAGTAACTATTAATATCATAAATATAATTATAATTAATTATTTGTTTGATGAGTTAGTTACATAATTCACATTAAATAGCTCACTTAATTTTGATTTTACTAATTTAATTAATTTTTTTATTAATTTATCTACCAAAAAAAGAAAAGAGGAAAAAAATGTTCTTAGCTCATATGGACTGATTGGACCAACTAAACCAATAGCTAACGATTTGATCCGATCCTTAGGGGTAATTGGTTCGGTTCGGTCCAAAAAAAATATGGACTAAAATTTTTAGTCCGTGACCCCAAACCGATTACACCCCTATCTAAACATAATATACAACAAACCAACATAAACACATGGTTTCACATATTCTCATACCAATACAATCATCACACTTTCACAATTTCCTAACCTCTACAATCCCAATACTTAACATGGAATCCTACCACTTCACAAATTACACAATCATCCCATCACTTCACGAAGCACAACTACATCACAAACTTCATATTTAATCACGTCACTTCACACTACACATATCCACAACACAACTGCACAACAATCCCATCACTTTACACGACACACGACCATATCACAAACTAGACAATTCATAGTCCACAGCTCACAACACATAGCACATTTCACAATTCTCAATAATTCTTCACTTCACAACATACCACCATCACAAACTAAACAAATCTTAACTTCACAAACACAATATTTCTAAATGTAAAGGGACAAATTATACCATAAGGTAATGGGTTGAGCAGTGAGGGAAGCATGTGGCTTTCGCAATTTGTGGCAAACAGGATTTGCGTGAGACAGGTTAGAGGTGGCAGTGACGTTCCCTGTGCTTGTCCAAGGTAGTGAGAAGAGGCAATGATGGAGGGACTACGGTAGAAGCTTGTGATAACAGTGGAGTTGGTTTACTTGGGGTAAGCAGCGACTTCATTGGTTTTCTTGCTATCCATGGTGGTGGCTGAGGGTGGTTGTGGTGGCTAGGTGCTGCTACTGGGTATGGACAGAGGAAGATGTTAGAAAAATATCGAGAGATTGAGAGGGAGAAACTGAAAGGGGTGGAACATGCTGTCGTGGGCTGTAGCTAATGGCGAGTAGTGATAGGCACCGTACGAGGGGGGTTTGGTTATCAATCTTGCGTGGTTGGGTAGCAGACGTGTAGTGGTTGGGTAGCAGACTTGTAGCGGTTGGCTTGTTAATTTATTGTGCTTGGAGGAGGGGGTGGCTTATGGAGGAGTAGTGGTGGTGGAGGAGACAAAAAGGGGTTGAGCTTCAATGGAGAAAGAAAGAGAAATGTGAGAGAGACCGAGAGAACATAGGGAGGGAGAAGGAGAAATCTTGAGAGAGTGGGTCTATTGAGGAAGACATTGGCGCAGGGTGGATTGACGGGCGGTGCTAGGCTGAGATGTGGGCTATGTTGAGAAAGAGACAAGCAAACGACGAGAGAGAGAGAGAGAGAGAGAGAGAGAGTAGTCGGCTGGTGACAGTGTGCTCATGGTTGCTGGCGGTGTTGTTGACGGCAACATGGCTGGCTTGTAGGGAGGCATGCTGGGGGGCTACGGGCAGTGGAGGGAGAAGTAGAGAATATAGGAAAGAGAGAGTGCAGGGGAAATAAGGTTTTTGGTAGAGGTGTAAGTTTAAATAGGAAAACTGAACCAGACCGGTTGTCCCAATTTTGAACTGATCTAGTCCGGGACCCGTTATTGTATTAGGAAAACTGGCCGAAACTAGTTCAGTTCCGATTCTACGATTTCCCGGACCAGACCGGTTGGGGAAATATATATATAAGTTAATATTTTATATATAATATATAATTATATGTGAAAGTTGTATATATAATATATATAATTATATATCATATATGAAATAATTTCATATTATAATTTATAAATTATAACATAAAATGTTAATCTTAAATATGAACATTTATAATTTGTTTGATTATATGTTATTAATATAAATTATAATTATATATAAGATAATGTTACATAATTTAAAAAATAAAAATTTAATCTTAAAAATAAAAATTTAATTGATCGTATGCTTTAAACATTCAAATATATATTAAATTATATTATATATAGTCTAATACATTATATAACTATGCTAATATATAAGTTTATAACTAATACTAATATATAACTATATTAATAGTATAATACTAATACTATTATATAGTTTAGGGGTGGGCAATGGGGGTCTGCCCCTGTCCGCCCCACCCCGCCCCTCATGAAGGACCACTAGCGGGGTGGGCTGATGCCAACGGGGCCCCGCCCTACACCCCGCTCCACACCCTCCCAAATTTATAATAAAACATATTATTTTTTATATTTATATAAATATATATTGTATATAAATATATACAATTTGTTAAGAACTTGAATTCAAGTTAATGGATTGTCTTGGCCTCCTAGGCCAACCTTTATATAAGAAGTTAAGGCAATACAATAGTCATTCTTAAGCAATGTGAGATTTACTAAAATACAACTCTAATGAGTTTATATTTTTTTAAATAAAATTTATAATTATATTATATTATAATTTCGGTCTAAAAAAAATTTTAGACCTAAAAAAAATTATAAACCCAATGAATCATTTGTTTAAGCGAGGGATAGGGCAGGGTGCAGTTTCAACCCCACCCCCCACTATCGGAGCGAGGGGTGGGTTTGAAAACCCACCCCTCGCATGGTGCGGGTTGGGGGGCGGGGAGGGGGTACCCCCGCCCTGCACCATGCAGGTAGCACCCCTAGTATAGTCTAATATATTATATAATTATACTAAATCACTATAAGTTAATAACTAATACTAACATATAACTATAGTAATAGTATAATATTAATACTATTATATAGTCTAATATATTATATAGAAATACTAATATATAACTAATACTAATAGTCTAATATTAGTACTATTATATAGTCTAATAATCATTATGACTAAATCACTATAGTCTATAACTATGTATTAAATGTATTACAAATATATATAAATTATAATTATCATTTAAAAAAATAAGAAGAAGAAGAACCATCTACACAAAAGAATCCAACAGGAAATGGCGTCGTTTCCTCTATACCAACAGGAAACAGCGCCGTTTAGACTTCCAGAAGGCAATAATGCCAATAAACGATAAAATCGAACCTCACTCTCATCTCTTCCTCGCCTTTCTGCTGACTGCCTCACTCTCTGCCTTGCCTCTTTGCCCCACTCTCGCCTCTGCCTCTCTGCCCCACTCTCGTCTCTGCCTCACCAGTCGCATCTCGCCGCATAGACCTTCAGCCTCACCGCACGGTAATGTTTCTCCATTTTTTTTTTCATTTCATTACTTGTTAGATTTAGTCTTTTAGATATTCATTTCGGCCATGTGATAGAGAACTAAGACATAATCAAACCCACAAATTTTCTTTTTGTTCAGAGAACTACAAAAGTAATTTTGCCAACTTAGCCTGGGTTTAGGGACAACATAAGGGGAAGGGAAAAAAAGTGTAGAATGTTATTTTTATTTTTTATTACTTTCTGTTATTTTAATTTGGAAGGGAATTGTTATCCCATATATAAGAAGTAGAACTCATATGAGAAGGATGATTATGGATTTGCTTATAAGAACTTGTATTCATTTCCATTCCATTTCTTGCAACATTCCAGCCGTAAATACATCATTCCCCATTTACATTCAATCATCACATCACCATCACAATAGCAACCTAACATAGAACTTCATTATCAGAGGTGTTATGGCATGTAGATTATTCAAATGTTTTATTAGGATTTTTGTAATTGTGTCTGTGTAATCTGTAATAGGATAATTGCATTTGGTTTGCCTCACGTTTTCTACTTCTCTAAGAACAAAAATATTAAAGGTTTGGTTTTGGAATGGTGGCTAGTGTGGTCATTAATAAAACAACCCATAATTCATCATTATCTTGCTTAATTACGAAATAGTAATTGGCAATGGCAACTCAGTCCTTTAACTGATCAAGTGCTTACCCCCCCCCCCGCCACACACACACACACACACACACACACACACACACACATATATATATATATATAGTTATAGCTGCTTTTATTATTATTATTTTTTTTACTACAGATAGATCCTTCAAATGAAACACTCTGCAATGTTCAACCTTCAATGGAAATGAGTCGAAGGACCTTGGAATCAACAGTGACTAATGATCCACTTTCTCCCAAATCTAATGTAAGTAAGCCGGTCCTGGGAGTGGTAGGAAAAGATCTGTAAGATTATTTTACAAAGATTAATACTGAGAATAAGTTGAAACCAAGGGCTGCATGTAACCTTTATGGGATGACTTATGCTTGTGATTCTAATACAAATGGTACAAAAAATATGTTGGGGCACTTAGAAAAACTATGTAAGAAGTCTCCACTTAGGAAAGTGGAAAAAAAACCAATCTATATTGGGTTTCCAGTTTGGATCAAGCGGTGGGGGGCTTGTACCTATTGCTTTTAGTGTTGAAGTTTGTAAATAAGCCTTAGTAGAAATATTGGTTGTTGATGAGTTTCCTTTTAGACATGTGGAAGGGGAGGAGTTTAAGAAATTTATACTTGTTGTGCAACCTAGATGGAATGGGATTCCATTACATGTAACGGTTGTAAAATATATTTTTAAACTTTATTTGAGAGAGAAAAACAAGTTGAAAAGTGTTCTTAGGGGCAGCGTATTTTTCTAACCATGGATACATGGACATCCGTGCAAAATTTTAATTACATGTATCTCATCGCATATTTTATTGATGAATGATACGATTTTGGAACATGAGTTCTTGCATATGAGATGTTGTACTCATATCTAGAACTTGATTGTTCGGGATGGTTTGAAAGAATATGATCAATCAATAGCACGAATTAAAGGGGCTGTGAAGTATGTGAAATCATCTCCACAAAGGTTGAACACATTTAAGCAATATTATGATAATGAGGATATTACTTGTAAAAGTAGTGTATATTTAGATGCAACAACTCATTAGAACTCCACTTATATGATATTGGATAGGGCTAAAAAGTTTCAAAAAACTTTTCAACGACTAGAAGATGAAGATTCAGGATATGTTATGAATGTTGGAGAGGATAATAGTGAGGATGATGATGGTGTTAGTGAGTTGGGTAAATGAGGGGCATCCAAGTTAGGGCTTCCAACCATGAATGATTGAGATAAGAGTAGGTTATTTGAAAATTTTCTAAAACTTTTTTACGATGCAACCTTGCGTTTCTCAAGGACCAATTATGTCAGTTACAGCAGTTTTGTATTTGAGCTAGCGACAATTCAAGCTGCAATTAATTTGGAGTGTGTGGAAGGGTTCATAATTTGAGGACAATGGCATTTTGTATGAAATCTAAATGTGAGAAGTATTGGGGGAATTTTGAAAAAATGAGTCTTTTGTTGTATATTGGGTTAGTTCTTAATTCTCGATATAAAATACGTTGTTTAACATTTATTTTGAAAGAATATATGAGAATAATAGTTCAAAAGTTCTTATATTGGTGGATTGGGTTAAAGATGCATTGATTCGTTTATACAATAGTTATTGTGAAAATGACGAAAATGATATTGGAGTACAAGATCAAACTATGAGCAAATCAAGTGAGGGAGGGGCTAATAGTACAAGTTCAACTGCTGGGGTAGGTCAAAGTGATTTCAAATCATTTATCCATGCACAAATTAAGAAGCGTTTGGAATCGGAGAACTCTTTAGAAAGTAAATCTGAACTGGAAAGATATTTATCTGAAAAATATGAAGAAGATGATGTGAAATTTGACTTATTGATTTGGTGGAAGGTCAACTCCATTAGATACCGCGTGCTTTCAAGACTTGCGCAGGGTGTTCTTGCAATTTCGATATCTACAGTGATCTCTGAGTCGGCTTTTAGCACAGCAGGTAGAGTACTTGATCCTTTCTGCAGTAGCCTATCTCTATTTATGGTAGAAGCCCTTATTTGTACACAAAATTGATTTTGTTCTTCTGTCCTGATTAACATTCACATTTTGATGGATGATGTTGATGAGTTTGAGAAATTTGATACACGTATATAGCATCATTCATCTTTTCTTTAACTATCTCTAAAGTGTAAATCATATTAGTAATTTGTTTAAATTATTATACTCTATTTTTTTCCCTTTTGTGTAGAGCTCATGGAAGACTTAATGAGTTCTTCAAGACCTACTTCTTTAGTTGGAGATAATTAAATTTAAGATAGGTCAACTTGTATAACATCTTTCCTTAAGTTTTTTTTTTCTATTTAATGTAATTACTAACTTTTTATTGGAATTAATTGCTTGATTTATTTTCATACAATTGCAAGGTTTGTTGAATAGACTATTGGAGTTGGTGGCTTGGTGCATAGCTATTGGTTCTAGTTATAAAGTTTTTTGTTGGATGTTCTAAATTATTGTAATTTGGACTTCTAAGATTTGTAATTTGGACTTATAATTTGTTGAACTTTTAAACTTATAATTTAGACTTTTAGTATTTGGATTTGTAATTTTTTGAACTTTTAGACTTGTAATTTGTTAGACTTTTAGACTTCTAATTTAGACTTTTAAACTTATTTTATTCCATAGGCTCAGTAGATTTTTCTTTTTATTGCAGATTTTTTTTCCAGCTTTTGTAGTAGTTATACTTATAAGATTGTAGCAATTTTTTTTTAGTAAAGCAACTTTTTGGAAAGCAGCTTTTAGTAAAGTAGATTTTAGTAAATAAGATTTTTTTTAGTAATGTAGGTTTTAGTAATGTAGGTTTTAGTAAATCAGATTTTTTTAGTAAAGACTAAAGTAGATTTTTTTAATAAAAGTATAAAACAAATTTTTTTAAATCATTTTTTTTTATAAACAGACTTTTAATGACAAACTGTCAAATTTACAGTTTAAAAAAATAAAAAAGGGACAGGACTGGACCAGAAACAGATAAAATCGAAAGTACTAGTTTAGGAGGGTAACCAGTGCGTAATCAGCTTTGAAAAATATAAAACCAGTACATACCAGTTTGGTCTTAAATTTTGTCCAAAATCCGACCCGACCGGACCCGTTACACTCCTTGTTTTTGGGCAAACTAATCATTTCCTATATTTATGCCTAACTTTACATAAGAGTGGATATGAAACATGGAGAAATATAAAAGAAATAATACAAAAATATAAAAGAAATAATACATAAAATAGAAAGGGAAAATAAATGAATTAAATGCGAAGATACAACATTTTATTCTTGATCCAAATAAATAATATTCTTCATCATAAAATAAAATGAAGAGCTTCAGTAAATATTTCTAAGAAAAATAAATCCATCTAAATAAATATATTTTTTTAACATAAATAAAATAATTAATCTTACTAAATATTTCCAAGAGATTTTAATTTAAATAAATGAATTTGTAAAACTATATTTCCCCAATCGGAATTCAAAAATTAAAGAGACTTACTTAAAATTTAAGTTTGGTCAAATAATACTAAAAATTTCCTATTTAAAATAATTTTAGATATTTAAAATACTTGGCTAATTTAAAATCACCTTTAAATTTAAAAACAAAGATTTGAGACTTAAAACACTTAGGTTAGACTCATGACTAATCCCAGAGGAAAATGAGCGGTTGGTTACAATTAAAACTTAATTCCAATCGCTTTAATAAACTTTTGAGCATTTATCCAAGTGTTTGTTTGGTTTTGAGTTTGGAAGATTAAAAAGTACTTTCAACAATTTAAAAGTTGAAAATTTGAAATTGAAATGTATTTTTGTTTAAATATTTTTTGTAAAGAAAAATATTATCATCATTCATTCATTTATTAAGAAAAACTTACATCCATGAATAGATACATCGATGATATCCTTATATCAACTAAGAACAAAAAATGATGGATTACAGTTTGGATTAACTCTGGTAAACTTCGACGGCGAGTGAAGGCAACAAGTTTATCACTTTTCAACAACAAAAGTTAGATGTAAAAAGATCTGATGTGGCGATTCTAGTGATCAAATCCGTATGGTGAGAAGAGCTGTCGGAAGGGATGACGTGAGAACCACACGTGGTGATTTATGCAAAACTGCCACTATCCTCTGAAAGATTTGTGGTTTGAGAGTCTTCTAGTGCTGCGCGTGTCTCTCGAAAATTGTAGGAAAACTAGAAATTTGACTTTTTCGATCTTGAAAGAAGAAAAATAAATTAAGAAATAAGGGAATGAGATGAAGAAGGAGGAATAATGAGGAAGGAGGGCAAATGAGAAAAGAGGGAATGGGAGGGGGAAGGAAGAGGAAACTTCTAGTGAAATTCACATCTGTAGGTTTTATTTTTGGAGGGAGAGGGAGTTTTTTTTTTTAATGTTGAGATGAGATTAAATAAGATGAGTTGAGATTACTTGTGAAACTAAACGAGACCTAAATGTTGCATTTGGGTAGTGAGATATTTTTAAATATTTTGTAAATAGTAGTATAATATTAATGAAAAAATGATATAAAATATTAAATAATAATAAAAAATAGATAAAAAAAATAATAAAATAGTAAATAATAGTGAGGTAGAATGAGAATAAGCGGATACCAAACTAAGCCTAACCACCACCGTTGGATCGAAGCCGCTGAGGAGCGCGACGCCAAAACGGCAATCTCTGCTCGAAAAGGGCGAGGCCTGACACCAGACTGAGCAGAGGGCCGGGGAGTCCTCTATAAAAAAAAGCCTCCCCTCCAGCGAACTGAGCCGAATGCACAGCCTAAAGCTCACCTCGCACTCCAGATAGCCATGGCGAAGCCTCGCAAGCCCAAAAACGACGACGCCAAGCCTGAAAATTCCGGAGCCCTAGTCCGCCATCAAAAGCTCTGCCTCTCCATTGACATCGATCGGCGCCGAATCTATGGGTCCGCCACGCCCCCATATATCATCTCTTTCTTTATCTGCACACGTATATGTATGCATACGCCAAATTATGTTGTTTTGTTTTTTCTCTTTTGGGTTTTTCAGGCATACGGAGTTGGAAATTGCAGTTCCAGAGATTGGTATTGTAGGGTTACACGCGGAGAATTTGGGGATTGGGAGTGTTTTGGTCGACGGAGAGGCGGCTGAATTCGAGTACTACCCGCACCAGTATCACGAGGAGAGCGAAAAGGGGTTGAGTGCCGTCTTAACGCCGAGTTTGGCTGCGGACGCAGCGGCTTCTGCATATATAACGGCACTCGAGAGGGAATTGGTCCCGAATCTGTTGATTAATTGCTGTAAGGGTTTTAAGAACGGGAGTGAACAGCAGCCCGTCACGGAGAACGGTTTTCATTCGTCCACAGAGGCCAAGCAGCAGGTCATAATTTCTATCTGTGTTCAAGACCCGTCACGGAGAATGGGCCTTAAATGCGGGCTTATGTTTAGTCATAGATTGATTTTTTTTTTTGTGCTTACCTCATATTTATCTGGTAGTTTATATCTATGTATGTACATTCTTCTGTATCAAATGCATTCATTTTCAGCTACTATACGTTTTGGGTAGAAATTTTGCAGAAGATCAAGAACTTATCAGTATTAGTATGACCAATGTGAACCTGAATGGCTAATCTGATATTAGTATTAGTTTGACCTATGTATTCCGGTGGGCCTGTTTTTGGGTGGCACATCTTGTATCCATAAGATCAGAGTACCAATGCTACCCATGCAACATGTAAGAAATTGAAACTTACACCAGACACAAAACCAGATAATTTAGTGGCTGAGCAGGATAGGCATGCGTCCGGAGAGCTCTAAGGTTGAAACTATATTTTAATCATTTGTTTTTTTACACTTAAAATAATAAAATGAGTGGTGTGGCTTGATAGTGCGAGGTAGGCTGTAGTGAGGTTTACGTTTTTGTGCTTTCTCATGTTGGTTTATGTTGGGTGCAGAATGCGAGAGTGATTCGTATTGATTATTGGGTAGAGAAGGCTGAGACAGGGATTCACTTCAAGGATAATGTGCTACATACTGATAACCAGATAAGGCGTGCGCGGTGCTGGTTCCCTTGTATTGATGACAGTTCACAACGCTGCTGGTATGAATGGTTTGGTTATATGACTGACAGTGTATGGGCATGTTTTTCTTGGCACTTTTTGCCAATTGTCATATCACGTTCATACTCTATATAATTGTGGCTTTCATGATGCATGCTTAGCTATGATATGGAGTTTACGGTTGCCCAGAATCTTGTGGCTGTCAGCAATGGAAACTTAAAATACCAGGTGGGATACTTGATATTTTTTGTATCAGTGCTAGGCATTTCCATGCAAGCTGCATATAGAATATCTTGATTCTTGCTATATTTTACATTATTACGCCATATTGTGCATTTGGTCGAATACCTTGTATACAATTTCCCATTTTTAATATATTATTACTTGCATATTCTTTTCCCTTGCTGTACACTCAATAACCTGTCCCCACGTTTTTAACTTAATAGAGTAATTTATTTGTTGATTTAATTAGAATGCTTTATTAAAATCAATGTTGCTCCATGCTGTCCTGAAGAATATGTGGGGGAAATCACTTTTTGAAGCCAAATGAATCAAAAGACTCATGTTTGGTATTAATGATCTTTATATGCTAATTCATGGTTTTTTTTTTTTTTTTCAAATTTGAATTCTTTGAGAATTTTTGGACCTCCAAATACTTGAGTCTTTACAATGAAAATGTTTTTGCAGTTCGTTGGTTGGGTATGGTGCCTTCTTTCACTTTATAGATGTCACCACATATTGTGGATTGGGTTCTAAATAGTGGTCAATGCCATATTTTTTCCCTCACTTCTGATTTAGCTGAGCCCGTAACTGCTCTAGTCAGAACACCCAGCTGTGGAGGCGGGAAATTGATGGAATCGAGAGGGAAGAAATGACATTGTCTTTTCATGTCGAAGACACGGGTTCGATTCCCGTAAGGGATAGGTTGGAACCCATGTAGGGAGTTGATCCTAGCCCTCACCCAGTACACTCTTTTATTTCAATAAGGGGGTTCTAGTTCCTAATCTTACATATTGACAAACCTTGGCCAACGTAATGATATTTGGACTAGATATGCAAATTTATAGGATATTTTGCCATGGTGCAAACATGGTTCGTTTCCCAACTGGTGCATAATTTGCGGGGATAGCTCAGTTGGGAGAGCGTCAGACTGAAGATCTGAAGGTCGCGTGTTCAATCCACGCTCACCGCACGCATCCCTGGGATTGGGCTTTAATGAGTTGACTAATAATCTAGTTATTTGATAAGACATTTCCCTTGATCAGGATAAAATCCCTCTATAATACAATACTAGTCTCAATTTCAAGAGGAAAATAGCTATCTTGTGACATTCTATTGAAAATGAGACACCTACCCCGTCTTTGAAATGTTTTTATTAGGAAGTTGTTCTTTGGTTTGATTATATTTCCAGTGTTGTTGAAAACGGTAGGCGCACTTAAGTGCAAGTGTTGTCTAGAGCTTAGGCACAAAGTGCAAGTGCACCCGACTGAAGTAAGGCACACAATTTTAAAAATGATGTATAAAAAAGCCAAAAGATATAATTAAAATAATTTTAAAAACAAAATGGTAGTATATTTAGCCAATTAGCTCAATTTATTAGTGTGTCATGTGACATAAAAAATAAACTAGTTACATATATTTAAACATAACATTTTCCATAATTGTCTTATGCTTTACTAAATATACACATGTATGATAGTCATGATCAACTTTTTTTTTTCTATATGTTATGAAGAAGTTATATTCATATCATAATCAAATTAAATTACATGGTTCAATCCAAATATACCTAGAAGGCCGAGACCAAAAAAGCTCAAGAATTGTAGCTATGGACTTCTATGCTAACATAAGCACTAAAATATCAATCCATCTGTAAAGTCAACTTGGCCTATTATATTGGGTTCAAAGCATATACATCCATACGACAACATGTATTGCCATGGTATGTAAATGATCTTCAATATGAATTAAAAGCATAAGAATACAATATCAACTATGATTACTTATCAAAAAAAAAGAAAAAAAAAAAGAATACAATATCAACTAAGTCCTCATTTGTTTTCGCAGATGAGATGAGTTGAGATGAAAGATGAATAAAATATTGTTAGAATATATATTTTTAATATTATTTTTGTTTTGAGATTTGAAAAAGTTGAATTGTTTATTTTATTTTGTGTGAGAATTTGAGAAAGTTGTAACGATTAGATGAGATAATATGAATTGAGAAGAGTTGTGAAAACAAATGAGGCCTAAGTCTTGAACTAATGTTGACAATTCTTTTTCCTTAAAAAATACAAAAATGTACTTCACTGTAATTTAAGGTCACACAAAAAGCGCCAGAGCGCACACTTAAAGCATGCTTTTGTAAATGCACTTTGCTTTTGATATGCAAAGTGCTTAAGCCTTGGCACTTCGTGCTTTGTGCTTAAGCGCGCTTTTACCAACACTGACTATTTCCAAACAAGAGAATAGATTTGGTAATTACAAATGCCAAGAATAGGAATAGGAATACAAGAATAGGTTATCCCTCTATGTTAATGTGGATTTGCTTCCAAGCGGGGAAACTGTTCCAATGCCCCTGTTAAAGTTAGAAGATGTCCCAATATGTCTTTGACAGGTAACTAAACTTGAGAATATAGTACAAAGAAAAATCTTTGTAAGTTAGAAAACTCCCCCATTGATTCACTACTGACAAAGTTTGCTCATTTCCCATTGATTCACTATTGACAATGTTGCTATTTTAGCCTGTCACTAACTCACTTCCCCAAAAGGGCTGTTTATAAGCGATAAGATTGTTTTTGTCTCTTTTTTATTTTTATTTTTCTGTGTAAGTTGATGACACACCTTCTCGAAGGACTGATTGTTGCTGTATACAAATGGTTTCAATTTAATAATCCACTATAACATTTTTCTATGCACAAAAATTAGTAACGCCCACTCTCATCTATTAAACAAATAAAAATAAAGGAATGATAGAGGAAATGAGAAACTTTGACCATTTTGGATTCCTCACGCACTGTGGAGGAAATTTGAAATTGTGATCACTTTGGAATCCTTTAGCTTTCTAAGCAATTGTGAAAATCTTGCTTTCCAATCAACAGCGAATAGGGTTGAAATATACCATATGATTGCATCCTCTTGTTTAACACAATTAGCTAACAAATTCCAATACAGTGGGTCATTGGACACTTGTGTAAAGATCTTTTTCCTGATAGGTAAAATAAGATTTTATTGATGAAGTAAATAGGCAAACCCAAGTACACAAGAAGTATACATGGATAACACCTAGTTACAAGTTAGGAACTAGAAATGGGAACTAGTCAATGAATAACACCTAGTTACAATTGAGGATAATCACAACAAAAAGTATGAAAGAAGACACATATAAGGCCATCCAATGAGCGTTCTCGATCTTCAAAACTCTGACCAGTCCTTTCCAGCCAAATACACACTGCATGAGACATAAGGGAATCATATTCCACATTGCAGCAATTTGGTGATTACCTTGTAAACAACTGCAAATTGTAAACCATTTAACATGGCTATAGGTTTTGTTTATAAAATTAATGCAAAATATAAAGCATTCTGGTGACACCCCTATTTTCTTCCCTCTTATTGAGTAACATAAAGTTGCTCCTTACATCCTTGGGAAGTAACTCAATATATAACATGGTGATTCAACTAAAAGCCTTGCCAACTTTTAGAGGGAACAATTTTCCTTAGTAAGGATTTTGAAAAGTGCAAAACTAAACTAGTAAAAAGGATTTCGCAAATCCGTGGCCACGGGCCCATGGCGACTGCGAGAGGGAGAGAGGGTCTAAGAGGGCAGCACCGCGGAGAGGAAAGAGAGAGAGGGGGAAGAGAGACTGCCGGGGGGGTTGGGCTTAAGCCTAGGCCTGGGGTGCAGAGGGGGGCAAGTCTGGGCCCAGACCTCCCCCTGCCCCTGCTGGGTATTTTGCCTGTGGGTGGGGCCCTTGCCCCCGCATGGGGTGGGCACGGTTGCTTGCGCTGCAGCCGGGGCGGTGGATGCGTGGTGGTTGGGGGCGGTGCCTGCCGTCCACCCCTAATATAGATGGAAAAAAAAAAAGATACAAGAAAATCATGCAAATTTAACTCATTAAAGTATACAGAAACTCTTATCCATATAAAGAAAAGTTTATAGAAACACTCCACATGAGAAGGGTATATGAAAAAAAAGAGCTCTGCTAACATTCATTTGCGGTCTTCAAACATTTAGTCGTTCCTTTCCTTCCAAATATACCAAATGAGGCAAGTAAGAATCACACCCTACAACGATTTGTGGATTACTACTTAACCCTTTCCAAGAATAGAAAAGATCCACAATTATTCTAGGCTTGATCCAAGCCAATCCAGCTTGATTGAAGAAATTACTCCACAGTATACTTGCAATCTCACAATTAAGTAAAAGATGATTAACGTACTCTCGCTCTTCTTACATGTGCAACATTAGTCAATCATGATGGCATATGTTATCCATGGTGATAATCTGAGTGATACTGCAAGTTTTGCATTTTGAAAATATAAAATATTACCATATTTTAGAATTGATAGAATATACAAGTTATGCTTATGAGTAATAATGGCATGTGGTGTCTGTAAGCGCTAAATTATATTTAGACTAACATAGAGAATATTGGTGAAGCTTAATTCTTTTATCATGCCTAAGTGTGTAACTTAACAAAACGTTAGCCGGGTATGTGGACCACTCCTTTTTGCTTAATGTTGGATATGCAGAAGACAGTGAGAAAATGTTGCTAAAGTTTAAGGGTATAGGTTAATGTCTCGTTTGTTTTCACAACTCCTTTCAATTCATCTCATCTAATCATTATAACTTTCTCAATTCCCCACACAAAGTAAAATAAACAATTCAACTTTTTCAAATTCCAAAACAAAAATAATATTAAAAATATATATTCTAATAATATTTTATTCAACTTTTAATTTTAATCTCAACTCATCTCATCTCATTTGTGAAAATAAACGAGGCCTAAAAGACTTTTTTTGATCAGTTAAGAGAAATTTTTAGAATGCTTGAAGTTTTTTAGAATTTGTTTTGAGGTGTATTGTTTATTAGTTTTTGTGAAAGTAGATGGGAAAATTTTAAATAATTTTTTTCAAATATATTTTGTATTGGGGTTTGTGAAAGTGGATAGGTGGAGTTAAAAAGTTGTTTGAATGTAATTTTTTAGGGTAGTTTTTTGTTGGTCGTGGTTTATACTTTCAATCTAGGCAAATGATTGGATAAAAAGTAAAAAAGTCTTTTTGATAAGTTTTTTTTTTTTTTTCAATCTTTGAGATTGAAAGATGTTTGGATTTGAGTTGAATTTTTTTTAAAGCTTTTTTTATAATTAATAAGAGATTTATCACCAAGAATAAGCATAGCCCAAGTACACAGGACATATACCAGAGGAAGTGCCTACATACACTAACTAAAAATGACAGAAAAGACTAAAGTAAATCCAGAAAATTTTCACCATTCATTATAAAAACCTTAGCCCACAAACATAAAGTATTAAAGAAAAATTCCTTAATATCTCCCATCGAACGTTCTCTATCTTCAAAACACCTCCCATTGCTCTCCAACCATAAACTCCACATCAAACACAAAGGAGTCATTTTCCAAATGGCAGCAATACATTGTCTCCCCTCTACACCTCTCCATCAAGCAAGTAGATCCACCACCTGCTTAGGCATCACCCAAGCTATACCCATCCTACCAAGTATCTCGTTCCACAAACTCTGTATGATTCCTCTCAATTAAATGTGCCATGTTGCACAAAGTTACTTATCGATGTATGCATGCAGTCCGAGAACAGTTTGGGGTGAACACCCATTTGGGCAAGTAGGGTCAATAGTTTAGCATTTAGGCCGTAACATTCAGCAGCAAAAAAATCTTTAACCCAACAGGTGCTCTATGAACCAAGCTAGATAGTCTCCTATCAATAGGCCCACTAATTGAGGTGGACTTTGATCTTATTATTCCTACTGGATATAAAAACCATCGATATTGTTTCTAGCCATGATAAGTGCTCTTGGGTGGACCGGGCCATTCCATCAAATCTTTGAGAAGGGGCCCAATCTTGTGTTTGATGGTCGGCTTGGCGGTAGAACCCACAACAACACTCGCTTCTCATCCTTTCTAGATTTACTGAATTCTTGTTCTCCTCCCGTCTTTGGTGTTCTCCTTTGTATACTTGGGTTGCCCTAGTGCTCTTTTTGATAAAATTTTGGTATCTTTACTTCTAAAAAAATTTAACAAAATATGCAATGGAATGTGAATTTTCACTAAAGCCACCCAAGATTGGGAAGTTGGCAGCATTAAAGAGTTCTTTGGTCTTCTATACACCATGATGCCGAGAACCCAAGGAGCAGACAAGATGTGGTGGATACCCACCGGTAAAGGTACATTCTTGGTCCGCTCTTTTTATAAGTCTCTTACGCAACCACAGAATACGCAATTCCCATGGAGAAAGATATGAAACAAGGCGCTCCGGGCCTTTTTTGTAAGGGCAGCTGCGTTAGGTAAGATCTTGACGACGGATAGTCTACGGAAACGTAAGGTGATCATAGTGGATTGGTGTTGTATGTGTAGGAAAAGTGGAGAAACTGCAGATCATTTACTGTTGCATTGTGAGGTTGCTGGAACGTTATGGAATGAAGTGTTCAATAGAATGGAGTTAGCTTGAGTTTTGCCTGTCACAGTGACAAAGCTCATGGCCAACTGGATAAAACTACGTGGTCTCCCACAAATCTCAGCGGTGTGAAAAATGGTCCCGATTTGTATCATGTGGTGTCTATGGAAGGAGCAAAATGATTGGACATTTGAAGACAAGTAGCGCTCACTAGAAGAACTTAGATTATTTTTTGTCAGCACTCTTTTTCTTTGGGCCACAGTTGTAGATTTTCGTGGCCTCTATTTCATCTTGTGTACTTGGGCTATGCCTATTCATATCAAAATAATTGTTTACTTATAAAAAAAAAACTTAACAAAAAGTTATTTTTTTCTTTAAATTAACAATTCTCTTGAAGAAATCAAAACGGGATGGTCAACCTGTGTACCATTGGAGTATATATAAGTTATCCCTAGTAACCATAACAAAAGTGTAATAATTCTGGTCAAGTGATCGAAAATTTTATATATTAAAGAATACAATAGGAGATGCAAGTTGCTATCATTAATAAAAGCAATAGCTTTCTTTTAGCCTAATAATACAAGTGCTTCATTTTCTTTGTAGAGCATCACGAAACCAAAGTTGCACATTTGATGTGCTGTTTCCAGAAATTGATATGCACCTAAGCTTTAAGTGGCAGAAAAGATATTTAGGTCGGTTTTTGCAATGGAGGTGACCTAGGTTTTCTCCCTCATACGAGAGATGTAAAGAAGGGGAGTAGGGCTGGCTGCCTAAAATCACAATTTATGGTTCCTCACCCCCTTGTTTGTTAACCATACAATAGTTGATGTTTTTTTTTTCTCTACGTTTGTTTAAGAAGTTAATTGATGCATACCTATAATAAAGAAGTTTGTTTTCCTGCTTATAATAACTTTGTAAATAGTTTCAAAACTTGTTTCAAAATATGGAAAAAGGAGATGTGTTTGGATCCATAACTTAAAGGTCTCTTCTATTTTATTTTTATAAATTAATTCTTCTTAGGCCTCGTTTGGTTAAGCAGTTCAGATGAGATGGGATGATATGTTTTGTTGAAAATTGAATAAAATATTGTTATAATATAATTTTTAATATTATTATTGTTTTGAAATTTGAAAAAGTTGAATTGTTTATTATATTTTGTGTGAGAGTTTGGAAAAGTTGTAATGATGAGATGAGATAGATTTGTGTATCCAAACCGAGCCTTAGAATCCCATGTCATACTGAAACAAGTTTTGTGAGTGTTAAGAAAGATGCCTGCTATTTCCACATTAGATCTACTAATATTAAAAAACAAAAAAAAAATCTCAGAAAAGAGGGCCCCGCCAATGAGGATCCACCCCCACGACCCCTCTACCAGTTTCGTGCTGCAGAGAGTGGATTTGGCCCCTCTGGCATGAGGTTGGGATGGGAGGTCTCTCTCCCCACACCCCTCAAGGTTGTAGTTCCACTCCTGTGCCAGCCCTACATGGGGAAGGCTCACTGGGGTATATATCCTTACCTCTACTCCACTCATTTTTTAAGGTTTGTTTTTCCTCTTGGTTTTCTCAGTTAGTGCAGCTTTTTTGGGTGTCTCAACCTGTTCTAAAAAACTTAGAGGAGTTTGATAATGGTTTCAAATATTGAGAAGAAGCCGAATGCACAGTTGGTTAAGTTCGCTCAACGCCAAGTATTTTCTTTTTCTAGGTTAGTTAGAGGTTCAACTTGCTTCTCCCGCCTTTTAGTCTTCTGTGCCCATATTTAATGTATGCTACACAGTTTGTCCCATATGTTAATTCAACACATGGTTAAGTGTTCAACAAAGTGGAATGCATGTAGAGGTAACAAAATATAAACATGTCCATGTAATAGGAAATGAGAAAAGTACCTATATAAAAAAAAACAAAATGAGAATTTTTTTTAAAAGAACTTGGGAATTCTTTCTTTTGGCATATACAGTGCCTCATATTTACTGTATTATACACAATTTATTCCATGTGCTAGCTTGTGAAAACACACGGTTAAACGTTTCATGAAGTAGAATGTATGTAGAGGCAACAAAATTTGAATTTTCCCATTTACTCTAGTGAAAAATAGCCTTTTTTAGGAAAACTTGGGATTTCTTAAGTACAATTGCACAGTCATTTAACATATATATCTAGAAAATTTGGTGAGTTAGTTTGTTTATGGTCTTCAATAAAAATTAAGAAATGGGAGCTATTTCCTGAAGCCTTGCTTGAGTTTTGCTTAATAGGCAGACAAGTGAGTTGAGTGCAAGATACACAAATTAAAATTGGCGTTTTGCAGTCTACTGCCTTAAGCATCAGGTAGTAGTAGGAATTAACTTGCTATCTCCGGAAGGTTGGCTTTGATCCCTGTTTCACTAAAAAACTTTTAGGCACTTGGCTTTTGTTTTTGGCATAATCTATTCTTCCGTTTTGATTGCTCAGTATCAAAACAATTGAGAACTTTATTCCATTTGTTTTATATAAGAATTCAAGATTTGTGGTTCTTATGGATGGTCTAGCATGCTGGTCCCTAACACTTTTTTTGATACATTTGGGGGAGGGGGGTTTTGAACTCCAGACCTCCATTTTGGAGGCTGGGGGTTATATGAGTAACAACCTTGTTAGTGAACATTTTATACATTTCCATATGGATTTTGTAGGTTCTGAGCAAGGATGATCCCCCTCGGAAGACATATGTCTATAGTCTAAATGTTCCTGTTGCTGCTCAGTGGATATCTTTGGCTGTGGCACCGTTTGAAATCCTTCCAGATCAGCAATTTAATCTCATATCACACATATGCTTGTCTTCAAATATGCCAAAGCTTCGGAATACTATGGAATTTTTCCATAGTGCATTCAGGTTTTTCATCCTTGTCATGTTTTTGGCCTGTTTTTGCAGTTATAGTTTTTTCCGTTTACATTTTCTCTTGATATAATCTTTAACCTTTGTAGCTGTTATAAGGATTACCTTTCGGTAGACTTTCCATTTGAGTCATACAAGCAAGTTTTCCTAGAACCTGAGATGGCAGTATCCTCAGTAAGTCTGGGGGCTTCCATGAGCATCTTTAGTTCTCAAGCACTATTTGATGAGAAGGTTATTGATCAGGTTGGCCATTTCTTGACCCCCTATGGTTGATGAGTTTATTACTATTTGCAGTCAAATTCTTTCTTGTGAATTTGTTATGCATGTATACACATACAGGCATAATGTATATTATGTTGGCAAGCTGGCTGCTGAAAGTACTAATAGATGAATGGTAATTTTGTATTTATGTGCGCAATAAGGGTGCCATTGGTTTGCAGGCAAAACACATGGGAAGGTGATGGAAATAGGTTTGGTTAACCATATAAACTTTGTACCAAGAAATGATGCATGTGTAGTAGTGGTAGCATATGTACTTTTTATCTAAGCATTAATATGCTATTCTAAAACTGGGCTGTTTCTACCAAGAAATATAAAATTTTACTAGACATACGACCTTTACATATTTGCTCTTTGGTTATGATCAGTCAATAGCACCACTTTGGACTATTTATTTAAAAACTATTGTCTTTTCTTATAATGGTTGTCTTGAATTTATTATGGCCTTCCAACAATTGAATTTCCAAATACGATGACTCAGTAAGAGGAGAAGGCTATGGTCTAAAAATATGTATTAATTTTTACAATAAAAAAGAGGTGGAGGTTAGGGTATATTGTTTTCTTGACTATGCCATTTGATGTTTAAAAGAGTTCCATCATTCTTAAATTAAAATAAAATGACTAGGTAATGGAGATTGTTTGTTTAGTACTTTTTTTGTTGGCACTGGCTGTCTGAGAACAAAGTCCCGACTAATCCTGGGGGTGCACAGTCTATTAGCAAGGAGTCTCCTGCAAGTGGGCCTCGGGTAATTCAAGGAGAAGTTCCTCCAGTTTGATGGCCCCTAGAAATTGTTTGCACTTAAGAGGATTCGAAACTTAGACTTTGAGGGAGCATACCACCAAGATGAAGGCCATTACCACTTTAGCCGACCACTAGGGGTTACTCTTTTTTCTTTTTACATGCTCAATGATCTTCCTTTTTTCCAATTTTTTTTTTCTTTTTGTTCTTTTAGAGATTATGAAGTTGAATTGCTCTGCAGACATTGTCTACCTTGCCATTTTTTCCAAAAATAAAAAAATAAATAAAAATAGGACAACAGCAAGCCTTGAAAAGCAAGTGCAACTTTTAATCAAGTCTCTGTTTATTTTAATGTAGTTTCTTTTGGTTGGAAGATGTTAGTAAAACATTATATTTTGATAAGGCAACTTTATTAAAAAAGGGGTGCAACCCTAGTATACATCGAAAGAAGCTTTGAAGATCATGAGTGGTCAATGGAAGAATTAGAACTTTATTTTTTAATACTTTACTCCATTGGTTGATTGTAATTGATTTTAACAGCATGAAATTTCATGAATTCTTTGTATCACTGGATCACACCATGCATAGGTGACGCTCTTGTATATACCCCATGTACTTGGGCTCTTGCCTTTTCCTATTTTCAATAAAATTCTTCTTTACTGCAAAAAGAAAATCGTAGTATACTGGAAGTAAATAATAAGAAACAGCTAACTAGGGCAATGAAGAAAAAACAAAATTCAATAAAATCTAGAAAGCTAGTGGAAAGAAACTATTTTGTGCTGCCATCCAAACATAAATAGAATCAGCCATAATTGCTATGGCTGCTTAGGGGACTTCATTAACAAGGCATCAAGTCGACCACCTATTGAGGCTAGATCACTCAATCCCGAAAGTATGAAATAGTGAGGTCCATAGATCCCTGGCCATCTCACAATGGAACATTGTGAACCCTCTTCAAACCCCTGGCATATTTTGCCAAGGCCAAAAACCTGTCATGGCTGTTGGAGCTCGTTGGGCAATTTTTGCTGTGTTGCCCACTTTGTAAGTTTTCATGAATTCCTTTGACCCTTCCTCCTGTGACAGAGCATCCACCATCTTCAAGAACCACCTCCTGCTGATTTTGCCCAGCAATATTGCTTGCACATCGCAGAAAAGGGTGAGAGAAAGAGAGCAACATGAACCATTCACCAAAGAAGTAATGCCGATTCTGACGAGTCAGTTTGACACTGTAAGATATTTCAGAATGGCAGGCCTTTTCGAAGGTTGTTCTTCTCAAGAAAGGTGGATATAGAGCCAAAGAACGTGTCATAGAGGAGCGTGGTGTAGGAGTTGGGAGTTATCCTTGGAGCCTTGAGCTGCAGCGTATGCCATGGTGCTGCAGATCATCATTATTACCCTCAACCTAAGAGTCTGAGCAATGGGTAGTAGTGATGGTTGGAAGATAATTTTTTTTTGGTGGGGTTAAGTGGGGTGGAAAATGGTTCCTGCTTTGTGAAAGCAAAAGTCGTTTTTGCCCATCGTTCTTAGATTTCTTAACTGGAACATATTTTCTGTTGACTTGCATTTTGTTTTATGGGAAACATTTCTCAATTGCCTAAATGGTGAAATGAAGAGAAAGGAAAGCTTGCTATTCACTACTTTGGTCTATGATTATACAACAAACTGGGTTTAATCCTTGTGGACAGATGAAATCAAACGAAG
This sequence comes from Cyclocarya paliurus, assembly GCA_029856935.1. Classification (NCBI taxonomy): domain Eukaryota; kingdom Viridiplantae; phylum Streptophyta; class Magnoliopsida; order Fagales; family Juglandaceae; genus Cyclocarya; species Cyclocarya paliurus. The sequence continues at coordinate 28,468,842 of CM056947.1, forward strand.
CATTATACTATTTGCATGTACTGTTCAAATGGTACCATAAAACACTTTTCATCCTGTCTTCCTTCAGTTATTGAAGGTTATTTGAGTCTTTTTTTTAATAAAAATTTTATGGCAACTAGAATTTACCTAAATTAAGGGTTATGATTAATTGTTTTAGTTTGTTAAATTTGTGTTCTCCTTATTGTAAGATGCAATGGTCAGCTTTGTGAGAGACTAAACAGTTTTGATCTTCAGTAGAGTTGCCAGTATGGAAAGCCGAGCTAAATTTACTTTGATTTACTGCATCTTGTTGATGGGAAACATTTCTGTGGCAGACTATAGACACAAGGATTAAACTTGCTTATGCCCTTGCAAGACAGTGGTTTGGTGTCTATATCACTCCTGAGGCACCAAATGATGGTAAGTTGGTACAGTATTATTTTTTTGTTTGTACTGTGCTGAACTTAGATTATTGGTACTTTTTATTTTGCATAAGAGTTGAGAAAATCATGTTTTGCTGTCATTGCTTAATGCTCATTGTTCAGAATGGCTGCTGGATGGCCTTGCCGGTTTCTTGACGGATAATTTTATCAAGAAAAATTTGGGAAATAATGAAGCACGTTATCGGCGATACAAGGTTTGCTTTTCTTTTAGTACATGCATATGCTACACACCTAATATCTGTTGCTATGTGGACAAGTTGTTTACATTAAGGTGCTGAATCAGATTGGTAGTTTGGGAGGGGGATTTGTTCCATTAGAGGAAGGTTTATTTAAAACTATAGTGACATTTATATACCGCGTTCTTCACTCGGGGGAATTAAAATGCAAATACCATATTTTTTGGCCACTTGATGGATTTGTCACCTTGTGGTTGTTCCCTCAGTTTTCTTGTTGAAATTTCTGTTTTTCTGAAAAAAAAATCTAGCAGTTGTTGGATTATTCCTCGACATATGCCTGTGGTTTTTTTTTCATCCTTTCCACTTCTTTCTGTTCCTTTCATTTAATAATTTTTTACTTGCCTTTTTGATGTTTTCACTTTGGTGAAACCTGTCTGGGTGCAACGTATTGATCAAACGTGGGTTTGAAATGAGCTGTAGATTCAGACCTATTGGATTTTATTTTGCACCAGAAGTAACTTTGAATTGCCTGATACAGAGTTTTGGTGGGTGCGGTTGTGTTATTCATGTATCCGGGATTTACTCTCTAGGGGTGTCTGAGGGGTCTTACCTCGGTGTGGCTTCACGCTATAAAAAAAAAAAAAAGCACACTTCAGTGAAATAAATTCTCCGCCTACCATATTATGTTCAATTCTCTTTATGTCTGGAGGGGCAATGGCTCCGTCCAATAATTTCTGTTTCTCTAGTTCTCTATAATTTATGGATTATGTTCTCTCTTCTTCCACAGTTGGGTGTTTCTAATGGTATGTTTTCTGTATACTCGGGTTGTGCCCCCCCGGCACTTTGAATAAAATTACCTTATCAAAAGGTTGCGGTGGCAACTTTTTTAACACACTGTTTTCGTGGACTTAGGTCATTATTTGTAACGAGGACAGTTTTCATAATTTGCTTGTATCCATCACTAGTGTTAGTGGTAATTACGCATATTCTGTGTATATTCCTTGTGTACTTGGGCTATGCCTTTTTCTATTAATAAAGTTTTACTTATCAAAAAAAGAAAGAAAAAAGATGTGGTGGCAAACATTTGTTTTCAGGGACTAAAGAAATGCAGATTTTAATTGTATGTAGTTTATTTATAATTTTACTTATAAAAAAATTATAATTTTATTTGTAAATTAGTGCCACTTTCTTTTTTTCTTTTTGTAAGTGCAGGCAAACTGTGCGGTTTGCAAGGCAGATTATAGTGGTGCAACTGCTTTGAGCCTCTCTGCATCTTGTAAGGATTTGTATGGAACCCAGTGCATTGGTCTAATTGGCAAAATAAGATCATGGAAGGCTGTGAGTTCACTTTGAGTTTTTCCCCATCTCAAGTATGCCTACATTTTTAAATTGCTTTTGTATTAAAGTTTAAAGTAACTTATTGGTTGGTTCTTTAAAGGTGGCAATCATTCAAATGTTGGAAAAGCAGATGGGGCCTGAGTCTTTCCGTAATGTAAGACCCCTAGATACTTTGTTGTTTGGCTCGCACTATTTTGATGGATGAGAAACACGAGCAATTTTTTTAGCTTGTTGCATTGATTGGTTTTTCTCTGTCTTTAATATATGTTTTTGAAGTTTTATTTTAATAGACCCATCAGGATGTAGCCTAGTGGTCAAAGGGTGGGCTTGAGATTAGTTGTTGTGATGCCCCATACTGAGTGATAAGGGTAGTTAGTGTATGAGATCGCACATTGCTTGGGAAGGAGAAGTTCTTACTATTTATAATAATTTCAATGGGCTCCAATTGTATCATTGATTAATCTTTTTGGAGTATAGGCCTAGGTGTGGCTTGGGCCTTGATTGGGATGTTACAAATGGTATGAGAACCTATCCCGACTAGAAATGTGGGATTTGAGCCGTGCCACCTACGATGGATTAGCCTGACATGTTGGGAATTTTATTTTGGGGGAGGGGGGGGGGATTGTGATACCTCATACTGAGTGATAAGGGTAGGTGGTGTATGAGATTCTATATTGCTTGATAAGGAGCAGTTCTTGCTCTTTATAATAGTTTCAATGCGGCTCCAATTGTATTATTGACTATTCCTTTTGGAGTATAGGTCCAGATTTGGTTTGGACCTTCCTTGGGACGTAATAGATGTGGACACAGATACATGGTTCAAATTTGCGCTAGGAATTATTTTGGATTACCTAATACACGGTTTTGGCTGGTAGACTCGTGTATTTAGGGTTTACTCCCTTGAGGTGGATTCGAAAGGCCTTGCCTTGGTGAGGTTCCACTCTATCAAAATGATTTTATTTTTTATTTGATTTTGGCAGTTATTGGTCTTCATAAAGATATTAGGGCCTCAGGATTTCAGGAATATTGTTAAACAGTATGCGAGTCGTTCATAGTTTTTTCCTGAAAGTGGATCCATAGGCTGCCCAATATGGAAGTTGTTTTTACCAGCTGAAACTGAAAAGCATCTGGGGTATTCTTCCCATCCACATAGGGCCTCAGTCGATTTATTGATGATATAAATCTAGAGAGTTGATTTCCTCAATCTTACGCCGCATATGATCCAATTTTTACTTACAAAAAAGTAGTGTTCAATCATGATAAACAATACTGGTTGGGAACTTTTAATATTTTGGCATATACTCTGTCACAGTTGGTGCCTTGTGATGATAATATTGGCATTTTCAGTAATTTAATCAATTTGTGAAAGCTAGCTTGTGTTCGAGAATCATAAAGTTCTGTTATTTTTCCTCCTCCAGTTTGTATTTTCTATTTATCTTTGGTTTTGGGATGAGGTGGCAGATGTTGGAGGTTTTATAAATGCTGTTGATATTAACTTGTATTGAAAATATAGGTGAGGGTAACTCTGACATAAAAGTGTAAATGCACATGTAGAAGGAAATGAATGTGCAATTTATGTAGCCAGCCTTATGAAGCTATTTCTCATCAGTTGCTATGAGATATGTCCATATTCCTTTCACGGTCCCTTATATTAGCTTTAGTTGTAGTTGTGTTAATGTCATCATTGTCTTTGAAATTGTCGTTGAAATAATGATTTTGAAATTATATTGGTGTTATACTTCTAATAACATATAACAGGTGGTTTGATAGCAAATACTGTGCCTTCGATGGTGGAGATAGCCTTTCTTGATAAAAGATTGTGATAATATTTCAATTGTCCATTGTGCTTACGTAAATTGTTGTTGGGAGGAGTGGAGACCCAAGTTTTTGCTTGTTTTTCATGTAAAAGGTATTCAAGTAAAAGCTGAGGATTCAAGCTTATGTGTGCTGATGAAGTTATATATGGAAAAACATTCTGCTACCCACCCACCCGGGGACACATCTGCTGCTCTTGTGGCCGCATTGTCCCTCTGCCTTTTTAGTGATGCCATTTGCAATTTATGCTCATATATTTTATACTTTTTTTCGATAGTAATGTGTTTGCCTATGCATGTGGATCGCAATGTGACTATAGTTTGTCAATTTTGAAATCACAATCTTCCATACTAATGACTTTCATTCTTGATTTGTCTGTACAGATTTTGCAGACGATAGTTTCTCGAGCACAGGATTCAACTCGTACATCCAGATCTCTCAGTACAAAGGAGGTAATGGCATTATACTCTATGGAAAAATGATATCAACTATTGGTACATTTTCGCCCCACAATTTAAGTGAACTCTAATTTGTGCACAATCAAATTGAACGAGCTATTATTGGTATTATTCTTTCTCTCTCTCTCTCTCTATAAGAAGAAGAAAATTTTATTATTAGAAAATGCAAAAGGCATAGCCCAAGTACATAGGACATATGAAGAACATCAATTAGAACAGAAACAAAATGTGTAATGGTTTCCCAAAGGATCAAAGGATTGAAAAAGAAACTTTAAGCTCTTTTGTTGTCTGTTCATGATCCTCGAAAACTCTTTTCCTACAAATACACCACATAGAGATCATTTTCCACACAAGCAATTTGTGGACTACCATATATTCCTCTCTAGTTGGTAGAGAGGTCTATTTCTTTTGCATAGAACTCAAGCCAAACCAATTCTACCAAAAACGCCATTCTACAATGTTTTGAAAATCTCAAAATGGAGCAATAGGTGGTGAACATATACCCTATTTTTCAACACATACAGGCACCAATCTCTAACAATGAAATGATGCTTCCTTATGTAGGCAAGGGGATTAAGGACAAGAAATATGTAGGCAAGTTGGAAAGAGTGCACTTAGTATGGTGATCCTTCCAACCTTTCAATAAATACTTCCTCTTCCAACTAGCCAACATCTGTTCAGTCTTTCCAATCATACATTCCCAAATGGACTTGGCCTTAAAGGATGCTATCAAAGGAAAATTAAGGTACATTTCATTAGTAGAGAGGATAACTTGTGTAATGCCTTAATGGAAAGCTCAAACCACATAGCCTATACTCTAAAAAGACTAGTCAATGATACAATTAGAGCACCATTAGAATATTATAAAGAGAAAAGATTTCTCATTCTCAAGCAATGTGGGATTCCATAAGCTACCTACCCTTATCACTTACCAAAATGGGGCATCACAATTCCTCCCTCATATTCCTAACGTCCTCATTGGGCTAGTCTGTCGTAGGTGGCGCGACTCAAGTGCCACATTTCTGGCTAGGATAGGATTTGATACCATTTGTAACGTCCCAATGGAAGGCCCAAACTACATGGCCTATACTCCAAAAGGACTAGTCAATGACACAATTGGAGCCCCATTGGATTATTATAAAGAGTAAGAAATTCTCCTTCCTAAGCAATGTCGGATCCCTACACCACCTATCATTATCACTTATCAGAATGGAGTCACATTTCTGGTTGGGATAAGTTCTGATATTATTTGTAACACCCCATTGGAAGGCCCAAGCCACTTGGTCTATACTCTAAAGGGACTAGTCAGTGATACAATTGGAGCCCATTGGAATATTATAAAGAGTAAGAACTTCTTTTTCCCAATCAATGTGGAATCTCATACACCACTTAGTCTTATTATTTATCAGAATGGGGTATCACAACTTGCAACCCAATATGCTAGCCAAACTCCCCACTTTATAAGGGATATTTCCCACCAAAACCAATTCTAACTTGGTTGAGTTCACTTTTTAGCTAGAGACAGCTTCAAAGCATATAGGAGGAACGCCTTCAAAGAGTGGTTGTGATCAATTGTTCGCCCCACATGGTATCAAATTTCCGTTTGCAAACAACAAATGAGAATTGTTGAGTATACCATGAGTACCATCCCCATTGAAAATCTAGAGAGAGAACCACCCTCCACCACTGTTGACAATATTCTACTAATAGCTTCCATGACAATCTCGAAGAGTAATGGAGATAATGGGTCACTTTGTTTCAAACCACGAGAGCTATTGAAAATTGGGAAATTGATGCTATTCGGAGTTCTATGACCTAGTGTACTCCACCCATTTTTTTGGGGGAGTTGAAGACAAGATCTTTTGGGGCCTCTCTAAGAAAGGGAAGTTCACAGTCCGTTCTTTTTTTTTTTTTTGATAACTAAAAATATTATATATATATATCAAAAGGAGTAACCAATATTATATATATATCACAGTCTGCTCTTTCTACCAAGCCATGACAATGCATAATACAAATACATTCCTATGGAAGAGTATTTGGAAGACAAAGGCACCCCTAAAGGCAAAAGTTTTTGTATGGACAGCTTCCTTGGTGAAAATCCTCACCCTAGACAATCTAAAATGTTGAATTATGGTCATGGATTGGTTTTATATGTGCGAAAAGAGTGGAGAGTTGGTTGACCATCTACTACTTCATTGTGAGATTGCCAGGACATTGTGGAATGAAGTCTTGGCTTGGATGAGATTAGTGGGTGATGCCGAGTCGGGTAATTGACCTCCTAGCTTATTGGAGAGACATTCAGGATAACTCTCAGATCGTATCAATTTGGAAGATGATTCCAATATGTTTGTGGTGGTGTATTAGGAGGCAGAGGAACGAAAGAAGTTTTGATGATCAAGTATTGTCAATTAATGAGCATAGAAATTTATTTTTCAATACTTTACTCTATTGGTCGGTTGTAATTGATTTTCATGGCATGCCTTTTCATGAATTTTTTGTATCTCTAAACAAGCATGCTTATACGCTGCTCTTGTATATATCCCGTATACTTGGACTCTTATCTGTTCTTTTTATCAATAAAATCTTGTTTATGGATAAAAAAAAAGAAGCCACCTAGAACACCATTCACCAATACAGAGAACCTAATTGTAGAGTGTTGTTTCTCCCTAAAACCACACCTCTTAGCAAATAATACCGGTAGTCTTAGTGGGCATGATTATATGCCTTCTTCATATCTAGCTCACTAAGAATTCCTAGTTCTCCTGACTTAAGTCTACTATCCAAGCATTCATTGGCAATAAGCATCATGTCTAATATTTGATACCTCTTACAAATGCATTTTGGGGCTTTGATATAATTTTGCCTTGAATTATTATTTAGGTATCAAACAGTAAATGGGAAACACCAAGACCATTAGTCCCCATAGAAATGCCAGAGAGAAAACCCCTATCTACAGTAGCCAATAACATTTTGTTGAGAGGCTCTATGACAATAACGAAAGGTAACGGAGACACTGAATCACCCTATCTCAAACCATGAGAGCTATTGAAACACCAGTCAAAGAGCCATTCAGCCATATAGAAAGCAAACTAAAGAAGTGATTGCCATTTTTTCCCAAAGTCGTATCTCCCAAGCAAATAGTGGAGAAATTGTGAATCGACATGATCATAGGCCTTCTTAATATCTAATTTGCAAAGTATCTCTGGCTCACTAAAATCGAGTTTACTATCCAAATACTCATTGACGATAAGCACCAAGTCTTGTGTACCTTTAACAAAACACATTTTGTGGCTTTGAAATAATCTTCTCAACAAACCTCTAGGGGTTGGCTCAAGTGGTAAAGGCCTTGGACTTTGGGGTATGCTTCCCCCCAAATCTAAGGTTCAAATCTCCTTGGGTGCAAACGATCTCTAGGGGCCATCGGACTAGGGGATTTTCCTCTTGAATCACCCAGATGCATTTGCGGGAAACATCTTGTCAAGGGCCTGTGCACCCCCGAGATTAGTTGGGATGCTAATCCCTGACACTCGGTGCCAATTAAAAAAATAATCTTCTCAACAATCCTACTTAACTAATTAGTGAGAAACATTAGAAATGATCTTGTACGCGACATTGACAAGGCTAAAGGGTTGGTATTCTTTGTCATCATCCATTGTTCTTGCTTTTTTGGGAATGAGGTGAATATGGCATTAAGGCCTTTTAAGAAACTTACTATTAGCATGAAAATTCTTGAATTCCTTCATAATGTTATCTTTAATCACATCCCAACAAGCCTAAATGAAAGCCATATTAAACCATTCGGGTCGGTGATTTGTCATGGACCTTAATTTTCAGTTTAAGGATCGCACACTCTTTGAACGGTCGCTCGAGCCATGTAGCCATTCCTTCATCATTGGACATGGTGCTTATATATCAAACTTTGTGACTGTATCATACTTTGAGAATATCTCAAGAATTGTACATGATTTCACAAGAGTTACATTTTTTTTTTTTTGTAAGGAGAGTAATTAATAACCGATTGTCCCTTGTGTACTTGGGTTATGCTTATTCTCATAAATAAAGTTTGTTACTTATACAAAAATTAATAATAGACCGATAAGACCTTTCTTGAGCAGAAAACATGCTAGCGTGATGTGTATCCATGATAATTTTTTTTTGGTACAACTAAATTAAGTTTTATTCAATCTTTGATGTCATGAAATCCAAGTACACATGGAGTATACAGTAGAGATGCCTAAACATTGAAAGGAAAAGAAGGAATGTTTTTTTTTTTTTAATAGTAAAAGATAGATATTATATATATGAATGAAATAGGCATGCCCTTGTACATAGGAAGTATATATAAGAACTCCTAATTATATTCTAAAAACGATAAATTAAAGATAAAAATTCCTGAACATTATCCCCTTGTAATACAATAGTGGAAAACCAACACATTAGAGTGTGGAGGAAAAAAATTCATCAACTCGGTCATTGTGCGTTCCTTATCTTCAAAGTAACGCGCATTCCTTTCCATCCAAATGCGCCACATAATACACAACGAAATGATCTTCCACACTGTTGCCACTTGATGATAGCCTTGCATCTTTGACCAACAACCCAACAAATCCACCACCCTCATCGGCATAACCCAAGCAACGTCAACCTTTAGAAAGATCTCATCCCACAACACCCTTGTTACCTCATAATATAATAAGAGATGGTCCACAGATTTTCCACTCTTCTTGCACATGTAGCACCAATCCAACACTTCACATCCCCTCTTCCTCAAGTTGTCTGTGGTCAATGTCTTCCCAAGAGCAGCACTCCAAACAAAAAAAAGCTATTTTAGAAGGTACACGAGATCTTCAAATATTCTTCCAGGGGAACGGCGTAGTATCAAGCTGTGTTGACAATATGCTATAATATGCCTTAATTGTACATATCTTGTGGTCATTAGACGTCCACTTCAAACTATCTCGCTGTGCCATTGCAATCTCCGTGGAATGTAGTAAGCTGAAAATTTTTGAAACAATAGGTAATTCCCAATAATGGAAATCCCTATTAAAAAGAATATTCCATTGGTGCGCACCATGAGAAAATAGACGCACATTTGCCATTGAAGCCTTCCTATTCACTGCGATACTTTCCAATTCGCGGTCTCCACACCACACGTCCCATCCAAATCTGATTCGAATGACCTCACCAACTAAAAAGCGAATTTGATTTGCAAAATATGGTCATCCCTTCCTTATATACTTCCATAAACCCACACCATATCCCCCTCTCACTTCCTTAGAGCACCAACCATCCCAAGCGACACTATATCTAGCGTCAAGAATATCCTTCCACAATGATCTCCCCTCCAAATGATATCTCCTTAGCCATTTTCCCAATAACGCTTTATTAAAAGTTCTCAAGTTACAGTCTTCCATCTAACTAAATGGAATTTCTTCTCCTCCCCCATGCCTCCCTATAAGAATTCCCTAAATAGTTTCTCCATTCTGTTCACCACCCCTACAGGCATAGAAAAAAAAGAAAAAAAATAAGTGGGGAGGTAAGTGAGAGTACTCTTGATAAGAGTGAGCAGACCCTCTTTTGATAAATACAACCGTTTCCAACCAGCCAACCTTTTTCTCTATCTTCTCTACCACCCCATTCCATATAACTCTATTCTTGAAAGTTGCTCCCAGCAGAAGGCCCAGATATTTCATTGCGAAAGAGGACATCTTACAATCCGGAAGGCTTGCTAAGCTGAGGATATTAGGGACTGCACCTACAGGAACCATCTCAGACTTGTCCAGATTCACTTTTAACCCTGACACTGCTTCAAAGCAAAGTAACAATGCTCGTAAAGTTTGGATCTGGCTGCTATTCGCTTCACAAAAAACTAATGTATCATCTGCAAAAAGAAGATGTGAAATGATAATAGGGCCACCAGAACCATTGCCCACTTGAAAGCCCGATAAGAAACCTCCCCCAATAGTAGCCTGCACCATCCTACTTAAAGCTTCCATAACTATGACAAATAGAAGAGCGGATAGAGGATTTCCCTGCTGTAATTCCCGCGAACTATCAAACAAATAAGTCGGTGTGCTATTAACAATGACGCATCCATGCAATCCACCTATCCCCAAAACCACATCTCTCAAGCAAGTATAAGAGAAATTCTCAATTCACATGATCATATGCCTTCTCTATGTCAAGCTTGCACAGAACACCTAAACCTCCCTCCCGTAATTTGTAGTCCAAGCACTCGTTGCAAATGAGCGCTGAATCAAGAATTTGTCTCCCACGAATAAATGCATTCTGAGACTTGAAAATAATATGTTCCAACACCAGGCTAAGTCGGTTAGCAAGAACTTTCGAGATAATCTTATATACACTACTGACCAGACTTATAGGCCGAAAGTCTTCAATAGTCAAAGCCCCGTGTTTCTTGGGAATGAGAGCAATAAAGGTTGCATTAAGGGATTTTTCAAACTTTTGAAAAGAGTGAAATTCACTGAAAATCTGCATAACATCATCTTTCACAATTTCCCAGCAAGTTTGAAAGAAACCCATTGAAAAGCCATCTGGCCCCAGTGCTTTATCCTTAGCCATGCCAGATATGACCTTGTAAACCTCTTCCTCGACAAAAGGTCTCTCAAAAACACTCACACTCTGTGAGTCAATTGCCTCAAAATGTAAGGCATCAAGCTTCGGCTTCCAAGGAACTGATTATGAGAGAAGGGTCTCGTAGTACTGTACTATATGGTTTTCTAGCTTGGGAGGAGAAGATAGCACCTGAAAATCTGATTGAAGTGACTCGATAGCATTGTTATGCCGATGTAAATTAGCTATTTTGTGAAAAAACTTCATACACCTATCACCTTCTTTCAACCAAAGGGCCCTGGATTTTGGACGCCATGAAGTCTCTTCTGACAACAAAATTGTAGAATTATAGGGAGATTTAATTTGATGATCTGTCAGCAATGTTAGGGGCTAAGATTGAGGAGATCTACAGCTAACATATCATGTTTTCTTATCCCATGATTTTAGGGGATTTGGTAGTCTGTTACCAAATCAGTAGATATGAGTTTCTGTTTTTATAGCTTTTTGTTTTAGGTAGTTTTGATTCTTTCCTAGGTAAGTTGTAAATATCCCTACAATAGATGAGTATTATCATCTATATATAAAGGGGAATGTAATCATTATTCAATACAATGGAATGTTGAGTTTTTCCTTCCACATCGATGTGGTATCAGAGCATTTTCTGAACCCTGATTCCCTCGTATGACCAAATACGGGAAACGTGATTCAACTGCTATCGTTTCCCAAATCACCTCCAATCAGGAAGCCATGGCTTCCAGCAACAGTAGTGCATATAGTAACCTCATGCCCATTACAGGAGACAAACTGAATGGGAACAACTATCTCCAATGGTCCCATTCCGTAATGATGTTCATATGCGCAAAGGGCAAAGATGATTATCTCAACGGAGTTGCTGCCAAACTGAACAAGGCGGATGAAAAGTTCAAAGTCTGGAATGCTGAAAATAATATGGTCATGTCATGGCTCATTAATTCCATGACAAATGACATTGGAGAAAATTTTCTTCTCTATGGAACAGCGAAGGAGATTAGGGAACACTGCTAAGGAAACGTATTCTAACAATGAGAATACGTCGAAATTATTCGAGGTGGAGAGTGTTCTCCATGACTTCCGCCAAGGAGAGTTAACAGTGACTCAGTACTTCAACACACTCAATCCCTACTGGCAGTAGCTGGACTTGTTCGAGGAGCACAATTGGAGCTGTCCGAATGATGGAATCAGGTATAGACAGATTATTGAACGGAAAAGAATATACAAAATTCTGATTGGATTAAATAAGAATCTCGATGAAGTATGAGGAAGAATCTTAGGATCCAAACCACTACTAAATATCCGGGAAGCATTTCAGAAGTTCGGAGAGAGGAAAGTCGAAAGAAGATCATGATGGGCTCTCAAGATTCTGTGACAAATCTTGAGAGCTCAGCCCTTGCAGTTAGAGGAAATCCATCCAACAATAATAATCATAGACCAAAGAAAGGGCGACCATGATGTGATCATTGCCGACGTCCTGGTCACACCAAGGACACCTGCTGGAAGATTCATGGCAAACCTGCAAACTGGAAGTCTTCCCTGTTTGCCAATGACAAAGAAGGATGGGGCAACCTCGTCTCCATGGATGAAAAAGCATCACCCGAACCCACTCCCTTTAGCAAGGAACAGATAGAAGTCTTACAGAAATTGTTCAGCCAATCCTTGCCTACACCTGCCCCCACTGTGGTTGGTACCGGTTCCTTGGCACAAAAAGGTAATTTTTTGAGTGCTCTAAATGTTAAAAAGGAGAAGCTAAGTCCATGGATTATAGACTCAGGAGCATCTGATTATATGACTGGAGATGAGAAGCTTTTTTCCACTTACAATCCATGCTATAAAAATTTAACTAGGAGAATAGCCAATGGTTCACTCTCAAAGGTGGCTGGTATCTGTGTGAATTTCAGGTCTTGGACTCGGGGAAGATGATTGGCAGTGCTAAGATGTGTTCGGGGCTCTATCTTCTAGAGGTTAATGATCCTCCTCAAGGAGCAACTCACCAATCCGATTGTTCAGTGTCCAGTAGTCCTATTTCTTTGTCGATGAGTTGGTCTAATAATGATAATGCAATTATGTTGTGGCACTATAGGTTAGGTCATCCAAATTTCTTGTATCTTGAGAAGTTGTTTCCTTCATTATTCCATAATAAAAATCCAAATGAGTTTCAATATGAGATCGGTCAATTTTCTAAACATATTCGTAATTCTTATCCTAACCGATCCTACAAAGCATCTCAACCTTTTTCCATGATTCATAGTGATGTATGGGGTCCTTCTAGGATAAAAAATGTTACTGGTTCTCGCTGGATCATTTCATTTATTGATGATCACACTAGACTCACATGGGTATTCCTCATGAAAGAAAATCAGAGGCAAACCATATTTTTAAGACCTTCAACACCATGATCCAAACACAATTCCAAGCAAAAATCCAAACTCTGAAAACTGACAATGCTAAAGAGTATTTCAACTCCATTTTTAATGATTATCTCTTGAGTCATGGTATAGTTCACCAAAGTTCCTATGTCAACACTCCTCAGCAAAATAGTATTGCTAAAAGAAAAAACCGGCATCTTCTTGATGTTACTCGCTTCCTAATGTTCTCTACCCATGTACCAAAATTTTTCTGGGGTAAAGCCATCCTCACTGCCACATATCTCATAAATAGGATGCCATCTCGTATTCTCAACTTTAGGCTAGGTTTGGGTAGTCAAAATACCTCAAGTCATCTGAGAACTTTTCGTACGGATCAGAATTCTTCCACATCCAAACACGTTTTCGTACGGACCGGAAGTCATCTGAGACCGAATAACGCGAAGACAATGTCCCCTGTTCTGTGCGTGTTCTCGAGAGCCCGAAACAGTTTGATGTGATTTGAATCTGAGCTGAAACAGTGGAAAATGAGAGAGAGGGAGATGATTTCACGCGAATAAAGAGAAAGGCAATAGTAAACTATTTTCAAAACATTCACGTCTCTTCCATGTAAACTATCAGGCGAAAAGTACCTTCTAGACAGAAAAAAATCACAGCTCTGTTTCTCTCTCTGTTCCTAGACGTGGCAGATAATATAATATAGTTATATTAATATTATATATAACTATTAAATAAAATTATTATAATATTTATTAATATTATATATAATTATTAAATAAAATCACAATAATATTTATTATTATTATATAAAAATATAAAAATAAATCAGTATAATATTTATTACTATTATATATAAAAAAAATAATTATAATATTTATTAATATTATATAAAAATAAAAAAATAAAATCACTATAATATTTATTACTATTATATATAAATAAAATTATCATTCCATCATCATTAAAAAAAATCAATCATTGATGGGACCCACACCTTTTTTCAACTATTTACTCAAAAGTCAACAACTCAACATACTTCATACATCCAAACAACTCAAACTACTCTCAATGGGACCCACAAACTCACTTCAATCTCTACTCACAACTATTCACAACACTTCTCAATACTTTTCGCTATCCAAACACAGCCTCAGACTCCATGTCAAATTCTTCTTCAGTCCTTTCCCAATACTCGTCTCATCTCCACCATCCCATTCAAAGTTTTTGGGTGCTCAGTTTTTGTCCATGTCCATCAACAACACAGGGACAAACTTGATCCTAGAGCTCTTAAATGTATTTTCCTTGGGTACTCTCCAACTCAAAAAGGATATAAATGCTACTCACTGGTCACTAAACAGTTCTATCACTCCATGGATGTCACCTTCTTTGAGCAACAACCTTATTTCCCCAAATTTGATATGCAGGGGGAGAATAATTTTATCCAGGAATACCAGCTTTGGGATATTGAAGAATCATCTCATTTCTCTCCTAATTTTGACCAACCCTGCCCATCACTAAATCATGAATCCATTCCTCCTCAAAATCTCTTCCTTGAATCTTCTTACTTCCTAGAATCTCCTTCTCAAGATCAAACCAACAATCTGCCTACTAATCCACCGCAAAATCTGGACACTATTCAATCAACAAAGAATGATGAGTTGATTACCTACTCAAGGAGGAGAAAGAACCAAAAGGAGATGGAACAACAAGCATCTCTTGAGCAAACCCAAGAGTCTGACCCAAGTCCTAGATCAAGTGAAGATCCATCAGGTAACTATAATCCCGAAACTAATGATGATAGTGACTTTCCTATTGCTGTGAGAAAAGGCGTAAGATCATGCACAAAACACCCTATATACACATTTGTGTCATATGAAGGATTGTCACCGAAGTTCAAAGCATTTGTTGCCAATCTCGACAACATCCAGGTTCCTAATAATATACAAGAAGCTCTCGGCTCACCTGAGTGGAAATCAGCAGTGTATGAAGAAATTCATGCACTTGAAAAAAATGGAACCTGGGAAATCTCAGAATTACCAGCCGGAAAACGCCCAGTACGCTGCAAATGGATCTTCACAGTCAAATATAATGAAGATAGGAGTGTTAATCGATTCAAGGCACGACTGGTTGGAAAGGGATTCACCCAATCATACGGAGTCGACTATGAGGAAGCATTTGACCCTGTAGCCAAGTTAAACACAGTTCAGGTTCTACTATCTTTGGCTGCAAACCTTGACTGGCCTCTCCACCAACTAGATGTCAAGAATGCCTTCCTAAATGGGGACCTAGCTGAAGAAGTTTACATGGAAATTCCTCCAGGATTTGAGACACAAACTACACGCAACAAAGTTTGTAAACTTAGGAGATCTCTATATGGGCTCAAGCAATCTCCAAGAGCCTGGTTTGAAAGATTTACAAAGGTAGTTAAGAAACATGGCTACTCCCAATGTCAGACGGACCGTACTCTATTTGCTAAACACTCTCCTGCAGGAAAGCTTGCTGTCCTCATTGTATATGTGGACGACATAATTCTAACAGGAGATTATGAAGAGGAAATCCGCACCATCAAAAGTTTTCTAGCTGCAGAATTTGAGATCAAGGACCTTGGAATCTCAAATACTTCCTAGGTATGGAGATTGCAAGGTCAAGAAAGGGAATCTCTGTCTCACAAAGAAAATATGTCCTGGATCTCTTAAAAGAGACTGGAATGCTTGGGTGTAAGCCGGCAGATACTCCTATGGATCCAACAACCAAACTAGGAGCTAAGGAAAATTGTGCACCCGTGGATAAAGGGAGATACCAAAGATTAGTGGGTAAACTAATATACCTATCTCACCCACGACCAGATTTTGGTTTTTCTGTCAGCATGGTAAGTCAATTCATGAATAATCCAAATGAAGAACACATGGAGGCTGTGTATAGAATCCTGAGATACCTGAAACTAACACCAGGTAAAGGATTATTTTTTGAGAAGAACCAAAGAAGAGATATTGAAGTGTTTAGCGATGCAGATTGGGCAGGATCAGTACAAGACCGAAGATCAACTTCAGGGTACTGCACATATGTGTGGGGTAATCTGGTCACATGGAGAAGTAGGAAGCAATCAGTGGTGTCAAGGAGCAGTGCAGAAGCTGAATTCCGGGCAATGGCACACGGCATCTGTGAGGGAATATGGTTAAGAAGGGTGCTAAAGGAATTAAAATTTTAGATGAAGAACCTATGAAAATGTTCTGTGATAATCAGTCAGCAATCAGCATTGCCAAAAATCCAATACATCATGATAGAACAAAACATGTGGAAATTGATCGACATTTCATAAAGGAGAAGATAGAGGAAGGAATAATCAAGATGTTGTACGTGCCTACATGCCTTCAAACAGCTGGCATTCTTACCAAGGCTCTACCTAGAAAGGTGTTTGATGATCTGAGTTTCAAGGTGGGGTTAATAAATATTTAATGCCCAGCTTGAGGGGGGTGTAGAATTATAGGGAGATTTAATTTGATGATCTGTCAGCAATGTTAGGGGCTAAGATTGAGGAGATCTACAGCTAACAGATCATGTTTTCTTATCCCATGATTTTAGGGGATTTGGTAGTCTGTTACCAAATCCGTAGATATGAGTTTCCGTTTTTGTAGCTTTCTGTTTTAGGTAGTTTTGATTCTTTCCTAGGTAAGTTGTAAATATCCCTAAAATAGATGAGTATTATCATCTCATTATTCAATACAATGGAATATTGAGTTTTTCCTTCCACATCGATAAAAACCCTCTCAAAATTTGCCATAACCGTGCCCTTCCTCAATAACACCTTTTCCCAATTATCGCCCAGTAACTCTTTATCCTCTTAAGTCTTGCAATTCCTCCAACAATGTAGTCTTCTGATTGTCAATGTGACCAAAAACCTTCAAATTCCACTTCTTCAAGTCTTGTTTCAGTGCCTTCAACTTACCTGAAAGAATGCAACTTGGAGTACCAATAAACTGATATGAAGACCACCAAGCATGTACCATCTCTACAAACCCATCCGCTGTTAGCCACGTGTTTTCAAATTTGAAATACCGGTGCCCCCTGTGCATACCCCAACAATCCAAAATAATAGGAAAATGATCTGAACTGACTCGAGCTAGTTGTTTCTGACTTAATTCCGGATATTTAGCTTCCCACGAAGGAGATACAAGGAATCTATCCAATTTCAACCAAACCTGCCCATTTGACCAAATATACTCGCTCCCTACCAGAGGGAGATCCATGAGTTCCAGATCAAAGATGAACTCGCTAAATTCTTCCAGGGCTAAAGAATGTCGACAGTGCCTTGATCTCTCACTAGTAAAGCGAATAGTGTTAAAATCACCCCTCATGCACAACGGCACATCCCAGAAGGAGTATAAGTCCGCCAACTCCTCCCACAACCTTCTCCTATCCCTATCCACGTTAGGACCATAGGAGCCTGCAAATGTCCATTCCCATCCGTCAACCACATTTTTTAATAGAGTCGCAACCGAGAACTTTCCAATACACTCTTCAATCAACTCAATCACTCTTTTATCCCACATAAGTAACACTCCACCTGAGGCTCCCGAAGAGGCCAAATAAGTCCAACCCACATAAGAGCGCCCCCATAAACTTCGCACAATTTTCCTATCAATATATCTCATCTTTGTTTCTTGAAAACACCCCACATCACCCTTCCACATCTGCAATAATGATTTAATATGAAGGCGTTTATTGCGATCACTGAGCCCCCATACATTCCATGATAAGATCTGATAGAGAAGCTCAATTTCAAAAATATGAGTGGCCTCCCAAAGGTAAAGGGTATTAAGGGAAAAAAACCTTTGAGCTCGTCCATTGATTTCTCACAATCTTCAAAACGCCAACCATTTTGTTCTCACCATATACCCCACATTAGTCAAGACACAGGTAGTTTCCACAAAACTTCACAATGATGCATACCAATTGTCTTTTCCCACACACAAGGAGATTCGTCACACTTCTAGGCATTAACCAAATGTATGATTCAATAAAGCCATGGCCACTTCACAGTGAAGCTAATGATGGTTAACAAATTCACCCCTTCTTCTGCACATACAACACTAATCAATCATCAGCACCCACTTTTTCCTTAAGTTTATCCAAAAGTGTAGCCCTAGGCCTCTAAGTACTGTTTCAAGGAAAGACATTATTAGCATGTGGATATATGACATTATACAAAGATCTAATTTTAACAACTTCGCACTGAGAAAGGGGTCTACCTAATCTTTTCTTCTCTACCGCTCCCCATCCTAAGAGAATATAACAGATCAAAGAAGGAAATGAAGAGATCCACGATTCAATCTTGTGCCATCCTGATGAAAGAGACATTCCACTGTTGGATGAAGCGAGTTGTCTTAGAATGTGAGTGTGACATCTTTTAGAGGACAAAGAACGTGATCTCACCAAAGTCCATGGATTGGGTAGATTACCCATGGAGCTAGCAAACCCTCCATGGTGTAACCGTAGACCAATTTCGTAGTTGAGACAATGCTCAAACAATTTGTACTTCTAATAATGGTGGAGCGTGCTGCTTTGTCCATGAATGTGCTGGTTTTGCCTTCTCAGTCAAAAGATGAGGCACTATGTCGCTATTACTGATCTATCCGCTTTTTAGTACCTTTCCTCCTTTTGTAACATAGACTATCTGAGATTTGTTGCGGCCATACTAACAATGTATGTCAAGGTATCAATATAGGCCCATAGGTGACAAGGACAGTGAAATCTAGGTGTATGTCTCAAGATGTGAACCTTGCAACTGTTGTTAAAAGGGTGAGATGATTGGCCAGGAAATGACCAAGAATCTGCAACTTGACCAACCATGTATATATTGTTTTTTGATATCATGTTGAAATATTCGAGAAAAGATCCTTTAGGTTCAGGACCTACCTTGTAACTTATTGTTACTTCCGTCATCTTTGCATCTCTCTCTATTAAATAAACCTTCTTGATGAGCATATATATTCCTGATTTTCTAATTGGAAGGATGTTGGAGTTTGTAATATCATTCTTGATGGTTGTCGGCATAAAACACAACACACACACTCCTAGTGGAGGTACCTAAATATTTATGTTATTTGAGATGCAGTTCCGGCATTTGGCGAATAAAGTTGGAAATCTTGAGCGTCCTTTTCTTAAGGAGTTTTTTCCTCGGTGGGTGGGTTCATGTGGTTGTCCAGTGCTGAGGTATAGTCCATATCAGGAATCATTTCTTTTCCATCCATATTTAGACTCTTCTACCAATTTTATTTGCTGATATTCTCTACTGATTTTATTTACTGATAGTCTCTTCTGATTTTATTTGCTTATATTCTCTCCTGGGACTTCAATTATAAGGATGGGGTTCTCCTATAACAAACGGAAAAATATGGTTGAATTGGCGGTGTTACGTGGATGCACTGCTTCACCAGATTCTGGTGCTTCCGTTCTTAATATTAATGCTGATTCAGAAAACCGAGATAGTGACATTGGTTGGCCTGGGATGATGAGTATCAGAATTTATGAGCTTGATGGTATGTATGACCATCCAATTTTGCCGATGGCTGGAGATATATGGCAGCTATTAGAAATACAATGCCATTCAAGGCTTGCTGCTAGGCGCTTCCAGAAGCCCAAAAAGGGTTCAAAACCTGATGGCTCTGACGATAATGGTGATGTTACGCCTGCCCTAGATATGCGCTCCAGGTATCTACTGTTTTCTAATAGGTTCTTGTGACATATTTCATTGAAAGAGGACAGTTTAAATTTGGTGAAATTGCAGTTTATCCCCCTATAATTTGGCTCCAAAACATAAAACCTCCTGTGTAGGTCAACTTGTAACATCCCTTTCATGGTTAGGGGCTGATTTGTTTTACAAGTAAATTAAAATTTTATTGAAACAAGTAAATAGGTGGTTAGGGGCGGATTTAAAAAGTAAGTTTTTCCATTTATAGGAACTGATTACGTGCACAGCATGTTTCACTACTTAAACATCTCGGTTACATTTTTGCCATTCTTCTATCAGTTCATCCAGAGTTTGGTGCTAAAGAGTCTTTTTTGTGTGCTGTGGGAAAAGGGTTGTTAGGGGATGGGTTGACCAAAACTTTGTTTGAGCATCTGTGGGTTGAAGCCACTGGCGAGACAGCTGGGCAAATGGTTGATTGCTGCGCCATAGTTTTTTTTTCTTGTTAATTTGAGTTTTATGAGATTGGGTTTGGATTGTTTATATAATGCGATTTATTCTGCCATTTTAAATCTAAAGATTGTTTACATGAACTGTAATAAGTGAGGATATACGAGAGACACTGAAACTCAAGGACGAGAGAGGGAAGGAGGGAATGTTGATGAAAGATCAGTGGACCGAGGTGTTGAGATCCAGCTTATGAGCTGGGTGGATTTAGCCTGCCAGATTTCATTTACTACTCACCACTCTTCGAATTTTAGTTCAGTTTGGAGTGAGGAAATTGAGTACCTTTAACTAAGCCCTTTTGGGTAAATGATTACGCCATCTTGATGAGGAGGTCATTTGTTTTTTTAATAAGTTAAAAACAAAGAAATAGATTGGTATAAAAGAAATAGATTGTTTGATGACATAATTAGTTTTTTGTAATTGGTAAAGATAATGATGAAACATGCTGGTGTAGGATATAATTAATGAGTAAACCCACTCTTTCCCATCAGCTTTTGTTTTTGGGACAAATTTGTGATTTGACTTGGTATCAAAATAGGTGGCAAACTCTCATCAGAGAAATAATGCTATTGAATTGATTGTGGTTGATGGTGCTGTTTTTTCTGGTCTGACATTAGGGAGCATATTTTTCTTTTCTATGAGAATCTTCTTACGGGACAGCATGATTGGAGGCCAAAATTGGATGGTTTAGAGTTTGATACTATTGATCCTTTGAGCGCTCAATGGCTTGAGAGACCTTTTGATGAGAACGAAGTTCTTACTGTGGTAAAAGGGATGGTCAGCAATAAGGCTCTTGGTCCAAATGGTTTTACTATGGCTTTCTTTCAAGATTGTTGGGACATTGTGAGGGAGGATGTGATGGAAGTGTTTCATGAATTATTCTCTTTTGGTAAGTTTGAAAAGAGTCTAAATGCTGTTTTTATTGCATACCAAAAAGGATGGGAGTTTCTGATGTGAACGATTTTCGCCCCATTAGTCTTGTTAATGGGGTCTATAAAATTATTTCTGAAGTGTTGGCCAATCGATTGAGTAATGTCATGGAGATGATTATTTCAAAATCGCAGAATTCGTTTGTTAGAGGGAGGCAGATTTTGGATTCTGTATTAATTGCAAATGAATGTTTGGATAGTAGAATAAAATTGGTGAGCCGGGTATTTTATGTAAGCTTGACATGGAGAAGGCTTATGATCATGTTAATTGGAGTTTTCTGTTTTATCTTTTGGGGAATGTGGGTTTGGGTGGAGGCGGTGTGGTTGGATCAAACATTGTGTCTCGACTGCTTGTTTCTCAGTTTTAGTGAATGGCTCACCTGAGGGGGTTTTTAATAGTTCCCGTGGTTTGAGACAATGTGACCCATTATCCCCTTTTTCTTTTTGTCATCGTGATGGATGCTCTTAGTCATATGTTGGGGGCTGCGGTTGGCAGTGGTTTGTTGTCAAGTTTTATGGTGGGAGGGCCTCAAGAAGGCTTGGTTACAGTTTCTCATCTTTTGTTCGCTGGTGATATTTTGCTGTTTTGTGATGTGAATCCAGGCCATGTGCAAACTTTGTGAGTAGTTATGCTTTGTTTTGAGGCTATGTCGTGCCTCAAGGTAAATCTGCGAACGTCAGAGATGGTACCAGTGCTAGGTGAGAAATATGAGTAGGTTGGCAAGTATTTTGTATTGTCATGTTTCTTCTGTGCCGATTTGCTACCTTGGGCTTCCTTTGGGGGCTATGGTCAAGGCCAGTACGGTTTGGGATGGGGTGTTGGAGAAGGCAGAGAGAGGCTGGCGGGTTGGAAGAGGTTGTATTTGTCAAAAGGGGGAAAAATCACCCTTATCAAAAGTATGTTGTCTAACCTTCCTACATATTTGTCTTTATTTTCCATTCCAATTGGTGTTGCAAATCGGTTGGAGAAGTTATTTTGGCTTTGTTTGGATTCAGAGATGAGTTGAGATGGTTTTAGATGAGTTGAATAAATATTGTTAGAATATTATTTTTAATATTATTATTGTTTTGGGATTTGAAAAATGAAAAAGTTGAATTGTTTATTATATTTTGTGTGGGAATTTGGAAAAGTTGTAATGGTGAGATAAGATGAGTTGATGCAAGTTTTGAATCCAGATGGGGCCTTGAGACTTTTTGTGGGAGGTATAGAGGAGAAAGCTAAGTTTCATTTGGTTAGTTGGGATGAGATTTGTACTCCTGTGTCATGCGGTGCGTTGGGGTTTCGGAAGTTGAGTATCTTTAATAAAGCATTACTAGGGAAGTGGTTGTAGAGGTATCTTATGTTGTGTGGGTGTGGAAAAACATTAGGAGAGGTTGGGATGCCTTTGTAAAACATGTCATCTTGCTGGTTGGGGATGGCTCCAGAATTCGTTTTTGGCATCATCCATGGTTTGGTGGGAGGGCTCTTTGTGCTGTTTGTCCAGATTGTTTTCGTATTTCCCAGAACCCGGATGCTTTCGTGGCTAAGTTTTTGGATTGTTCCAGTGGCTCTTGTCATTGGAATGTTCTATTTTCTAGAGCTGTGAATGATTGGGAAATCGGGGCTGTTTCTGAATTGTTTGGTTTATTGTATGCTACTCAGCTTGGGAGGGATATGAGGAATAAGCTGGATGCATACTGGTAACAAGAAGTTTTCAGTTCGTTCTTGGTATAAGACGCTGTCTAGGCCGAATGGGGTCCATTCTTTTCCATGGAAGAGTATATGGAAGAGTTGCCTTCACAAGTTGCGTCCTTTGGCTGGTCTGCTTCTTTAGGGAAGATTTTGACATTGGACAATCTCAAGAAGCGTGGATTAATTGTTTCGGATTGGTGTTTCTTATGCAAGATATCTGGTGAATCAGTGGATCATCTACTATTATATTGTGATGTGACCAGGTTGTTATGGTATGAAGTGTGCAATAGGTGTGTTATGGTTTGGGTGATGCCTTGGAGGGTGGTGGACCGTTTTGCTTGCTGGAGAGGTTTAAGGGGTAATGTGCAAAATAGTTGCTGTTTGGATATGATACCTTTATGCCTTATGTGGTGTATTTGGGTTGATAGGAATCTTTGAAGATAAGGAATGCTCGGTGGATGAACTTAGATGTTTTTTCTTTAATTCCTTATTTCTGTGGGCTTCGGCTATTGTATTTAATGGAACTGGTTTCCATGATTTTCTTGTTTCTTTTTCTAGTTCTTGACATGTAATAGGTTCAGTTTTTTGTATATTTCCTGTGTACTAGACTTTGCCTTGTTACTTGTCTAAATAAAATTTTTATTCATAAAAACAAGTTGTCCCGAGTTTGAACCTTCACTCCATATTTCATCTCCATTAGTTACTAATTCATGTGTTTGGCTGAATTTTTTTTTTTTTTTTTGACAAGTAAAATTGTTATTAATGTGTTAAGGCTCACTTTAATGACTGAATTTTGGTCCTTCACATGAAAGAGAGAATAATAAATAAATAAATCTGTTCTTTTCTATCCGATTAAGTTTTTAGGATAATTGGCTATTTAACAATCTAATTGGACAACATGATCAATTAGTGAACATTTGGTGTGATACGATCGATCAATAGTCACATGATCCTCATGTGCCTCTTGTCATTTAAAAGGAAGCGAAAAACTAAGGTTTTAAATTTAATCCCAAGCATGAGAGTGTTATGTTCGCAAGTTGAGTTGTAACAGGGTTCCAAGTTTATGGATAAGTTATAAGAGGGTAAATTATAATTTTCCTTTATTTTTTCTTGAGGTTCTTATTTTTCTTTTTCCTGTCTTTTGCAGTTCAGAATCTCCCTTGTTATGGATGAGAGCAGATCCTGAAATGGAATACCTTGCTGAAATTCATTTTAATCAGCCTTTACAGATGTGGGTAAGAACAAGGTCTTGGCCGGTTTCTAATAGTACTCTGTCATGCTGTTGCTTAAGGCCTAGTTTGGATAGCGAGAAGTGTTGAGAAGTGTTGAGAAGTGTTATGAATAGTTATAAGTAGAGATTGGAGTGGGTTTGTGGGTCCCATTCAGAGTATTTTGAGTTGTTGACTTTTGGATAGGTAGTTGAAAAATATGTGGGTTCCATAAATATTATAGTGATTTTATTTTATTTTTATATATAATAGTGATAAATATTATAGTGATTTTATTTTTATATATATAATAGTGATAAATATTATAGTATTTTTTTTCTTTCCTCGCACACACACTCTCTCTCTCCTTTGGCCTGATTCAAAGCCACGCCCGAAATGGGTTTCAGCCTAACTCGGCACTGCCGTGCGCCGCCCAGCCTCACCGCCACCACTGGCGACTCCCCTCACGCCGGTTACTCCCCCAACCACCACAGATCTCCCCCACGCGCAGTGTTATGTCCCCTACGGTAACCCAACCGAAATGGGTGAAACCCATTTCTCTCCACTTGTGGCACTGCACGCAGCCACCCAGGCACCGCACCTCCACCACCTCTCGCAGACCCAACCACCACACTTACCTTCCTCTCCCTCTCCGTCGCACACACGCAAACCGCCTCACATAAATGGGTTTCACACGAGCTTGGCCACCGCACCTCCACCACCACCTCACACGGAGCTCAAGGCCACCACACAGTGGTATTCGCACGAAGTGTGCGAAGGGAGAGGGAGGGAGAGAGAAGTAGGTTGCCTAAACCCAAACCCAGAAGGTCTCAGAAATGTGTTTGGGTGTTGAGGTGTTCTGGTTCGTACGAGAAGGTCTCAGAAGACTTGGGGTACTTTGACTACCCAAACCCAGCCTAAATATCTTCGTCTTGGTCATTAAGCATTTTACTTTTTGCCTGCGTAGTTTCAACAGAGTAAGATGCATATTTGGTCTGATAAGTAATATTTCTTTAGAAAAAGCAAAAAAAGGGGTATAGGAAGGGATGGAAGAGGGTGGCGAAAAGGAAACCCTACATCTAAAATTGAAGAGTTGAATCAACTCTAACAAATTAGAGAGAGAGAAAAAAAGTTAGAAGCTGCTGTGCAATCTTAGAGGCACCAAAAAATAGAAAGCTTTAACTTCTACACTAGGAACTTGCTGCTCTCAACTTCAAAACTGAAGTGGCAGAGCAATGACAAAGTTTTATTGTGATTGCTGAATGGATGTGCTGATGTACTTCCAGGGATCTACATTTGTTGAACGTAATTTTCTTCCTTACTAATGTAGATGGTTGACTGATTTCATGGATCATATTATTGTGTGCTGGGAAGTGTGTGTTTAAACCTTCTTGAACATTTAGTTCTATCATGCATGCCTCTACCTGAAAAACTTATTCGGAAAGGATCGCAGCACAAGACTATTTAGGTTCTAAGACAGTTTTAAATGTAGTTTTTAATTAGGTCTCTAAGTGAGTTGTTTAAATAAAGTTGTGTATGTTTTTTTTGGATCTGACTTTCCTGAAATTCTGTTTTTAAGACAAGATTGTGAATAGGCTGTGTTCTGAAAAAACGATTCAGTTGTGTTGTCGTGTGCAAAATAATGTTTTAAAAATAAACATGTCCTGAAAAGTACCATGCATTCGTAAATATTCTTGAACCATGGTATTTTTCAAGTTTTTACTTAAAGAAATAAGGAAAAAAGTCTCAATTTCTCAGACACCCTGTCCTTTGATGAGTAATTCTATTAGGAGGATTACTCATAAAAAAACAAAAAAAAGTGGTAGTTGTTTACCACTACTTACCAACAGTTCCACTCAAAATTCTTCTCTAAGGGTCTTTCATCTATCTAAAGTTACGAAATAAGTGTGAAGTTCAAGTTTATTTGGCTCACTGCAGTTGATATGTCATTATTAAGCAGGTACTTCTAATATTTGAAATACATTGTTAGGGAAAGCTTTCTTCACCGATGTGTCTTATTTGTGAAAAGGGGTGAAGAGGGATGGTGATCGACCGTTTCCAAAATCTTCACAATTAAACAAAGCAGACTGGGAAATCTTTATGTGAATCTTATGGTACCATAATGTCCTGCCGTTATTTATGCTTCCGATCTTGTTATCTGGACACTAGAAGTCTCAAGTCAGAGAGGTGTGTAGGGAACCTAAGAGCAAAGACGTGTGTAGGGAACTTTAAGCTGAATCATCCAAAGTGGACTGTGGTTACCGTTCTTGGAAGGAAAACTCTACATACCACCCTCCCATCCTGCTTTCATCCCTCTGTGATGAGGTAGCATTGCCCATCAACCTTGGGATTTTTCTTTAAAAGAATAAAGGATGATCCAAGGGTGATAAAAATGCCATATTTTACATAGTGGGATGAAAGTGAGATGAGAGTGTGGTATGTGGCATTAATCATTTGTTTACCTTTTTTTCCTTTTTCATTTTCATTTATAAGCTCTAGGTTGACATCTATGCTTCAGGACAGCCCTCCAGCTCTGCATCAGGGTGCAGAAGCAAGATGTGGATGCCAGTTAGATCTACAAATTCTTAATTTGGAATTTCAGCTTTGTTTTTGAGTGGTCTAGAAACCTCAATAAGGGTTGTGAGCAAATGTTTTGGTGGTGTTGTTTACATGTAACTGTCTACATATACATATATATATATATATATATGTAATGTATAGGTATGTCCATGCATGGATTACCTTATTTGATATATTTTATCAAATTATATTTTGTTTCTCTTTGTAACATTGGAATGCTTAATCAGATTAATCAGTTAGAGAAGGACAAAGATGTTATTGCTCAGGCACAAGCAATTGCAACACTAGAGGCATTGCCGCAGCTTTCATTTTCTGTTGTTAATGCTCTGAATAGTTTCCTCACCGACTCCAAGGTTTTGATTGCTCTGTGAGGTGTATTTGGTCTTTAGCCATGTATCTAATGGTGACTGGTTATCTGAACTTTTGTTCTTTGGTATCAAGGCTTTCTGGAGACTTCGAATTGAGGCAGCTTTTGCATTAGCTAATGCAGCATCTGAGGTAAGGTATTTATTTAGTATTTTACCTTATTCACCTGCATGGTGGGCCCTTATAGTTTTTTTTTTTATTAATAATTCTTTGTAAAACATCCACCCAACTGTTTGTAGGAGGGACTTTCTGTAAATGGTTCTTGACTGGACCACATTATTTTCATAACTGTTATTTCTGATATTTAAATACTTTTTTTACATAGTTAGCTTTGTTTTCTATTGTAATGAAGAATGTTTTTTCAAGCTTGTTCCATTTTCCTTGTTGAACCAAAATTATTTACTTATAAATATAAATCATATCATGCATTCATACAACATTTTTCTTTCATTCCTTCCTTCATAATTTTTTGTAACATTGAGTATTTATATTAGAGTAATGCTGGATACAGTCCTAGGGTGTGCAAACCTGCGCATCGATTTGAAAAATAGTGCGGCCTACTATTAAAAAATGAGATTTTTCATGTGGGTCCCAGATTTGCCCACTTTTTTCTAATGGAGTGCACAAGGCTTTCACACCTTAGAGCTGTACAAATCATTTTCCTTTATATTATATCTAGCAAAGCATGCAGTATAAAATATTTATAAAAATTGCAATTCATGAAATATCATCTAAGATACAGAATAAGGGGTTTGTAAAAAGCTAACAATTAATGTAATTTAGAAAAATTATAAACATTTTAAGAAAATATATCAATGAGAATCTGTGAACCACAAAGCCGTGATCATATCTACTTACGTTATTTCCTAGCTTGCACAATATCATCACCCTTTGCAACCTTGGGGAAACATTAATTATCAGTATTATTTCTCTCTTTGACTTTTTTTGAATTCCTTGTATCCCTAAACTAGCCGCTTAGGTATTGCTCTTGTATACTTGGGCTCTTGCCTATTCTTATGATCAATAAAATTTTGTTTACCGATAAAAAAGTAACTATTTCTCTCTTTCCATTCTTGCTAAAGGCCCTGTTTGGATGTTGGAAGCATTTGAGTGCAGTTCAATTAAACCTACTTCAACATCCAAACACACAGCCAAGCCTTCACTGAACCTCACTCAAGTTAAGACCAATGAAACCCACAGGACCCACAACTGACAAAAGTAGCACTGATGTTGCACAGATGTTTGTAACTTTTTCTAACTCATTGTGTGTTGTTCTATCTCTTTGTTTCTCTTTCCCGTCAAAAACCATCTCCTTCCCCAATCTCATTATCCCTAGCAGACCCGCATAAAATCGGAAAAAATGTCCTTATGAAATTGAGCTCGGCTCAGGTAATTGTATACGTCAGACCTCTCTCTCGTACCAACCCAAGTGTGGGTGAGTTTTTTTTATTTTTCTCCCGCACAAAAGTTTTTGTAGTACTTATTAAATAATATATACACAAATAATGGAATAAAATGTGGGCATGATATTGTTATCTTTTTATTGATAATTATTTTATTTTATTTTTTATAAATTTTGAGTAAGAAAAAATCTTCATACAAAAAGTAGTGGGTTATTATTTTTTACATGCATTGAGGGAATTTATGTTTGATTTATGTTATTTATTAGTAAAAGATTTAATAAATTGATTATTCAATCATTACAACAACTTCCCAATCATTGATGAGACTCATACATTTTTCAACTTCTCATAAATAAATCTAAACTCATCTTAACATCCAAGCACATATAAATTCATCTTAGGTGTACAACAACTTCCCAATCATTGATGAGACTCATACATTTTTCAACTTCTCATAAACAAATCTAAACTCATCTTAACATCCAAGCACATATAAATTCATCTTAGGTGGACCCCACAAAACTCACAACACTATCTCAACTCATTACTATTCATAAAGAACTCAACTCATTTTAGCTCAACTCAACATCCTAATGCAGCCTTAGTCTCTTCCCTTAAATGTTTTCCCAAATAAATCGGATCTTGTATCCTTTGTTTAATTGTTGTATTTTCAAAGAGAACAACTCTTTTATCCATGAATGATCACATCATACAACAGTAGCTAACCAGCTTCCAACATAGTGAGCATTTGACTTGGCTTTATAAAACTGACTGTGCCATATCTAGCTTCACTTCCCAAACCTACTATAATTGATAAGGCCTTAAAAGAGTTCACTTAGGGCTGCCCTCTATTATATATTTGCACTCCATCCTTCCAACATACTACTAAATTTAGTTTCTACCACCAATCTCCATGGCAAAATGCAATAACCATTTAGCAAAACAAAGTTTTATTGAACAATAACAAGTTTCAAATTGAATTTGAAATTATTGTTACTTCTCTCGCTTTGTACTATTGCTTGTGTATTCAAATGGCAATGCCTTCATCTACATTTTTTTAGGGGCACAATAAAATGACTTTGGCTACTAATTTATGTCTTCAGTGACACAAATATTAAATATTGACTTTGACTTGTGTTTTCTGTCATTGACAAGCAGGAAACTGATTGGGCTGGTTTAGTTCATCTGGTGAAATTTTATAAAAGTAGGAGGTTTGATGCAAACATTGGACTCCCCAAGTATGATTACTTACAAATGTGGTTATTGTAGTGGGCTGATTGTTATGATATGAAGTTGAAATAGTTTGTTTTATGCTAATCTTGTCAGGCCAAATGACTTTCACGATTTTCCTGAGTACTTTGTTCTAGAGGTAATGCACTGAGGTAGGATATGTAAAAGTTGTATGCGATGTCATGTGATTGGTTCGTGTAGTTTTGCGCTAAAGCTTTTATTTTTCAAGCATTGCAATGAACTACTCATTTTATTTGTTTTCAAGGACTTTTTTATCATCTATCAATCTCTGAGCTCTTTTTTTTTTCTGTCTGCATCTAATGTTAGAAGACCTAGAAAAACATTATTGATACATTATGGAATTGGCTATTTGGGCTATCAGTTCCTTGCTCCATACAACTGCAATTACTATATAATTGTCTGAACAAATTTTTATGATTTACTAAGGCATTATCCTACATAAATCTACGGTTTTGTTAAAAGCAAAATTTCTGGCATTTGTTGCCAAATTAGATTTGTACATTTTTGGATAAGAATTTACATGACATTAGTCTTATCTATTTTTAGGCAAGGCTATTTTTCTTTCAAATTAATTCTCTTTTATTGTAGTTCTCAGTTAATTGATAGATCATCATATAATTTGTAGATTGGGCTGCCAGGGGTAGCTTAAAAGAGTTGATGTTAGGGGTGTAAGGAGTTCGGTTCAGACTGGAAAAACCAGGTCCGGAAGCTGAGACCGGTCGGTCTCGGTCCCACAAATTGTGGACCAAAGAAGTTTGTTCAGGTCCCGGGGTCTATAAATTTTGGACCGGACCGAACCCCTATATATATTTTAAAAATATTTTTAATAATTGAATATATTATTTTGATATAGTAATTATATAAGTTAATGATGTAATTTTTATCTAATTTATTATTATTGACCATATAAAATAATATATGCTATCAATTAATAATAAATCATAAATCATGTGATAATTTATGTCATTGTATGTAAATAGTTAATAAATCATACATTCATACATACTCTACTATTTACACTTAATTAAAGTAATTAGGTAAATTGTTTTTAAATACCTAAGTTGCAAGCTAGCATGAATAATCTATGTACAATAACATTATTTGATATTCATTAACCATATGTAAAATGTATGACATTATTAATAATTAAGTAGTAACTATAAACATCATAAATATAATTATAGTTAAATATTTTTTTAATGAGGTAGTTACATAATTTACATTAATAATTCACTTAATTTTAATTTTAGTTATTTAAATAATTTTTTTATTAATTTATTTGAAAAGAAAAAGATGAAACAAAACAACAAAATAATTGGGACCGAGTGGACTGATAACTACCAATCCGGCCCGGTCCCTATGGGGTGTTCAGTCCGGTCCGGGAAAATGAGTTGTTAATTTGCTAATGTCCAATTTATCACCTGTTGGCTTTCATGGCTTGTTAGAGTTGAATGAAGCAATTGGAAGTTAAATTTGACCAGCTCAAACTGACTGACCTAGAAACTATGATCAAATATAGGAGTGTAGAACAGAATAGATGCTCCTTTCTCTAGGCTGACATCAACTGTTGCAGAGGAGATAAAAGAGATGCCCTGTTTAGATTGTACACATTCATTTCATCCTTTCTATTAATTTAAAAAAAGAAAAAAAAACTAGTGTATTTGCAGATAAAGGAGTGATAGAAACTTTGATAATCGTGAACAAAGGCTGAACAGGTGAACTTTCTTTTTCAATAGTCTCTTCCTTTGGAAATCTTCTATTGACTTCAATGGGCCTTGCTTTCATGATTTTCTTGTGTATTTTTTATCTTTTCTAGATAGCTATCTCTCCTGTGTACATCTTGTCTACTAGGATTGCACCTTTGGTACTTTTTAATAAAAATGTATTGCTTAAATTTTTATGAGTAATACTTAGGATCTTACTCTCTTGCCACATATTATGGAACAAAATTTCTACGAGTTCATAGCAACTAGGAAAATACTTTTTTTCTTTTTTAATTTTGGTTTCCTCAGGCCATACCACATGCTGTAGCTAGGGTCAGAGCTGCAGACAAGAAAAGTCCAAGAGAAGCTGTTGAGTTTATATTACAACTTTTGAAGGTACTTATTCCTTTGGTACTGCTTGTATGATATGGCCAGCAATATTCACATGACAGAACAACCACAAAGAATATCTTTCCTGATTGCCTCTTGTTTGCATTTCTGTAATGGAAGATTTAAAGGAACTAGTAATTCAGTATGGAATGAGTAGGGTAAGGAAGCTTAACAGTGGGAGTAGTCTATACTAAGAGAAGCCCAGACCCATTCATGATTTTTCTATTTCATCTTTATAAAAGTTACAAGACCCACCCAAGGGTAGCCCAAATGGTAAGGGCGAACTCGTGTGCATGCCCCATGTTACAAGTTTGATTCCCCCTGGGATCAGACCGCAATTCAAGTGGGAGGCCATGGCGGTGGGTTGCTGTGGTATTCTCCCCGGGGGTTTAGGTTCCATGGATGAGTCCTAAGGGCTCTGCCGTGGGGTGGTTCCCTCATCATAATAAAGTTACAAGTTTAATGTGGTCCAAACCTCAAACATTTAGGCCTCTTTTGATTACGCAGTTTAGATAAGATGAGATGAGATGTTTTGTTAAAAGTTTAATAAAATATTATTATAATATAATTTTTTAATATAATTTTTATTTTGGGATTTGAAAAAGTTGAATTGTTTAGTATATTTTGTGTAGGAGTTTGAGAAAATTGTAATGATTATATAAGATGAGATGAGATGAGATAGTTTGGTTTTGAGTAACCAAACTAGCCCTTAGGTTTTATAGCCAGATTGTATAAACTTCCTCTTGAAGTCCTGGAGCTTCAAGAAAGTGGTAATATCTTATTGGATTATTTACCTTTTCCTGTCATATGCCCCCCCCCCCCCTTCTTAATTTACCCATAAACATTGAATCATAGGTTGGTCCAAAGAATGAGAGTTGGCTTCCTTAAGTCTGTTGTTCCTCGGTAGCTCAGTGGTAGAGCGGTCGGCTGTTAACTGACTGGTTGTAAGTTCAAATCCGTGCAACTTGGACCCTAATTTAAAGTTTCAATATCAGTTACGCTCCAATTACTGTTTGATTTAATTGAAATATGCATCAAAACACAAAATTACCCTTAGGCATATTAAAACTAAGCCTATCAAAAGTGCATGAAAATTTTCATTGTTCTACACATTTCTGTAATAGCCAAATTGGTCTTTTACAGAGCGGTGGTAGCTGAAAATGAAATTTTAAACTAAGGTTCAAGTTGAAAATGAAAATAACTCCTTATAACTGAAAATCAGCTCTGCAGTGGAAAGCAGTCATTGTATGCTTGCAGAAGATGGAGTTGGACTTTATTTCTTTAAGCCCAACTAGAAGTTGTGGGCTTGTCATCAAGTGGGTTGATCTTACTTACAATCCGATGGGGCTTCAGGAAGTATTGGCAATGTGGGATAAGAGGGTGTTTGAAAAAATGGAAGATTGTGTGGGCAAATTTAGTAGCTTATACATCTAAGAATGTTGTAGGCCTTCGCAGTAGTTTATGGACCTAGTCTAGATAATACTGCAAGGTTATTGTGGGGGTGAATTGGCAGGATTGTGTAGTCTGTGGGGCATGTCATGGTGCATTGGTGGTGACTTTAGCATCACTCTGTTTCTGAGTGAAAGATTGGGAGGCTCTATCATCAACTCAGTTATGGTGGATTTCTCTAATTTCATCTTAGAGCAAGATCACTTGGATATCCCTCTTGTAGGCAGCACATTCATGTGGTCCAGCATGGTCGAGAGTTGATAGATTCTTGGAATGGACATGCGTTTGATAATGTGGAATGGCAAAAGATCTCTCTCTTCGAGGAACTTTAGTGTTTTGAGGGTGTGGAGGCAGTGGGAGTACTATCAAGTCAAGAGAGCACGTAAAATTCAGGTGACTATGGATCTTGAAAGGGTTACACTCATGGAGGAGATTTCTTGGAGGCAAAAACCGTGGGCATTACGGTTGAGGGAGGGGGACAAGTGCACAAATTTTTTCCATCATGTAGCTAAATTGCTTAAGAGGAATAATACCATTGAGATGGTGATAGTGTATGGTGTACTATCATCGAATTTGCCTTAGATCTTAGAACATATTGTACAATACTACCTACTACTTACTCTCTGAACAATACATTTGGAGACCGAAGCTTGACAGACTTGTATTTGAGTCACTAAAAAAGCAGGAAGTGGGGTGGCTAGAGAGGCCTTTTGATGAGCCAGGGATATGTAAAGTGGTAAATGCATCGCTAGCAACAAGGCTCTAGGCCTCAACGGATTCCCCATGGCCTTCTTCCAAACTTTCTGGTAAGTGGTCAAAGGATTATATCATAAGGGTGTTTCACAGGTTCCATGCAAACAAAAATTCCAAAAAAAGCCTCGATGCTAACTTCATTGTCCTTATCCCTAAAAAACTGGGTGTGGTAGACGTGAAGGATTACTGTTCCATTAGCCTTGTGAATTGGATGTACAAATTTATATCAAAATTGTTGGCGAACAGAACGAGTACATTGATGAAAAAATTGTTTGAAATCCCAAAACGCTTTTGTAAAAGCCAGGCAAATCCTTGACTTGGTGCGTATTGCTAATGAACGCTTGGATGGTAGGCAAAAGTCAGGAAAGTTGAGGTCCCTGTAAGCTGTATATGGTGAACGCCTATGATCGAGTCATTTGGAAGTTCCTACTTTACATGCTTGAGAGATGATGTTTTGGGGAGACGCGGTGTTGTTTTAAGCATTGTATCTATATCGTCTGTTTCTCGATATTGGTGAATGACACACCAATGAGCTTCTTCAACAGCTCTCTAGGCTTGCAACAAGGTGATGGTTTATCTCCATTACTTTTTGTTTTCGTAATAGAAGCCTTTAGCAAAATGATTCCAAGTATTGTAGATGGTGGATTCCTTTTGGGATTTTCAATGAGGGAGAGAAGCATTGACATTCTCAATATTTCTCATCTTTAATTTGCAAATGACACCTTTGTTTTTCTTGGGGCTAACCAATACTACTTCTGAACATTGAGGGCACTTCTTTGTGCTCTGAATATTGAAAGTAAACCTTGTAAAGTCTAA
Source organism: Cyclocarya paliurus (assembly GCA_029856935.1). Classification (NCBI taxonomy): domain Eukaryota; kingdom Viridiplantae; phylum Streptophyta; class Magnoliopsida; order Fagales; family Juglandaceae; genus Cyclocarya; species Cyclocarya paliurus. Next base: position 28,503,741 of record CM056947.1, read on the forward strand.
ATTATTTCCGATGGGAAAATGTCCCAAATGTGGAGATTTTGGCTAACATCTTAAGGGTGCAAAGTATTCTCATTGCCTATGAGATATCTCGGCCTCCCTTTGGGGCACTTCATTCAAGTCGAAGTCTATTTTGGATGGGGTAATCGAAAAAATGGTGTGTAGATTGTATTTTTGAAAGAGGATGTACTTGTCCAAAGGTGGAAGGGTCACTTTGATTGGAAGCACTCTTTCCAGCCTGCCTGCATATTTCCTGTTCTCGATCCCACTGGGTGCTAGCAACCATATAGAGCTACAAAAGGATTTCCTATGGCTGCGATGGAATGTGTTCAAATTTCACCTTCTGAATTGGGTCACAGTATGCACCCCAATCCAAGGTGGAGGGTTGGGAATCAGGAGTCTGCTGGTTTTTAATAAGGCTTTGTTGGGGAATGGTTGTGGCGATACCAAAAAGGAGAGCTTTGTGTAGGGCTGTAATAGACGCTAAATATGGTGAGGCTTGGGGCAAATGGTGTTCGAATGAGGTTAATGGACCACATGGAGTGGGGCTATGGAAGCATATAGGTAGAGGATTGGGGACTTTCTCTAGACATACTAGTCTTGAGGTGGGCGATGGGTCCAGGATTAAATTATGGTATGATCTTTGGGGTTGGGACAAGCTCCTCAATGTTGCCTATCCCGTAATCTATGGAATAGCATGGATGCAAGAAGCTTGAATTGCATATTTATTAGAACTATCCAACTACTTTCTCCAATGAATGTAAGCTTCATTAGAGCCACACAAGATTGTGAAGTACATGCCTTCGCCAAGTTTTACAATCTTTGTACTCTACCTAGACAAGATCTTGTAGCTCCAATTTGAATGTAAAAGTATCTTCATTTAGAAGCATAGACAATCTAAGAAAATGCCAAATCATCGTGATGGTTTGGTGTGGCATGTGCAAGAAGAGTGGGTGACCGTTGACCATCTACTACTTCATTGTGAGGTTGCTACAACCCTATAGAATACTTTTCTCTCTAGAGTGGGCTTAGCATGGTTGATGCCAAAAAGGTTGGTTGATTTTCTTGCAAATTGGAGTGGTTTACTTGGCAATCAACAAATTTTGCAGCTATATGGAAAATGGTCCCCATTTGCCTATGATGGTGTCTTTGAAAGGAAAGGAATGAGAGAAGTCTCGAAGATCACGAGTGGTCAATGAATGAGCTTGAACTTACTTTTTTAACACTTTACTCTGTAAGTCAATTTGATTTCGGCAAACCTCTAAAGAAAATGATGTTAATATCCCTTTGCTGCAATCGTGCTACGTCTGAATGTAGCAATGCCAAAATTCTGTGTTTTTATTACTTTTCATGGTGGTGACTGCTAAGCAACAACTTGTTTTTTCTTTTTTAATTGTGTGAAAATCATAAAACCGTGATTCTTGTTGGAAATAGCTTCTTCTCTCTGTGTTTCTTGTCTTAGCAGTGATAACATGTCAGCAATCGGTCTGTTGAGCCATATTTGGGTTGAATCGAAGCCTTTTTGAGCTTTAAATGGAAACAGGGAGTTACTACATTGAATATTAAGGAGAAGAGTAGAGGGGTTGTGTGGTTTGCCTCCCTGAGTTGTGTTGGTATAATAGGGTGACTACTGCCAATGGTGGAAGCGGTGCTACAGGCTGAGGGATATCCAGAGTTCATAAAACTCTGTGATGGAAACATAGCATACTTGGCCCAACATTGCACCGACGCTCATGGCATTATTTAGCATTTGCCAAGTATGGTGGAGGATCCCAGAAAAGTTTTATGGTTATACTGAACGGTTTTGAAGGTCTGGGTTGGGAGAAATTCACTGTTGAGCCATGCCAAGCCACTGCTCTGGCTTTCTCGGTTCATGGTAATGGATCATTGGGGAAGAGCTTGTTTATAAGCTTTTGCATCATGAGGGAAGAGCTTGCACAAACTAGCGGGTCATGGGGGATGCAAAGTGGAGTTGAGCAGAAAGATCCGAGTGATCTGACTGTTGTCACAGCTAATAAAGTGATCGTAAGTGGTGGCCTTGTGTGCATTTGGTCCAGCCTCAGTGACAGAGATTTCTATTAGGGCCAGTATGGGGAATAAGTAAGGTGGTGAAATAGCCATTGAGGACTCATCTTCTGCTCACAAAACCATTTCTTAGGGAACAGGAGCTGAGTTTGGTCATTCCATGGCCGGCTTGGCAAAAATAGAGCATACATTATACTAAGAAAGATGAGAAAGAAGCAAATTGAAATGAAAGAAGTTATTGCTTCTTTATCAACAAAGGTGGACTTGGGCAAGAGCGGGTTTGTCACACAGCCTGCTGAGAAGAGGCCCAAGGGTGGGGGGCTCAAGGTTAGCAGAGTGCAACAAGGCCCGGCTAACAACAAATTGAACAAAACTGGCCCCATTTTTTAAATTTGAGGAAGGAAATAAGAATCAAGGTCCACGTGATAACAGGAGTGGGGCGAAGTCGCTTAAGCTTGATAAAGGAAAAGAGAATTTGATTCAACCGTTTACTTAGTTTGTCTATATTTGAAACGGATTCCACGTGGGGTTTTTGCTCAGTGATGGCTGAAACCTTTTTGGACTTGGAATAAACTTATCAAAAAGTTTTTCATGAAGTGTCAATGTATTTCCTACATTTTCCAATTAGAACAATTAGGCTGAACTAGCCATAGATAAAACCTTTTGCTAAAGTTGTTTGTTACATCGTAGTGAATTTAATCACATGAATCACTTGTGATAAACCACATAATATGTTAACCCACCATCGGTTTGATCATCACACTGGTCTTCTCCTTGGTAATCATTTGCCTCATTCTCTGTAACTATTTTTGCATCTTCAGTATCTGAAGAAATTTTGCATGTTGAAAACTCAAGTTCAACCAGGGGAGCACCATCGTGGTCTTGAACATGCAAAACTTTTGGGACCAAGAGAGCTCTAATTTGGTTCTTGATTCAAATATAACCCATTCTAAAGTATCCACATCACCAAAGAGATTGGCTAGAAGATGATTGTTTTCTTTGGAGTATCATTGTAATGTATTGTTCTAGTTCGCATCCCTCTTCCCCCCGAAATGTGCAAAGCCTGCATTAATTTCTCATATTTCCACCCTACTTATAAAAATTTTCATATTTCCAACCCATTAAATCTTTACTATGCACAGTGGTTGACCTGATTTAATCTTTCTTTCTTCCCTGTTTTTCTGGTTCATTTACTGACAGTATAACGACAACAACGGTAATACTTACTCTGATGTGTTCTGGCTTGCTGCACTGGTCCAGTCCGTCGGTGAGCTTGAATTTGGGCAACAGGTTTGTGAATCTTGTTATTCTCCTTGGTTCTCCTTTCTTAGATGCTGTAACTTTTTTAATAAGTGGACAATGCTCAACTTTCACAGTAACTTTTTTGCTAGGTAGTATCCCATTTCAAGCCGCCTATTATTTTCTTTCAATTGCCCTTTTATTTCACTGTTGGCTTTTGTTACACACTCTCTCTCTCTCTCTCTCTCTCATACCAGACAAAGAAATAAACATACCCATTATCTTACATTTCATTCTGATACATTATACTTACTATTTTAATGAGTCATTGTATTATATTATTAATATTAATTCCATCTAGAAATGAATCAACAAAATCTTCTTATTTATTTGAAGATCTAATTTTTTTTTTAATTTTTTGTGAATACAGAAATAGACCATACTTTTGTATACGGTATCCAATTCGAACCCAATTCATTTTTTAAATTAAATTGATTATTGATTACTAAAGTAAGTAATTGTATATGACAAAAATAAAAAATTCTTAACGACCAGCACGAACTGTACATATTGCTTATGAGAGATTTGTATCTCATCGCCTATTCATTACTTCCAACGTTTTTGCTAATGGTGCGCTAAAGTGGATCAACTGGCTGTTAATCTTTCTTTAGTATTTGGTAGTGTCTGCAGTATTCTATCAAACTGATACTGGACTGAAATTCATGCTTATTTCTTACCTTCTAAAAGATTATTAGTTCTGTAAAAATAATTTTTAATTGTCCATTGAGGCATGTTTACTTAAAAAATAAAAGAATGCATAGGGGAGTTATAAACCTAGCTTGTTAGTGATTCAAATTTGAGGATCCTGAGGTTCAATTTTTTGTCTTGGAAGGCCTCCTTAAAGCAGCTTTAGGTTTTCTTCTTTAAGAGTGTGAAAATGGATTGAAGAATGGTTTTATAGTTTTGCAGTCAAATGCATTTCTTGAAAAATCTGTATCTGCCATAATGAAGGGTTTGATGGCAATCCTCATACTGACTCTGGCAAGTAAATGAGGTTATGTTTCTACTTGCTGTTAAACTGATCACTTTTGTGAATTGGCCCATATCGCAAAGCTTTTTGCTGGATGACCTTGGATGAATCTGTACTAACAAAATAGATCTTTGAAGGCTTACTCATCATCTTTGTAAAGATCACCAGTTACTTTTCTTTTAATTCACGCTGAAATATAAGTTTATCCAAAAATACTTTTAAAGTGTTTTGATTCTTGCACTCTGACAATCATACATCTGAGACTTTGAACTTCCCTTTTCTCTTTAGCATTCCACTTTGCTGTCTTTTCAGTTGCATAAGAAATGAATGCCCAAGTGTTTGTAATATTGGGTAATTAGGACTCACTAATAAACGGGTGCGTCCTGGTCAATATACAGCTTGTGAGGATCCAAGAAGCTGTCTTGTGTTTGGCTCATACTTACAATGTCACAGTAACTACTAAATGTCTGAGCAGCTTCTAACAACCTTCTGGGCTTGGATTCTAGAGAAAATCGTTTTATTATCTGTATCTTCTTTGGTTGTGTTTTTAAGGATTTGTTGCATTTTCTTTAATGTTTACAGAGTTTTGACTGACTAATCTATACAAAGGTGGTATGGTTTACTTTTGGTCTGTTATTGGCTTGCCTGAAATTTTTGTTAGAGCTGCCACTGCATTTATTGCTCAACTCACGAGAATTTGATGTTACTCCTTTCTCTTTCCTGTTGTCTCTGGTATGAACATATTTGGTAAATACTTCTCTAGGATTCCAATTTTTGTTCTCTCTGCTACCACATGTTTTGAGAACTTACCTTTCTGGTCGTTCTTTAATTTATTCCAGAGTGTTCTATTTTTAGCATCTCTTCTCAAGCGCATCGACAGACTTTTACAGTTTGACAGGTGCGTTTAACTCCTTGCATATATGATATCGTGGACTATGATCCATAATTACCTGTAATTGATTTCATATATCTGAGATCGACATGTACCAGGCTGATGCCTAGCCACAATGGGATTTTAACAGTCAGTTGTATCCGGACCCTGACACAGATTGCATTAAAGCTTTCAGAGTTCATACCTCTTGTATGTGTTTTCTTGTCCCCATCATACTGCTTTTAAGATTTCTTGGCCCTCGGGTTCACTTTATCGGAATGGCTGCAGGATCGTGTCATAGAACTTATAAGACCTTTTCGGGATTTCAAGACAATATGGCAAGTTCGAATTGAAGCAAGTAGGGCACTTCTTGATCTAGAATTCCACTGTAAAGGCATTGACGCAGCATTGTCGTTGTTTATCAAATATTTAGAGGAAGAGCCATCTTTCAGAGGTCTGCACTAATTTCTGCAGAGCAAACGATGTTTTGATGGGCTTGTGTTTTTTTGTTTTGGTGTTTTCCTATGTCATATCCCGGATTAAGTATGAAAAGGTAGTGAATGGGATCCTGCATTGTTTAGGGGGGAGAAATTCTCATCTTTTCTATGATTTCAAAAGGTTTCCATTGTAACCTTGACCTGTCATTTTGTAGTATAGGATCAAATATGGCTTAAGCCTTTCCTTGGGTGGTTACAAATGATATCAAAGCCAAATCTAATAAGAAATGTGGGACTTAAGCCATGCCACATATGATGAAATGGCCCGATGTGGATGTTGAGAATTTAATGGGGGGATCATAATAGCTCGAATTTAGTATCAGAATGTGGTGAATGAAATCCAACCTTGCTTAGGAATGAGAAAACCTTGTCTTATATATGATTCCAAGGGGCTTCAATTGCAATCTTGACTATTACTTTTGGAGCATAGGTCCAAGTGTGGCTTAGGCCTTTCCTTGGGTACATCCTAGGAATTACTTTTTCCCTTAATACTTGTTTCAATAGATCCCAGATTTTTATTATTAGTTTTTTGGGTGTTTGGGGGTAGGGGGAAGTGGTTTATATGATGAGGGGTTATTTTTCTTATTAATAATTTCCCAATGAGATCTGCTACAGACAGAGATTACACAAAAGTAAACCCACAAACGAACATGATTTTATGGGATTTATTAGATCTACTTCACAATAAAAGTAATTTTACAATGTGACATATCATATCAAGCCATGTTAGTTTGTGGGTTTACTTTTGTATAATCCCTTTATGACTAAAGTATTTCCCTTTCTCAATTGCAGGACAGGTGAAATTGGGTGTACATGCTATGCGGTTATGTCAGATAAGTGGTGGATCTGATTCTAACGATAACATAAAGAGCGAGGTTCTTGTGTCTTTACTTCTCCTACTTGATGGTCGTATTGGGTTCAACAATGTCTTTCTTCGGCACCACTTGTTCTGCATTATACAAATCCTTGCAGGAAGGTAGGAATTCCCTCTTTTTTGTCCAATGTTCTTGCAATTCTTTTGGTTCTCTTTGGCTTATGTATGCTGGAAATAGCTTTTAGCTTTCTGCATCTTAATGAAGGATAGCACTGTCTTTTTTCTTCTTTTTCTTTTTTATTAAATTAATTTTGGGCGGAACGTGAACTCTTATTTTTCAGGTCCCCAACTCTATGCGGAGTGCCCAGAGAAGCTAGAACATTGCTTATGGGTGATGCAGAAACTTCCGTTGAACAGAAGAACATGATTTCATCTCTTGTTCCTGAAATGAAACTTCCAGACTTACCTTCTGATATCCCGAACCATCCAGAACCACCTTCTAACACGCGGCATCCTCTGGAGACACCTCCTGACATCCTAAACCCTTCACATGAAGTTTTGGCTATTCCTCATGCTTCCAAGGAGGCCGACACTGTTTCCAGCGGTCATGAACGCAAGATGCCATCTATAAAAATCAGGGTCAGGCAATCTGCTGCCACGAGTAGAACTGAGGATGCTGATAACCAAACTGTCGAGAAATCTCAGGGTGGGCAACACGAAACTGATCATGGGGCAAGTAGTTCTGTGTCTGTGGATGCACCCCAAAGGAATTTTGCGGAGGTTGTAAGCATCAGCAACCAAAATCTTGAGGAAGTAAACTCATGCCATGATCATGGTTCTCGAATGACTGCCAGCATTGGTAGTGCAAAACCTGCAAGTGATGGTGACGAAATTCGAAAAGAACTCCAGTGCACTGCAGATTCAAGCAAAGTTTCAGGACAACTTCAGGCTGATGTTCCATTATCCTCTAGCTTCATCCAAGATAACAATATAGATGCTCATGCACAAAAATTCGCGTCTCTTCAAACTCTTTCAGTTGGTAGAAGTGGTCTTGATGGTGGTTCGGTTGGCTTGACAGATTCTTCTCTGCATGAAAAGGAGAAGAAGGAAAAGAAGAAGGGCAAGGAGAAGAAAAGGAAGCGGGAAGACCATAAAGAACGCCGAGATGACCCCGAGTATTTGGAACGTAAGCGTTTGAAGAAGGAGAAAAAGCAGAAAGAAAAGGAGATGGCAAAGCTACTGAGCAAGGAGACAAATTCGTCTTCTGTAGAGCCAACTAAGAAAGGGGAACCTAGAATGAAGTTGGCTCCTGCGCAATTGAATCCAAATGAACCCAGTGCATCTGATGTGGTGACCAAAAGGGTTGCAAATGAACGCTGGGGATCGGATAGTATGACAAAAAGGGTTGATGTCAAGCCTGAGGCATCGGAAGGCACTTCTTCTGCTCCAAAAATTCGAATTAAAATAAAAAACCGAACGCTTAACAAATCATAGATGTTGTATTTTATGCTTCTTCTCTTTATAGATTCTTCATTTCCGGCAGTGTGTAGAAGTAGAGCATTCATATGAGGGACTGCTTTGTATTGACACAATAATAATTGTATTAGATGCATTTTTGTTTGTCATTTATTCCTCCAATTAATCAGTTTATGTGAAATTTTAACTATACTAGTTGAGAACTATGCGCTCTCAAAGAATTGGTAAATTTTCTTTCAAGTATTTAAGTTTGTATTCGACATAGAAAATCTATGAAGTACTCTGGGAGATTTTCAGATCTTTCCCTGTGAGATTTGGACAAGAACTTGATAGGATCTCGATCTTGCTGTAACCACACCAACATTCTATTATAGATGGAAAATGATACTTGGTTTCATGAGTTTGTCTCCTTAAAGTTATCTTTCGGGTATTTTAGTTTTTATTTTTTTTTAATGGTTAAGAAAGTTATTATTAGTGAAATGATGTATTTTTTTTTTTTTTTTAAAAAATAAAAAAGTACAATTTACATTAGAAGTAAATTTGAGGGAACAAACTTATGGTGCGGAGTAGCAGCACTCACCGCATTAACAGATATTTTTCTCTCATGTACAAACAAGCTAATTACACTTTAGAGCATTTGCACTTGATGTCGCAAAGCATGTTTTCTCCTATATTTTGACAGAGTTTAGGGTTTTCACCTCAAACCCTCCTGTAGCCAAATCCCTAAAATGGGGAGCTATAGTGGTTCCCATTTTGGGGATCCATTGTACATCCCTAAATTTGATTTCATATTTTTTTCGTTGTTGGTCCTACATCTCTTTCTCTGTGTCTCTTTCTCTTCAACTATTTGGTGCCTTTGTCATTTTTGCCCTTCCCTCGCATCGCAGCCACCATCGATGGCACCCTCTTCATCGAAAATCAATGTAAGTTCTCGTCCCCTCTTGGTTTCTGCTGGATTCCCCCCTTCTTTCTTGCACATATTAATCCATTCGACTTCCACCATGTGTGGGCTTTGTGAGAATTGGGATCCTCCGTGGCTGGCCACCAAGTTTCTCTATCGCATTGATTTGTTCTTACTTGTGTTGTTTTCAAAGTTTTCTTGCAATTTACATACATGTGCTCAGAGATTGGGATTTGTTATGCACCGATTTGGGACTATTTGGTGCATTGATCTATGAATTGCTTGCTCCAAAAAAAAAAAAAAACCCTAGCTTTTTACAAGCTTGTGTTGTTGGATTGGAATTTGCTATTGTTGTGATTGTTTATTTGGGCACTGATCTGTTCTTGCTTGTGCTTTCAGATTTTTTGAGAAATTTACAAGGTTGTGTTGCTGGATTGAGATTTACTATTGCTGTGATTTTGTCTATTTTGTGCACTGATCTATTCTTGACTGTTTTTGGATTTTTGAGGAATTTACAAGCCTGTGCTGTTGGATTGAGATTTGTTATTGTTATTACTATGTTTTTGTCTATTTGGTGCACTGATCTATTCTTTCTTGTGTTGTTTTCGGATTTTTCTTGCAATTTACAAGCTTGTGCTTAGATATGATATTGGGATTTGCTTTTGCTGTGATCTTGTCTTTTTGGTGCACTGATATGTTCTTGCTTTCTCAAAAAAAAAAAATCCTAGCTTCTTACAAATACTCTCATCAGTGAATTAATATGTGGGTTTGATTTTTAATTAAAAAATTGATAAAAACATAAGTTTGTAGCTTTCTTTGTTTTTTCTTATTTGTTATTGCTAACTCAAAATCCTAGCTTTTTTTGAGATTGGAATTTTTGTGCACTAATTTGGTTGGGTTTTCAGTGCTTTGTTTGCACTAAAAGTAGTTTTAAGGGTGTTGTTTTGCACTATTTCTGCTATTGCTGTTCTGATTTTGCACATGTAGTGCTATTGCCAAAACTATTTTTGCTTGTGTAGTGCTATTCCACAGTGCTGCTTTTGCACTGTTGGTGTGCTGTTTTTGCACTAAAATTGGTATTCAAGGGTGTTGGTTTTGCTCATAAATTGATATTGGTTTACTGTTTTGCACTGAAATTGCAACGGTGGGTGCTGTTTTTGTACTGTTTGTGCTATTGATGTGCTATTTTTGCATGTGTAGTACTATTGCCAAAACTGTTTTTGTACTAAATTTGCTATTTCATTGATAAGAGAGTTGGCAGCCTATCTAGTGAGCATGTTTTATAATATTGTCCGTTGGATGAAGGACAAAAAAATGTTATAGTTGTCACACGAAGAATGTGTGTTACTCTATAGAGGAAGGGAAAAAATATTACCGTTAAATAAAAAGACAAAAATTGTTACCGTTAGACCATGCAAATCAAATATTACCGTTATATATGCAGACAAAACATATTCAATAATATAACTGCGTTGGAAATCACACATTCAAAAAAAAATTATTATTCGTAATACTGTAATAATTTTAAAGTATTATTTTATCAAGGAAAAAATTCATATAAAGTATTTACAAAATTAGTAGAATGTGATATTTGAAAATAAGAGAAAAAGATAAAAGAGTTGGTAGTTAAGAATGGAAATGGAAGTGAAAGAAAACTAATAAAGAAAGAAGTGAAAAAAGTTGTTTTAATAGAATAGGGAACGGGTAAAGAATGAGATGTAAGAAATTTTTAAAAGATGGGTAAAATTTAAGATAAATTTTGAGGAATGGTATATTAGTGAAAATTTAGAAAATTTTATAAGAAGCATATGGAAATGAATGACCTAGTTTGGTCCATATCTGGTGTGGGCGGTCTAGGTAGGGCAGCTGGCCCAGTAACGATACTTATATTTTTATTATAATTATATTATTATGAATAATGAAAAGTCCTCTCTTTAGTCTCTAAATATACTTTTCCATCATTTTAATCAAATCCATTTTAAAGAAGAAAAAGCATAAGTACGGAATAAAATAAGAATCGACACCAGAATTTTGAACTAAGAACGAAGAAAGGTATGAAATAAACAATCTTATTGGGAATAACGAAAACATTCACTCTCAGAAATATACCCATTTCAATTAACCACTGAATCATATTTAAAAAAAAGAAAAAAAAAAGCCCTATTATATTGGCTTGACCATTCATAAGTGGGGACATAGCGCCATTCTTATTGTGGTGCAGTTAGTGGGAAATGAACGACAGAAGTTTTGAAGATTGTGAGTGGATAATGGATGAACTTGACTTCTTTTTCAACACTATTTTTTTTTTCTCGCATTGCAATAGATTAAGATGGATCAGGTGTTCATGATGCTCTTGTACTATTGATCATCGTATTCAAGTCTCCTTTCAGTGCATAGTATGTAGATATGCATGATCTATGACTTTTGCTTTCATCAATAAAATTCTTATTTACTTACAGAAGAATGACAAATAAAAAATCTACTAGTTTTCTTTCCATAGACAAACCTCCATAAGCCCATCAACCTCACTAGAGCACCCTCTTTTCCAATGTTTTTCTAGTATTGAACAAGACCATGAAGGCCATTGGGAGGTTTATTTTCACACCATACACGGTGTCAAAACTTGATCTTGTGGCCAATTCCTACCTCGTATTTGGTAAATCTACGGATTTTAATACCACTGAAAATGCCCACGAGCTTACCAGCTAGAATGGATATTAGGGTCTCGAAGGAATAAGCTCATGCGTTGGAGGGCCCAAGTCTGAGACCTCAAGAATCAAGTCTGATCTGCAAGCCCAGAGATTGAACCTATGGACACGTAATAGATAATATAGCGAATAGATAACGCCTCTGATTGATCAAAAAAACTATCCTACCAATTTATTTGAGAGTTATCCAAGATAAACTTTGAAGCTAACCATAATCAACACATTCATACTCCTATAAATAACACCTAAAGATAACGTATCATTCATTCATTCATATACTTATATTTAGATCACTTCTCTCTAAGTTAGGCATCGAAATTCCACCAGGCACCCCATGCTGCCATCTCATCTAATGCAGGTCATCCGTATAATTGGTGGTGCGAAACATGTCCTTAACAGTGGTGCCGCTGTGGGATCTCTAGAGACTTCAACATGACTTTCACATACCAACTACCAGGCGATCTCAAGCAACCCGTGACCAAGAGATAAATACGACAAAATAGAAGCGAGGTTGAGAAACTGACGAAAAGTTGAAAAAGGTGACGACAATGGTTGAGCAGCTGCGAAAGGAGAACGAAGAGCTGAAACGATAGAATTCTACTACACCACCTATCCACAACGGATAGATAGAAGGAGACACACATAGCGCAAGAGGCATGAATGCCAAGGATTAGAAAAGAAGAGATTACACGACAAGCTGCGCAGCCTTATGGATAAATACAAGGAGATGACAAGAAAAATAGGAGGATCTTCCTCCATAGAGCAGCTGCTGAATCAAACTGATCTTCCCTACAACGATGAAGTGATGGCAGTACCACTCCCACCTAAATTCAAAGTTTCCCAGATCGACATGTATGACGGATCCCAAGATCCTATATATCACTTGGAGAATTTTAAAACACACATGACTCTCCATGGCTTCCCAAGAGAGGTAGCTTGTTGTGTTTTCCTGTTAACATCAAAAGGAATAGCACGAGACTGGTTTGGAACTTTACAACCAGGATCTATTAACAGTTTTGAAGAGATGGCCAACCAATTCTTAATAAAATTCATGGCCAGTAGGAGACATCGACAACTTGCTGCTTATCTTCTCACCATTAAGCAAAGGGAAGAAGAGAGTTTGAAAGCATATCTGACCCAATTCAACAAGGAGAAACTAACCACGGACAATCAAGATGAGAATATCACACTAGCCGCCCTTCTGGGAGGTATATGGCCCTGGATTCCATTCATCACTGAGTTGGCCAGGAAAACCCCTTGACTCTTAGGGAATTCATGGGTAGGGCTGATGATTATGTTAACGTGGAGGACACGTTACAAGCCCTCTTAGAACCCAGAAAGCAAGAAGTTAAATTGGAAACCAAGAACTCGAACATTGCAAGAGACAGGAAAACCAGGTCAAGTCATCAAGACGGTCGACGAGAAAGGTACCCCATCCAGCGAGACCAAGGGCCTCGACTCATCCACAACAATCTGAGTGTACAAGAAAATGCGGAAACCACAAAGAAAGAAGTGTGCCCAACCACAAAGGGCTAGCGCTATTGCAAGTACCACCAATCAGATATTCATTAGACAAAAGACTGCTCAACCATGAAGAAAATAATAGCCAAATTGGCGGGAAGCGGGGAACTTGAGCGAATGTTGGTTGAGCCTGTCAAACCAAGGAGAAAAGAAGGTTGATGGCATGAGCCCAGGCAGAGCAGTAGCCCAAAAAGGCAAAGAAAAGAAAGGGAATAGAGACATGACGCTCCCTGCCAACCTTGCGACCAAGACCAAGCTGCCTTGGGATAAATCTGCACCATAGTAGGAGGATTTGCCTGTAGGGGCATGACGACATCCAGTAGAAAGGCTCATGCCCATAAAGCGAGGTACCACAAGGTGTACATGGCGGATAAACCCTCCAAACACCCCAGACTGGGTACCACGCCTACCATTTCTTTTGGAGACGAAGACTGGCAAGGGGTCATGTACCCCCATGATGATGCCTTGGTAGTCACCTTGCTAATCACAAACTATATGACCAGGCAGATTCTAATCGACAACGAGAGCTCAACTGATATCTTATTCGATGATGTTTTTGCCAAAATGGAAATTTGCCCCGATAAGCTGTGCCTGTCACCTACCCCCCTAAAGGGATTCTCACGCGAGGCTGTTCAACCAATGGGCACCATAGCACTACCAGTAACAGTCGGCTAAGGGTCACACATGGCTACAACAATGATTGAATTCTTGGTAGTTAAAGCCCTATCATCCTACAACACCATAGAGGGACACCTAACTTTGACTAATTTGAAGGTTGTCAATTCTACCTATCACTTAAAAATGAAGTTCTCAACTGAGGCAGGCATCGACGAGGTTCGGGGAGAGAAAATCCTGGCATGGGAATGCTACGTACAGGAACTCAGAGTAAGGGTGCCAGGCGTATGCGTCGCAAAAAGTTTGGAACGGAAGCTACCACCCCACCATTAATCGTAGCTAGCAAGGACATGGAAGCAAGGTATGAAAACAATCTAATGCAGGCAGAGGCAAATGAGCCTCTAGAGATAGTAGCCCTATACCCAGATTGGCCAAACATCATGACATAAATGGGAACAACACTCCCCCCGAATATATGGAGGCATTAAAACAACAATCAAACATAGAGACCTATTTGCCTGGAGTCATGCAATAGAGAACATGCTACATGTTGATCCAGCAGCTAAGAAAATACACCAAAAAAGGAGAACCTTCAGTACAAAGAATTGCATAACCATAGCCAAGGAGATAGGCTGCCTCCTGGCTGTAGGGTTTATAAGAGAAACATACTACCCGAAGTGACTCTCCAATGCGGTGTTAGTCACGAAAGCTAACAAAAAATGGAGGGATGTGTGTGGATTTCACAGACCTGAATAAAGCTTGCCCCAAAGACAGCTTCCCCTTGCCACGGATTGATATTGTCGTTGACACTATAGCAGGACACCGAATGCTAAGTTTTATGGACACATATTCAAGATACAATCAGATACGCATGAACCAGTTGGATGAAGAGAAGATGGCATTATCACCGACACAGGCCTTTACTGTTACCGAGTGATGCCTTTTAGGCTGAAGAACGCCGAGGCGACTTACCAAAAGCTGGCCAATCAGATGTTTAAACAGCAGATTGGGAAGACTATAGAGGTATACTCAATGACTTGTTGTTGAAAAGTAAGGAACCCACCCAACACCTAGTAGACCTAAAAGGATCTTTCGTTGTGCTTCGTAAGTATAAGATGAAATTGAACTCAGTGAAGTGTTCTTTCAGGGTAGATTCGGGAAAACTTTTGGGCTTCATTGTCTCTGAAAGAGGCATCAAGGCAAACGCTGAAAAGATTGGCGTCATCTTGAACATGAAGCCGCCTCAGTACATCGATGACCCCTAACGGTTGAGGGTAGAGTGGCAGCCTTGAATAGATTTGTGTCCAGGTCCACAGACAAATGTCTTCCCTTTTTTAGGGTTTTACGAAAGATACACCCATGGAACAAAGAATGCGATTAGGCTTTCCAAGAATTAAAGCATTATTTATCTAACCCACCTTTATTAAAGCAGCCTAATCATGAGGACACCTTATACGTATACCTGGTTGTATCCCCCCACGACTCTCTGTGGTCCTAGTCAAGGAAGATGAAGCAATACAAGCCTTAGTGTATTACACGAGTCGTGCATTAAGAGGTATCGAGACCAGATACCTGCGAATGGAAATGTTGGCGTTTGCTAATTGATAGCGCTAGGAGATTGCAGCCATATTTTTAGGCCCCATGAAGGTATTAACAGAACACCCCCTCGAGAGAATATTGCAAAAACTAGACAGCTCGGGGAGATTGGTCACATGGTTAGTAGAACTCAGCAAATTCGACATCGATTACATGCCAGGAGCACAGCGAACGAGCAGGCTTTGGAGATTTCATCCTCGAATTCACCAGATTCCCAGTAGAAGCTGAAGTTACACCACATCGACAACCCTGGCTAGTGTTCGTTGATGGATCCACCTTCCAAACGAGAGGAGGAATAGGGATCTACATGTGGGAGAAGCAGAACAAGAGTACTACTGCATGGCCACACTTGTATTTAAAACCACTAATAATGAAGCCAAGTATGAAGCCTTGATAGCTAGACTATCAATCATGAAAACTCTAGGCGTCACAGAGATTGAAGCAAATGTGGATTTTCAAATCGTGATAAACCAAGTAACCAGGGTGTACGCCACGAAAGGGGAGAAGCTCAGAAAATATATAAATCGAGTGCTGGAGATCCGTGACCAACTTGCCTATTTTACTCTTGAGCAGATAATGAGGGAGCATAACGCAATAGCAAACAAGCTAGCCAAAGCCACTTCTGCAAGGGATGAGGCGGATTTACCTTGGGAAGTACAAAGGAGAGAGTGATAGAAATCCCAGCAATCGGAGTACTGGTAAATCAAGTGGGACCTACAGGGCCGAGTGGGCCAAGGCAATATTAGAGTACTTGGACACAAGCAAACTCTCCGAGGAGAAAGAGACAACAAAGAATATCAAAAGGAACGCAGCGCGATCTGTCAGGATTGATGGAATCCTTTACAAAAAGGGTTTTGCCGCCCTTTTGTTAAGGTGCATCTCGTCTGAGGAAGCGCGGTACATCTTGGCGGAGCTACACGAGAGTGTCTGTGGCAACCATTTTGGCAAAAAGCCTTTGGCGAGGAAAGCCCTTAGGGTGGGCTACTATTGGCCCAATGCCTTAAGAAACGCCAAGCAGTTCGCAAAGAAGTGCATCAGATGCCAGATCTGTTCCCCTGTCCCATATTGTCCCCCTGAGAAATTATTTTCTATTACCGCTCTATGACTGTTCGCACAATGGGAGATTGATTTGGTAGGTCCCTTCTCACCAATAGGGGTACTACCACCATGGTGAGGGGTGGGGTGGACCCACTCCTACACCATGTGGGGGGAACTCTACCCTAGTACCAGGAGGTAGGGTTGAAACCACACCCAGCCCCCCACTCAATCCAATGACCCATTGGGTCTATAACTTATTTTTGGGTCTAAAATTCTTTTATAGACCCAAATTATAATATAATTAAAATTATAAATTAAAATTAAGGTATCATTGGATAGTGAGTTGAAATGACATGAGATGAGATAAGATGGTTTTAGATGAGTTGAATAAAATATTGTTATTTTTTTAATATTAATATTGTTTTGAGATTTGAAAAAATTGAATTTTTTATTCTATTTTGTATGAAAATTAGGGAAAGTTGTAATGATAAGATGAGATGAATTGAGATAACTTCTCAATCCAAATGGGGCGGAGGCCAAGTCAATCCATTAACTTGAATTCAACTTCAAATTTTTAACAAATCATATAGATCTATATACAATATATTTATATAAAATATTAAAAAAAATATTTTTTATATTAAATATGGGAGGGGTACGTAGTAGGGGGCGAGGCGGTGCCCTGCTTGAGTCAGCTAGCTTCCGCATGCGGGGCGGTGACCCTCACCCCCGTATGGGCAGTGCGGGGTAGCTCGCCCGCCTATGCTGGGGCAAGGCAAACTGGGGCTAGATAGTGGGGTAGCGGGGTGCTGGCTCCCGCTGCCCATCCATACTCACCAAGGAAGTGAGGGGTAAAACATATAGTCATTACTGTAGATTATTTCACAAAATGGGCGAAGACAGAGCCCCTTGCAACCATAATGGCAAAAGCCATCACCAAATGTTTGTGGAAGAACATTGTTTGCCGATTTGGCATCCCCACAGCATAATATCCAATAATGGGATGCAGTTTGGTTCAGAACATTATAAAGAATAGTGCAAAGAGCTGGGAATTCAAGCCAAGTACTTGTCACCAGGACACCCACAAGCTAATGGGCAGGCAGAGGCGACAAACAAATCCTTACTCGGGATTTTAAAAAGGAAGCTCATAGATAAGAAAGGAGAATGGGTGGAAGAGCTCTCAGGAGTGTTATGGGCCTATAGGACAATTGTGAAGACCCCAACGAGCAAAACACCATTCACATTGGCTTTTCGGAGCAAAGCAGTCACCCCGATAAAAGTCGGTTTGCCTATGCACCAAACCCGCCACTTTAGGCAACCTGAGAACAATAAGGCACTCGAGGAGCGGCTTGACCTCCAAGAAGAGAAAAGAGAAGAAGCTGAGATTCAAAATATCCTCAACAAAAGGAAGGCGGAGCACTATTTAAACAAAAGAGTCAAATCCATATCTTTTAAACTAGGCGATCTAGTGCTCAAAGAAACGGGAGTGACAACCCAAGACAAAGGAAAACTCGAACCACGATTGGAGGGGCCATACGTAGTAGTCGCTAGCAACCGACAGAGGTCATACCGCCTTAAGGACAATTAAGGAAAGGAGTTGTAACACTCTTGGAACGCCGAACATTTGAAGAAATTCTACCCTTGATTCTTTTATGAGATGTATTCAATAAAGCAAGATCAATAAAGGTGGATAGTTTTTCAATTTGCACGACCCCTTTACTTAGCCACCAAAGTTGAGTCCAAAAACTCGCGATACAACCAATGGGCGTGAAGGTCAAGAGACCCCACTACCCCTTTACTTAGCTACCAAAATCGAGTCCAAAAACTCATAGTGCAGCTAATAGGCGTGGAGGTCAAGGACCCCACGACCTCTTTACATAGCCACCAAAGTCGAGTCCAAAGATTCAAGGTGCAGCCAATGAGCATGGAGGTCAAGAGACCCCACGACCACCTTATTTAGCCATTAAAGTCCAGTCCAAAGACTCGTGGTATAGCCAATGGGCATGGAGGTCAAAAGACCCCCCGACCCTTTTACTTAGCTACCAAAGTCGAGTCCAAAGACTCACGGTGCAACCAATGAGCATGGAGGTTGAGAGGCCCCACGACCCCCTTACTTAGCCACCAAAGTCGAGTCAAAAGACTCGGGGTGCAGCCAATGGGCATGGAGTTCAAGAGACCCCATGACCCCTTCACTTAACCATCAAAGTCAAGTGCAAAGACTCGTGGTGGAACCAACTTAGCCATGCCCGGATGTTCACGTTGGAGTTGGCAGGCAGTGAACATGTGTATCAATAACATAAAACACGGACAAACCAAGCGCCAATGTTACAAAAAGAAACCTCAAAAGAAGCTGCAAATCATTAATGGAAAAAGAGGCTAAACCAGGAGCCAACATCATAAAAAGCACAAACTGAGGTTTATCACTACAGTGGTCTAAAATATTGTTTAGAAAAGAAAAAAAAAACATAAAATTTTCATAAAGGTGGAGCCGCGAGAGGCTTCGAAGGTGAAGGAGCATACAGGAAGGCGTCGGGCATAGTATTGCGCCCCAAAAAGTACACAAACTGGCATGAAACCTCATTAGGTTTGAAGGAATCAAGGTCCAACCACCTCAAGTCAGTCTGAGAATTAGTCAATGGGTGAGATCGTATGCGGGCCACGCCAGCCCCATATCCATACCCAAAGGTCCAATCCATAACAGCCCTGGCAGTCGCCAATTGTGGAAGCAAACGGGCCAGATCGCCCCCTGAAGCGGCCAATTCTGACTCCATTTCCAACAACCGTTGCTTTTGCTCATTCACTTTCGTATCTAAATGTAGCATGGTTTGGTTAATTTTTTCCTGCTTCGCATCGATCTCCTTTATGTACTTCTTGTAAGCAGTAAACTTGTCGAGCAGATCCTCGTAGGACCCCTCCATTCCTGACAGCTGAAGGCCAAATTGCCTAGGATAAAAAAAAGGGTGGAAAATGTCGTAGCAGACCATTTGTCTCGACTCACAGTGAACTCAACCCTTCAAAATCCCCCAATTTCTAAATCTTTCCCTGATGAAAATTTGTTTTCAGTCCAGGTTTTACCTTGGTATGCTGACTTGGTTAATTGTTTGGTGACAGAACAAACTCCAGCCCATTGGACAGCACAGGACATCAGGAAAATGAAGGCTGAGGCTAAGTTTTTCTTTTATGATGAGCCTTACTTATTTAAGTATTGTTCTGACCAGATAATTAGGAAATGTGTCCCTAATAATGAAATCTCTGTCATACTTACTTTCTGTCATTCTGAAGCCTGTGGTGGGCACTTTTCTGCCCACAAAACTGTTGCTAAAATTTTACAAAGTGGGTTTTACTGGCCAACAATGTTCAAAGACACCTACATTTTTTGTAAATCTTGTGAACCTTGTCAAAAATTGGGAGGGATTACCAAAAGAAACATGACGCCAATGCAACCAATTCTAGTTTTAGAAATTTTTTATTGTTGGGGCATAGACTTTATAGGACCATTTCCCTCCTCTTTTGGTTTTTTGTACATCTTGCTTGCTGTTGACTATGTGTCAAAATGGGTTGAAGCCATACCATCCAAAAATTGTGACCATCACATTGTTTTAAAATTTCTTAAGGAAAATATTTTTGCACGGTTTGGTATGCCTAAAGCTATAATTAGTGACAATGGGACCCATTTTTGCAACAAACCTCTTGCTGTTTTAATGAAAAAATATGGGATACATCACAAGGTTTCTACACCTTACCATCATTAGACCAATGGCCAAGCTGAATTGGCCAATAGGGAAATAAAACATATCCTTGAAAAAACTGTTAACCCTAATAAAAAGGACTGGTCTGAGAAGTTATCTGATGCACTTTGGGCATATAGGACTGCTTACAAAACAATTTTGGGAATGTCACCTTATAGACTAGTCTATGGTAAAGCATATCACTTGCATGTAGAGTTAGAACACAAAGCATACTGGGCCATTAAAAATTTTAACTTCAATACTGACCAATCTGGTTCATCTAGGAAACTGCAGATTGCTGAATTGGATGAACTCCGAAGGGATGCTTATGACAATGCAAAAATTTTCAAGGAGCGTATGAAGCACTTTCATGACAAACACATCCAAAGGAAAACCTTCAACCCAGACCAGCGAGTATTGTTGTACAACTCCAGACTACATCTCTTTCCTGGGAAGCTGAAATCCCAATGGAGTGGTCCTTATGTGGTAAAGGCTGTTTCTTCTCATGGAGCTGTGGAGCTCCTTAATCCTCAGAATGGCAATACTTTTAAAGTTAATGCTCAGAGACTTAAACCATTTTTCTCAAACTTTTCTCCTGAAGATACCACTTTAAGTCTCTTTGATCCCATTTCTTTTTAGATAAAATTGCTTGAACTTGCTAATAAGGCTTTCCCTTTGGATGTAGTATTTTTGTTTTCTGTGCATACTTCCATATGAACACTCCATACTCAGGTACTGCTTTCACTCATTTCATTTTCAGCTCTTAATGATTCCTATTCTGCATCATTGAGGACAATGCTTACATTAAGTTGGGGGGTGGTAGAAATTAATTTAAGTTTTAGGACAATTCACATTAGTGTTGCACATCTGTTAGAAATTAATTTAAGTTTTAGGACAATTCACATTAGTGTTGCACATCACAATGAACCACCAGAGGCATTGTCAATGATTGGTTTATAGATGGCAGCAACAGCTCCCTTCTTACACTTTTTGGGAAGCATGATCAGAATTGATTAAATAGAAGCCGATAGGAATTTGGGTCAAAAGAGGGGTTTATTCATGACATGTCTCTTCAACCATGAATGTTTTGTGCATTGTATAAAGGACTCCTGCTGGGTGTTGACACTAGTTACACTTAGACAACTTGGAACAACACTTTATGGTTATTAAACTAATCAGACTAAGCAATTGTTTAAGGTCTCTAATGAACCATATTTTGTTGGCTTAAGAAGAGTGCTGGTAAAATATCTATACTCTAAAAAAAAAATATATGGGACAAGCTAGGGATCTTATTTAAAAAGAAAGGGGGGGTACAGAAATGAGTATAATAAAAAAGGCTGCCTGCTCCCGAGACTCTTTGTATGAAAAGATCTTTCAAAGTGGAGCAGCGTGAAAGCCATTATTACAATGGTTTAGAATTAGAGAAAGACTTAAGGGGCCTACTTGAACAGCTACTATGGATGAGACAATTAATAACCTCTGGTGGTCACCCTTGGAGTCTTTACTTTTTATGAACACACAGCACTCAGCAGTACTCACTTTGCTCTGACACTTACTTTGGTTACTAGTCATTTCAGTGCATAAAATAAAATTCTTTTTAGAACCAAAATATCTATTGCATTCTTGAAATTTTGTCTAATTAGAGAGTTATCCTCATGAGAAGAGGGGTTAGTTGAGCTACCATGGGATGTAACCAAATAATTGCTAAGAGACTAGCAAAAGGTAAGTTGGGGGGTGTGATTGTTGAGATATTTTGGCTAAAATGTCCACCTAAAATAGAGTAAATCAAGACTGAATAGTTTCAAAAATAAGATGGAAAGAGAGATTTTAAGATTTATTGCTTATCTTGTGGATTCTCAATTTTAAGGAATAAAGTGATGATTTACTTAATGATTAAATGTTTTATCTATAGGTGATAAGGCCTAGGCCCGAAAGAAGGCCCAGAAGCATTAAGTAAAATGGCCCAACCCCATGCTCAACTCTTTAGCTCAGATGATGTCTCGGTTTCTCTTCAACAAATACAAAGGCTTCGAGAAGGCTCTCTTTAGAAGAGTAGAGTTGCGAAGTAAAAAAGAAAAGGTTAGAAGAGAGAGGGAAGAAGACGATGGAGGAAGGGGAGGATAAAAGGGAGTGGAGGCATGCAAGAAAGGGGGTCGTTGCACTCGGAATCTTTTCTTTTAGCCTGTTTATATTTGGAGAATATTTTATGTTTTTGTTTTCTTGTTTGGAGTTAGGGTTTCTGAATCATCTACCTCATGATGATTTGGGGCTAACTTCTTGTCTAGGGTTACAGAGGAAAGAGTTTTCTTTCCCCATTGTCGATTGTTTGTTGCTATTATACTTAGTTTATACTTGTTGTTGTATTCTCATGCTTTACCTACTATCGGTTGTGAAGTATCTCTTGCTCTTGAACTGTTGTAGACTCACGGCACAGCAGGACCTTGAAATAATCAAGGATCCTTCACCCTTTGAGTCTTGAGATAAAAGGGGATGATAATACAGTGAAGGTTTTATCTGTTGTTGATGTTTAATCTGTGTCTTTGTTCATTTAAATTCTGAAGTGTTAATATCTTGATTGAGTTAACATAAATAGTTACATCCAGCAGCTACAATCACATTGGTAGGAGGAACTCTAACCCTGTGCCCCTAGTTTACTCCTTTTGCCAAAAACAAATCAATTTCAGTTTCTGAGTTCTAAAAAGGTGGCTGTTTAGTTTTTGATTCTCATGCTTTTAAACATTGCAAATCTGGTTTTATGAAAGTATCTTCCTTAGAGTAATCACAAATCCTTACTTCAATTACTAAATCATTAAATCATCCCACATTCTTTGCGGTTTCAGAGTGCATAACTCAAAAGAGATTTGTTCCACCTTGTTAATATAGTTGTCCCAGTGGAAATGACCTTAGGCACTCCCACTACATTCTAAAATCTGCTTTTATACTTGGAAGCATTATTTGGTGAGTATCACCAAACATTTTCCTGGTACATACTTCCGCAAAGCACAAGTACACAGTAAGGAATGGGCCATACATGTAAAGGAAAGTACAACCAAACCAACAATGTCATTTCGAGGACAAAAAAATCTTCAAGCGTTGAGACATCTCTGCCACTGCTCCATCCTGAGGAGGGGTACGTAGGTGAGAAGGCCCCTCAACCCCTCCCATCATGGCTTGCTGCCCCTCCACATGGGCTCTCCCCAAAGAATGTGTCAAAGGTGTAGAAGAGGTGGCTGGAACCTCCACCTTTGGCATAGATGCACCCTAGTTCGTAGGGGTGGCAAATTCATCTCCTCCATCATCGTCTCCTCCAACTCCATGATCTCTTCCATCTCCATCCCCCACTTCCCTGGATGACCCACCCCCTCTCTAGGGGTTGAGAAATCCACGTCACCACCGAAGGATGAAGGGGTAGGGGAAGGATTGAAGACTCTTTCATGGTCTGTAGGCGGCGTCTCACCCCCCGAGACGCTTGTAGGGAAGGAACTTCGATTGGAGCCTTAGTTCTCATGATCATCAAGGTTTCCCCTCAAGAACAAATAGTCCACGGCATAACTTTGGGTGTCGCCATTAGTAGAAGTCACAGCTTCAAACGCCATAACCCCAACAACACCCAAAAAGAAGGCGTCATTTATGTCAGATGCAAACTCGCCACCACAGAGAGTCGAAACTGATGAGAGGAGAGAAGGGAACTCGAAAGGGGCCGTACCCATTGAGTCCAACCCTTTAATTTACGCCTCTTAAAATGGGAGCAATCAGGTAAAAAGAATCTATCAATGTTGGCAGGAGTCAAAAGCTTCTCAGTCCACAAGGCATCCTCATTATTTTTGGCCCAATTAAGGACTATGTCGACGCGAAAACATTCTTGGTTAGTTAGATCTATAAGAATTTTTTTGTCATCAGGGACCCTGCCCCAATTAGCCTAGATAGGGAAGTCCCGAATGGTCATTTAAGAGGCAAGGAATTCCCAACCACCACCAAAAATATTTTGTCACTATTTGGCATTTGAGTGGCTACTTTCGAATTCCGCCAAAAGTTGTGAGCAAACATGAAAACTATAGATATTACCCGATATGGGTACATCTCCCCCAGAGGTTCTAGAACCATACATAACACCACACATGAGCACAAAAGCACACGCCAAGCATGTGAATGAAATTCGGCAAAAGTCAATCAAAGGAGATCAATGACATTATGAATGGGGTAGATGAATGGAAGGTGCAAACGATGCATTAGGGCACAAACTACGAGAGCAACTCTCCTCAATAAGCCTTCCTTGTCAACAATGTCCTCCGAGGGAAGAGTGAAAACCACGGTGTCAGAGATGCGATATGAAGTCTTCAACTTTGTCAAGTCTTGGGCGATGAGTGTGGAGCACCGCATGAACCCCTCAAAGAAAGGTAAAGTTTAACCTTCAGAGGATTCGAGCACAAAATGGGAGGAAACCCTTGATAGGGCTTTGGGCAGAAGCTTGGCTAGGAACATAGGAAGAACCACCCTGAGCCATTGTTGGGCGAACTGGAAAAAACGAGATCAAAGAAAGTTGAGAAAAGAGTTAAGGAAGGAAATGAAACGAGAAGAGAAAATGACACAAAAAGATAAAAGAAATGGAGCGGGAAAAAGAAGCAATGATGAGCTATTCTTGGGAAGGCAAAAGGGTTATAGCACCGTCAGTTATCATTTTTAAAAAAAAATAATAATAATGAATAAAAGTGTGGGAACAATTACGGATGACGTGGGCCACACATTTAACATAACAAAAAGTTGAATCTTCCAAAGCCCAAACCTTAGTTAGCATAGACCCCCAACGGGATAAAAGGAGTAACGATCCCAGGGGTCATCCATCTGTCCAAAACTAGTGGGATAGAATGAAAGCACGAATTGATGAATTTCTCATGTGCAAGCATGAAGGAAATTACTGAGGTAACTAGAAGGGATATTTAAGGCCTCTGAGGAATAAGCACATGTGTTGGAAGGCCCAAGTCTGGGGCCTCAAAAATCAGGTATGATCTACAAGCATAGAGATTGAACTTATGGACACGTAATGGATAATATAGAGAATAGATAACGGCTCCAATGGATCAGGAAAGCTATCCTACCAATTTATTCGAGGGTTATAAAAAATAAACTCTGGAGCTAGCCATTACCAACACATTCATACTCCTATAAATAACACCTAAAGGTAACGTATAATTCATTCATTCATTCATATATCTATATTGAGATCACTTCTCTCTAACTTAGGCATTGAAGTTCCACTGGACACCCCGTGTCGCCATCTCATATATTACAGGTCATTCGTGAAGTTGGTGGTGTGAAACACGTCCTTAACACCAACCATATGTTCTGTTGGTTGAATAGCCCTTTTGGTATATATGGATTCTAGTCCCATCACACAAGATGTTGTTTATAATGGTACAGATTTTCTAACTGGCATAGCCAGCATATGTGACAAATTTTTGAAAAAAAAAATGCAACCTAAGATCATTCTTTTAAAAACACTATTTTTTTTTTTAAAAAAAAAAAGTAAAAATTCATACAATTTTTACTTTTAGCTTAAATACTGAAGTAGTCCCTAAATTTTTACTTTTATACAATTTAAACATTGTATTTTATAATTACTTCTTTCGTTCATCTCTTGCCAATTGAGCAAGCTAGCATAGTCTTTGCCATGTATTACCCAATGAACAATTGACAAGCATCCATTTTGAAGAACACCAGATTTTTAATTTTATAGTGATTCACTATCTTTTCTTTTAAGAGGATGGTACTCCAATTTTATTGATAACTCTCACTTATAATGAAGGAATACCTTATACAAATGGAGCATGGAGTTACAATGAAAATTGCAAAACCAAACTCATAAGGAAAAAAATGAAAATTAATAAAAAAGATTACAATGGTCCATAAAGAAAACTAGAGCAACAGTTAATACCAAAGGCTAGGAGCACCTACAGGATCTAAAGCAAACAGACCAGTCATGTGTTGAGGCAATTGAACAAGAGAAAAGAAACTTACTGATTACCAACGTGCCTTAATTTTAGCCAAGTGAGTATCGGTCGGATTAGCAAACGAATTGATTCATTTACATCTCTACACACCGTTGACTGTCATGACTTGATTTGAAAAAGAAGTTTAAAAATAAATTATCTTGCAAATCTAATTTTTTTCATGTAAGCGGCGTGGAAGGAGAATTATCTATTGGCTTCAAAATAGATCAAGTTACTCAAAAATATAGATTGCTCCCTTATATAAATATTGATATTTCAGTACATTCAAAGCACATACCATACATAAAGCAGTTGTAGCTCAAATAGATTAGCAACCGAGACCATTGTTAAAGCTACAAATTAGGGGTGGGCAGCGGGGCCCCGCCACCTATCCGCCCACCCGCCCTCCCCCCACCCAACCTTGACTGGCCTGAGCGGGGGCCCCGCCTGTCAAATGTGGGCTGCAAGCATCTATCTACATGTTAAATACATGCATGAACGGGGCCCTGGCTGGGCCTAGGCCCACCGAGATATTCCCCATCCGACCCACATCTATATAATTATATATAAATATATAATAGCTTTGTAATGAAAGAAACAATATTGACGTTGTTTCCCAAACATAACCCTAACTATAAAAGGGAAACTTTATCTCTCCTCTCTCCTCTCTTCCCAACCGTGGTCCTCTTTTCCCCTTCCGCTCTTGTCCCATGTTCTCTTCTCCCAATAGCCATCATCCTATCTTCTCTCTCTCATTTCTCTTCTCCTTCCTCTTCCTTTCTTCTTCTCCACCTCCTCTTCTAAGTCAACAGAGGACTTCTCTCAGTTGTCGCGGGTCATGCTTGTGTTAGAACTCTATGAGATGGGAGTTCTAACTTCTGTGGCTACGACCGTGGATGACGCCGTGACCGGTATACGAGCTTAATAACACACGGTAGCGACCATGGGCGATACAGAATTGCCCACAGCTCTCTAAAGATTTGTGCACATATCTGTAAGACCCATGACCGCGCCCATGGCTAGTGAATCTGTGCATTTATTTTTGAATTAATTTTGTATTTTTTTTTAGGTTTTTTTGTTTCTTTGGTTTTTTTTTTTTTGTTAGATTTCTTTTTATCTGTAGGTTTCTTTGGTTTTTGGTTTTTGTTTGGATATGAGATATTTTTAATGCTTTCTACGATTTTTTTTTTTTGGAGTTTCTTTTTGTAAGATTTGTATTCCAGTCCTCAGGAATCTATAATGCATTATTAGAATGGGTAGTGGACAGCTAGGGGGCCAATCTGTCCCCCAGCATCTGAACGAGGGCACCCGCCCACTGGGGTGGTGCTGGGGTTCAGGAGCCTAAAATGTCCCCCCCCCCCCCCCCCCCTAAAGAGGAGTGCGAATTGAGATTTTTCCCCACATCGTTAACTTGATGTGTTTTGAATTTTATATACAGGATCGGATGATGTAATTTTTTTGCTTATATTTTGGGGACAAGTTACTTATTGATAATTTAGGTTGTGTTTTGTTTAAATATTTCTTGTACAGTTAATTAGTTTTAAATGACTATCCTTTTATTTTCCATAGGGAATTAACTATATAGGGACGCGCGAGACTCTCATAAGGAGGGAGGCTACAAAATTGGACCTAAGGCAAGTTGTAGGGACATGCATGCCATGTCTCATCAGTCACTCAATCTATACCATTCTTCAAGTCCAAAGAAAAAATGGACGGCTAAATTCGAATGTCTCTCATTCAAGTAAAACGAAAGTCAAAGGTAACATCAAGTGCCATGGGGATTGTAACTGACAATCTTACCATATAAAAGGCAATGGACGATAGTCAGTATCCCACTTTAGAGATCATAAAGGACTTCAACGCTTTTTTTCTTCTCTATTCGAAGGCTTCAAGGAATCCAAGAGCTCAGAGTCTTTATCAACCTAAGGATCATCACTCTAGCGTGGTCATTAGTATTTAGAATACTATCAAGGTAGGTTCACTCTTACGACCATACTAGAATGTGGGGTAAATGCTTATATGTATATTAGGATTTGCATATTCCACTTCTTATCTCATTCTCTCATGAAAGTGAAAACTTTTCTCATTATATTTAAGGAATACTTTAACAATGTGATTTAACGTGATGTGCTTTCAATGTGCTTTATACTCATGTGATCGGGTTGAAGACTCTCTGTACCATTCCTGAGTGGCACATTGCCATGAGTTTCATATGGGTAGAGGGATTCTCCGCGATGATCGGGGTGAGGCATTTTCGTATTGACTTCACTTGATATCGCAAATAGAGAGAGTCCCCACCTTGATCAGGTGGAGTGTCCTTGGTGGTGTTTTGGTGGAGGTGTTCCACATGTTGACCAGGTAAAGAGATTTCCTGTGTCGAATGAGCGGAGTGATTTTCTATTGATTTTTTGTGAATGTATTCACATGTTGACCGGGTAGAGAGATTCTCTATGTCGAATGACGGAGTGATTCCCCGTACTTGATGATACTTATGGATGTATATGTTTTGCTTAGAGGATGATTCCTCTCCAGGCTTGGGAATACATGTGTTTAGGCTCAGAAGTTGATTCCTTGCCATGTTTAAAATGTCCTCTAATCTTATTTATATGAATCGGTGCATGCATATTCACTATCATTGTCTTTCATTCCTAATACTAGCATGGGTTTTAACTTACTGATATTTCTTCAAAATCTCACTTTGGTGGCCCACCTGTGGGTTGGTTCTTTGGTGCCGTAGTCCTTGATGCAAATGTAACCCAGGAACATTTCCCTGAGGAAGATAGACCAGCCCAGCCCAACCCATAGAATAACCACAGAGGTCTATCTCCATTTTGGTTTTATACTTCATAAATTAAGATGTTCATTCTAGTTGGGTGACGGGTACTTTGTGGATTGATGTATTTTGATGTAAGCGATGACCATATGATGGTGTGTAACTATATTTGGGACAAAGTGATAGTGGCATTTGGATATTATTAATATTACTATTATTAAAGAGTATTTTTATACTGCTTTGGTACTATTAGATTAGTCTCTGACTAATCCCTTTACAAATTTAGCAATGATTTACTACGACTCGTGTGCTTAGCATATGAACACGCATCTTTCTTATGAATGCGAGGGATATAGCCGGTTGGCTAGCATCCTTGGTCGGGGGCACCACAACTTGGTATCAAAGCTTTACGACTTTGGGTAAATCCAAAATGTCACTTAGGATCAGTACTAGAGTAATAGGATACGATCTATAGCACAATAGACTTGAATCTTTAAGTACTATAGGCTTGATATGTGGTAAGTAAATTAGGGTCAGGTAAGAGAGTGATAGGCTTGGATTTGTGTGGTAGGATTTTGGTATGGTGCAATCGAGAGTTTCGCGCAATGGACGACCCAATGGCGATCACGTAGGAGATCAACCCAGTAATGATGGAAGCCATGAAGTGGTCCGAGTGATCGACCGTATTTTCATAAATGGAGGAGTGAATGCACATCTGCTTGAAATAGTTACCCAATTAATTTTAACTAATTATTTAAAGCTCATACATATCATAAAGAAAAGGGTGCTCGAATCAAGCAGCCATGGTTGTTTGATTGTGTTAGGCACTTCATGAAATCAAATCAAAATATCAAAAGATTTACGATCTTGATAAAGAACCTTAATGATCATGTGATAGATCAGAATAACGTAAAAGGAAATTGAAAAGGAAGAAGTGAAAGATGAAATGTATTTTTAAGGACCGTCCAAAAACTAACAATTAGGATCACTTTGATGCTTCGTGATAAGTGTCAATTGGACCAACAAGGCGCTACGAAAGCACCCCACAGCCACGCATATATGCGTGAACCATACTCTTATCCACGCATGCCAAAATACACCAAGTGTACAATTAAGCATGCAAACGTACAATAGCATGTGAAGTGCAAGCGTTAATAAATGCATACTTTGCATTCTCTTTCTTAGAGCATTCCAAATAGTTTGTGTATATTTTCTTTGTAATACATCACTAGAATTCACTTTTTTCATTTTAACTGATAACTTTTATAATATATCATACATTATTTTTTTTTATATCATTTAAATATTTTTTTGAATATTTTATTAGTTTTAAATATTTTTTCTAATTGCTAATAAATTTACAATAACTACTCATATACAATATAATATAATATAATTTCTTCCTAAACAAAAAAGAAAAAAAATTATAAGAAAAAAATTAAAAATAAAATTCAAAGATGAAAAAAGTGCATGCCACTATATTATGAGAAAAAAAATTAGAAATATTAGATGCTTGGGAGATCATTTCATTCCTAGTTATGCATCTAGTAAAATATTAAAGTCAATTTCATCTGGCAAGTCATGTTAAGATTAGGAAGACAAAGTGGAAAGAGAAATTAATGAATAAAAAAAATTACATTGATGAACAGCATGACCAACTAAATGCAATTATTTTTTAATAATAAATTTTATTATTTTTTAATAAAAATAAAAAGTATTTACACAATTATCTAATATTATTAAAACAAAATATTGTTGTATGATGCAATTAGTTTAAATAGAAAAGGCCCAGAGTGAGTAGGCAGGAGGTCTGATCTCTTCTAGCTGATAGGCAACTGTTGCTTACGGAGATTGGTGGCAAATTAAACTTGTTGTAATATAGTAGGCAGACAACAACACATGAAAGCTGGAAAAAACATAAAAAGAAAAGAGAAAATGGAGTGATAGCTATCATATGCGTACGTACGAAGCATGGGAAAGAGATCAGAAGGAGAGGGCATGGCTGGCTAGTAGCTAGGTTACTGGGAATCTTTCTGCAAGGAATTTGAGACTATTAATTGCTGCCCTATCTCTTAGCCAGCTCTTCTTCGATCTTTGAAATTTGGTCGGATGTATATGGTCTGTGCAACCATATGCATAAAGCGATTGGTCAAGAAAGTGCAGCTACTCTCTCTCTCTCTCTCTATCCCTGATCTATTTTTCTCACGTGCACAGCTTCTGCATTTGAGTGTACGTGACATGTGTCTTGATTCTCCCAAATATTATTCAAAGTTGTTCTAATATATAGAGAAATATTTTTAAAAATAATTATTTTTATTATAAAATATATATAATTTAATAATTTATAAGTTTATGATTATAAGACTTCTCATACATATAATGAAATGGCCTCGAGAACACAATACTACTTCTCGAGACTCTTTTATTAATAAGTAATTTACAAGATGCGATGTCAAATATTATAATTAAAAACTTAATTAGTGTATTGTTTCATGTTTATCATAATTAAGATGCGGTACTATTGGTCGGACTGTTTATCGTTGGATGTACTGCTAGTATAAAGTTTTTTATTTTTATTTTTTAAAATATTTTTTTAACATTCTTAATTATTAAAATATATATATATATATATACAACTTCACGAAAATTTCTTAACTATTAAAAAAATAAAATATTCGAGCGATAATTTTAAACAGTAAATTTGATAACTTTTAATAATAAATTTAAGAGGCTAAGATCTGGTTTATCTATTCATTTAAGTTTTTTCAAACTCCAAAAAAAAATATTCGAGCGTTATTTCATCTCAACTCATTGAAAGAATTTTGCTAGTGAATGATGAAACTCAGATGCTAAAAACTAAAAAGATGATGAGAGATAAAGGGGACAGTGGAAGTAGTACCAAAATGATCTGAATGGTCGGCTTGACATTTGTCTTCTACTACTCATATTTGTACGTACCCTCAAAAACTGAATCGATCGAGGCTGCAGCAAGCAAGATCTGAAAAGGTTTGAATCGAGCAGCAGGGCAGGCGGAGCAGCCAAGTTAACTCAGCATGCAATTGCATGGACAAGTGTCAGCCACATGAAACAGACTACTGTATATCCTTTCTCATCGTAAAGCAAAATCTGAAAAGGATCAATGGACTGTCACATTGAGCTGCTAAACATGCACACTAGGACGTAGATCATGAATTAAAAGTGCTGTTTGGCATCTCGGATTAATTAATTCATCGTATGATGAATTAGTTTGGATTCAGAAATGAATTCAGATGATTTTAGAAGAGTTGAATAATATATTATTAAATATATTATTTTTAATATCATTATTATTTTAAAATTTTAAAAAGTTGAATTATTTATTATATTTTGTATAAAAATTTGAAAAAATTATAATGATAAGATAATATGAGTTAAAATGAATTTTGAACGCAAATAAAGAAAATGCTTGAAAAAAAAAGACTAATCTGATCATGATCATTTTGACTCATAAAAATGATCATCGATCTTTAGGTTTTCATTGTATCTAATATCCAAATTAACTTTGGAATAATATATAATAATCTTCCTGACCTGGCCATGAAAATGCTATAAATTCTGCCAAAAATTGATCATCTATACGACTAATTAGTATATACCAGAGATCATCTATGAAAGATTAGAAATATGTCTTTTTTTAAACCCAAAAGTAGTTTGGTTGAAAACATGATTTCTAAAAGTTCAAAATCATGCAATGTCTAACATTATTCTCTACATGACCTGCAGATCAAGCGCATTAATGTCTAGAGCAGTTCAGTTCCTCACTACTTCATGCAAATATATACATAAATGTACAGTAAAATCAGCGCCTTTGTGGAAAGAGAAACACTACTTACAACCGGCCATTGCGTAACTGATGCAACCGGCACATTTTTTCATGAAAATTTTTATTTTTTTAAATTTCATTCTTTGAACATTGCTCTACATGCGAGTCCTGCATGTCGACATACCTAGCTAATTAGCTCATAGCATAAGCTTTTATTCCTACATACATCTCCAAACTTTATACATACATCTCTAGTTGGTGTTTATAAAACTTTCCATGATTGATGATCAGCTCTAAGAGATATCGGAATTAATTCCCATCAGAGTTATAGGCACTTGGGTGTGGAGTTGAAGAGACAGTTGGGTTTGGAGTTGAAGACACAAAGCTTTCGCCACTACTGCCCTCTGATCCTCTAATCCTTCCCAATGCCTCTCCTACCCTTGAAATCACGGACACAACTGTCTCGGCCAAGCTCTCAAAAATCTAAGCTTTGATTTGGCCTTTCTTTGGGGGAAAGTTTGCATTTTTCTTCTTCTTAGGATTGGTAGAAGCTGATGCCATAGGCTTAAAAAGTTGATTGATCTGATATGCAAAAATGCAGGGCACAAACAAAAAAACCAAAGAAGAAGCTGGAGCAGAGGTTGATGAGGTGGAGTGGTTGGAGCTTTTGCAGAATACTTGTAAGCGAGAATTAGCAAGGTCTGTCCGTGAAACTTCAGTATTGTAGTTATGACAGACAGAGTGAGAAGGAGAGTGCGGGGTTGGGAGATGGTATTGGCTGTTGGTGAATAAAATATTAAAAAAATAAAATTTTTCATGAAAAAGCGTGCCGGTTGCGTCGATTATGCAATGGCCGATTGTAAGTAGTGTTTCTCTTGTGGAAAACCTTTTCATGCATGGTACTTGATCACCTGATAATATATCTGATTAGAGCATTGGCAACATTGGCAATGGTGTAGCGAAAGCTAAAAATTAAAATAATTCAATTTTTTAAAATTTTAAAATAAAAATTATATTAAAAAATTATATTCTAATAATATTTTAACTTTATAATCTTTTTATTCAATTTTTCTCTCTTTTCTCAAAATCCAATAAATACTTAACTCAAATTATCTTCCTAATATTCATAAATTATTTTATTATTATTTACAAAATTAATTCTTATCTCTTCATCTCATTTCCCTCCAAGCATCCCCTTAAGAGCATCCACATTGGCTTGGCTAAATGGAAAAATTAGTAAAAATTTAGATAATTGATGTTAAAAACACCCCACATTGGATTGGTCAAATTTAAAATAAGATGGACTTCTGCTATAGTGGTTAGGCAAAGATGGAGAACCACTATTGATTCACCAAATATTAAAATACTAATTTCTCACTCCAAGTAAACATTAAAATATTAATTTCTCACTCCAATAAATATACTATTTGGTTTGTAATTAAGAAATTTAGATAGAATTTTAAATGAGTTTAATCAAATATTTTTTGTTATTAGTATTAAATGAATTTTAAAAATATGATTTTTTTAATATTAATTTAATTAGAATATAATTATGATTAATATTAAATTGGTATAATTATAAAATGTTATACAAATAAATTAAATAAAAAATTATTAATTTAATAATATTTTATTATTATATAGAGAATGAATAGATAATCTAATATAGAGATTGCATTTAAATAAAATAGATAAATATAAAAAAAAAAGTGATATTAACTAAATTTTAAATATTTATTTAGTCAAGCGAATGTTAATCCTAAGTACATCATTAATTCTGGGCAAATTCATGTCTCAATCTTTAGACACAAACACAATCCTTCGGATAGAGAGATTAAAGCCCTAGCTCGCTGCAGCAGCCTGCTGGCCTGGCCGGGGTACGTACGTCCTATGGAAAAAGGTTGATGATCTATTTCCTTCCACCAATGGCTAGCACCCGCCCCGTACAAAACACACAAAAAGCTCACACATTTCAAGGTAACTACCATTGCTGAACCGATGTAGAGCCCCCATAACTTCATCTCTTTGAATCTGACACTCATGTTACTGTTCTATCTTTTGTACGTACTTCATCAGTATGCCCATATTATGGCCTTTTTTCTCGTATTTTTTTTTCTTGGGGAAGTGCCAATCACTTGCCCTTTTTATCTCTCTCTCCATAAATATAACCCTAGCTAGCTCGTGTAGCAGTAGCAGCAGGAGTGCTGTGGATCCTGGAACTGCTAGTCCGTATCGATTATTTATTGCTGTATCTTTCTTTTTCTAGATTTGTCTCTTCACTTTCCGTTAATCTCGTCGTCTTTTTGGCTTCTTTTTCAGAATTAAAATGATTTCCATGGATCAAGCTACTTGTTCTAAATCATTACTGTTACTTCTCTTTCACTTACCATTTTCCCTATCACGCAACTTCTGAGAGGGAGAAGAAAAAGAAAACATTATAAGATGCCGATCGAGGAGCATAAACTTACTGTATTTGGAGGAGACTTTCCTTTGAAGCAAATGTGCAAAGAAAGAAAGGTGCTTGTGTTGAAAAGTGCGGAGGAAAAGTTGCTGAATTCTAAGGTGAGATCATATATATTTTGCAGATTCAAATACCCTTCTCCTTCTCTCTCTCTCTCTCTCGCTCTAGGGCTAGTGCTTTATAGAGCTCTACAGATGACATCAATTTTTCTTCTCTTTTTCATTGTGTTGAACGAAGATCATTTTAAGCAGAGACTGCAATGGCTGGACAAGAAGAACATGATGATCTTCTAAGCAATATGAAGCCAAACTTTGATTTATATCCCAGGTAAAATACAAAGTCCATGCTTCTTTTTATTGCTGTTATTTACCTTGCTTCTTTTCTCTTTTTCCTTCCCTTTTTGAGGGTTTTTTCCCCATGTATTACTCGTGTCACCATTTGAGAGAATGGAGGCTGTTGGCTTAGA
Source organism: Cyclocarya paliurus (assembly GCA_029856935.1). Taxonomy (NCBI): domain Eukaryota; kingdom Viridiplantae; phylum Streptophyta; class Magnoliopsida; order Fagales; family Juglandaceae; genus Cyclocarya; species Cyclocarya paliurus. The sequence continues at coordinate 28,539,286 of CM056947.1, forward strand.
TTGTTGTGGGAATGGATACTCCCAATTTTCTTTTTGGATTTTGTGTGAAAAACAACCACTAAATTCGCTGCTGGTTCGTGCGGAGTACGAATTATAAGACGATTTGCAGTAATCCTAGCATGGATATAGCTGTAGTACGTCATGCACACCTCGAGTATTGGGACATGTCTTGTCTCCACTTACCCTTTTTTTTTTCCCGTAATTATTGGAAATAAAACAATATGATGATCATCATCACCTCGATTCTGATCTTCGATCCCTCCCAGTACTCCTCACCCTCTGTGCCACCACCATCACCTGCAGGCTGATCTCTCACTCTCTCTCTCAAAAGAGAATAGTTATATATCATTGCCCTAGCCCATTCCAATTATGGTAATATCCCCATTCTGGATGAAGATTTGCAATTTATGAATAGATAGTACTGAATTGAATCCATGTATGTGTACGCATGCGTGATAGGTTCAGGTTCACTGTACAAGTTAATTAATGCCCCTTAATTCAAACTAGGGGATGTTTGGATCATGTAAAATCTTAGGAAGTTTTTGTGAACATTTTATAGCTTTTTACTTAAATGTGGATGTCACCTTAAAAATATATATATAAATAATGGATTTAATGTTCTTTGTAAAAAAATAAAATAAATTAGTTTTTATTTATATGAAAATAATATTTTAATGAAGAGATGAAATATATTAAAATGGGAAGTATTATTGTTTAAAAAGAAAATGTGGAGAATATAATTTACTGTAGATATATAGAAAACTATTTTTATATATATGCCATATCTCACAGAAGTGACTAGCTTGTCTTTGTGTCCTGAAAAATAGTATATTCAAATTCAGTAGCCAAACCCTTTTTTTTACCTAAAAAAAAACCGAACTTTTTAATCTAATCTTAAAAAAACATTATTAAAAAAACTTAATTTGTTCTTTGTTTCTCTTACTTATATATATAAATTGTCTTTGTCTACAAAAAATTTAACATATTTAACTTCTTCATTGGCTACCCAAGATCTTTAATATTCACACATAATGATGCACTATATATATCCCAGTATTCATGATATTGTACTAAGAACAAACAGCACATGAGATTATCCATACATAGATAGACAAATACTAGCTCATTCCTTTATATGCACAGTTCTTTTTTTTTTTTTATAAACAAACATCTTCATTTGAGATCAACAATTACAGACATTTATCAAGCCAAATGGCTTGAGAAAGAAAGTCTGGAAAAGAATTCCACCACATCTCAATACTATCAATTCTCCAAACATTATGGGCAAGCTGATGAGCTACCATATTCTCCTCCTTATACACATGATTAAAAGAACAACTTCCAAAGCAATATTTCAGCCTCTGTACTTCTGCAAACAGAATCCCGTGAATGGAGCCCCCCATGTCATTTTGTTGTAAGGATTGCACTAGCAACAAGCAATCACTTTCAACTAGTATATTCGAGATACCCATAATAGAACACAGATGAAGACCCCTAAAAACTGCTAACATGTCAATAGCCTCTGGGTCTTCAACTTCACTTTCAATTTTACTTGCAGCCATTACCACATTTCCTTTTGCATCTCTCAGAATTATACCTACCCCAGCTTTTTGAAAATCCTTAAACATAGCTCCATCTATGTTAAGCTTGAGCACACCTGCAGGAGGAGGCTTCCAAGTGAGATGATTTCTGAGCTGAACTTGTGATTTCACAGAAACTACTTTGAAACTGTGAAGTAATCCCAAAGCATGATTGGACACTTGGTTAGGACTTAACCTGATCTTTTCAAATTCCAACTTATTTCTCTTATACCAGAACCCCCACGCAAGACTGAAAAATTGAGCCAAATTGTTAGAATCCTTACCCTCAATGAACTGCATAGCCAGGTCAGTAACATTTAGGAAATTCTTTTGAATTAATGAAGAATATATATAAATTATATATATGCACAGTTCTAAATTAACTTAATCATGTACAAAGTCATGCATATATATATATATATGAATGTATGTATGAGAATATGAATTTAATATAAAGATTCAAGCCTGACCTTTTGAGAGATCGAAGAAGATTAGGAGTGATATTGGACAAATTAGAAAAAACAGAAACATTGAAACAGTCTATCTAATTAATTATAATTACCATCCCCTGGCCCCTCAGCTAGCTTGTGCAATTTGTAATTGTATGTGTCACAAGCTAGGCACGTGTAGTAAGATTATAAAAGCAATTAATTATATATAGAATAATTAATTACTCCCTTTATTTTTTGGAAGGAATTAGTCCCTTAAACACTTGTTGAACATAAGTTAGCAAGCAGAATTAATTAATGTAGGTGATTTGGGTATATTGCGTCTGTAAACTAAGTCAACATGAAGGGACAGCCTCATGATGTAGGTGTACGTATTATGTAGACAGCAAGCAAGTACAAAGCACATGAGTAAAACTACTGTTCATAAATTAATTTAAGGGCTTTGGGCCTATTTGACAATACAATTTTTCTAAGATATTCTCATATTATTTTACTATTATTTACTAATTATTCATTATTATTCACAAGATATTCATATAAATTACTATTTCACTATTATTTACAGATCATCTAAAATACTATTTTATAAATTTATATTATATTTATAGGGAGAGAGAGAAATTAAGCTAATGCAAATTGCAGACACTGAGTAGTCTGTCAAGATTCTATTACGAAGGTTATAATTTAAATAATTAAATATATCATTTTCTATTATCTTAAATTTTTAGAACAAGTGGTGATTTTACATGATGATATCAAAGCATGAGTCTTAAGTTAGAACCCGAAGTACTTTGCTAGTTAAATATTTCACAAGATGAACCCACTTATTGAAAGAGAGGTTGGCCAAACATGAGAGTGTTAAGAATATAATGTAAATAATTAAATCCACATTCTTTTCTCAATTTAAAATTTTACTATAAATGATGATTTGACATTTACAATTAAATAGTACTTGAATACCACTTTCACTTTGTCCAATTCATCTACCTTACTATCAAGCAAGCATGCAAACGTATTAATGCTAGAAAATAACAAGTTGAAGTTAAAGGAAATGTATAAAAAAAAAATCTCAGAACTCATAATGTTCTGCTGTAATAGCATCCAGCTTCTAATTAAAGTTCATCTTCCAATCTTTGGACATAAATAATGACTATAAAAGTTAAAGAGTAATATTAGATACAAATCCCAAATAAATAATCTGCACAAGCCCTTTGTAAAAAAAATGAGTCTCATTAAAAAAGAATAATTGTACTTTATACTTTTCATGGTGGTATCTACTTTTTTATAAAGAGACTGCACGGGACTTGTCTATTTTAAACTTGAAAAAATCAATAGTACTATATATATATATATATATATATATATATTAAAATATTATATACTGAGGATCAAATTAAAAGTACTACTAAAGCTATTTAAATCCATATGATCATCATGCAATATTCACCTAGTGTTAGATCAGAATATCACTCAAAGCAACTATATATTATACTCGCTCCATGTAGTCAAGTACTATTATAGTTCATAAAATATTATATTAAAAAAAAAGAAAAGAAAAATATTTAGATTTCTATTAGAATTCCAACTAATTATGTAATGATTTTTGACATTTTTGTTTGTTAATATTGGAATTTTTCACTTGTGATATATTATAATTATCACTATAAAATTAAGTGCATCATATAAAATTAAATTAATAAATATCCTGATAATATTCTTTTTGTTATTTGAATCATATTTATATAAATTAATTTCTTATATTATATATACGTACACATGAGAACATGATTAATATAAATTTTGAAAATCACTAGTTTTTTTTTTTAACTATTTTAGTATTAATTTGCCTCTTCCCTAAAGATAATTAAATATTTATGGATGCACCATGCCACTAGTATCGAAGTCAACTTGACAACACCATTGATAATTATATATGGGGTATATATAAAGCAACCAAACATACAGCACATGAGATCTTGAAGAGAATGTCAAGAATTTCTGTGGGACAGGGAGATTTTAGTATTATACATTAATAAGATGTTGTATATAATATTTAATTATCTTGGAAATCTCACATTGCATGGGTTTGTAGTAGATTAATCTAGGATATAAATGATTATGTTGATCGGTACTACTTTCAATTGTATATTTTCTTTCTCATTAATTGCTAGATTGCAGTTGTTTTAGGTTAATCTAGCTAGGGTATAAAATAATGGCTGTGTTGAGTTTCAATTGTACCCTCCCTCTTTTTGTGGATTTTTTTTTTTTTAATCTAAAAGGTTATTATATTTTTTTTATTGGCTAGCATCGGGTGTCCTAGAACTCAAAGGTTTATATATATATATATATATAGAGAGAGAGAGAGAGAGAGAGAGAGTAGTACTGATATATACAGTTTTGCATTTCCATTGATAAAAATAGAGTCCACCATTAAAAAATGATTATTTTATGTTGTTCCAAATTTGTCCACTTTTTTTATAAAAAAAAAAAAAAAAAAAACTGCATGTAGAGATTGCATAGTTGCATTTGGGTAGTGAGGTATTTTTAGGTATTCTGTGAATAGTAAAAAAGTAATGATAGAATATTAAATAGTAGTAAAAAGTAAGTAAAAAATAATAATAAAATAATTAATAATAATGAGGTGTTCTGAAAATATAAGTATTCTGAGTACCCTAATTAAGACTCTATACAAATAATTTTCCTATTATAGATCATGTATGCAATTTGGTATTACAACAATTCCTATTCCTTTTTATATTTTTTGTGAACAGAATTAATGTACGCAAATTGGGCCCCCAACTGAAAATTTAGGGTTTCTTTATGTAGCAAATGGAAAGCTGAACATGCATTGTTTTCCCAATGTAAAATGTCAGCTTCGAATATGGGTATGCATAGGACATGATCATCTTTAGTGGGCCTACCGCTATAAAGTTACCATTATATATAGTCACTGATTCACACAGTAAAAGTAGTATAGGGGCTATAAAAGCCCATCTGGTTGCAGAGAGATACTGTCAATATAAAACCAACAAATTATGTAGACATGATGGATGGGCTCAAAGCAGAAATCACGTACACATGATGGTTTGAAACTCAAATGGTCCTGACCCTCACAAAAATAATGGGAATTGGGTTAAGAATGAGGCCATTCACATAATTTAATGAGTGAAAAACTCTATTCGTAGGTCGGTGTGTAAAGCATACCTGCTGACATGACAAAACTTGATTTTTCTCTTGTAATTCAAGTTTTTCATTTTAACAACACGAAAGATGTGTTTTACGCACCGACTCACATGAAGGACGGGTCCTGACCCTCGCACCCACACGGTTGGAATGGGGCTAGGATAACTATTAGTTGAAGGCACAGATGGTGTGCGTGCAGGGTGGAAAAGGCCAGAGAACTCGTCCCCATTGTGTGCCCAGTCGGCTGCAGAGATGGCCCGGTGGAGGGAGGGGTTAATATTCCTCTCCACCATGCCATCATTTTCATTAATTTTATCCTTTTTTCTCTTTTCTTTTTTACTTTTCTTTTGATCTTTTAACTTCAAATTTGGGTGGTTTCTTATGCATGCATGCATGAATGATACTATCACATGATATTCAACCTGTTATTTTTATGATGAAAAAATATATTTCTAAGTCTGCTTATAACTAATTAACACTACTCAACACATTGTTAATGTGATTCCACGTAAGTTAGCATAAAAAAGAATTAATCTTTTTAATTACTTCTTATAATTAATCTTTAATTACTTCCAAACTATGTTACTTTGTGTTAAGACTATTGTATTAGATGGGGGCCGAGTAATTTTAGTAACTTGTATGCGTCTTTTTTCGTTCGTAGGCTGTAGTTAGGCATCTCTCACTTGTATACCACATGTATACTCGGGCTATGCCTAGTTTTGAAGATCAATAAATTTTATTAATTATAAAAATAAAAAAATTATAATGGAATCCACAATAAATTGTAGTATTCATGCATTAATACATACACCAACTTGTATATATAGCAAAACTCTTGTATTATTGTAATTAAGTGACATTTCAATCATTTTGATTTCAGGACAACCAGCACGTCATTCTAGCAAATGTCCTTTAATTTGATCTCAATATGCATATAGATGAGCCACTTAATTGGATGATATGGTTTCTTGGTCGACCGAAGTAAATTGAGTTGGACGATGTATATGCATGCATGCATGAATGTGTAGCCTATGAAGATATGCATCATCAAGGTACGTACCTCTCCATAATAATTTCTCGTCTTTTTTATAATTTGGTTATAGAGGATCTCAAAAATCTGAAAAACGAATCTCACAAATCGAGAATTAGTTGCTAATCAATTCATTAAACACGTAAATTTATTTTTATATATATTGGGATATTTAGAAAGATGATCATCTTTACCTTTAGATCTCGTTTTGTAATCATTCACATCCTCGCTTATTGTCAACTAATTCATATATAAATTGTTGAAAAAGTAGTAAAACCGTTCGTTTGTTTTCAAAGATTAGATAAGATGAGTTAATATTAAAATTAAAAAATTGAATAAAATATTATTAGAATATTATTTTTATTTTGATATTTGAAAAAATTAAATTGTTTATTTTATTTTATGTAGAAATTTAAAAAAATTATAATGATGAGATGAAAAGTTTTTAAAATTTTGAGTTTTAGTCTTGAAAGCGATTAAATATAAACTACTACTTTGGGAATGCAGCGTACTTAGGAATTTAAAACAAATGTACCATGAGACGATTTACTAATTGCAAGTATAAGTCCATGGAATATTATTTAGATAACTTTTATTCGCAACTTAATTCCTGAATGCCCTTATACAAATAAAGGACATATATGTTTTCCCTGTCTTGTCCGCAGCAGCAGTAGTAGTAGTAGTCAGGACTTAGAACTGATCTATGGTTAGGTTTGGATATTGAGGTAATTTTAGATGATTTGTAAATAATAATGAAAAAAATAGTTAATAATAATGAAAAATTAATAAATAGTTTGTGAATAGTAATAAACTATTTGTAAATAGTAGTGAAGTAGACTACTTCACTTACCAAACATAGCTTTAGAGATGTTTGGAAAATGAGATGAGATGAGATGGAAAATATGTCAATATTAGTGAAATAGTTTAAGTTAAGATATTTTATTAGGTTTTAAGAAAAGAGAGATAAAAAGTTAAATAAAAATATTATAAAATTAAAATATTGTTATAATATAATTTTTTAATATTATTCTTGTTTTGAAATTTAAAAAAAATTATTTTTTTTTTTATGTTTTGTTTGAAAGTTTGGAAAAATTGTAATAACTAGAAATGATTATATAAAAAAGTTAAGATTTAAAATTTGAGTGATATTTGAGAAGGAAATTATATGAAAAATAAGATGTTTACATCCCAAACAATCCCTTAATTAATTATCTTCAAACTTTTAAAATTCTTCTCCGAAAATTTTGGAGGGTTGATTAATGTATTTCATATCTTGCTTTCATGCTTGATTCTTCAAGATGGGGCCTGTTGCTGAAGCATGGAAATCATTAATTAGTACATGGTAATTAAGAGTGACAAAATTAGCATGGACTCGATATTGGTATATTATTAGATCAGGTTTTGGCCACCAATTTTGAATGTTAGGTTTAGTAGAAGAATAAGGAAATTGGCTAAAGAGCTAAGCTAGCTTTCGAGTTTTCAAGCAAGATAAAAATATTTTGAGAGAATAATTTGTGTTTGACTATAAATAAATAAATATAAATATAATATATATTTATAGGTATAGAGTTGAAAACCCAAAAGCTGATCTCCTTAATTAATTAAGATAATTTTTTCTTATAAATTATTAGTTACCCCATTTTTTGTAGTTCTTCTAGCTAGCTAGCTCTAATTCATGCACTTCCTACAATGCTCGGAAACGATTGAGAATTAATTAATTAATTTAGAAAAATATATATTAGGATTAATTGGTCACAGAGAAAAAGAAAAAAAAAAATCTTTTGGGTGCAATTTTCCATGTTATATATAGTATATATATTATATATGTAAGTAGATTTGGGGCCGTCATTATCTGGAGATAAATAAGGCCTCGTTATATTTAGAGTTGATCTCAATTCATTTCATTTAATTATTATAATTTTTTGAAATTTTCATATAAAATATAATAAATAATTTAATTTTTTTAAATATCAAAATAATAATATTATTAAAAAATAATATTTTATTCAATTTTTTTAACTTTATCTCAAATCACTATATCCAAACTTCACCTGGATTTATCCTGATCTCATTATATATATTCCTTCTAGATAGATTTTGTACCCACCAAAGAAAGATTATATTCCGGTCAGCGGATATCCTGAATTTTCGTTCGTCTTTTCCTTAAACCAATGTTTTTGATCACTGTTCAGAAGGCTGCATTCTTTTGACCATGCACAAAGAATTTTTAGGAAATCCCATCAAATGTATTATATACATGAACAGCTCCAAAACCATAAATTAAGTTCTGTTTACCAATATAATTATTCTCAAATATTTTCAGATATTCTCATATTATATTTTATTACTGAACATCACTCAAACACAACATTTTCTAATTTCAAATATTTAACTTTTTAATTTATTTATTACCTAATCATTATAATTTTTTCAAACTCTAAAAAAAAAATATAAAATAATACTATTTTTTTAAATTTTAAAATAAAAATAATATTAAAAAATTATATTCAAACAATTTTGTAACTTTATAATATTTCTATTCAACTTTTTCTCTCTTATCCCAAAATTCAATAAAATATCTTAATTCAAACTATTTTATTACTATTTACAAATATATTGAGATATTCTAATTAACTCTGTATGTTTAGGAATACAATTGTTTTCAAACTATTTCATTATTATTTACAAACAGTTCACTACTATTATTCACAAACCGTTCATTATTACTATTTATTATTATTTTACTATATGGATCCAAAGGGCCACTCAACAAAACATGATCTCAACCAGTACTACTACATAAAAACTGTATGGCACCTAGGTAGCTACATTCCAGTAGTAGTACTAGGTATTACAACCTGAAGAACTGTAGATGATAACCAACGAGTGTCGTTTCTTCATCTATAAAACAAGATGGAACAGCAATATAATGTCAATGTTCCAGATGCAACATGATGCAGATTATTAGATATGTAGCTAGCCGACACTAGTACTACTAATATATATACCTCGATTTAATCATCCTCCAAACGACAACTAGGAATTGATTTGCTGTAAAGCTTGCTGTCCCTTCAAATTATTCGCTCACCTGCTGATCAATGATCTGATATCAAAAAAGAAAGAAAGAAAGAAAGAATATCCCACGTACTGATCTTCTTGTGATCATCATCTTCCCCGGCCCACTATTCTTATACATTAATTCATCGGAAATTTCTATATATCCGTCCGTATGTTGCAGTAAACAACCGTATATATATGTCTAATATTTGGCATGGCATGACATGCATTTCGATGTTGCTTGCACATGACTCGATGTTTCAGTGGTTGTCGTGCAAGCTGGGACACGACTCAAAAGGACAGATGAGGATCAAAACCTGGCCAATTGGTTATTATATATATAGATCATGTTCAACCAAAAAATTAACGCTAATTAACGACCCTACGTTCCACCTTAATATGGCTAATGATGATATCTACAGCAAGCAGAGATAAGCTGCTGTTTATCGCAATAATTTCAACAAATAAAAACCTAAATCATGATCAATCTGGTCATTTCAAACTATTTCAGTCCCAATGCACTGAATATTCACAATTATTTACAAAACCAAGATCATTAATCTAATCAATATGCCATGTGTACTGCACCAATTACCTAAATCTGTGGCATGTGTTGATTGTCAAAGATACATTAACGTAAGTAAAAGATGCACGACCATGATTATTATAATTAATATTAGAGTCTAGCTGGATCAGGAGGACATGATCATGAGGATCAGACAAAAACAATTTATCATGACTTTGGATATATCGTGGCTACCATGATTTGATTTGGTAGATTAGTTTTAAAATTTGAGTCTTAGAAATCAAATTTTATCACGTAAGTAATGTGGATGGTGTGTTTTATACGTCGGTTCGTGAATAGAATAACCCGGATTCATATATATAGAAACAATTGTGGTTTCTAGAAATTATGGTGCTTAATTAATTAAGAGTATAATCTATATGAGATAGATTAGCTAATTACTCGCTATATATATTCATTTTCTCTAAGTTTTCGATCGATTTCTGATCACTGGGTTATATTATTGCCTGCCTTTGGTCTCTGATCTTTTCCTTAATTCTGATCAGCTAATCATCTCTTTATGTTTTTCTCCGATATTTCTCCTTATTAATTTCTCTGAAAACTCTGAAGAACAAACCAAAAACATTTTATCATGACTTTGGTTAATTTGGATATATCATGGCTACCATGATTTGATTTGGAAAATTTCTCTTAAAATTGTGTGTTTGGTTAAGAGAAATTTTGTGAATTTTTTTTAGATGTATTGTTTAATTGTTGGGTTTTGTAAAAATAGATAAGAGGACTTAAATAATTTTTTTAAAATATTTCTTGTATTAGGAGATCAGCTAGCAGCTCGTAGGTGAAAGAACTGAATGGGTAAATTGTTGAAAATTTGTTTGAATTTAATTTTTAATGTTTGTTTTTATTTTGATTTCTGTGAAAGTTGATTTAGTTTCTGTATTTTTATTTTTACAAAATAACTGGATAAAATTTGAAAATTTGAACTAAAAAACTATGATTGAACATGATCATATTTATTTTTTATCACAAAGCTCTCTCTCTCTCTCTCTCTCTCTCTCTCTCTCTCTATATATATATATATATATATATATATGGCTCAAATGCTAGTTAATATAGGTAATATTTCATATAAGATACACAATATATATTTTGTTCAAAAAATATACAATTTTAATTTCTCATTTCAATTTAAATATCCTAATTAGCAATTTGTGGTCAATTTATAACCTTCTAAGAACAGTACTATTCTATGAGTAAAATTAAGCACATAGTTGCATATGGTCTTTGATCAATTATCAATTAAGTTTCATTAATACAACCACTTATAAATAGAAGTAAGTTTATATATATATATACAATCCCCAATATTGATGACACCCACAAAATCGATGTACCATGCATGGTCTCAACTTTCAAGTGCAGCCAACAGTGATAATCATATATAATAGATGTTCCTTTCTCTGGGGCTGATCTCCATACTGGCTTTATTTCAAGCGTTGTAATTTAGAAATTCAAATTCATGACTAACGCTCTTTGATCTTGACATTTTTCTCGCCCAAAACTCCCTAATAAAATACCCAAATACATATGTTCTCTTTTTTTCCTTCCCTCTTCCTCTTCTCCTCTGTCATGTTTAAGATTTCAAGTCCTGATCTTAATTATTTCTCAGCACGTACTGTACATGATGAAGTATATATGATCATGTGGTGGACTTAAAGTTTGGTTGGATTGAAATATATCTGGTTAAACGTACGATACTGAATGTATGTGTGTCCTACTAAAAAATAAACAGACATCATGATCAATAGGCCTATCCTCTTCCATAGATGCATGCAAGCCAAGCCAATAGCAATTCTTAAAGAATCATCAGCTTCCTCTGCATCATGTGGTCCTGCAGGAAGAAGTGGGTACGGCCTACAAAATAATAATTTTAAAAAACAAGAACAAAAAAGTGAGGCACAGGGCAGGGGCTGGGTCATGCAAAGGACTATAAGGTGGTAAATTTAGATTAGATGCTCCAAGGAAAAGGGCATGTTAGATGTACTAGTGAAATTTACTTTCTTTCATTAATAATGAGTTACAGCCACCCTGAACCAAAGTGGTCATTTTCAATCTGCTCAAAGCTGGGTAATGTCCAATGTACTATACAACATGCACCAGCAGTGCGCTTTCATTTCTGTAATCGGCCAACCCTTTTTCGGGTGTTCCCCACTGTTAAAATTCCTCCAACCACTCCAAGACAAGCTTTTTTCCATCACCATTAGGGTTTGATCTCATCACTTCTTATCCATACTTTGATCCAACTTAATTCCTTTCTGATGGGTTTTTCAGGAAGCGGGTTGGAAGAACCTGTTTGTCGCTCTCTCTCTCGCTCTCTCTCAGTAAATCTTTCTGCATCTTTTGGGGTTTTATGAATCTTCATCTGGGGTTGAACTGCATCTTTTTGAATAGAGGGAAAATGTTTTGTGGAGGTTTTCAAGCTCAAAAATGTGAATTCGCTTCTCATAAGTACTGTTACTTTTGGTATCCTGTTTTTGTTTCCAGAAGCTATCGGAGAAGGAAACGAATAATGTCTATACAAGGGCTTCCACAAGGAGTACTGTAGTGGTTTCTAATTGGGGTTTCACTGTTCCCATTTTCTTTTGCTTCCCACCGCCCTTAGTACTGGTTATTTACGGCTTAGTAAACTTGGATCGATCATATATTTGAATATTTCCTGTTTATTTCCTTTTCATTTTTCAGGAAAATGGGTTGGAGGAATGATAGAGATCTTGAGGCTTAATAATAGTAAGTCCTAATCTGCAGGGTATCTTAGGTTTCCATATATAGTTTCTTGTTTCTCTTCTCTCTAGGTTAACTCGTTGATTAATGATCATCACTCGAGCACTGATCTCTCTCTCTCTCTCTCTCTCTCTCTCTCTGTGGGTTTAGTTTAGCACAATGAAATCTCTTTGAATAACTGGGAAAGGATTCATTGTATTTAGAGGTTTTCTTGGATTTGGATCTGCCCCCCACGCTTTTAGGGCAAGGCCAAAATTAGAAAAGAAGATCAGAATAAACTCGTTTTTTAAAGCTGAGCTGCAGAAATTTGTTGAGGGCCTGCCTGCTTGGCAGAGAAAGAAAAGGAACCCAGAACACATGACCATTAAAAGAAACTGAAATAAATTGAAATCATTTGCTAATTTCTGTGTAGTGGTTTTGTGGATTGGGGTGCTATAAAATGAAAAGAAACATTTAGAATAGTAATGTTCAATTTGGTACCTGAAAATAAGAAGAAGAAGATGCACATGATAAGGAGTATGTTTGGTTCTCATGTTATATAATGTAGTCTAGAGGGACTGACTTCACTTAGGATATTTTTGGTGCAGTGGTACGTTTGTTCTGTAGCAGTGAGCTAGGAACATATAGTACTACTTGTCTTCCCTAGAAGACTTTTCTTCCCAACTTTGCAGTTTTCTCAAGTACTTAATTTGTATGTTTCAGATGCATGGTTCTTAACAAATACTTGACATAGATCCTATTCAACCTAGACAGAAACATTACAGCAGCTAGAGAACTATATTTCTTGAGCAAGATATATATAAGAATATTATATTCATCTTGTAATTATTTTCCCTAGATGCAGCTAAATTCGGCTCCGTTAATTTTTATAAAACTTTTCAATTCATCTCATTTCATTCTAACAATTTTTTTAAATTTTCGCACAAAATAAAATAAATAATTCAACTTTTTCAAATTTTAAAATAAAAATAAAATTAAAAATATATATTCTAATAATATTTTATTTAATTTTCAATTTTTATCTCAACTCATCTCATCTACAAAAACAAACGCCTTAACAAAAAAAGTTTGCAACACATCAATTAATGGCTCATCCTTTTTCATTGATATACTTACAAAAAATGAACTTCTTGCCAACTAAAGCTTAAAAGACTTTGAAAATTGCTCCAACCTGCATGCAAGCTATTTTTCTGTTCTTTATAAGCTACGTACAAACTCAATGTGTTCATTAATTAGTGTAAGTTCTGGTGAACATATTTTGGTGGCCGGCGCCATTGTTCTTCATGACAAGATCATGCATTATATTTGTGATATATAGGAAGAAAACAAATGTCATTTGTTCAAGCGGAAAGCCATGGATCGAATATCTCTGATCATCATGTAATGCCTGTATGTGTTTGTGTGGCCAAACTACTAAACAGTAACAATATAGGTATAGAAATTAGAAGGAAAGAGTCAAAGACAAGCCTATGTGCACAAGTACTATATAGCTAGATGCTCAGAACCAACCCAAAAAAAAACCAAAAAAAGGAAAAGAATAGAAAAGATACCACGCTCGCTACCCGAAAGAATTTATCCAATTTGAATATAGGGTACGTACTAAAAGATATAAAGGCTTATAACCACATGAGCTCTGATCAGGAATTCACAGGCCAGAAAGATACAGAGTAACAAGAAACGTCGACTGGCCATTCAACAATATCGGCTGAAAAGTTGGACAAAAGCTAGCCAACCCAAAAATTTTGCCATCAAATAACATTATTCATGACTCTTACACAAGACCAGAGAGAAGACTTTCCAATTGAAGATAGAAAATGTATATAATATAACAGGCTTGATTGGGGCCGGTAGTCTAGACGTACGCATGCACGCTAGCTAGGCCTACCTAGCTGTTTCCAACGATCAACTCCGATGTATACATGCTAGCAGACGTACGTTTGGATCATCATCATCCTGTGCAGGAACTATGTAATATACTTACTGGAATATTATATTACATTAATGCTAGTACTGATCATTATATATATATATATATATATATATATAGTATATATTAATGAGATCGAGTATCGAGTAAAAGGGTATTTAAATTATCATATTTGTGTAATAATGTGGATTTAAACTATCATTTTTTTCATGCATTTCAACATTAACCTATGATCATAATTTGCCTCAAAATGCACATTATATTATATCTAATTTTGACTGTTCGGATATTAGACGAAATTAATAGATGACTTGAAGCACTCTCGGTGCATATATGGTACATGGTAGGATATTTATAACTAATTAGTCATGTGCATATCAAGACTTTCTAATAAATTAAGGATGCAAAATGCCAAAATCTCAGAGTTATTAATATGTGTGTGTTCTTGTGGGGCTAATACAAGTGACTTCTTTAAGTAAAACACTGACGTTTGGATAGACAATTCATATTAAATGAGATGAGATCAGATATTTTGAATTAAAATATTGTTATAATATATTTTTTAGTATTATTTTTATTTTGAGATTTGAAAAAGTTGAATTGTTTATTATATTTTTGTATGAAAATTTGAAAAAATTGTAATGATTGAGATGAGATGAGATAAGACAAGAGATTTGTGTAAACAAATGGAGCTAAATCTTGAGAAAATTTAAAAAAAAAAAAAATGTATTCCCCAAACATGACCCCAAAAATTCGTGATCATGTTATAAATTGTTCTCATGATCTGATAAAAATGGATCATGATAAACTGAAAAATTAAAAGCATTTTAAGTGCTCACTAATTAGCTGGCTAGGTCCTGCCTTACATTAATAATACATTTGCCACGTACCATATATATAAAGGAAATTATTTCACATTTAAAAATAAATGTTATGTACATGCAGTCTCTTTATAAGTCTAAATGAGGCTTCATTTCATAAAACTATATTTCAAGAAGAGATATACATTCAGATCGTTTCTGCCTAATCTACCACCTATAGCTAGCTAGCTATATGAATATATGTCACAACTCCCACCCCCAAATTAAGCCTCTTACTAGCTCCCATCCCTAGCTATATGTCGACTGAAAATAGGGAAAATAAAATAAAATAAATACAGGAATATGCGAAGCAGAAAAAGAAACTCGTGCTAATTTCAGCTGATCATCTGTCTCCTTAAATATTATTTTTTTATCAGTGTCTTCTTGAGTCTGATCTTATTAAATTTGTTGTCAACCATGCTTTTGAGATTCTTCATGAGTCTCATGACCTTAATTAAATATTAGACCAGCTTCTTGTGTCTTCACCTTATATATGTTTGGTTATTTAGGAAAACTTTTCTAAGCAATAGCTAGCAATTAAGCAACACCCTCCAGGACTGAGCCATACATGCAGTAGCTAGCAATGGTATTTAGCTCAGCAAATTGAGCAGCAATATATATAACAATTTTAATTTGCTTTCCCTGATCATTTTTCAAAGATCCAAACGACTGATCAGCAAAGGGACCTTTGATATATGTAGAAACTTAGATTCAAATTTATCTAAAATATAATTGGGTGTCTAATGGAAAATTTTACTTTGAACATGTATGCATGCAGCTAGGAGACGTCAGAAAATTAAGATAATAAATATAATAGTTCAGATTAGGAAAATATGATTGATAAGTTTATGATAAAATTAATACTTTAAAGCCTTGATATTAACAATTTTTGTTGTTCAGTTGCAGATGTAGTAGTACAGTTGCATATTTAGTACTACTACATCTGCAATTGTAAAGGATTTTACTCACTGTGATACATCATGCAGATGTGCTCATAGATACTTCCCTTTACTTGAAGATAAAAACTTATTAATATAAGCAATAAACTCTATATATATGTGTGTGTGTGTGTGTGTGTGTGTGTGTGTGTGTGTATCTCTTGAGCAGTCCCGACTGCAACAAAAACAGATTGAAAATGGAACAGCCAGATTTCCAGTACTAGAAATGCATATTACAACCTTCTTCGTCCTATAATATTATAGCTTACCAATACTGATGACTGCAATTGATCTTTCGAAGTGATGAGATCAACAATTCAGCTTTGCTTCTTTGATATTATACAAATTTCTATTGATCAACTGGCCTGTGATACTATTCTTTGGACAAACCCCATATTGCATTTGTCTAGATGATCATGAAGTTATGTCCACAATTAGCTCTAGTATCATTAGGAATAAGTAAATTACTTGGAATTAATACATGATCATGCACTATGGCGGCAGTTCCATGAGAAATAGGGTTTTTTTTTTTTAGCTCTCCTTCCACTTCCTTGGTCAGATATCATCAATTGAGCTTATAATCAACCTTTTTATTATTTGTTTTTTTCATGAAGCTAATTGTGTCCTATCATTGATTTATCCCCTAGGTATTAATAATTAGGAAACCTCAGCAGCTCATCATGACAGTACATGATCATGATCCCCACCTTAGCAAATTATAAAAGTTTAATTCCTTACTAATTTAATTATTTGTGTTTGTCACAGATAAATTTCACATCTACTATATCATTCATTTTCTCCTTGTCTTTACTTCAAGGTTTTTGTTGTCATGTAAAGTAATGAGATAATTGGTGTGTTGAAATTTCACTACCTAGGTGTCAATGGACTTTGAAAACATGACCTGAAAGTGGATGGTGGATCACTCAAGCGTCTATTCAATCACATCTCAAAAGATAAACCGAATTCATTCCCTGGATTAATGCACTTAGGAAGTTAGCTCACAAATAAAAAAAACAAAGATATTGTAGAGAAGCAACCCTAATCCTTTTAACTCCAAATAAAGATAGACTAGGAAGACATAAAAAAAAAACATGGCAATCTGTCAAGTACTGAACCTATATAGAAAAGCAAATCACTTGAAAATTTGCAGGTAAAGCTTTAAAGTGGGGATGAAAAATAAATGAAGAATACATCTATTGGCATTAGTTAATTGTTAATCCATCTTAACCACGAAAGACTTCATCATAATTTAGTTTTATCAAGCGGCCAACCTGTTGCTAATCCACCTCATGTGGATAGTTTATTCATGGTCTTCTACTCAATTCTGATATATTTGAAACAAAAGCAAAAGAAACATGAGATTCTTATAATTAAGACACAACAATCACTCACAACATAGTGTTAAACAAGGTTAATTGCACAATGAAATAGGATAATTTTGTATATTACATTTCAAACGGAAAGAGATCGAGCATGCACCACATATCATGCTGCAAATGTTTATTCATTCCACACATCAGACATACGAGAGATTATCCTTGTCTGATAGATTATGATTGTTGCAGGCTTCGGGCCACGATTTGCCAAAGAATTGAAAGTCTGCAAATTGATGCTGCAAAAAATTGTACGAGGAGTTCAGTCATCTGAAAAAATGTAGTTCATCTACGACACTATCCGTTTGAAGATTCATGCTTGTCATAGCACATGACATATATAGGAAGCTAGCTAGACTGATCAAGTGCCTTGTTTGCAAAATTCAGTAAACTCATATTGTGTTTTGGAAGTAATTACCTCTTGGGGAATTGCAGTATTGTTCAGAGAATTGAAAATCAAATTAGATGGGCTCGGCCATCTTCCATTAATCAGAAATGAATCGTCATTAACCATGGCTTCTGCAGCCCCTAAATCATGATGATCTCGAGCATGGGAGCTTCTTTCTTCAACCTCAGGCGGTGGCACCTCCAAGGAAAGGTTCATGTTATGGCTTTGAGTTCCAGCAGATTCTTCCCCAGTTTCAAAGGTACTCCAAGAACCTAGCCGGCTCAAGTCACAGTTGGTCGCCTCTTTACATAATTTTGATTCAACAAGTCTCCGACTCCTCAGTTTCTCCGTTCTCTCCCTTGCCCTTGCCCTAGCTTTCTCCCTTGACTCCCTAGCAAGAGGGTGAAATGCACTCTTCCGCCACTGCCTTATCTTCTTCTCTTTCACAGCACAGGTCGAGGGCTTCTCCTCTGAAGCCGTTCCTTGTTGATTTTCACAAGAAATTGCAACATCATCGATGCCAGACACGACTTCGCACTCAGAAGTAGAGGAAGCACTCTTGACACTAACGCTGCAACTGCGCTTCAGTTCTCTTGATAGCTTCTTGATTTCAGGTTTTGCCTGTAGGAGTAGCCACTCAACAGTCTTGCTAGCCTTGTCAAAGCCTAGCATGTCTTGCAGGCCGAAAAACTTGCGGGCAACTTCAAGGGACAATCTCATTCTCCGATCCCTTGGGCCTCGCGCAGTGTTAATCTTGCTGTGCCGATCTCTCTTGCAAGATCGTTTTCTCGGGATCTGCTCGGCCATTTTTTGTCCATTCATGTGATTTTTGTTGGAATCCAACATATTGTAGGCGACAGCTCCGGCAGTGTTATTAGCAGCTTTCGCTAAGGATTGCTGGTGTTGAAACAACAGGTCATGATGGTGTTGTTGGATGAAAACATCTTCATCTACGAAAGGGGAAGAGTAGTATTGGCCGAAGAAGGATAAAGGAGATGGGTCTCCTTGTTTTGAATTGCAGATGATATTGAAGTCATGATTTGGAAAAGGATGCTGGAAAAATGGTTGGTCAGAATAGGAGAAAGGGTCACTGCCAATATTGTTACTGTTTGAGGGATACATCTGTGAATATGAATACTGGACAACCCTAACTAGGCCTGAAGGTGGCCGGTTGGACTGTTAAAGCAGGAGAATGACGTGGGTCGTTTCAATTTTTCCTATTCATTTCATCCTTTTACCTCTCTCTGCAAGTGGAAACCATGAGACTTAGAGAAGGACAACCCTTGATGAGTTAATACTTTCTAGCCGAGCTTGAGAAGGACAGCCTCTTGATGATGATGTACATGAATGTATGTGTATGTATGTATATTTGCTTGTCTTTGCGTGTTGTGTGTGTGTGATCATGTGTGTGTGCGTGTGTTAGAGAGAGAGATAGAGAGAGAGAGAGAGAGAGAGAGAGGGTACATTTACCTCCCCTCAGCTTGAGAAAGACAGCAGAGCTCAAATACTGTACGTCGGCCAAGGGCTTCAGAGAGAGAGAGAGAGAGAGATTGAATAAAGATGGCCTGGGAGGGGGAATTTATTGCAGACAAAGAGCCATCTTTTTCTTAATCTTTTCTCTCTTTTGGGCAAACAGTAGCACTGGCTCCTTTAGCGATATTTGGGAAGCGATGAGTGGATAGGAAAATACCAAGTAATTGTGGCGTTTCACGTGGTTTGCAGGTGAGGAGGCTTTCATAATGATCATGAACTTCCTCCACCCTCAAAAACAATCTTCATTAACAGGCCCCTCATGAACCAAAAATTTAAGACATATATATGCTGCAAATAATATATAATAATATTAATAATTAATCATATCCACATTGTATTTCATGTGTGTGTGTGTTTTAGGGGGAGATCAAGTGGGAAGTGTGTCACCGTAATTGGTTTGCTAAAAGATGGCTGTGACTTTTTCATTGGACGATATATTCATGTTTGCATATATGATTCTACAAAGGATTTCTTAACCTACACGTAGCTGTCTCTAAACATGATGAGAGATCGAGGACAATTATTTCACTCCTCCAAGGGGAATGCACTGTGAGCCTGCAATTCTCAGGTAATGCACCCTTTGACTGGCTTCTATTTAAACGTCCCTTTCATTAAAAGGAAGAAATCCCATCTCTCTCTCTCTCTCTCTCTCTCTCTCTCTCTATGTGAGAATGTCGTTGGGTTCCCTCCATGCGTGCTTATCTGTTTAACTTTTCTTTGAAAAGCTCTCTCTCTCTCATTCTTTCTCTCACATTGTCAAGAAAGACTTGGTTGTGCTTGTGCTTGTGCTTGTACTTGCCACTGCCATATACATAGACCTTCTCCAAAACCTAGCCAATCAACAAGTGCCCTAGCTACTAATTATCCATCTCTTCTCATTTTTTTCAAAATGGCAATAGTCCCATCCACACTTGAAAGCCCTCTTTACCTCAACTATATTTCCATTTCTTTCTTGAATTTTCTTTCCATTTATACATGCCGTCCTTGATCCCCACTCATCTCAAACCATCGCTCTCTCCCTCCCTAGCTAGAGCTGATGAGCCTGACCACCTCTCTCTCTCTCTCTCTCTCTAGAACTGAGCCTGACTACTTTAGACTAGCATAATTACTAGGACCACATGATATGGCAAAGCTAGGATTAAGGTTGCTTTCAAGGAGGAGATAACTATGAAAGAAAAGGGAGATGAATGTGCCATCAATTAGAGTGGCTGATAATATGAGAATTTACCAACAAACCAAAAAAAAACCCCAAGTGCGTTTATTCCTTGGTGAGTTCTTTGCCTCTCATCTGTGGTTTGTGCTGTACCAAAACCCCATATGTGGTTGAAATAACAAGGCTTCACAGTATTATTTTTACTGTTTCCTTCATTTTTCACCATCTTTTCAGCTTCATTTGTATTTTTTTTTTTTTCTCAGGTGATATTGCACCATTTATCAGAGAAGGCGATCAGGAAAAATCGGATCATTACAGCTTGTACGACAAAGATCATTTCTTTTTTGGCTTTAATATTTGGTGAGTTTTACTTCTTAAACGGATGATCTCAACCTCTTGACTTGAAGTATTAATCCGGTCCAGCTTGATGATGAGTCTTTGCTGCAGGTAGTTTATTTGTTTGAAGTATTTATTGTAAAATTGCTATTAGTTATATATATAAATTATATATATATATATATTTATATAGCATTCCATATTATATACAGGTAGTGATGGGAAAGAAAGTTCGTGTTGCTTTTTATCCTTATGCCATTGAAAATATCTTGTGGCATATGATTTCCAACCGGGCATATTTGGAGGACCATCCCACTTGTGGGCCTGGAAGAGGGCCAAGAAACCATCGAAATTGCGAATGCTTTCTAGGAAACTATTCCAGGACAGGACAGGGCAAAAAGATAGAGAAAGAAAATATGATCCAAAAGAAAGATCTATATATATATATATATATATATATATATATAATAGCATTTAAGCTGAGCCAAACAAGGAGCTATTATATGGGAATATTGCTTTTCCATTTCTCACACAGCCTGACATGACTGTTTTTGTCTATGTTGTGACCAAACAGTATTTGTTTGGTTCATCTGCGCCTAAATTTTTATTTTTTATTTTTTACTCTTTCATATCTGACTCGTGTCCATTATTGTAGTTTTGATGCAAATTGAAAAGCCCAACTTGGCCCATTCTGAGAAAGATGCATGTCTCTCTCTCATGTCTAGATGAAAACATATATAACAGCTGGTCTTTCTTTTGTTTTTTCTTCTTCTGTTATGATATTCTTGACTCCATGGACCATTAATGCTTGTCCTCAAGCTTTGATCTTGATCACTCCATTGTTGAAACTCATGCCCAAAGCTTTAAACCAGTACCTTTTCTGATCATATCTGATCAGCTGCTGCTTTGCAAGTGATGCTGCCAAGGAGATAAAACCAAATATACTTTCTGTGTGCAACTAACTCAATGTCATGGATGTGGAGGTTGAGTCGGACTCCTGGTTATTGGTTAATTGATTGAAAGGGATTGATTGTGTATAATGTATGTTGGGCTTTGAGGGAGACTCTGGATAACATAAGTACGTACTTGTGTTTGCCAACAAATTTCTCTGTACTTTTTGATTCATGCATATTTCTTGGGAAACCTGGCTAGTTTTTGGCCAAACAAGGTGCTAAGCCTGGAATAACTTTTGTACGTAGTGAAGACAGCACTCCAGCTAGGGAAGTACTACGTACTAATTATTGGTTTTTTGAGTCTTTGACAGTGGATAGGGTTTGGATTCCAATATTTGTACGTACGTTGCAAATAGTCATGATTATTCAGATCCAGGTGTAGTAGCTAGTGATCAGATCGATACTCTTAGATAAGATTTGATGGAATTGTTGTGAACAGCTTGTTCTCACTTCTCTCAATTTCATGCCACGCTTGTCAGCTTGATTGCACTGATCATTGATCTCTTTGCTTAGGTGGATGTTTAGTAATTTGTTGGCTTTGTATAATAAAAATAAAAATCTATTTTTAAGCAATTGCTTATTTACCTCCCGAACACATTAATATTAATGTAAAGATCATTTGTCACATCACTACTTAACATAAAAGAAAAAAAATTATTTTGGCTTTTTTTTTTTTTTTTTTTACCTATAAGGGCTACATGAATAGCAAATTATGTGCTTACACACCCGACTTGAATGAATTAGGCCTGTTTGAATAGTAAGATAATATGATATGAGGTAAGATGATTTCATATGGATAGAATTGGTATCTTTTTTGCATTAACTATAAAATTACTCATATCTATTGCGAATGTAATATTGTGGCTAATTTTTTTGCTAAACAAGATGCTGGGGGTTTAAATACAGAATGGATTGATGATATGGATACTTTATCTAGTTAATTAAGAGGTCTTCTTTACGTGGACAGAATTGATTTTCCTTATTTGAGATTATCAAAGTGAGATACTTGGTTTTTGCTTCTCCTCTCTGTTATTTTCTTATATGTGTGATTTCTTACAGGTTGGTTTATTAGAGTTATTCTTTCTATTTGGTTTGTAATTTCTTGGCTTTCTTAATTTGTTTGGTCTTTTGGTTTTTGATACCTAGGTTTTAGTCTTTATGCTTATTTGTAACCTCTAGGTTTTTTATTGTAACCACGGTTTTCTTCCGTCACAAATGAGGACTATCAATAAAATTGAGATACCGTCATCTTCTTAAAAAAAAAAAAATAAGATTGTTTCATCTCCCCACTATATCCAAAGGGGTCAAGTTCTTTCAATTCTTGTTTCTTTAATTTACTTTTAGCACCTTGGTTATTTATGCAAGTGCATCATGTGTTAACAACTGAAATATTAATCATTTAAAATATGCCATAAAGCAGGTACTATAACGGAAGATGAGAATCGAAATATTCGAAGTTGTAATCACAATATATACCTCCACTATGCAGAGTGGGGCCTTGGAATAAATATATCGATCGAGCTATCAATTATAAGAAGGCATGATATATACAATGGGTGCATGGCTAGCTAGCTAGCTTGGATGATTCACAAACCTTCAAACAACCCCAATATCCCTTGTCCCTCACATCATTTTCGCCAAAAAGTTATATGAAAAGGGTGGGTAAACCAAATGCCTCTCAATGTACATGAATAATGTTATATGTCATGATATGCTCACATTGCCAATAATACCACACCACTATGCCATTTTTAGGGGTGGTTGCTACTTGCTAGCTAGGATTAATTAACACACTTGACTTTGTTGGAGTTTATTTGGAAAGATCCCCCCTTGCTTTGAACTTAATTTCTATTGCTAGAGAAAGAAATTAAAAAGATCATGAAAACAATGGTTGCACTAAAGGATGATGATGAATGGGTGGGCATGTCTGCCTAAACATTCACAACTTATCATTTTCTCACAAAAGGACATGACTAATATGAGATCTATGTTCAATATTATGTGATCATGATGATATGCCCACTTTTGCCAATAATAGCATATAACCAATATGCCATTTCTAGGTGGTTGCAACTTGCTAGGATTACTTAGCACAATGGACTTTGTTGGAGTTTCTAATGTAAAAACGTATATTCCCTTGCTCTCAACTTTCTATTCGTTCGAAAAAAATAGGAGAGACGAAATATAGTTCTTCATCCTGAATTTTATCGTCATGATTAGTCATATAAGATGATATGAAACATTTATAAATAACTTGGTACGTCAGTTATTTAACTTAAAATGTGATACATTAGTAAATTTAACCATAAATTATAAAATTTATGATGAAAAACAACAATTATCCCTTAAAAGTATAATTATGTTCACGCCAAGTTCGATCTGACTAAAGGATAAAATGAATGGGTGCGCATGTCTGCCTAAACATTTACTATTCATCTTTTTCTCACAAAAGGACACCATTATCATCATGTCCTTGAATCTTGATTGATTACAAAGTGTTGTCGTTTCCTTTGTTTTTTTATGATGTGGTTTAATGCCATGGAGTAGGACAAGTTCTAAAATAGGTGCAATTAGAAGCAACCACTTTAATAAATCTTCATGTATATATATATTACAATATATATTAATAAATATATATATACACATAAATATACAAATAGATTGATATGGTACATTAGATCTACTTCACAATAAAAATAATTTTATAATTTAACATACAACAT
Organism: Cyclocarya paliurus; assembly: GCA_029856935.1. Lineage (NCBI taxonomy): Eukaryota > Viridiplantae > Streptophyta > Magnoliopsida > Fagales > Juglandaceae > Cyclocarya > Cyclocarya paliurus. The sequence continues at coordinate 28,564,076 of CM056947.1, forward strand.
CAACCTATTACGTTTGTTTGTGTGTTTACTTTTATAAGATCTTTTTGTGATTAAAGTATTTTACCCTTTGAAATAAGGTCTTTTAGCCTCCAATTATCTATAATATTTGTTTTTTTCTTCAGAAATAAAAAAGACATGTATTTTACATTTCCTTAACTAAGAATTAATTAGCCCTAAATTAGAAGAAATATTGTTATTCCTTTTTAGATTTCAAAATTTTTTTACCCTAAATTTTTTTGAAATGAAAAATAAAATATTTAAAAACAAACTCGTAAAGGCAAGCTGATTTTTCTATCTCTTTTCTCGAGTCCCCATCAATCTTTCATGTTCTCATCTACTAATTTCTCTTTTCTCCACAACTCCAAGAAGAAATGTTGAATATTTAAAGAAAATTCTTCTTGCAAGAGAGTTTGCGTACCAATGCTAAATGTAAGGCATCCGTTTAGTAAAATAATGTGAATTGAAGATAAAAATAATTTTTATGAGACAGAAAAATTTTCTTATTCTCTCAATAAAAAATCTTTTATTTTTCTTTTTAATAAAAATAAATAAAAAACTATGTTAGTATTGGTACACGGTTTGGTGCGTCAAACTACAGCTTGTACCTAGCAAGGCTCGTATTTTAAAGTGAAGATATTTCTCTAACATAGGTCCATATATAGAGTGCATCAATTAAGCATTAATTGATCATAATATCATTGTATCTTTGATTTACAATTATAATATATATATATATATATATATATATATATTTTATATTTTATATTTTATATTAAAACATATATTAAAAATATAGGAAATCATTTAACTTCACCAGTGATATCAGATCGAGCACAAAAAATTTTTATCGGTAAGTAAAATTTTATTGATCATAAAAAGAGATAAATTAAGGCCTAATAAGCTGTGTACAGGACATATACAAGAACATCGCCTATACATGCATGCTAGTTTAGTGATACAAACAATTCATGAAGAGTCATGCCATTAAAATCAATTTCAATCGACGAATATTGAAATAAATTATTAAAAATATCACAAAACTTATTTTAATTAAAAGTTTATTTATATATGTGTGTGTGTATTTTTATGTAATATATAATCTCCTAATTCTCAGCATGCTTTTTCATAATAATACGCATGATCATTTTTTTTAATTTAAACTGAAGCAAAATCAGACCACCAAGTTAGCATCGTCTCTCATATTCTAGGCCTTTAATTAATTAGGCCAAAAGTATTAATCATTAACAGGTTGATCATTATTAATTAATTAAAGAGTCAAATTTACAATAATATCGAAAATTTAACCTTGAAATTAAATGGTACTCAAAGATCAGTACTGCACTTTATGATTTAATGAAAATTAAGAAATGATCAGAATTAGGTGCTGAAATTTTTTTAGTTTTTTAGTTTTTTTAAATATTTTTTTTAAAAAAAAAATTCACAACATCATTTAAAAATATTTCTTTAATCACTAAGTAAAAAATAAATAAAAAAGAATCGGTGGTTGCCTTCGGTGGCCTCCATATGTGGATTAAGCATTTTCCATGTTTTAATATTTCAAACTTCCTAATTTATTATTGTTATCATTTTCATGAGATCCACATGAAAAAAATATTAATTTTTTAATAGTGGACCATACTCTTTTTCAAAGCGATTATACGGCGTCTATGTACTTCCTCCTAGTTATACTACTCATTTTCTCATTAAGTAGGTAATTCATGATTACAAATATATTTTTTCATTAAGAGTAATATACTTTCCTCCTGCAACGTCTATGTACTCACATACATCATATCTAGCGTTTTACACTTTGTATAACCTCCAATTACCCAAATTAATAAAGAGAAATGATATTATGCAATCCTAGTTATACCACTCATTTTGTTCCGTTGACATGGTACCACCACTTGATGCCACATGACTTATTAAAAAAATAAAAATATATAAAAATACATATATTAAAAACTAAATGGCATCCGAAAATACAAAAAGAATAAGACTAAAACCATAGATTTCCTCTATCCTTTTTATGGTTGTATTTTTAATTTCTTTTAATAAGCCACGCACATGACGTCAATGGGTCAAAGTGATCAGTGGTATATATAATTGAGGAGGCATAGTAGCATTACTCGTTAATAAATATCACCCTCTCCTCCTACTATGACCGATAAGAGAAATGGAAATTAATAATTAAGGTGATATGTTAGATCTTAATGAAGGATTTGAATTAAGAAGTTTAATAATTTGATCAATTTTGGTATTAGGGTGAAAAGTTAGTTAGTTAGGGCAGTACCGTATCAATTCAAGCGTGGAAACTATATATAATCAAAAAAAAAAAAAAAAGCGTGGAAACTATATTTTTCCCTAAAGATTGAGATGAAGAGAAGAGTTGTATCAATTCTAAAATTTAGTGGAAGATAATATATATTTAGTTTGAGTTACGTGGTACTCTAATAATAACTATATATATTCACTCCTCTACGTTGCAGCTTTTTGAAGCACTAACAGGTTCTATGGACAGTCAGATTCTTCAAGAATTTGTGGTGGGGGCAAGGGAGATTTGGTGGAAAATGAGCTGCTTCATTTTCAACAATGACTTTTCACATTCTAACTCTATTGTGAAGGAAGCTAGAGTCATTCTTGACATGCTTGATGAGGAGAACTAGGGCAATAACATAGTTAGACAATTATGCATATCAGCTGAAGAATGGAAAGCCCCTTCTTAGAATTGGTTCAAGTTGAACTGAGATGATAAAATCTATGGTCTGATTGGAGTTGGTGTGGCTGTGAGGGACAATGAAGGACAAATAATTGCTACCATGAGGCTACGAAAACAATTATTTCCAGACCCTCTGCTAGCTAAGACATTTGGAGCTCTTCAGGATATTAAGTTTGGTTTAGATGTAGGCCTCAGACAGGTTATTATTGAGGGGGATTCGTTACCAGTAATCAATGCATTATAGGGTGATAAGAAAGGTTGGAACAGTATTAGTATGTTTGTGTGTGAAGCAAAACAACAGATGAAAAATTTTGCAAAGTAAGAGGTTTCTCAAATTAAGAGAAATAGTAATTTTATGACTCACTTATTGATAAAAGATACTCTTTTCATTTCAGATATAATTGTAACTTTAGAAGATGCTCATTTTTATATCTCGTCCTTGTTATAATGAAATGGTAAAAGGGTTTTCTTTAAAAAAAAAAATTAACTATATATATTATAAGGATCACATAAATGATAAATGACTCCCACCAAATAATTAAAGGAAGTTTATGAGTTAAAAACGTGTGGTATTTTGCACTTCAGATGATGAGCACACGCGTAACACATTGATTTGGCGGATATTGATATGCCTATCACATTAACCAGATTTGGCGGATACTGATACATCATCTAGCTATCACATCAACCGTCGAAATGAGTCCTGTTATTCGTATCACTCTGGTTACAAAGTTGACCGTACGTTTAAATTAATTTTAAATATCATAATATGATTTTAAATGGGCTTTTTAAAAAAAAAAAAAAAATAAAGTTAAACAATATTGACAGCATAAGAAATTCATAAACGTTGTTAAGATTATGTTTCGAAATAAAAATAATAAAACAAAATTTTTCAGCTTTTAATATTATTGAGATACAACTTCGAAATGAAATAAATGACGACTTATTTATATATTATTTGATAATTTATATTAAGAAATGAGTAATTCTACATATAATTATAAAGTATATAATCGCTATATAATCGTTTTAAAAAAAAGTTAGGTCTATTATTAAAAAATTAATATTTTTTATGTGAATTTCTTATTCTATTTATTTTTTTTAAAACGATTACACGACGGTTGTACAATTCACAATTGTATATATATATATATTTTTTATTTTACATTCAAACTTAAAATTTCTTATATATTTTTTACGCTTTTAAATAATTTTCTAATTTTTGTTATATATATATTTTTATATATCTTACTGTCCTTCTCTACATAAAACCTGTCTTTGTTCTTTAATACAAGTACTCTATAACATTATAATAAAATTTTTTATTTGTAATCAATTATTTTCTATAAAAATAATTATTTTTTATTAAAATATATTTATTTTCATCGTAAATAATTATTTTTCTCACAAATTATCCAACATAAATATTAGACGAACATGCAAATTCCGTGCAAATCTTTAAAAAAAAATGAGGTTGACTTTTATGTTTTAAGCAAGACCCATTTTTTTCAAAAAGTTAGTAACAAACTAATAACACACCCAAATCTGCACAATCATTTTTTTTTTTTTTTCAGTATCTTGTACTGTTCAACTTTCAAGGACCAATCCCTTTTATTTTTTTTTCCGAAGAAGGACCAATCCCTTTGATTTATGACCATAAGTCGCTTTCAGCCTGTCAATGAATTCTAAATAATTAGGTAGATGATATATATATAGGAAAATATTATTCTGACCGTTCCATTTATTTATTTTTATTTTTTAACTCAGTGATTAAGTAAATATTTTTTAATAATATTATAATTTTTTATTTTTTTAAAAAAATATTTAAAAATATTAAAAAATACATATAAAAAAATAAAAAATAAAATAAAATCTTATAACTAACAGTAACTCTTAATAATAGCTGGGAGCGGTGGCTTTAGTGCCCCACACACACATGTATATATCCAGTTTAGAAATGGTATGGGCTATATATGAGGGACATTAATACTGATTGTAGAGAAATGCTAAAAAAAGGTTTATACTGTATACATTTATCTAATTAATATGTGACTTATCATTCATTTTTTTTAAATACATATATATTTAAGCATTAAGATTGAATAACAAAAATAACAAATGATATATTGATTAAATCTAAACTTTCATATAGAATTTCTCGTACTCTTATCTCAACGATGCTATCATCATGCCCATTAAAGATACTGCAATTCTGTAATAACTACATCAAATATATATATATATATATATATATATATATATATATATGTATGCATATATGCTCAGAGAAAAGGTAGCAATACATGATAAATAAATTATTGCATGCTCCTATAAAAAGTAGCCTACAAAGAAAAATGTAATAAGCTTAATAATTTGGAATATGTAGATGATTCAGTTGAGCATTTGGTGTTTGATTAGGCAAAAGTTTAACCTACATTTAGTTAAAAGCTAGGAGGACCCTTTTTTTCTATTTTCGCTAACTAAAATGAAATGCATCAATGCAGCTGGATTAGCTCTTTGTTTTCCTATCCTATTAAAATATTATTATTATTATTATTATTATTATTATTATTATTTATTGACTTTTATAATGGTCACATCTTTTAGAATCTAGTAGTCATGTTTTGTTCTTTTATCTAACCATCATGTTTTTTTTTAATTAAAAGTTTTTAATGGTTTTTTTTAAGACTGTTCATCTGGGCTGGATTTTTTTCCGGCCCAGATCAAATCTGGACCGAAATCCAGATTATAAAACCTGGACCTATACGGTCCGGATGCGAGTGTTTAAAGCGGGTTCCGGATTGAAAATCTGAAACCCACATTTATACAATTCTATTCGCAATAACACAACATTTTCATTTGATTTCACTCTACTCTCTCTCACAATTTGCTCTAGGTCATTGTCGTTCCCTCTCTCTCTTTCTCCCACTCTCTCTTCTCTTCGAGTTTCTGTCACTGGCTCCGTCGTCTTCTTCTCTTCTCTTTCGCTTCGAGTTTCTCACTTATGGGTCATGGCTCCGTCGTCTTCTTCTCTCGCTCTTTCTCTCTCGTGCTGAAACCCTACCTCCTGTAACTCTTCCTTTGCCGATCGAAGGTTCGTATTCTCTGTGTTAGTTCTTCTTGACAAACAGAAGGTTCGTATTTACACTTCCAAATCTGTTTTTTTATATTCTTTTTTTACAGTGTTTTATATCTGTAAGCATGTGGGAAAGGATAAGGATCTGTTTTGGGAAATGATTACAGTGTTTTGCTATTTTTTTTGGTCTTGGCTTGCTTTCCGCATCTGAGTTTTTGTTCTCTTTGTTGTTTTTGGGTTTATTTTGATCTGAATGTTTGATAGAGTAATCTTTGTGTAGTGTTTTTATAGGTTAGATCTGGATTTGTGAGATCTAGAAGGAAGAAGAGTGAAAATATCCATAACCACAGAGTCTCCTAATAATATCTGGATCTGGGTTTGTGAGATCTAGATCGTGGGCATAAGTTTTCTTATAACAGATTTGATACTGAACTCGTATGTACTTTTATTTAAAATCATGATAACTCTTCCAATCAATAATAGAGCTCTATAGTAGAAATTGGTAATCATTTCCAAGTTCTATCCTCTTATCTGTTTTAAAAATATTGGAGTTATTAGAAGTTAAAGATTTTAAAATGTCCACCCTAACAGTTCCTTTTATTGGTTTCAATTACCTATTCAACAATTGTTTCAACTAAATATAATATCAACTTACCTATAAAAAAATGATACTGCTGTAACTTGATAGACAACACCAAGTACTGACATATTGTTGCTTTGCTGATGGTTATCAATTCTGAACAGAGAGAGCAAGAAGTTATCTTATACTAAATTTTGCTTAAATTTGGATTTTTGTTTCTCTACATATAATTAATGTTGTTGTCAATAAATGTGCAGATCGAGGTGATCTTTCAACTGGTCCTAGTAAAAGGTAGCCTTCTCAAACATTTGTCCATGTCTACTGCTGATTATATTATTTATCTTTAATGGCTTCTCTTTGCTTTGATTGGATGGTGCAGCATGTGGATTAGAGAGAAAGACTAGCTTTGCAACATTTCAAATCTCTCTTCACATAAGAGGTCAAGTGCAAGTTGATGAAGATTTAACTGAATTATCCACATGTCTAATACAAGTAGTGATAGTTTTTCAAAGTCAGTTTTCCTTACTAGCTAAGAAGCCAATTATATCTGGTTTTTAGGTCATTGATGTTATCACAACCAGAACAAGTGATATGGGACCCTTGTTGGAAGCTACTTGTTGGGGAATATAGTTTGCATAATTGAGGGTGTAAATTGAAAACGGTCGAAGTTAGAGGGTGTAAAATATAGTTTCCCTAAACAGTTTTCTCAATGGGAGATGTAACTATTGTTGGAATCATTTAGAAATTTTTAGATATGGAATAATTTTGGACAAGCTTAGTAAGATAAGACATTGCCTTTCTGTTGTTACTGTTTTCTATAAATGCACTGTGACTGCCCATTATTTGCAACCTAAAATATTTTTATTGTATAATTTGTTGACATTATACTGTTGAAGTTGTCAAAAGTGCAGCTTTTGAGGTATGCAGCACTCTCTATTTCTTTCATTTGGCATATATTATATGGAGTAATGGAGTCTTCTACTTCTTAATGCTTTGTTACTGTATATGTTAAGGAATTTAAAAGCACGAGTGATAAAGAAGCTGCAGTTTTAGCTACATCCACTATTATTGATGCTTCTAGTTCAATTGAAGTTTCAAGGTACGTACTTTCGTATCTAAGCATGTAATACAAATATTGAATAACATTGTGTTGCTTATGAATGCTAGCATCATTTGTTAGTTTGACAATAGTCTAATAATACTTCCATGTGATGCTTTCAGGAGTTCTAGTAGCATTAATGATGAGACAATGAATCCACGCTGTACAGAGATAGAAATTAATGAGGATGAAAAACCTTTCAGGAAATAATAGAACAAGAAGTATGAAAAAATAGAAAACCATGCTTTTTAGTTTATTGTTGTGTATTGGAGTTTGATTAAAGCAATGTATGTGTTTTGTAATATTCTTAGCAAATTAATTCAAACAATGTAATATGTAGTGGATTGCATCATGAATGTCTCATGCATTTTGATTTTATTTTATTTTATTTTATAAAATCATTCTCATGCTACATTAATATCATATAAAAAATATATATAGGCTTTTATATAAAAAAAACCAGGTTCAATGGAACCCGGAATCTATAATATAAACAATATATAGGCTTTTTTGTTAAAAAAACAAAACAAAAAAACCGGGTTTAAACCTGAACCCAGAATTCAGGTTTTTTTTAAAATCCGGATTCATCTAGATTCCGGACCGGATCTGACCCAGGTTAACCAGGTCCGGGTTCCAGCCCGGGTTTCACATCCGGGTTCCGGTTCGGGTATACCCCGGGTTCCCGAGTCGGAACCCAGATGAACAATCCTATTTTTTTTATCTACTTTACCATGGCCTCATTTTTCATAATCTAACCATTACATTTATTCTTTTATCTAATAGTCAAAGTTTTTAAATATAAAAAGAAAAGAAAATTCTTTTAAAACACAAAAAAATTATTGTCTAACGGTAAAATTTTTAAAATCTACATAGGTGCTTAAAAGAATGAGTAATTTTATTCACAATTCTTTTTATCATCATTCTCTCATTATTTCATAACGTTGTTTTAAATTATTAAAAACTATTTGTTATGTTGTACTTGTGAACCAATTATTTGATGTCACATCAATAGATGCTGAGAGTATGACGATAAAATAGATAAAAAATTTCAATAAGAATTTGGGAGACACTGTTGTGTATTACAAGTTGTTTTGTTAGCCAAATCAGCTCGCATTTTCTTCTTTACCATGACTGTATTTTTTTTGTATCATGACTATTGGTTTGTTGATTATACTTCCTCTTGGTCGACATCGTGGTTAGGTTACAATGACATAACAAATAACTAACTCTATCGTGTTTGGTTGTGCAATAATGAATGTGAAAAGGGTTGTGCATGTACTATTACTTAATCAAATTATGTGTTTATGCTATAATGTTTCAATATATTTGGTGCGACACTGTAACTCTGAAGGTCATTTTAGCTAAGTTGTAGCTAATTATTTAATGTGGATCAAAATAAGAGTGTTTTCTCTAGGTTTTAGTCTCTTTTTTGTTCTTTCTCTTGAGTCAACAAGGGTAGAGTTTTTGTAAACGTCTTTTTTCCTAATCTTTACACTACTACCTGTAGTGTTGAGAAAAGGAAAGGGAGGAATTAGAGATGGAGGAATTGGAGCTATCAGTCCGGTCTGGTCCGGTTCGGTCCAACCTTTTTTTTTTTTAAATCAATTAATAAAAAAAGTTATTTACAATACGAAATTAAACTAAATGGCTTATTAATGTGGATTATGTAACAAACTCAATAAAAAAATATTTTATATGGTCAATGATAATAAATTAGATGAAAATTACATTATTGATGATGTTAATTATTACTTTATTACTAACTTAAAGTATGTTAATGCATAATGAGCCATATACAACTTTTAACATTTTGTATATGAAGCAATAAGAATGAATAATTTAATTATCCATACATATTATATCCATAATTGAGAAAGATACATACTTAACATACTATTATAAATAAGAATAAAATATTTAATTATACATACTATTATAAATTTATAATTTATACATATATTATAATTTATACTATAACTCTTAATACTTAATAGTATTAGTAATACATTAAAGAATATATTAATACATTGATACTAAATATATATAGTGATAGACTTATAGTGATTAATTATTATGAATCATGATTAGTATAATTATATAATAGTATTAGTATAAAGTATTAGACTATTAGTAATATAGTGTAGCTATATATTAGTAATAGAAAAATGATTCGCATCCGCCCATGTTGAACATCACCCAACCCACACCTAGTAAAATGACTAAAATAACCTCGTAACAAAAGCCAGTTTTCTCATTTCACATTTTCATTTCTACTTCTCCTAAGTCCTCCCTCCCGAGAGCTGCTCGAATCGCCCAGAATCGCCGACGGCCTCCCCCCGTCTCCCAAGGCCTCCTGCCCGTCGCTCATTTCCGACCGTCGACTGTCGAGATGGCGGTAGCCGGTGCGAGATGTGGAGATTTGGCCGTGAGGGAGACGGAGAGGGCATGTGAGGGAGAGAGAAACGGGAGTGCGTACGGAGGAGCAACGGGCCTCGGGCTCGGTGGTGGTGGTCGATGGCAGCGGTGGGAGGCCGAATTGACGACGGCGAGGGCGAATGTGAGCCGCGACGTGGGTGAGTGGGGTGGGGCGACGGGCGTGCGTGCGTGCGTGCGTGCGTATGGGCCTCGGGCTAGGGGAGGAGGGCAGGCTCGGTGGCGGTGGTCGGTGGCTGCGGTGGGAGGCCGAACCGGCAGCGGCGATGCCGGATCTGGGCTACAACGGGGGACACGGGAAGAGGAGAGAAACGAGAGGGAGAAGAGAGAAACGGGTGAGGAGAATGAATATATATATATATAAGAACAATAGTGACACGTAAGGTGTGATACGCATCAGCCGTGAACAGTGGCTGATGCGTATCATTACTCTTAGTAATATTAGTATAAGTATAACTATATAACTATAGTCTATACTTAATTATAATATAGTATAATTATATATTAGTTAGTGATAGGATTAGGTTAGATGAAAATTATATAATTTGTTACTAACTTAGAGTATGTAAATGACTCAAATTCAATGTATTATAAATATTATAATTTATGATTCTAATACTATAATGACAATTATAGTATAACTATATAATAGTATTAGTATAAAGTATTAGACTATTAGTAATATAGTATAGGCTATAGTTATATATTAGTAATATTAGTATAAGTATAATTGTATAAGTATAACTATAGTCTATAGTTAAAGTTATAACTATACTAAATCATTATAACTTATACTAATATATAATATAGTTATAATAAATCACTATAATATAGTATAACTAAACTAATATAACAACTAATATAACTATTAGTATAACTATATAAATATATAATAGTATTATAATTGTATAAGTATAACTATAGTCTATAGTCTATACTTATAACTATACTAAATCATTATAACTTATAGTAATATATAATATAGTTATAATTTCTTATAAACTTATAACTTATAATAAATCACTATAATATAGTATAACTAAACTAATATAACAACTAATATAACCATTAGTATAACTATATAAATATATAATAGTATTAATAGTCTATACTTAATTATAATATAGTATAATTATATATATAATTAATTATATATAAAAATATATATATATAGAAATTATTTACATTCGGTCCGGTCCGGTCCGAAAAACAGCCGGACCGTGGACCGAACCGAATGAGTTCGGTCAAAAACAAATTGGACCGGTCCGGTCTGGTTCGGTCCAAATTGACCGGTCCGGTCCGGTTTTCTCGGTCCAGACCGCCCGATGATCACCCCTACTATTAATGCTTTCACCCCACTTAACAAAATTCAGTTTGATAATGAAGTTTTCTGGGTTCAAATGCACAACCTACCATTTGCATGCATGAGTAAGGAGTGTGGTGAGCAAATAGACAGTTCTATTGGTGAGGCGATTGATGGAGATATACAAGAAGATGAGATAGGATGGGGACCTTTTCTCAAAGTTAAAATTGAAGTTCCTCTTCAAAGTGCGCTGGCTAGAGGACGAACCATCTGCATTCATGGCGAGAAAGTATGGATCCCACTAAAGTATAAAAAGTTGCCTCGAATTTGCTTTAATTGTGGATGGATTGTACATGGTGCTGAAGGGTGTCTGTCTAAAAAGAAAGAAAGAGTAGAGAAGAGAGATAAACAATCTCAGCTTGGGTTATGGCTGAGAGCTTACATGAGTTTGATGAGGAGGATGCAAGGTAGGTTGTGAAAAGGTGATAGTGGGGATAGGAAGGAAATGTTGGTGGAAGACAATCAAAGCTCTGGAAACGATGAGGCTGATTGTAGTACCATGAAAACAAAAGTAAGGCCAATGGAGGGGAGAGTTTCGGTGACGGGAGTGTTGGCCCAAGGGGAAAGAGATCAGCGATTATTGTGGAAGAAATCTCAGAGGGATATTGGAATTTAGTGATCAAATGAGCACGGAAGAGGAAAAGGGGGAACATAACAACTAATATTTTTTTGAAATTCAAATGAGGAGAGAAAATGGGGTAGTATATCAAAATAAGCAAGATGACGTGGGTAAACAGAACAACCAAGGAATACATTTTGAAATGCTTTGGATACGGGAAGGATGAGTAAAGATTTGAGTCAATTTCATGTGGCTCAAATTATGGGCTTTGAATGGGAGGGAGGAAAGCCCAATAACAGCATGTTGGCTGTTGAGAGTAAAGAAGGGTTGAAGAATAACCAGATAAAGGAGTTGGATTCAATAGTGGTCCAAGACAATGAGATCAAAGACAAACAACACATCCCAACATACCAAACCTGTAGCATGCAGCAGAATAAAGGAAAGTGGAAGAAGACAACAAGATCTGAAGGCACAAAGAATTTGACTGAAAATTCAAATATACTAAAGAAAATGTGTCTAGTAGATGAAGTGATAAGGATGGCTTGGGATAGCTTAACAAGAAGCAGAAGATAGCTAACTCTATGGTGGATATTTGTGAAAATGAGCAATTGGTAGAGGCTGCGCAACAGCCCCGCCAAGAGCCATGAAAACATTATGTTGCAACTGTCGAGGGTTTAGGAACCCCTGAACAATTCATAACCTTCACTGGATTGTGAAGGAAAAGATGTTTGATTTAGTTTTTCTATTAAAAACTAAACTTAATAAGGGTAAGTGGGAGACTTTGAAGAGGAAGTTAAAGTATGATAGATGTTTTGCAGTGGAGTCGTGTGGTAGAAGTGGTGGATTAGCTTTGCTATGGAAAATGGAGGTTGAGATTGATATTCAATCTTACTTTCAAAATCATATTAATGCTTTGGTTAAGGCTGCAGTTGGGTTGGAAGGTTGTCAATTCTAGGGCTGAGCTCTAACTCCGACGGAGTTAGAGTAGTCATTTTCGACAAGTTGGAGTCGGAGTGGAAATTTTACTCCAACTCCGACTTCGAACGGAATTGGAGTTCGACTCCGATCGGAGTTTCAACTATTTATTGGGCTAAATGGATGCCCTTTTTCATCTTTTGGGCTCACCATTGCCCAAGTCCGAATCTGTAAAAAAAAATGATAATGAAAAGATAAAAAAAAAAAATTTAAAATCCAATAGTTTAAAAACTAAATAACTTATGGTTATTTAATAGCCATAAGTTATAACAATCCCATACAGTCCCATTTATAACAACAGTCCAAATCTGTAAAAAAAAATAATGAAAAGAAAAAAAAAACTTAAAAACTAAATAATCATAAGTTATAACAGTCCCTTACAATCTCATTTAATAAAAATAACTACATAAATATTAAACATGGATTTCACTCAAATCTCAATAGTCCATTGATAATTGGTCATGCTTGAAATGAAGATAGAAAGTTGTAAGCAATAAATGAAAAAAACTGATAATAAAAATTGAACATGGTAAAAGTAGAATTTGATTCTCCATTTGATTCTTACCAAGAAAGGGGGTTCTCTATCCCAACTCTCAAGGGGCGTCCATCTCAAACTCTCAAATTCTCAATCATCGGTAATTATGTTAGGGTTCACAATTAAGTCTATAAAATCATAAAAAGTAGAAGTTAGAAATATTAAAATTAATTAAATGAAAATTTAAAAGCATATAAACTTAAAAAGTTACTCGATTCAAGCCTATAGCTCTCGACATCAATGCCAACAGTATCTAGTCCAATGGGCATTTCATTGATCCTATTCTGTGTGCAAACGAGGGCCTCCACGGTTGACGGTGACAATGAACTCTAATAAGCATCCAACACGCGACCTCCAGTGCTAAATGCCGACTCTGAGGCAACCGTAGTGATAGAAATGGCTAGCACATCTCAGGCTATACAGGAAAGGACTGGATACTTGGTAGAATTAACCTTCCACCAAGTTAGCAAATGAAATACATCACTAGGTATCTCGACAGCTTCCATAAAATATCGTTCAACCTCAGATGTACATATTTCTCGTTGCAATGAGTTGATGATACTATTGCATAATACAATGGCGTGTAAGCCCAAGTCTGGATGGGTCAGTATCATCTAAGGAAACTGTTGATCTCGTTGGCCGCAAATGTGAGGAGCTACTAGCTGCGGATGATTGTTGACAACTATTGCTGTAGTGATGATATAGGTCATCAATATCACTTTTAAGCATTGTAATAAACTCTACAGCCTTCACTACCCCGAGGACGGAATTTATCCAAAATTCTAGAACGGCCAACTTATATCGGGGGTCAAGGATCACAATCACAAATAGTAATCTATTTATTTTCTCAATATTCCTCTAATATTTATCATATTTAGTCTTCATCCTCGTAGTCATAGCAGATAACAATCCCCTAGAATCAGTACAACTATTTTCCAAGTGGAAGTAAAGCTCTAAGAGCTCGGTGAAGTATAAGTTTGCAGTTGTATATTTGGATCCAAATATCCGCATGATTATCTCATAAAAAACTCGTAAAAATTGAATAAAGTACCTCACACTAGTCCAATCATGTGCATCCGGCGCACCAAGCTCCTGTCTTGCTGGCTCCAACAAAGTATATCTCAAGCCCTCATCCTCGACCTCCATCCGCTCGAACGCTCTTTGGTACTTTTGTGCCACATCCAACATTATGTATGTAGAGTTCCATCGAGTCGGAACGTCCAAGCACAACATACTAGAGCATTCAATCTGAAGATCTTTTGCTATTGCCTTAAACTTGGCAAGCCTTTGGGGGGAACCCCTCACATATCGTACAATGTTATGGACTTGGTTAATGGAAACATCAACCTCTTTTAACCCATCAACAACTATGAGGTTGATGATATGAGCACAGCACCGAACATGAATAAAGTCGTGGTCCCGAATGACATCATCGTTCACCGTCATGTTCCGCTTAAACCAATCAATTGCTGTTTCATTGGCACTAGCATTGTCAACTGTAATACACATCACTTTTCGAATTCCCCAATCCTTTATACAATCATCTATCTTTGCCCCAATGGATGCACCTTTATGATTCACAATTTCTTTGAAGCCAATAATTCTTTTATGCAAATTCCACTAACTGTCAATGTAGTGTGCTGTGATACACATGTAGTAGACGTTCTGTATGGACGTCCATGTGTCAGTCGTAAATGACACTCTTCGGCCAATGATAACAAACATCTTCCTCATCTCCACTTTATCCTTCACATGCCTTTTCATACAATCTCGTATCACCATATACCATGATGGAATAGGAAAGCGTGGCTCAACAAAGTTTAGAAACTTTTGGAAGCCTATTTTTTTTACTGTGGTAAAGGGCATCTCATCAATAATTATCATCTCTGCAAGCATCTCTCTCAACATCTTCTCACTGTATTGAGGGATGATCAGTTTCTTAGCCTGTGTACCATCAGCGGCCGTAAAAGTTTCGTAACTGAGGTTGGTCTGATCAGTGGCCGCCAATCCCTTCGCGATCTTATATCATTGGCAACCTTGAAGATATGCTATCATTACACTAGTGCCTTATTTCTTCAAATGACATTTACAAAGTTGACCACAATATTGGCATCTTGCTTGTGGGTTTGCAATTTCACCAGAAATTTTGGTGAAATGCTCTCATGTCCACGACCCTTTTTTAGAAGCCCGTTGTTGTTGATCATGCTCAATGGACATATCCTCCTCTTTGTTGAACATATCATCATCCTCACCCTCTATATCCACTGGGAGTGGGAGTCGACTACCCGCACAATATGTGACTACTCTAGATGTGGCTACTCTAGATGTCGCTTCTCTAGATGTGGTTGCCCTAAATGTGGCTCTAGGGGTGGAAGTACCCACCGGCGTAGGAGATGTAGAATTGGCATCCGCCACATCCCCTTGTGGATGATCATCTCCATTAGGTCTATGATCCATATCACAATCAAAGAAGCTTCAAAAATAAATTAGAACCAAGAAATTAGTTTAAAAAATAACTAGGCTATATTAGTTTAAAAAATTAGCTTGTAACCAAAATTCAAATATCGATGCTTTTTATCATAAAATATTAAACCATCACAAAATGTTGAAATATGAAAATAATATTCATTAATAACCCATTACATTATTCAACATTTTCTTTTCCCCATTTATTTTTTTAATCTCAATTTGGACAGTCTTAAGAAAGTTAGGCACCCAATTAGCTAAAACAATGAAAACAAGGTTTGTTATTATCTCAATATTTTCCATTCGAATCGCAAAATCAAAAGTCACAGAGCTCAAAATAAGGTTTGTTATTATCTCTAAAATAGTCTAGGTATCAGGTTTGTCATCCCGCTCTAGCAACTGTCGAGCGGGTGTCGAGCAGAGCTCTCGGGTTCGACTGGTTACATAGTCGCTCGAGTGGACTGTTGAGCAGGTGTCGAGCGGAGCTCTCTGGTTCATATTAGTTCAAGCGGACTGTCGAGCGGAACTCTCGGGTTCATATTCGCTCGAGCGGAGTCGAGTGAACGTGGCTCAAGCTAGGGGGTCGAGCCACAGTCAAGCCAAATCTCAAAAATGACATTTTTGAGATGAAATCAAGTCAAACTCAACAAGTACAACTCAAATTCACCAAAATAACCATCTTTATGATCCGAAAATAACTAAATCTAGGTAACCTGAAAATAAAAATAAAATTAAATCAATTTTAGGGCTCGAAATCGGAAACATACGAAAGCTCAAAGGCTACAGAGGTTGGCCTGAGAATGAGACGGCAAGACTACGAACTATGGAGGCGCAACGAGGAACGGGGGCGAGATCAACGGTTCACTGGTTCGGAGAAGAGAAGAGAAGAGAAGAAAAAGGAAGAAGGAAGGAGGAATAACGGAAGGGCTGAAGGGGGGTCCTGCATTTTGGACCCCCTATGTGATGAAACGGCGCCGTTCCACTTAATGTGGAACGTCGTTTTACATCTAGTTTTAAAAAAAAAAAAAAATCGGAGTCGAAGTTCGGAGCTCCAATTCACTCCAAACTCTGACTCCAACGTCTTATTCGGAGCTACTCCGACTTCAACTCCGAAATTTCGATTACTCCAACTTCGTCAGTGTCGGAATCGGAGCGAAAGTCAGACAGAGTCAAAAATTTCATAATTTTGCACAGCCCTAGTCAATTCATTGGATTTTATGGGCATCTAAAAGCTAGTAAAAGGCAACAAACGTGGGATCTATTAGGCCTTTTAAAACCTAAGGATCAAATGCCATAGCTTGTTTATGGTGATTTTAATGAAATAGTCTCACAGGATGAGAAAGTTGGGGGAAATTTGTGGAGTGAAAGTCAGATGGAAAAGTTCAAGAACGTTTTAGAAGCTGGTGAGCTGCATTATCTGGGATGGTGAGGTTCCAAGTTTAATTGAAGTAATAAGCATAGAGATGGCATGTATACAAAGGAGAGGTTGGACAGAGGTGTTGCAAATGCACAATGGATCAATTTGTTTAAGAATGTGAAAGTTGAAACAATGGCAGCAGGTTGTTCTGATCATAGACCACTACTAATTTGCTACAGCAAAGAACATTTCAATAGGTTGACTTACAAAAGAAAATTTAAGTATGAATGTAGCTGGGGTATGGAGGAAGAATGTAGGAAGATTGTAGAAAAAGAGTGGCAGGCTAGAGGTGAGGAGAATAGTCAACTTGGTGACGTACAGAGGAAGCTTCAAAGGTACAATACTACTTTAATGGCTTGTTTTGAAATAGATCTTATCCCAAAATTATCATCTCGGAAGCTTCAAAGGTACAATACTACTTTAATGGCTTGTTTGGAAATATATCTTATCCCAAAATTATCATCTCATCTCATATCATCTCCTTCCCAAACATAATTCAAATACAAAATTTTCAAACTAATCATTACAACTTTTCCAAACTTTCAAATATAAAATAATAAATAATTCAACTTTTTCAAACCTCCAGGCAAAAATAATATTATAAAACTATATTCTAACAATATTTTAGCTTTCTAATATTTTTTATTCAACTTTTTCTCTCTTTTTTTCCAAAAACTCAAAAAATATTATATTCAAACTATCTCACTACTATTTACAAACTAACCTCCAAACAAAAATAATATTCTAAAACTATATTCTAACAATTTTTTAACTTTCTAATATTTTTTATTCAACGTTTCTCTCTCCTTTCCCAAAAATTCAAAAAATACTCTACTCAAACTATCTCACTAATATTTACAAACTATCTTACTACTATTCAAAAAATTATCATCTCATATCACTCTCCAAACGAGCCCTAAAGGAGTGGAGTAGATAGAAGAGTTCAAAGGGAGAGAAGAGAATGAGAACATAAGGCAGATGCAAGATGTTGAAGGGCAACACGACATGGAAGAATTGCAAAAATGTCAAGAGGAGCTGGAATTGCTACTACAAAAAGAGGATCTATGGTGGAGACAAAGGGCCACAAGTCATTGGTATAATCTTGGTGATAGGAACACTTGCTTCTTTCGTGCCTGTGCTACATAAAGGAGAAAGAAGAATTTTATTAAGCAAATCCGACAGTGAAGGAAAAACGGTGTATGAGGAGTCTGGTAATAGCCTTCAAGAATCATTTTCAATCGATTTATTCCTCATCTGAACCTGAATATGTAGTGATAGAAAAATGTGTTAATTATGTAGAGAGAAGAGTCACTAAGGAGATGAATGTACAGCTGAATATGCATTTTAGTTATAATGAGGTTTATGAGGCGCTAACATAAATGAGGCCTTTTAAATCTCCTGGACCAGATGGCTATGGTGCTGATTTTTTCCAAGAGCATTGGTTAACAGTGGGGGAAGAGGTATGTAAGGCTGTACTTGAATTTCTTAATGGTGGAAGTATGCCAAGGGATCTAAACCATACAAATATAGCTCTTATCCCCAAGATCAAATCTCCTTGTTCTGATAATGATTATAGACTAATATCACTTCTTCTTCTTCTTTTTATCGAAGAGCCGGTAGTCACCAGCGTGACCCCTTCCCAAATTTATTAAAAAAACCCTCACTTATGGTGGAGGAAAACCGTGGTTACAACACAACAATATTTTAACAAAAACTTCACCACCACCAAAGAATTAACTACACAGGGCTAAATATAACATGAAAGAACTAAACATGCCTATCAAAAGAAAATAAAAAAATCTTCTCCAAATAAAAACTAAAAAACAAACCTAAAAACCAATGGCCACAAACCAAACTCACAAAAATCATACTTAACCTCTGCATTTGCGAAGATACGGAATACCCATCTTTTCAACACGGATGATCCCTTTTAAGCATCTTGGAAGACCGGAACCCCCTTCATAAATCACATTCTTACCCCTTTCTCCTTCTCTAGCCAGGTGATCTGCCGCGCCATTTCCTTCCCTATATTGATGGACCACCTCAAAGTTCATCCCTTCAAGCGCAGTCTTTAATTCCTCCCAAAAATCCCACAGGTACCATAATGTGCATCCTCCTTTTCGAAACCAATCTACAACAATACGAGAGTCAGTTTCAATAATAACATTAAATAAATTTAATTGCTTACAAAGGCGGATACCCTCCAAGATAGCTTTAAGCTCAGCTCCGTTATTAGTCCCATTCCCAAAGTGAGCTGAGAATGCTGCTCTAACACTAACATCGACATTACGGATAATTCCCCCACCACCTGAATTCCTCGGATTACCGTTGCAGCTACCATCACAGTTCATTTTCACCCAACCCGGGGGAGGTTTGGTCCAAGTTACTGTTTTAACCTTGTTTGCCCCAATACTAGAACGTTCAATCTGGAATTCTTCAAGAATTTTGATGTCTTGCCTGCTTAATTTCTTGGAAGCCCTGAGATTTTCAGCCAATATTTTAATCCAAAACCGGACCTCCCTCCATATTTTCTCAGCATTATCCTCCACTCCTTCCATTCTAGCCTTACACCTTCTTTTCCACAAACTCCAAGTAATAATGCAGGGAATCAGTCCAATAATCGTACCGTTAATAGATGATTTTTTTCCATATTCAAACCAGATTCTCACTCTATTTTTCCAAGGCAAACAGTTCATATACGGTATTCCCATCACAACACTTGCTTTGGACCAAGTTACCGAAGCTATATCACCAGTAGATAGAACATGATCCATGGTTTTTGTATCTCTACGTGCGTTACAATCACAAGCAGAGGCCAGACTAATTCCCTTACTCTGCACTTTGTTATCCACGGCTAAGCAATTTGCCCAAGCTCTCCATAAACACACGAAAATCCTTTTCGGCAAAACATTGTGCCAGAACCATTCCTGATACTCAGAACTGGAACTTCTACTGCTCACCACTTCCCACGTCATCCTTGTGCTGAAACTACCATCTGGAGATGGTTGCCATATAAAGAGATCCAGGCCACATTTTCCAGCCGACACATTCTGAACAATCTCCTCCATTAAATCTGAACCCACTAACCCCACTAGCTGAGCTGAATTCCAATTATTATTAATCCAGCAGTCATTAATACTTAGTTTTACATTCAACACCTCCTCAACTCTTACTGCTAGAACCCCTGAAGCAAGCCATTTGTCAAACCAGAAAGAAGCATTACCCCCCCTAACTAACACTTTAATGTTTTCCATAACCTCCGAAAGACAAGCCATAATTGATTTCCAAAACCGGGTATCCACAGGTCTCTCCATACGTAGTGAAATATGCTCATTTCTGAAGTATTTCGCCCGGAAAAAATCTGACCACAAAGTCCTAGTAGTTAACATCCGATAAGCACACTTCATGTGTAGGGATTTCTGAACATCTTTAATTGCTCTTAGACCCATACCCCCTTTCGAAAATAGGCTTACACAATTTTTCCCACGATCTCCAATGATATTTTTTTTTTTCCGTCCGCCTCACCCCAAAAAAAATTTGCCAAGAGAGAGTTTATTCGAGACACAGACACCTTGGGAATATTCACCACTGACATTATATGGATCGGCATGCTCAATAACACATGTCTCAATAGAATAAGCCTTCCCCCATGTGAAAGGAGCTTCATCTTCCAACCTGAAATTTTTCTCCTGATTTTCTCAATAATCGGCTCCATATTTCTCAACGTCAATTTTCCTGAGACCAATGGCGCCCCCAGATATGTCACCGGAAATGTACCTTCTTTAAATCCCGTAATTCTTCGCAACTCACCTTTATGTATCAACGGAATATGCTTCAACATAAACATTGCAGTTTTTCTTTACTAATGATTTGACCCGACCATTTTTCATAAGTTTCAAGAGTTCGAACCAGGTTTTTCATAGAGGTCTTATTTCTGTTTGCAAAAATCAAAATATCATCTGCATATAGTAAGTGAGAAACCAAAGGAGCACCCACTGGGAGATGAAATTTACGAATTTGCCCCGACTCAAATTTTTTTTTTAGCAATCTAGACAAAACTTCTCCATAATAATGAATAAATAAGGGGAGAGAGGATCCTCTTGCCGAAGACCCCGGGCCAACTGAAAATAACCAGTGAATGTTCCATTCATCATAACCGAGAACCATGGATTCTCCACGCATTGCCTTATTAAACTACAAAAATTTTCAGCAAATCCAAAGGCCCTTAAGACCTTCAAAAGGAAACCCCAATTCACCCTGTCATAGGCCTTAGCCATGTCAAGTTTTATCATCACATTACCCCCCAGCAACTTCTTATGAAGCGAATGAACCATTTCCTGAGCTAACGTAATATTTTCAAAAATGCTTCTCCCTGGAATGAACACCCCTTGTTCATGGGAGACTAAGTTTTTCACAACCACAGTTAGCCTAGAGACAATAATTTTAGAAAAAATCTTGTATGCCACTGAACACAAACTAATAGGTCTAAATTTGTCAAAACTAGTGGGATCAGGCACTTTTGGAATTAAAACAATAAAAAAGGACGAATAAAACCTGGTAAAGGGCGAACCCCTGAAGAAATCTCTCACCGCCTCAATGACATCTCGTTTAACAATCTCCCAACAAAATATGTAAAACTCGGATCCAAACCCGTCTGGCCCTGGACTAATATCACTTTGTAATGTATTGTATAAATTGATTGCAAAAGTCTTTGCAAATAAGCTCAAAAATATACTGCCAAACATTATCTCTAACAATCAGTGTGGTTTTGTACTAGGTAGATTAATAACAGACAATGTAATGGTGGCTTATAAGGTTCTTCACTCCATGAAAACAAGAAAGAAAGGAAAAACTGGATGATGGCACTAAAACTTGACATATCAAAGGTATATGATAGAATAAAATGGAAGTTTTTGGAAGCCATGATGAGAAAGATGGGTTTTAATGAAAATTGGATATGGTTATTGATGGAGTGTGTCAAGTTAGTATCATTTTCAATATTGATATATGGGAAAGAAGGAGAAGTGTTTAAACTAGGGAAAGGCTTAAGGCAAGGAGATCATCTTTCCCCATATCTCTTTATTCTATGCACTTAGGGTTTAAGTAGTTTGATGAGCAGAAGTGAGCAAAATGGAGAGATTAGAAGGGTGGCAGCAACAAAAGGATGAACAAGGACAACTCATCTTCTTTTTGCAGATGACAACATAATATTTAGTAGAGCTTCTCAAACAGATTGGCAAAGGATCCTGGAAATTTTGCAGCTCTATGAAGTATCATCTGGCCAATTTTTGAAAAGATAAAAGACATCTGTCTTGTTTAGCAGTAACACTGGTGAGGTGGTTCAGAGGCGGATTCTTGAGGAAGTAAATTCAATGGTGTGCGGTGATTATGGAAAGTATCTGGGGCTTCCAACTATGGTGGGAATGTCTAAATATAAAACCTTGCAGGTTATAAAAGAAAAAATATCGAAGAAGATCAATAATTGGCAGTCAACTTTTCTATCTGCTAGTGGAAGGGAAGTGATGATTAAATTTGTGCTCCAAGCCATGCCTACATATACAATGAATGTGTCCTTTTACCACAGAACCTATGCAAGGAGATCGATGCAATAATTGCAAACTTTTGGTGGAGTAGTAAGAAGGTTGGGATAGGCATTCACTAGAAAAAGTGGGAGAAATTAGGGGAATCAAAGCAACTTGGAAGCTTGGGATTCAGAGATATCTAACAGTTCAATATTGCAATGTTGGCAAAGCAAGGGTGAAAATTTTTACAAGAGCCTAATTCACTGGTCAACAGAATTTTTAAAGACAAATACTTTAAAAATTGTCAGTTTATGGAAGCAAGACCGGGCAAGCCCCATCCTTTATATGGAGAAGCATCTGGTCCACACATACATTACTAAATGAGGGGCTAGTATGGAGAGTAGAAAATGGTAGGGACATCTCAATCTGGGGACAAAAATGGATACCACATGCAAGTTCTTTTAAAGCAATCTCTCCTATAAAAAGTTTGAATGAGAATGCTAAAGTCAGGGAATTGATGATAGAGTTAAGAGGTTGGAATGAAAATATGATATATGAGATTTTCAAGAGAGATGAAGCTATAAAGATCTACAACATTCCTTTGAGCAGAAGGGATGTTAAAGATCAGGCTATATGGGGGTATACTAAGGATGGACTATTTTCGGTTATAAGTGCATACCACTTGGGAATGAGCTTGGAGAAAGATAATAAGGGAGAGACATCAATTGTAAAGAACAGAAAGCAATGTGGTAGAGATGTGGAAGTTAAATGTAGCTGGTCCAACAAAACAGTTTCTCTAGAGAGTTTTACAAGCCATCATTCTTGCGAAGCAAGTGTTGTTCAAAAAGAAGATCACAGAAGATGAACTATGCCCAATCTGCAATAAGGATATAGAATCCATAAGTCATGTGCTCTGGTCTTGTCTAGCAACTAGTGATGGGCAGAAAAGAAAAGCCCGGTACACAAGTGAAGCAGTTGTGATATGGATTTTGTACTCATGTGGGAGAAGTTGCTGGAAAATTTTAATCAAGAACAACTAGAAGAAATGGTAAAGATATTTAGAGGATTGTGGCATAGAAGGAACATGTATGTTTTTTAAAATAAGTTTGAAAGTCCAAGTTATGTTTTAAAAGCTACAATTTCTAGCCTTGAAGATTTTTGAGAAGCACAAAAACAAAATAAAAGACAACAGGAAAATGGGGAGGCAAACAGAGAGAGGATTAGATAGAAACCACCTGCAAAGGGGTATACAAAAGTTAACTTTGATGCAGGGGTGGATAGAGCAAACAAAAAGTTGGGGATTGGTCATGTAATTGCTAGAAACAACAAGGGTCAGATTCTTTTTTCATCAAGCACTTGTTCTTCTTTCATAGGGCAACCTTTCCTACATGAAAGTTATACTTTGTGGAAGGCAATTGAAATATGTTCTGATCTACGAGTGAAAGATGTAGTGTTTGAAGGAGATGCAATGTGATCCGAGCTATAAAGGAGAGCAAGCAGGATTGGACTTGGATTGGGCAGCTGTTGACAAAGATAAAACACATCATGTTATTAAGGACAGATTGGGATGCTCAGTTCACTTATCGTGAAGGGAATGCAGCTGCTAGTGTATTTGTACATAAAATTAAATGGGGAGCAAATATGGATAGAAGACGGACCTAGTGAGATTAGTGCTATTGTATTGAAAGGAATAGATGGCCTGTAATTGTTTTGTTGCAAAGTAATGGAAAGAAGTTTTGGTTGATTCAAAAATTTACCTATAGATTTAGCCAATACATAGATTTTGAGGGAGCATTTGTAATAAGTTGTACATTTTGCATTTGTAAATATGTAAAAATAGTTAACAAACATTCACAATCCCTTTTACAAATTAAGAAAATGTACAATGCATATGGATTTATACTATTCATCAATTTATAATTTATTTTTTACAAAATTGGTCTATTTTCCTCTTTTTCTTTAGAATAGTACTACATGTACGCACAATATTATTTGGATTGAGTGCCAACTCTATTTTATCAATATTCTCTTTTTGAATTTATTTTAAAATTTTCATCATTTGCAATAGTTGACATATCATCGTGTATAATTATGTAAGTAAAGTCGCAAGTATAAATAGCATTTTCCTTTTATTTATATATCATGTTTCTCTCTTCCTTTCTTCATCTATCTTTTTCTTTATCATTTGGTTCTCTTGTCTTTTTATTTCTCTTTCTCCAATGAAATAGGGAAAAATAATTAAATAATTCTTAGAAAATGATTAAAATTTAAAAAATGTTTTAATTAACTATTTCATATATAAATGTAGAAAAACCAATGAGAATGTAGCCATCCCTTGATCTCTCCCTAGCATGATGAATTATGAAGTTTCCCTCCGAGTTGATCCAAGAGAACTCTAGACACATGAAATGAATAGTAATTTTATAAAATTAAAATTTATTTAATAAAGTGACATGATCGTGTTAATGAATTGTAAAATAATAATAAAAATTATAAATACATTATTCTCCTTCTCACAGCATGGGTATATATTAAAAAAAAAATGCATTTGAGTGAGAATTAAGAATAAGTAACTAGACTTGGTAAGGTAGAGAGAAAAAAAAATCAGAGAGAAAAAAAACTAGACTTGGTAAGGGAAAGGTGGGGGGCAGCATAATGCATGTCCCTCCAAAATAATGATGGTGTCAGAATTTTGTTTCATTAAATATAAGATTTTAATATCTTAAATAAGTAAAAGTTATTAAGGTATTATTTTTTTTAAAATAAATTTATTATTTCAATAAAAATTATATTTATTATAATTTTCAAAATCTTTTAATTACTAAATTCATAAAAAGATGTCGTAAAAATAAATTTATAAATTGATTTAACTAAATCTACTTTATTATAAAAATAATTTTACAATCTAATACATCACAACGAGCTACGTCAATTTGTCTTATTTTGTAAGATCTCTTTATAAAGTAATATTTTCATTCTTAAAAATATTTTATAATTGCTTCATCACAAATGTTACAAAAAAAAAAAGCATGATCGGTCTTAATATGGATATTAAGATAATTATTTATTCAACCATCTTTCATTTGTCTACATTATATGCCAGCTTTACAAGAAAATGCATGCAACCAAGTACCAACCCTCATCACAAATTACAAACAAAAAAAATGATATTGTCTTGATATTATAATAAAGAATTCAACTATTTTGGAACCAATGAAATTTTTTAAAAGAATTGGAAATAGGTATTAAATAATTCAAAAATGTTAAATCCAAACCCCTTTTTTTTGTAAGAATCTCAAATTAAAGCATCTATTATATATATAGCTGCCACAAACCAAGAGATCCACCAAAACCATTCTACTGTCATCCATACATCTACACACACCTAAACGTGCATGAATGCAAACCAACAAATACATGTGCATAAATTGGAGATCTGAAATCTTTACAGAGCTATATATATATATATATATGCAATCCCTTTCAGATTTCTCTTTCAGAGAACTGAGATGTTACAAACATGTATGTATACTTAAGTGGGAACAGTTTTTACAAACTTGCTATGGCCCCCCTTCCATGTTCATCCCAAAAGTTTGGAGAACCCATTCCCAAAAGATAAGGAAAAGAAAAAATAAAAGATCAGCATAAGTGTCAGAGGGGACAAAGAAAGGGAGCCCTCAAGAACCTCTAATGGAGCTCAAAGGCCTAAAGGTGTACTTACCCCACATCCTCCTCTCCTTTCAAAAGAAAAATAATATTACATCAAACT
Organism: Cyclocarya paliurus; assembly: GCA_029856935.1. Classification (NCBI taxonomy): domain Eukaryota; kingdom Viridiplantae; phylum Streptophyta; class Magnoliopsida; order Fagales; family Juglandaceae; genus Cyclocarya; species Cyclocarya paliurus. The sequence continues at coordinate 28,590,589 of CM056947.1, forward strand.
TCTTAGAAAAAGAACTCGGTTTTGGAGCATTAAGCACCTTCTGATCTATCCTAGGAAATGTCCAAAAATACCTGCTACTATCAAGCAAGTTCAAAGACTTACGTAGTTTCAAGTGATGTATTGATCGAGGCTCGAAGAACCTTTGATTGAATGAATGAATTGTAAGGTGTATTGTAGGTTCCAATGACAAAAGAATATGCTTTTGAAGATGAGCTCGTCTCCTACTACTTACCCGAAAGCAAGGGAAGAGGTGCCCGTCGTTCATGAAAAAGCGAGTCATTCGTGATTAAGTAGGTTGAGATTAAAATGGGCTCATAAATTTTGCATTTCTAAGTGCATATTTTGCCAAGTAATTGCATGTGTTCATTCATTTTTTTTATTTCCTATATGAATTTTAGGATGGGATTTGAAAGAATTAGACATAGTTACAACATTTAATACTCCAACAGACACATGATTTCTCTCTAAGTTTCACCTTAAATTGGGAAAAATTCCGAGTGGATCACAATCATGAATCTCTTCAAGAACATGTAGGGCTCTGGCCCCAAGATAAATTAAGAAGGGCCCGAGTAATATAGGAGACTTGGGCGGCCCGTTACGGCCCAATAGTGACGCGAGTTGTACATAAGCTCGCGGTGCGTGTACTGCACGCGCCCCCAAAAGACCCGCCAATTTCTTTCCCGCCATCTCGGCCATAGATATATGCTACCACTCAGGAAGTCCATAACATGAATTAGCAAGCCCGAAGAAGAAAGAAAGGGAACCCTAAGACAACTGCAATGGGCGAGAATTTTGAGGAGCAGAACAAGCTTCCTGAGCTCAAACTAGGTATAAGTTGAAGGGGAGAAGAGAAAACCCTAGCTTTTGTTCATTGATTCCTCTTTTTTGCAACTAATTTTTTCTGATTTGATTTTAGTTTTTTGGGTGTTTTATCTCATTGATGAATCTTCGTGATGATTGCTTTTAATCAATAAATTTGATGTGTTGTTGGCAGATGCTAGGCAAGCTCAAGGGTTTCTCTCATTCTTCAAGACCTTACCACATGTAAGTCTCAAGGGTTTCGTTGGGGGAAAATGGGGCAAAAAGAGAAGGACAGGAAACTTGGGTGTCATTTTTTTTAACTTTTATTTCGTGTCAAAGCTCAATTCTGATTAGATACTGAACAGATACTGGGGGTTTGGCTCTCTGTTGCTTAGGATATGTAGAGAATGAAAAGGAAAATGGATAAAAGGATTGACTGTGATTCTGCTTGTTTGGCTTATTTAGGATTAGTATTCTTTGTCTCTCTTTTTTTCTGTATTTGGATAAACTATAATAGGGGTGTGTATAACCCGTTTTTGCAGCCATCTTAATGATCCAAGTCCTTTACATAAACATACTAATATTAAGGATCCAAATATTTCACATTTTGTATGAACTACTGAAACCAAATGATTAAATCTTGGCTGATTTTTTAAGGCATATAACATTGCATATATAAGTAGAGAAAACTAAAGAATAGTTTTCTTTGAGAAAATCAAGTTTATGTTTTCAATCTTTTTCCTCTCAAAAGTGATCACTAATGTATTGAACAGTTTTAAGTTGTTCAAAAATGCTACACAAGCGCAAAGAAATGGTTGATGCACAATCATTCCCGAGGGGTGGCTCTACCCTATCATTCTTTGCCCTTATTTAGTTTCATAATATGATACCAAATTCAACCAGAAGTAGGAGTGTTAGATCAATTTCCTTCCCTACACCTTTCTTTTGCTTACCAAGAAGAGGGTAGATAGAAATGGTGATTAATAATTCCAAATTTATTTTGCCTTTTTTATTGCAGGACCCAAGGGCTGTACGGTTCTTTGATCGCAGGGTCAGTACAAATTCTAAGCTTTTTTCCCATATCTTCTAGAGGGCTTTGTGGTTGTTACCTATCAATGTCTGTTTTTATTATTATAACTGATATTTTGGCCTCTAGCCATAAGGATAAGAGTAATGCTAGATATAGTCCTATGGTGTGCAAATCCTGCACACTCCATTTGAAAAAAAGTGGGGTCCATTTGTCAACTTTTGCATGAAAGAGGGTAAAAGAATGAGTTTGTTCTATTGTTTGTCCCAATCGTGTGCATGCTAGAATTCCATTTAGGTTTGTTCTCAGAGATCTATAAAGTTCTGTCATCAACTCCTCTTTACCCTCTTCTAATATTTTTCCACAACCCCACTCAATGGCCTTGCTTACCTCATTAGAACACCAACTTCACCACATGCTACCATATTTGACTTTTGCTACCAGTCTTCACGATGCCTCTCTCTTAGTGGCATGTCGTCATAACCTTATCCAAAAGAGCTTTGTTGTACAATGAAAAAAATTCTGACCCCCAAGCCATCTGGAGAAAGATGAACACACATTGTTGACCATGAGGTATTTGGAATAATGACAGATGATAAGGTGACAAATTGGAAAGGATACTTTTTATCATAGTGATCTGCCGACCCTTGGATAGATAAAGTCTCTTGCACCCAGCCAATGGACGTTCCATTTTCTTAATAATGTATTCCAAAATGAATATTACCTTGTAGAGGCCCCCCCACAAATCCGAACTTCTTTTGATCTAATGAGAACTACAATTTTCTTTTAGTCCTATAGAACTCTTTAAAAGAAGTTCATTAGAGCTCTTTGATTCAATGCTATCATTTCTCCAATTAAGTCGGCAGATCACCTCTTCCAACAGAGTAACCCTCTACACATCCCTGATAATCTCCCCCTTTCATAACTTCTCCGCTTCTGATAATGCCTCTCTTTTTACAACACATCAACGCCGTGTAAATCATTCAAAAGGAGACGTATCCTTTTCTTGATGTGACCAAAATCCTCATCATTCCATCTTTTTAAAGTTTTCAGCTTGATAGCCAAAATAAAACTAGGATAGCTGTGAGAACTGTATGATGACCACCATTGTTTTACCTTGTCCAGAAAACCTTCAGCCATTAACAACATATTTTTAAACTCTGGGTACCATTTCCCCCATATATTTTCTTATGCATTTGTTTGTTCATAGTACATAGTTGGTAACACAGCGTGTTGGGTTTAGTTGAATATATCTATTCAATACAAAATATTTATAAATATGCATATGAGAGGTTATCAATTATATTTTTTTTATCTCCTTGAAGATATATCTCAGCACTTGCCATATTTGGGTGGTTGTGACTTATTTTGCATTTGTTTGCTTATGGAAATCCTTGTATTAAATGATAATAGGAAGACTTAATCCTTTTTCTGAAGGGGCGGGGTGGGTGGGACAACTCTTATTTTACTTAGGGTTGGGGTATGAGTATCTTTAGACTATTATAAGTTGCTGTTCAAATTAAGCCCTTCATTCTGAATTGTTTAAAAAAATTGGAAGATAATGGGGGAACACTCCCCCTTTCCTCCCCCAGCACCAAAATGTACCTCCACTGTGCTTTCAGTTTCTTATGTAGCTTGTTTTTGGCTTACTATACTCTATCGAGATTTTCATATTGAATGAAATAGTATTTCAAATGTATTCTTAGATGTATGTTAAGATAAGTATGCTGTTCAGAATCTGGCCACTTGTGCCAAACTTCTCTCTCTCTCTCTCTCTCTCTCTCTCTCTCTCTCTGCCCTTACTTTCCTTACATTCTTATTTCTGTATTTGGTATTTATGTTTTGATAGATCCACTTCTCGTTTTAAGTTCAATAGAGTTGCCTCAATTTCTTATAATTGCTCTTAGTACAGCTGTGATGTTTCCTGGTAACTGAACTTGTTTATTGGTTAATGGGGAATCCTCTTTCTTGAATTTCTATATTGCATTATTTGGCTGTCAATTATATGTGTTTGAGTAAATAAATCAGGACTACTATACTGCTCATGGTGAAAATGCAACGTTTATTGCAAAGACCTACTATCATACTACTACTTCCTTGCGACAATTGGGTAGCGGATCTGATGCCCTTTCAAGTGTTAGCATTAATAAAAACATGTTTGAAACAATTTCCCGTGATCTTCTCCTGGAGAGAACAGACCATACTCTTGAACTCTATGAGGGCAGTGGTTCAAATTGGAGATTGGTGAAAAGTGGAACTCCTGGAAATCTCAGCAGCTTTGAAGATGTTTTGTTTGCCAACAACGAGATGCAGGATTCCCCTGTTGTGGTTGCACTATCACCTACCTTCCGTGAAAATGGGTGCACTATTGGCTTGGGTTACATTGATCTGACTAAGAGAGTACTTGGGTTGGCTGAATTTCTTGATGATAGCCACTTTACAAATTTGGAGTCAGCTTTGGTTGCTCTTGGTTGTAAAGAATGCCTCTTGCCTATTGAGAGTGGCAAATCCAGTGAGATCAGGAACTTGCATGATTCTTTGAGTAAGTGTGGTGTGATGTTAACCGAGAGGAAGAAAACTGAGTTCAAAGCAAGGGACTTAGAAGGGGATCTTGGGAGGCTCGTCAGAGGTTCTAAAGAAGCGGTTCGAGATTTAGTTTCTGCATTTGAATTTGCACCTGGTGCATTGGGGGCATTACTGTCTTATGCTGAATTACTTGCAGATGAGAGCAATTATGAAAATTATACCATCTGTAGGTACAACCTTGATAGCTACATGAGGTTAGATTCTGCTGCTATGAGAGCACTGAATGTCCTGGAAAGCAAAACAGATGCAAACAAAAATTTTAGTTTGTTTGGTCTCATGAATAGAACTTGTACTGCTGGAATGGGAAAGCGATTATTGCACATGTGGCTAAAGCAGCCTTTATTAGACATAAAGGAGATAAACTCCAGACTGGATTTGGTACAAGCATTTGTGGAGGATACTGCACTTCGCCAAGATCTGAGACAACACCTGAAAAGAATTTCAGATGTTGAGCGGCTAGTGCACAATCTTGAGAAGAAAAGAGCTGGTTTGCAGCATATTGTGAAACTTTATCAGGTAGATTCTATCTTATTATTTTGTAGATTTAGAAGCATCCAGGTGTTGTTGGTTTGGGTGTTTAGTATTTGTATTTGCTATAACATGCTAAAATCTGTTTGTCTTCTTTGCTCAAACTGACTAAAATTTTTCATGGAAATCCTAATACTTGGTTTGTTAGTATTAATTTTCTCTTATACTAAAATTTTTCATGGAAAACCTAATACTTGGTTTGTTACTATTAATTTTCTCTTACACTTTTTCTTTAACCTTTTACTTTCTTTTGTTAATTGTACGGGCCCTGTTGTGATCCAATCTGAGCTCATAATGAAAGGATAGTGGTAAAATAGTTTTGGTGATCATGAAATATTTCCTCTTTTGTTCAGTGGTTTGCAAGCTACAGAATGCTTTGTTCTGCATATTTCTGTTGTTAAGTTTACCATGATGCCTCCTTGCAGTAGTATTAAGTGCCAGCTTATTTGCTGTCCTTTACAGACTGTTACTTGTTCAGTCACAAGTTTGTATCTTGTAGTTGAAAGTGCTTCTGTTTTTAATTTGCTTCATATCTTCTGGATGCAGTCATGTATAAGACTTCCTTATATTAAAAGTGCTCTGGAAGGTTATGAGGGACAGTTTTCCAAACTGATCAAGGACAGGTATTTAGATCCCCTTGAGTTATGGACTGATGATGAGCACCTGAATAAGTTCATTGCACTTGTAGAAACTTCTGTTGACCTTGATCAACTTGAGAATGGAGAATACATGATTTCTCCAAGTTATGATACTACACTGTCTGCATTGAAAGAAGAACAAGAGTCACTGGAGCACCAAATACATAATTTGCATAAACAAACTGCAAATGATCTTGACCTGGCCCTAGATAAAGCTTTAAAGTTAGATAAGGGCTCTCAATTTGGACATGTTTTTAGAATTACGAAGAAGGAGGAGCCAAAAATAAGGAAAAAGCTCACCACTCAATTTATTGTCCTTGAAACCCGAAAGGATGGAGTTAGATTTACCAATACAAGGCTCAAAAAGCTGGGTGACCAATATCAAAGGAAGCTTGAGGAATACAAGAGTTGTCAGAAAGATCTGGTTGACCGTGTAGTTCGAACTACAGCAACATTCTCTGAGGTATTTGTACTTCATTATTCCTGTTGCTTCTTTTGGACTCGTATTCTAGATTGACAGAACTTCCTCCCTACAGGTGTTTGGTTCTTTAGCAGGGATGCTTTCTGAGTTGGATGTCTTACTAAGTTTTGCTGATTTGGCTTGTAGCTGTCCTACTCCTTACACAAGACCAGACATCATTCCATCGGTAATTAGTTACTAGTTATTTTCAGCTTTTGATTTCTTTGATAAGTGAAATAATTGTTATTATTCTTTTTAGACAAGTTAACTTCCTCACTGTTAGATTTTAATTGACTATGATAGGATGAGGGAGATATTGTCTTGGAAGGGAGTAGACACCCTTGTGTGGAGGCTCAAGACTGGGTGAATTTTATACCAAATGATTGTAAACTAGTGAGTTTGTATGAGATAATGGGGAAAAAAGAAATCTTTTTCTACTCTCTTAAATGAAAACGTTAATTTTTGCCTTTTGGGATTCCTTTCAAATCAGGTCAGGGGGAAAAGTTGGTTCCAAATCATTACGGGGCCTAACATGGGTGGAAAATCCACATTCATTCGGCAGGTGAGATTGATTGTTCAATATGTGCTTCTTCCCTACCAGTTGCAAGTAAATAGCTACCATGTTATTGCTCCAGCCCATTTACCCATAAGATCCTAATTTTGTGTTTTATACTTTTGATGATTTGTTAATGCTTACCATTTAAGGGATTGATTCCTTGATATACATAAAATATCATCATATTGAACTCCTCTATCTATTCTAATTATCTACACATTTGATTTTGTTTGATTTCAACATAATGAGCACTTCTATCCGTTATAGTCACCAACAGCAAACTTTCTTGTCACCACAAACTCTGTAATTACTTGTTAAGATTTATATGGGTTTGATTTTCTATCTATGTATAATTTACACTTGCAGGTCGGCGTGAATGTTTTAATGGCTCAAGTTGGTTCCTTTGTTCCATGTGTCAAAGCTAGCATTTCTGTTCGTGATTGCATTTTTGCTCGTGTGGGCGCTGGTGACTGCCAGGTGTGTTCAGCGGCATTTTCTGGGTACCCCCTTGAAGTAGTATAATAAAGTGATTCCACAGGGATGGTATTCATGCTATTTATCATTCTGATCTGCCACCCTGTTCTTAGCCTAGTGTTTTATACTCCACCACTTGAGCTTTTCTGATAAAGGCTCACTAATGAACCTCAGAAGATGGGGTACTTTTTAGAACTTGAATTCTTTGGTTTCTATATTATTTTTCATCAATCATAGGGTTTGTGCTGAATTTAAAAATTATTGAGGCAGCAGCATTGGTACAACTTTTGAAACAATGAACAATTAAGCACGCACATACTCGTCAATCAAACTCTTAAGTGATGTCTAGGTGGCCAGTGGCCCTGAACAAAGTGATACATTTCCTCTTTCATGCTCTCAATTTGTAATGCATTCGCATTCTCTGCTTCTAAAATTAAATATAAGAAAATAGTCACTGAGGACAGATTTTTTTCTCTTTCATGGGATTCATTGCAGTCTGTTTATGATACTCTCACTCACTGCCAGCTAAAAGCGGAAATGTAATTTTACGTATTACTGTAATTCAAGACTAAATCTTTACATGACTCATTTTTAACATCCATACTCATATCGTAAGGTGCCATATCAATAGAAAAAGCAATTGAAGTATGGACTAATTTTTTAACATTAGCAGCTTTGTTAACAATCATTTTGTAACAGCCTGTTTCCCACGGTTAAGAATAAAGTCACTTTTAGAAATCTCGGGAGCCAGAATGCTACTACTAAACTTGACTTTAAAATATTTTCTTATAATTGCGCCAGATACAAAGATTCTATATAATAAATAAAGTCATTCTTTATTAAAAATACTGAAAATATAAAAGAAACTAAGCGGAAACATTTATTAAAATTTCTCAAACTTTATACTATAAAAATAACTTAAAAGCTATGTGATCTAGGCCTCTGTCACGCCTACCTGGACCAAGTCCCATCCTGCAACTCCACCTTCATTAATATTCTGACTTGAGGTGGTTTAAAAATATAAAATAAAACTAAAATGAATCGATGACTCGGTAAGAAACTCATCATAACGTAAACTTAATAAACGTAGGATTTTTCATAAAACATTTCATGCTTAGAATTTAAAATTATGATTGTTCATACATATGCTTATGACATGCATGACCTGTCTTGAATTATCTAATTTATCTTACTTAACTAAATTATTTGACTTATCTGTCTGATCTAACTGACCAACACACTTAACCCTGTGTGCAAGGTTGTGCACCGATTCCATAACCTATGACCGCAAGTGGTGGACCACACTTAAGTCCGTGGCTTGCACGTCTACCTTGACTGCATTAGTACCATACATCTGAATGGCAATCTGATTAATCTGTATCTGTATCTTATACTTGTCTTGTAAAAACTTGTGTCTTATGCAACGTGAGATGTATTACATGCATAATACATAAATAACTATAAAATGCAAAATTAAACATGATCCTGAATTATGATGAATGACATGCAAATTTCATGGCATGCGTGATATATAAAAATGGGCTTCCAAAGAACTGGCTTTAATAGTAATATATCTAATTAGCTAACATATGTTAATCCTAATTTTGTGATTAAGCGACTTACCTCATAACGCTTCCTGATATTTCCGGCACAAAGTCGATCAGCTATAAAATAGGCAAGTAATTTTCGTAAATCTCTAATTAAGCACGTACTTTGTAATTAAAACCTAAAATAGTAAAATAACCTACATATATTAAAATCCTAAAATTCTACTAACCCTAAAAGTTTCCTCACTCCTCAAATACTTTGATACATTGATTTTCACAAAATTTCTCTATAATCATTCATTAAACATATGTTTTCTCTATTTCTATCAAGTTAATCTGGTTTTTTTGCAATTAAAAAAAAAATCCTGTTTTGAATCCTAACCCAAACAATCCCTCTAAATGTAGCCAATCAGGTCATTTAAATTTTGATATGTTTGGCCTATGGATTGAGACAAAATTATTATAAGCCAGTCTGGTGAATATGCCTGGAGCAGTACCTCTGTTGTAACCATTTTATTGCATAATACTTTTCAATGCATTTAGATATACAGAGAGTTCTTTGTTTCATATGATACTATTCATTAAGCATCTTTATTTTATTTTTTATTCCTACACTATTTCCCAGGTAGTGACCATCTTGTGGCCACACAACTCTTACACAATCGCTGGACCAATTTTTATCACAGTCGAAAATATTTCTTGTTTGTCTTGCAGAGAATATGGCATTTCCTCCTTGTTGTGGAAGTTTAAGCAAGTGTGGTCTTTTTCTTTGTAGTTACGTGGAGTTTCTACATTTATGCAAGAAATGCTTGAAACTGCATCAATATTGAAAGGAGCAACAGATAAGTCATTGATAATCATTGATGAGTTGGGCCGTGGGACATCAACTTATGATGGATTTGGTTGGTATCACTCTTGAAGAAATTTGATTGTTACATGTTTCCCTATCTCGATATTATTGCTCGTCATTGAAATTATAGTCACAAGAACATTCCAGAATAAGATTGAATAACCCTGCTTATTGTTCTAGAAGACCACTTTCAAGAATAATTAGAAATATAATAACTGCAAATAATTTTCACTTATCCAAGAAAAAAAGTATATACTGCGTATAGTTGAGAACCTTGTGTTGATGCTGTATCTAGTTTTTGTTGACTCAAGGCCATAGTCTTGATTGCATCAACCCTATCGAAGTATCTCATAAAGCAGGACTGACTTTTTTCATGGTTGCGAAAGAAAAAAGAAAAAAAAAAATGAAGTTACAGGTGTGAAATACACTAGAAAATGATATAATGCAGAAATATCTATTTTCAGTACTAAATGAGGTTATCAATAAGCCTTTAGTGAAATTTTCATACCTAATGCAGCTTGGTGGGTTTTTCTGTAATTTTGTCTTAAAATAAAATTTACTTTTGACTTTTATTTTGCACTAATTATTTTCCCTGCTGTCTAATTTCGAAGTAATGGATCTCTGTAGGCATTTTTTTTTCAGTTTCTAAATTAAAAAACAACCTTTTGCTGAAAATTTTATATTTGTTGTGGGATACATCTAAAACTGTGAATATTTTTACTTCATCAATATTGTGGAAGTGCGTGGAGATTTTTAGCATGCATTACTCATTCTTGCTGGGTGATATTCAAGTTAACTTTATACTTTTATATTGTCTATAAAATAAGATATCAATGAACATGCAGTACTCATAAAAACTAAGATGCACGAACAGGCCAAACTAGCCATCCATTTTCAGATCTATTCAAGAGTAAATAAAATATCAATGACACTGGCACTTGAAACATCCAGCGTACTAAGTCATGTGGGGCTCATCTGGCAGACCATTGAAAAAGAACTGCCCCACTAGATATATAGTTAATGCACACTCCCCTTGCTTAGTTTAATTTCTTTTTTCTTTGTTGCAGACCATCAATGTGTCGCAGGTTATTTTTTATTTTGTTGTGAAGAGGCTCTACTTTTCTTGGGGGACATTCATTCTTAAGTATTCATGTATCTCTACCCTGCATATGCTCTAGGAAATTTTCATCCTAAGGGCCAGGATTGAGAACTCTAGATCCTTAATATTTGTTCATGTTTGAATAATAATATTAAGAATGGTAATTTGAAGACACAGCTCTCTTGCTAGGCTTGTTGCCGAATGATGATATAGCTGTTTTATCCAATCATTTTAGTTGAAGTATGGTTTTAGTTTTATTTAGGCCATGTAAGGGTCAAGTCTTATCAAAAGTCTTTTCTCTGGTGCTCAGGTCTAGCTTGGGCCATCTGTGAGCATCTTGTTGAAGAGATCAAGGCACCTACTCTGTTTGCAACCCACTTTCATGAACTGACTGCGTTAGCTCACGAAATTCCTGATCATGGGCCACATAAGAAGCAAACTGTTGGTGTGGCAAACTATCATGTTAGTGCCCACATTGACTCATCAAGTCGCAAGCTGACTATGCTGTATAAGGTAGAGGCACACTCCAAAAATATTTTGGTTATTTTGCTGGACTCTTCTTTATAACTTTTGAATTGCCAATTTTGTTCTTTGCATAAAGGCTTAAAGTGGTAGATTTGGATTGATTTAAGTTCTTAAAAACCAAGAAAATGAGGAAGGAAGGAGGGATTTTTCTAACAAAAAGGAGCATTTAAGTGCTGAAAAGAACTGCTCTTCAAGTAGGGGAGCAGGCAGATCATCTCTGTAGTTAGTTCTAATTAGTTGAATGGCATCAGTCAGATTCATGACAAAGATAAACTGAAACACAGTTTCTTTTGCCTTTTCTGTATAGCAATTTAAGTTATGATAAATTTCTAGTTGGGGATGATTGCTGCGAGTCATACCCATGAGGTTTATCATCTTAAAGGCAGATAAAATCTTCCACCAACCTTTTGTTCATTAAGAATTCTAAGTATTTAGTAACCTGGTGTGTTGGCTTCAAGTTGTCAAGGATGATAAAATGTGTTGGAATAATCATTTTCAAGGGTATTCTTAAATTCACTTCAGAAATTTCCGTTGAAAAGCAAGTCATTTGTCATATATATTTTTCAGATGTTTTGCCTTTTTTTTCCTACTATTTTCTGGCATTTCCAGGTTCCTTTATGTGAAGATTGGAGATAGTAGTTCCATCTACATCCCATGCTTATTTGTATGCTATTCATTCTTTTCTTTGTATACTTGTGGAGGAAAACTGTATCCACTCAGACCCTTAATTTGACCATGCTCTCCAGGTTGAACCAGGGGCTTGTGATCAAAGTTTTGGAATTCATGTTGCAGAATTCGCAAACTTTCCTGCAAGTGTTGTTGCCCTTGCTAGAGAAAAGGCAGCTGAATTGGAAGATTTCTCGCCTGCTGCAATCATTCCAAACAATGCTCAAGAAGAGGTGTGATCTGTAATGATCTTTCAGTGCTCATGGCAAGAACGAATAGAAAAAGAATAGAAAGACTAATTCATGTTAGCAAGGGAAAGTCTCAATCAACTTGGTATAAACATGATAATAACACTTGGTATAAACAAGATTTGATACTCCTATATGATAATAACACTTGGTATAAACTTAGATTTCGAATATTTGATACTCCTATATTTTACAAATTGTTATCGAAGTTGTTATTGCTGCACATTTTTCCTTGAGGTAACAGGAAAAATATAATGTGTAAAGAGATCGATTTCTCTTGCTGACTGAAGAAACATAATAGAATTTCTTCAATCATCTTTTCTGGTGTGATAACTGTAGCCTCTGAAGAAAATGTCTTTTTAGGTAAAAGTTGAAATATTCGGTCATTTTTGAAAAATTGGGAACTTGTAGTTGTAATAGTGTGATTTTCTGAACTTTGGATGCCAGCTCAAAATTCCCTTCAAAGTACCTTTTTCTGAAAACAAGTACCAATTTCTTAATAGCAAATAAATTGGCCTAAAGAATAGTTTATTTGCCTCTTTTTACATTTAATTCTGTTTTTATTATCCACAGGTGGGATCAAAACGAAAGAGGGAGAGTGATCCTGATGAGATCTCTAGAGGTGCTGCACGAGCTCACCAGTTTTTGAAAGAGTTCTCTGATCTCCCATTAGAGAAAATGGATTTCAAGGAGGCCCTCCAACAAGTTAAGGAATTGAAGGATGGCTTACAGAAGGATGCACTAAACTGTCAGTGGCTCCAGCAATTCTTCTAGATGTCCTTAAAATGGATATAGGCTTGGGTTTTTGGGGCATCTGTATAGATCAGTGTTGTAAATAGCATGCCTTCAAAATGGATTTTGGCTTTGACTAAGGCAGAATGCCCTCTACGGCTCTACCCCGTCTTCCAATTTTGTCTGTTGAAATCTCAATGCAAATATAGGCTTCAACAAAGCTGGCAGCAGTTTCTTATGTTGGGAAGATGGTGCTACTCTACACGGCCGGGAAGATCACTTGCTTCATATGCCCTTTTGTTTGCTTTGCTTTGCTTTGGGTGGCAGAAGCCAAATTAAACATTATGTAAAAGCATTTTGCTCCTGTATTTATGACTTTTCAAGGTTAAATGTTTTTCTTCTTTTGAGAGGCGATTGTTCACACAGGTCCCAGCAAGTGGTTGGTAGGAACAAATTTATTTCCTTACCTTTATGATGATTTATGTTTTTCTTTCTTTTGAAAGGCGATCGTGTCATCCACTGCTCTCCTTTATTGCTATGTTAGTGATAGGAAAGCTCACTAGTTCTTTGTATGGTGTATCAAAGTAGCGTCACCACCAATAATCTTAATGGGAAGTGATGTTTCCACGCCCACCTGGTTGAGCCTAACTCGTTTCAGGAGGCCCAATGACCGAAGCATAGCGGCCCACGAGCTAGGTCAAGAAGGAGAGGCCAACACGGGAATGGAGTCGACGTGGAAAGATTGGAAAGATGGGACGACATTTTCACTGACACGATCCTATACACGCACATAATAACAGAGCACGTCGCATTAAGGGGTCAAATACAAAACATGGACAGAGATCCTGGTTAGGATTCTTGTTCCTAACATAACCCACGGAATGTGGCGTCACTCACCATCCTACCACTTAGGACATGGCCTGAGGAAGCATGGTACCTAGTACAGAAGATGGGTGCATCTGACACGAGATATAGGGACCATCTTAGCATAAGGTATAAAAATCAAATCTCAAGTTAGAATAACACGAGATACATGGACCATCTCAGGATGAGGTATAAAAACCAAATCTATAGTTAGAATAAGACTTACATTCTCTCATTGAAAAAATTTCTCTCTAAAGATCAATAAACTAGTTTAGATAACAGAGGTATTTCATCAATCCCGAGCCTCCACCTTGTGCTGCAAGAGATCGAGTTCGGTGATCAGTATGCGAAACAAGTCATTAACACCTAACTTATTAGATTTTGTATGTATGAATTCATTAGTAATAACACCAAATATACAAGTTTTTTAGTGCTTTCACATTTAGGCCAACATGCGCTCTGAATTGAAAATTATTGTTTGAGAGGCAAACTTCTTAATGTATTTCAGTATCTGAAAAATATGTAACAGCCCCTGACTTCTTTCATTCTTTTAATCCTTTTAAATAAAAGCCTAATTGAGTGGTTGAGTTTTCATGCTTTAAACTCAAAGACTGCTAAGAAAATAAAATTCTTAGCCCACAACTTTTATATGTTGAATAAAGACCTGTGTGTGGTAGATTTAGGCGTTGTATGGATAATAAAAAATATTTTCAGTATATCTGTAAGTAATAATAAAATAGTTTAAAATAAAATATTTTATTAGATTTTAGAAAAATATAGAGAAAATGTAGAATAAAAATAATATCATAAAGTTAAAAAAATTATTTGAATATTATTTTTTTGTGTGGTACTCGGGAGTTTGGAAAAGTTGTAAAAAATAGGTAATAATTATATGAAAAAATTAAACATTTAAAATTGAAAAGTATTGTGTATTTAAATAATATTTAAAAAAAATATATATGAGAATACCTTATAATAGTTTACTTGCCAAAATGATCGTTAACCCCCTGTCCCTTTCCCTCTTTAAAAAAAAAAAAAAAAAACCAACCTCTCCATCTTCTATTCCCTTCTCGCAATAGCATTGGCGATGGGTCTAAAATTTAAGCTATTGAAGAAATTAGTCCACATTAGATTATCTATCTCAAAGTTAAAATAATAATATAATATTATATATTTTAATAATAATTTTTTTAAAAAAAATTATGTTTTAGAAATACACTTTATATATTAATTAATAATTTAATTTTTACTTAAAATTATTGTTTCTTAACTATTTTTTTACTCAACCTAATTATCTAATAAACACATTTTATCAACCATTTTCATATCCAACAATCACATATATAATTTTGTGAAGCTAACTAAAAAAATTTAAAGTAAAATATTATTTTAAAGATAAATTTTAAAATTTAAATATTATAAATCAAATTATGTAATATAAATATATGATGTAAAGACTTTCAAATGACACTAATACTCCGTTATTGATCATCTCTTTGGTTAAGCAAAGAACATGAGTTATTTATTGTGCTTTTGTCTTAATTGCAAAAAGGAAAAAGAAAATTGATTGAGATCTTCCTTGATCAGTTGGGAGTGTATATATAGTGCAAATTTGTTATTGTCTGAATATTTCAATACTTATAATATATTCATAATTAATTAATATAAATAAATTATTATATTTTTATTATTTTTCTAGCCTCATTCATATATAAATGAGAACAGATGTCATGTATTCAAGTACAATTGACAATAGAAAAAATTAACCCTCAAAATCTCTCTCTCTCATTTTCTCTTCTCGTCTCTTTTTCTATTTTAAAACCAATCAAAAGCTTAGACTTAACACCTATACCCCCACAATAGCACGTCTATTAGAAAATTTTAAAAACATTACAAATATCATTTAAATCTAGATTTTTTTAAAAAAAATTAAAATAATAACAGCATACGTAGAATTGAAATTAGAAATTTCATGAAATGTAAAAAAAACTATTAAGAAAGGAGAAATTTAAAGTTTTTCAAATTAAAACAAACAAAATAAAAAATAATAATAATAATAATAATAATAATAATAATGAAATGATGAAGGATCCATCGATGCCCTTCTGCGAAGTCCCTCGATTCCAACGCATCAGGCTTTAAGGGAAGAGTTTTGCTACACAAATTACAATCTCCTCCATTCCCTACAATTTTTTTAAATTTTTAAATTTTTTAAAATTTTTTTGAGTTTATTCTTTTTAAATTATTTCAAATTTTCTATTCATTATTCATATAATAAATATTTAATAAAAGAAAAAAATAATAAAAAAAAATATGATGTGTAGAGATTATGTAAATAGTAAGAAGGTGTATAAATTTTTTATTAAAGAAAACATCCTCTCCTTCCCACTAAAGCCTGACCCAATTTTAAGAGAAAGGAGATCCCTTTGTCCCAACCATCTTTCACCTTCTTAGGAAAAAAGGGTGGCTCTACTGCCATCTCTCGAAGCTTTAGTTGGGCTGTTGTTAGTGTATTTTTTATTATTATTTATATTTAAATATTTAAATATTTTTTTAAAAACAAAAAATTCATATTTTATTAAAAAAATATTTTTTTAATTATTAAGTAAAAAAATAAAATAAAAAATTCCAGTCGAGCCAGCAGGAAGAGTTAGGGGTGTAACCGGTCCGGTTCGGTCTGATTTTGGACAAAATCTTGGACCGAACCAGTATGACCGGTTTTGTATTTTTCAAAACCGATTACGCACCGGTTATACTCCTAAACCGGTACTTCCGGTTTTACCGGTTTCCGGTCCTGGTTTTTCGGTTTTTTTAAAATGTAAGTTTGACATTTTGTCATTAAAAATATGTTTAAAAAAAACTGTTTTAAAAAAATATATTATACTTTTTTTAATCTATATTAGACTATTAATATAACTATAACTATAGTCTATATTAGACTACTTTTTTTTTTTTGAGGGAGTCTATATTAGACTATTAGTACAAGTTATAAATTTATATATTTGTATAGCTATATATTAGTATATATTAGTATTAGTGATAAACTATATATTAGTATAGCTATATAATACATGATCAATTACATTTTCATTTTTAAGATTAAACTTTTATTTTATAATAATATTATCTTATATATAATTATATTAATAGTATATGATCAAACAAATTACAAATGTTTATATTTAAAATTAACATTTAATGTTATATTTTATAAATTATAATATGAAATTATTTCATATATGATATATAATTATATACAAAAATTTCACATATAATTATACATTATATATAAAACTTATATATAAAATATATATAAAATATTTTGTATAATTTTAATTTTATATAAAACTTATATATAAAATATTATTTTTTATATTTTTTTATCAACCGGTTCGGTCCGGTCCAAAAAATCCTAAAACCGGAACCAGACCGATTCCAACCGGTATATGAATTATAAGAACCGGTTCCAGACCGGACCGATTCAAAACCGATAAAACCGGTCCGGTCCGGTCCGGTTCGGACCGATTTTCCGGTTTAAATTTACACTCCTAGAAAAAGTAGTACTAATTGACTGGATGGTACACGTGTCTAATTATATACAAAAAATTAAAAGAAAAAACTATGTGACCACGTGGTACACCGTACACGTGGAAGGGAAGGAACATTTTCACTGCATGCATGAAGGAGAGATTTCCCTTCTGATGGCGCCCCCCCCCCCCCCCGGCGCGCGGGGGGTGGGGGAGAGACACGGTGAAGGAGCCGTGAGATACTAGTCGTAAAGGACATCTTTTCTTTTCTTTTTTAAAAAAGGAAAATATTGTCATGTCAATAATCTTAACTTTGATTGAAAACTCTTCGATTTGTATAGTAAATAATTTTATATAAAAATTAAAAACTAAATAAAATATTATTTTTAATATTCTTATTATTTTAGAATTTAAAAAAAATTAAATTGTTTATTAAATTTTATGTAAAAATTTAAAAAAATATAATGACTAGACGAAACGAAATGAGATGAGATGAAACACTTTCACTATCCAAACATTTTTTCAATATTTTTTTAAACCTAGTTCAAATATAATTGAAACATTTTTTAAGCATACAAGAAATTATATTTCTAAATAATTCATTTAATCATTTACTTAAATTTGATAAAAAAAAAAGTGCAAAAATAATAAAAAGCAACTTTCAAAAAAATAATATGTAAAAAATAACTCTCACAAAGATTTTTATCGATACATCTTTTTTAATTATGCCCACTCACTCCTATAAAAATAAAATAAAAATATGCCTACTCACTTTCACAAACTCAAATACAAAATACAAATAATATCTAATCTACTTACGTATTTTCTCAAATCCAATATATAAATTATTTTAAGTTTAATTATATTTTTTTCAAAATTATAGACCTTTCACTTTCAAAACATGATCACGTTTTTTTAATTTTCGCAAAAAAAAAAAAAAAATCTTAATCTCAACAAATAAAAAATAGTACACGAAGTATTATCATAATTTCAAAGTTAATTGGTTTCTCTTTTTGGAAATCTATGATATATCTCCCTTATAGAAATATTTCTCCCTTAATAATCCTCAAGAGAGGATGCCAATGTTCTTTTAAGGCCAAACAATCAACTATAAATTTCACATCCATACATGCATTCTAATTAGGTAAATAAATAAATTTTATAAAAATAAATTCATAAATTAACATAGTTTGATATGTTACGTCAGACTGAAAAATTATATTATTTTATAAAATTATTTTATTATTTTATTTTATTTTTATAAAAAAGACATTTATTTTATGATTAATTTCTAAACAAGGTTAGGATTTTTTATTCTCCAACCGAGCATGTGGGCTGTAGGTACACTCATATTTATACACATTCACACGCAAAAGAAAATAAATTATTACTTCTTTTTTGTTTTTTTGGGCAAAAACAAATTGTATTTCTATTACTACAACTTAACATGTGTCGTCCGTACGTAAACTGCTAGCACGGTTTGGGAAATGGTAACGTCCATCTGTCGACTACCTCTTTCTTTTTCTTTCTTTTGTCGACAGGGTTTCTAGATTCTATGTTGTCTTTTCTTCGTACTTCCAGTACCTCACTTATCCCCTGACAGACTGTTACCTCCAACTCTCACGAAGGCCATTCGCAGCGAGCCACTCAATCATAACAAAAAGCTACGGCGGTGGGACAGTCATACGTGGTTGAGTATCATTGGACATTGGTGTGTCCCCGGACTTACTCGTTCAATTTAGTTGGTGTTTTTTTACTCTTTGATCTAGTCATCGAGATTAATCATGTTGCTTGTTACGCAAAAACGTGACCCCGCACACATATTTTCGGTGGAAAGTAGAAGCACGTACAGTTTAAACTTCTAAGGGAAATTCCACAAGAAATGTTAGATAGAATGATGAGTATTGTAATCTTTTTTTTTGGTAAAAGAATGTAACTTATTATTAAAATAATTAATATTTTATCATATTTAATTCCGTATTTATTTATTTTTTAAAAAAAGATTATGTTACGCTTGTGCATTTTATAAGTACAAATATCATTTGTCAATTCTAAAATACCAAATTTTGTTATCAAAATGTCCGTTTGAAATTTAACTTATCATTTTTTACACCACACATCAATATGTGACTTTTCATTTTTACTTTTTAATTTAAACACATACATATTGATATATAAATATGCGTGTTTAAATAGAATGATAAAATAACAAATCACATTTAGTATGTCGTGTAGGATGCTAAATAGCATTTTATTAGATTTTGAAAAGTGATAGAGAAAAAATTGAATAAAAATACTGTAAAGTTATACAATTTTTTAATATAATTTTTCTTTTAAGATTTGAAAAATTATTATTATTTTTTATGTTTTGTTCGGGAGTTTATAAATTTTATTATGATCAAATAAAAAAATTAAAAATTAAAAAATATTTTATATATAAATGAAATTTTAAAAAAATTAAAATTTTTTTTGAAACCAACTCATCTCACTTTTTAAACATTGTCGGGCCTCGTTTGACAAACCGAAGTATGGATTATATAAAAGGATCATTTGACAAATCAAAGTGTAATATCAAAGTATCATTTGATAAATCAAACTCGATCTAAACCACGTATGGATTATATCATTACAATGACTATAACAACATATTGCGGCTTGAGTCGTCATCTTTCTATATTTTTTTTATTGCTTAGTTTGAAATTTAATTTATCTATTTTTTTTATCATGAGAGATCATGCTGACATTGCACTAATTACTATAGACATGTTGACCCTAGAAGGTCTACGAGTGAAATTAAGGTGACGTGGTTTTCTTATTTGAAAATCAAATCTCAAAATCAAGATGATGCAAATTCTTAAAATAAAAAATTCCAAAATTTGAATAATAGTTTTATGTCTGGTTTGGATAATGAGTTGTTATAAGATAAATTTAAATGGTTTGTAAATAATAATCAGATGTTTGAATTGAGATGAGATAACTCGTGAATTATAAATAGTTTTAGTTAAAATATTTTATGAAGTTTTAAGAAACGAGAGAAAAAAATTAAATAAAAAAATTATAAAATTTAAATATTGTTAAAATATAATTTTTAATTTAATGTTTAGATTTGAAAAAGTTTAATTATTTTTTATTTGAAAGTTTGAAAAAGTTGTAATAATTTGGTAATGATTATATAAAAAAAAATTGAAAATTAAAAATTAAAAAATATTTGTGTTTATAATGTTTGGATACTGAGATGAGATAAGATGAGATGGAACATCTCTCTATCTAAACTAGGTTAATCCATCTATAAAATCACTAATGAGTCTAACATTACTCAATTAGAGAAGCTTCCCATGCCATATATATAGAGTTTGTAGTTGATGGAGAGAATAATTAAGTAAATTTTATCCCACACTTGGACAATCAACTTGTAATCATCGATTTGGACCAATTCACCGTATCATGAGTTGGATTACCTTGTAGTTTTGCGATGTGTAAAGATGCAAAAGACCACGACGATATAATTTGGTAGTAAAATAATTTACATAATTTATCTAGAAATTATTGATGACCAAAACAATGCAATATTATTTAAGATTGGTTTTGAATTTATGATTTCAAAACACGAAAATGAAAACCCATTAATTAATCGGATCATGCTATAGGTATGATCAAAATCACAAAAAGAAAAAACAAATTACTCACAAGATGTTACTATTCATTGCACTATTTAAATGCTTGTCAATTTATCATTTTTTTAAGAGAAATGCTACAATTATAAAGAGATTTTATAAAAGTAAACTTATAAATTGATATGGTTTTATATGATTCGTTATATCTACTTTACAATAGAAGTAATTTTACAATCTAATGTACTACATTAACTCATGTTAATTTGTAAATTTACTTTTGTGACTTTAGGCCCGGTTTGAATACGAGAAATGTTTTATCTTATCTCATCTCGTCAGTATAATTCTTTCAAATTTTTACATTAAATATAATAAACAGTTCAACATTTTTTCAAATCTCAAAACAATAAGAATATTAAAAAATAATATTATAACAATATTTTAGTCAACTTTCAAATCAATTCATCTCATTGCAACTCACTATCCAAATAACACCTAAAATATTTTATCTTTTATCGTGTTGTACATTTTTGAAGCTTCCCATACTATATATATAGCTATATATATTAGTTAAAATTAGAGAGGAAAAAAAGTGGAGTAAATCTTATCTCCATTTGGACCAATTAAGGCCTCGTTTAGATGTTAAGTTGAGTTGAGTTATTTATAAATAGTAATGAGTTAAGATAGTGAGGTGAGTTTTGTGAAACTCACCTAAGATAAATTTAGATGTATCTAGATGTTAAGATGAATTTAAATGTATTGATAAGAAGTTGAAAAAGTTGTGAATCTCGTGTATAAAAAGTTATTGAGTTGAAAAAAATTATGAATTTCACGTATAAAGAAGTTTTGAGTTAAGACGAGTTTAATGATTTAATAATTAAGTGTTTAGATATTAAATTCAATTTAAAACTATATTGAACTGAGAGTTCAAATTTGAAATAGGGCCTAAGTTGCTATCATCGTAAGTCCTTTTTTGTTTTCTTTGTTCTCATCAAATAAGTAAAGAAAAAGACAATTATGCAAAAAGGGGGCAAAAAATCTTTCCACGAGGAAAATTCTTTTGAACCCAAAAATATATATGTGAAAACAAACACAACTAGACTTTGCTTTGCCGTGAAAGGAAAGTTAAGAGGGACGGAATTTTATAGTACACAAAATCTTCAGAGAGAGAGAGAGAGAGAGAGAGAGAGGCTAAAGTGAAAGTGAAACCAGCAGTAATGCGTTTTGTTTTATATTCATCAGAGAGATAGCATAGCATTAATAATGGTAATGTGTTCCTTTCCCTCCTCGCGCCCACTGAAAGCTGAAAACCTTCGTCTTTCCTCCGAGAAATCCAGCTTCTAGCTCTTCAGAGAGGAAGTGACTGTGTTGGGGATTATTCCTATACATTTCTTTTCGTTTATCTTCAAATAGAAATTGCTAATCTGTCTCTCGGTCTCTATCTCTCTCCTTTTCTGGTTTGGGTTAAAGTTGAGAATTTCTGGGTTTCCAAATGACGAGTTGGCGGAGAGTATTGGAGTCCGTACAGGCCGTGGCAGCCCATGGCGTCCTCTTGTGCTTCACGCTTTTGATCGTCTTCAAGCTCGACCATGTCGTCTCCTATTCCTGGTGGTCAGTTTCCCTATATTTATAGGGAATAATATTGAAATTTTATTTGTACATATATACATATTTCTTTGTGGTTTTTGGTTTCTATTGGTTTGGTAATGGATTTTGATTTCTTTGCAATGGCAGTGGAATGGAAGAGTGTTACAATTTTGTGGGTTTTGCTTGACCTTTTGTTTGGGGCATTAATTGATGTAGGAGCTCATGGGCTTAATTTATTTTTCGTTATTTACCTTGTAAAAATTGTTTTTTCAGTTGACCCCACAAGCCTATACCCCGCTCTCCTTCGGAATATAAGTGAAGAAAATGAATTCAGGGACCTACAGACTAATGTTCTGTTGTTTTCAGAATGTTTCGGACTTTTTTTTTTCCTCTAACGGTAAAAAGCTAATAGCCAAAGTGCAAAAACTTCTTTCCTGATTAGCTTCACCGTGGAATTGTGTATTCGGCTGTTTTTAATAATCAAGCAAAACAATGTAATTGGAGAATGCTTGTAAATTCTCTAACAAGTTTAGTGAGAAAAATATGTGAATTATCCTCATCTAATTTCTAGTCTGATGCGTTGGCGGTAAATTTAATTGTGTAAAAGATGCTCATGCAATGAAGGATTCTTATTAGATTGGGATAAATCATGAATGGTTTAGAATCATCCGATCTATACCAGGAGCTCCTTAATGGATCTATCACTGGGTTAGATATGTGGTAAATTTGCGTTTCTCAGTTGTTGGATGGATTTCTCTTTCTCCTGTTCCAAAGGAGTTGCAGTTCAAGCAACACTATGCTAATACCCACACCTATGTCGGATCATCTTCTAGATTATTGAAGTATGGCTTTGTTAGCTAGGGCTAACTTCTACTTGTAAAGTTCGATTAGGCTTTCTCATCATGTGTCCTTACAAGTTTGTATTTTTTCGGTGTACTTCAGTTGTGTTGGAAAGATTGTATTATAAGAGAACTGAAACCTATGAAAATCACCATAAACAATGGGATACCAATGATTTGGTAATTATGGATATTTATGACAATGCACACACATGTGGACATGCACATGCACATGCACACCCACACCCACCCACCCACCTAGACAGACTATAAGTACACATTGGAATAATTGAAGATGGAGTTATTATCTGTTATTTGTGAATTAATTAGGATAGCATACAATTATAATAATCAAAGTGCAATGTTATGAAACTTTTAGTCAGAGTGGCAAAATGCTCGAGGCGAAAATCTAGAATGACATATAGTTTCACAATGCTAATGAGAAGTATTTCCATGTCAAGTTTATTAATTAAGGAACAGGCATACCGTGTTCAAAAATTGAGAAATGCTACTTATTATCTCCACACAACACACCAAAATGTGATTTGTCATTTTTGTCCTTCTGTTTAAACACACATATTTACATATCAATATGTGTGTGTTTAAATAGAAGGGAAAAATGACAAATCACATGTTGGTGTGTGGTGTAAGGGATGATAAATAGAATTTTTCTTAAAGATTTATACCAAGATTGAGCTGACTTATGGCTCTATTCAAACTTTGCAATGCTTGTATTGCAGAACAACTTATCTGGCTGGTTAAATTATTAACTGAGAAGGAACTTGTACATTATGCTGGGTTTAGAGAAAAATGGTGATTTGTTCCCGTATTCAGTCCATGCTCATTGTGTCTGAAGTGGTTGAAAAAACAGGCCAAAACTTTTCTATGCAATTCCCTCCTTTTCAATAATTTGGGGATAACTAGTGCGGTACGGTGCTGTGATTTTCCCCTTTCCGATTTAGATAATTTTATTACTAGAGGAAAGATAAATACATTAGGAGGGGTGAGGTCCAACAAACACTCCAAAACAACAAATACAATGTAGAAAACAAAACCCAATTGGGAAGTGACATCAAATAATTGGCTATTTCCCCTATGAGGCAGTCATGAAGGTGGTTGTTGGAGCAATCCGTTGGTTGGATTATTTTGAGTAGCTGTAATCCTGCAGCAGAAAGGTGTGTATTGAGTTTGAATTATTGAGATGATGGCTGAAGATCTTCAATCCATGACCTGAGTGTTTTCAGATAACGGTAGATGGATAAAAACCAGTTCTCTGCAAAAGAGAGCACCAGCATAGTTTGGAAAGTTGAGAGAGCTCTTGACACTTCAACTGTGGCAGTAGATCAAACTTCCGAACACCTACAAGCCAAAAAAAAAATAAAAAATAAAAATAAATAAAAGGAAGTACAAAGATCTACTGGTTTGGTGGGGGTTTTTGCGTGGTTGGGAAGGAGTGGGGAGAAGGGATGTTTTTAGGTGGGGCTGGGTTGTGCATAAGCCACATAAGCGTTAGCACCAGCATATGTGGCTCACGCATTGGAGCGTGTGGGGAGGAGGTTACTTTGGAGTTGCAGATATACCTTTCAAAGTTATCCTTAAAATATCTGGAGAAAAATCTAGAGGTGCAAGAAGAAGGTTGGAAAGGAGGAAACAGCTGCTAATGGGGAAATACGGTGATGGGGGGTGGAAGGGATGAGTCGAAGGCTCTGAGCTCCTCCCTCTGCTGCGGAGGTGGCTGCTAGGGTGGTTCAGGCAAGGTGGGTTTGGGGCTTGATAGAGAAGAGTTGTAATGCATTTATGTAAGAATTGTACCGTGTAGTGATTTTAGTCCCTGAAAAGGGATATATTCTTGCAATCTAGAGCTCTTGATACTCTCACTGTACCAAATCCCCACTCAAAAAAAAAAAGAAGAAGTTTAGTTACCATGTGTGTTGATATCAATGTGCAGGATTATTTTTTTCCCGCTTTGGATATTTCATGCAGTTGTTGCCCGAGGGAGATTCTCATTACCTGCTCCATCAGTTCCACATAATCGTAATGTATGTCTTTATGCTTATGTACAGCTCTGAAGATTATTTCATTAGACTGATTCCCTCATTACTTTTGTGAATATATATATCTCAAAAGTATGATCTAGATATGTAATGGGTGCCAATAAAATCTCTCTTTTTTGGACAGTGGGCACCATGCCATGCAATTGTTGCGACACCATTGCTTGTAGCATTTGAATTACTCCTTTGTGTATATCTTGAGGGCATTTATGGTAAACAACTGTCACCTTGTTATTGGTCATTAAAGATTGGTTGTGACAACTAGTTCTAAGGCCTTCCAGTTATTTTTCTTTTACATATCTTTTCTTGTCTTGTGAATGAATTTGGTTTTTGACTTATTGACCTCATCCGAGCTAATTCATGATTGCTGGGTTTGCAATTATCCAGTGATTCATCATGCTAATTAATGCATTACTTTTTCATACAGTTCATGGTTTTGCAGCTGTAAACTTGAAGATGGTCTTTCTTCCCCTACTGGCACTTGAAATAATTATTCTGGCTGATAATTTCAGGTATTTTCTTTCTCACTGATCATGCCTAATGACACTGATCGAGTAGGCCCCCTAATTCTCTTAGAAATCCATAAAACCGAGAACCCTTCTTCTGCCAACAGCTCAAATGATTTTCTCTCCAAGTGAAAGATGACTGAAAAGTATAGAATCTATCTCTCCTACGAGTGGTTGAGAGATTAGGGATTCATTTTGAATCCAGATTTAAGAATCTTGTTTGCAATCAGCGTTTGGTGGAAGGAAGAAGGTTTTCCAAGGGGAGTTTCTTTTGCCCGGTATCTTGGTCTTCAGTTTGTTTTTTTTCCTTCTTCTGAATTTCAAAGATCATCCTACAGACTGAATTTATTTCCTTATTATGCGTGATGTGTCAATTCTCCTTGATTGTAGCACAATAGTTTTACTGTTATTACTACCATCATTATTAGTTTGCCTCTAAATATGGTAATTGCAACTTTTTTCACAGTTTGTGATGCAGCCTCTATTGCCTCTACTGCTCAATTATAAAATAGGACGCTTAGTTATTGACACACACAAAAAAGGGGAAAAGGATAACACTTTGAAGAACACTTGTCCAAAGGCCTTCGACACACTGTCATGTGGCTGTATAACCTTATGCTTACATCGCATCAATTACCGTTACTTTGTTTTGGATAAGTATGGTTCAGGCATTGTAACTGTATTTTTTTCAGAATGTGCAGGGCTTTAATGCCTGGAGATGAAGAAAGCATGAGTGATGAGGCTGTATGGCAGACGCTTCCTGTAGGTCTATTGATTAATTTCTCAATGGTCAATGGGTTTCCATATATGATTACTACTTATTGTGGATTCACTGATTCATATGACAATCCTAGCTATATTTTTTATGAATAACAATCCTAGCTATATTAACATATTTAATGTAATAAACTTATTTTAATGAGGAGAATGTGAATGCTTTTAACATCAAACAAGATGACCAAACAATGTTCTGAGGTGTTAAACCTCAAGAACTTATGACATGCTGGAAGTTTACAATCTTTTGAAGTTTATATAGGGAGAAAAATTAGTCTTTATAATAGAAAGTTTTGCAATGAAATCCATGCAGACAGATATAATGGGGGAAACAATGTAGTTGTTTTTTTCCTGTTCCATTGGGGGGGGGGGTTTGCTTAGACTTGCCAACCGATCAAATGGGTATGAATGACCTGAAGTTGGATTGAGTTTTGCATTGGGAAGAATTGAAAGATACAGCCTTCGTTTGTGTGTTCTTTTTTCTTTCTGTTCCTTTTTTTTGTGTCCAATACTAAGTAAGCATTGCCCGTCTCCAATATCAAAATTATGCCTCCTATAAATTTACTTCTTCATGGATACATAATTTTTTGTTAGAAAAATGCAGGATTGGTCAAACTCTTGTTCATTTAATGACATTCATTTGGTTTTAACATAAACTGTTGGATAAATTTTGAAAGAGCATCTGTCAAAATGATTTGGGTACATCCAGTCTACCTGTGCTTTCATTTCATATTCTTTGTAAGAGATGCATGTATGGATATTAACTATAACATCCAAGTATATTGATCACAAACTTGGGGAATTTTTGAATGTGTTAGTTTGGAATATGAACTGTTGATTTGATATTGGCCGTGAACCTGTCGAGGATTTCTGAAAATAATCTGGGTTTCATCCTCTGCATATGTTCACTTTTTAAGTACTGTTATTGAACTTAAAAAATGAACATTTGAAAGGACTAAAGTATCTGCCAATGTGTTGCTTGTAGCACTTTTGGGTAGCAATATCCATGGTCTTCTTTGCTGCTGCTACAGTCTTCACCCTCCTGAAGCTGAGTGGTAATTTCTTTTACTCCCCATAATATTCAGCATCACTACAACAAAATGCACCACACTCTCATAAGCTTTATGTTGCAGTCTCATGATCCGGCTTTAGGCTGCAGTTGCTTGATCCATTGTATTATAACTGTTGCACATTTATCGTATGCATTAAGTAGCACCATTTTTATGGCCATCCAAATCTACATGACACAACCCATTCGACTCATGTACCTCGTTGAAGGCACATGTACCATGTAGAATGTACCTTATTTGCCTCATTGTGCCATTTTTTAGGTTCCCCGCTGTGCTGTCTTTATTTATTTATTTAATTGTTTCCATGTGTCCATGTAGGGCTGTAAATCGGGTCGGGTCATTTTGAGTTAACCTGACCTGAATAATTAAACAAGTCAATAATCTTGATCCAAATTCAACAATGTTTGTTTCACGGGTTGACCTGACACAACCCGTTTATTTATCTGGGTTTTGTATGGTTAGGTTGACCTGATGCAACTCATTTGACTTGTAAAAAAATTAAAAACGGAAAAAGGAAAAAATATTCACAAAAGTTAATTCTTCTTTCTATTGGATAACAAGGCAAAGGTTATGTAAGAAAAATTAAGAAAAGACTTAAAATAAGTGTCATACTTTTCAGTCTAAAACTCAATTTCTGGGAAAAAAAATGTGGCAGGTCAATTTTGTCACGGGTTGACTGACTAACCCATGACCGATTGACTTGTTTTTTTTGGCTAATCGGGTCACTTGGACACAATTAATCTTGTCAAATTTGGGTGAAATGAGAACTTGATTATGCTTAAGTCTAACCATATTATAACATGTTGTGTTTGCGGGTGGTGTAAAAAACTGACAGCCCTACATGTCCATGGTGTGTTGGAAGTCTTGTTGTGCGTTCGTATCTTTGCTGCATACATGGTTAGATTTTGCAGAGAATTTTTCTTTAATTCACCTGAATTTCTAAATTCCTGAATCGTACTAATTTTTGGACTGAGAATCTTCGGTAATTAGGCATTGCTGTTGTTTGTCACATTTTGGATGGTATCTTGCTTTCTGTTAATTATTCAGCAGTATACTCTGTCTGTATACATTAAATTGATCCATTGTACTCATGTGCACATGATGTAACAGGTGATGTGGGTGCTCTTGGCTGGTGGGACTTATTTATAAACTTTGGGTAAGCCTTATAATGTTTAATGTTTATTGTTTTAGCAAAGTTACTTGGGACATTGACATTTCATTGTTTATATTCAAGGTTTTGAATGACAATGAAATTCTGAATTTTTTTTTTTTTTAATAAAAACTACAGTATTGCGGAATGCTTTGCCTTTCTTGTTTGTACGAAGTGGTCTAATCCGATGATTCATAGTAACTCTCGCACAAGCGAAGCTAGTTCATCTTCTGCGAATATCAGATATCTTGACTGGCACAGTGGTTTAGTAGTCTCTCCAGAGGACGATCAGCAGGAAGATAGAATGTGCAGTCTGCAGGACATTGGTGGCCATATCATGAAAATTCCAGTGATTGGTTTTCAAATCCTCCTTTGTATGCGCTTGGAGGTGCGTTTTTAAGTTGGGGAAATGACTAGTATTTGGGATATATTCTCAAAGTCCTATAACAGTTTCTGATTTTAGGGAACACCTGCTGATGCTAAGCATATGCCACTGCCAGTTCTCTTCTCTCCACTTTTTCTCCTGCAAGGTGTTGGTCTACTCCTTGCTGCCTCTAGGTTGGTGGAGAAAATTGTACTCTTACTTCATAGTGGAGCTGGCACAGGATTATATTTTAGATTTTCTGAAAGAGCTCATGACTGCTTGGGCTTCTTGCACCATGGTTCCAGGTAAGGGCTTCTTTCCCCTCCCTAGAAAATCTTGAATAGGCAAGACTCTGAACATACAAATCAATAATGCAATCATTGAATTTGCCATGAACTGATTCTTAATCTGAAAGTCTTCAATAATAGGCTCTTGGGTTGGTGGTCAATTGATGAAGGTAGTCGAGAAGAACAGGCCCGGCTTTTACAGCAGGGGGCTTCTGGGTTAGTATTGTTTACTTTTGATTTGGAATTTGCAAGTGGACTATATGCAAATATTATAAAAGGCAAAGTGTAAACTGGTCATTGTTCATTCAAAAAAAGAAAATGGATTCGATGCAATTATTGACTATTTCTTTAAAAATGAGTTGCCATATCTCGGCGTGCTTTGATTGTTTATGTGAACATATGTGATTGGGTAAGTATCATTTTGATAAGCATTCAAAATATTTTTAAAAGATAAAATAATTATGCACTGAATGATTGAATACATCCTGTCAGCAAGTCTTCAGTTTTTTCTCCCCCTTGTAATTCTTTGAATCCTTGTGATTTATATCCAAAAGAGTGAATTAGAAATTTAAAAGAAAAATTGGAAGTGTTAGAGGAAACTTGTAAGAAATAAATTTAGCAATAGATGCAAAATCACTGACGTAAAACAGGTCAAATAAATTTGCTGGCATGAGTCCTGAAGGTGAACATATTGCAGCAACTAATTGACTCTTGTTCCTTGAGGTATGATATTCGTGGGATAGAAAATGGTTGCTTTTGATGCAAGTGACTAGAATCTGGTTTGTAAATTTCAGATTTTTGGGTATGGGCTGAAGTTTGGGTACATTTATCGTAATCTGGATTTAATATATTATTTTATGTTTTTCCCCTATCATTTATGGTCTTAAAATTCTTTAGTTTCAATTAAGTAGTCAGAGCTTCAACTGTTGAAGACATCTTAGAAGTCAAGTCTTACTGAAAGTTCAAGTCTCATCAAGAGTCCAAGTCTTGTTAGGAGCCCCAATTTTTTTGATAGGTAATCAAGAAGTTTTATTCATAAGAGAGGGAGCCCCAATTATTATTAGAATTGGGTTTAATTTTGGATTAGTTTTCTATAAACATTGATGTAATGCAGAGTTTCCTGAACGTTTTACCACAATTCTGCTCTTGATATATGATGCAATTCTTCTCCAAGTTGTTTTGCCAAGAAAAGCTGAATCCGATTAGAATGGCTAGATCTATCTTTTTCATCTTTTTCTTTCTCTAATTCTCAGACTATACAATTTGACGTTGATAACTTACCCTTAGAATCCAAAAACTCATATGATGAAAACTGTAGCAGCACCTGCCTTTCATTAGCCTCCAAATTCACAAAACCAGATCTGCCAGAATTCCAGATTTGCTGTGAAACAGTCCTGACAGCCATCCAAGAGCTTGAAATCTCTTCCTGTTACACCTCCAAACCAATTTTTTTTCTTACCCTATTTGAAACCCCACTTAACCTACTTTTTTCCAGTCTTTTTTACCACAGACCGCTTCTCTCTCTCTCTCTCTCTCTCTCTCAGGTAAGTCACAAATTCCTTATTTCAAAAACCACGATTCCCTTCAAATACCTGCTGCAAATAAAATTCTGCAGCCTTGTTCCTGTTTCCAGCACCTCTTGAGACCCTTCACAACTCAAATCTTTCGTTGCCCAAATTGAATCATGAGCCTTATATGTCATTTTCCCATGTTTTAGAATTTCAAAGTTATAAGCTTCCCTAAAATCTATCGTAATTAGACCATATAAAAATGGCCATTTGCTTATCAAAAAAAGGAAAACATCCATGTGCTGCTCTGCTACAGGAAGAATTATTCTGTTGTGCGGAACTTTTTCTAATGGCATCTACCAACTTGCACTTGATTTTTTTTTCCCATTTGAGTAACATGTTTGAATCAGTTTTCTTTCAGCCTTTATATTTATATATTTTTTTTATAAGTAAATGATTATAATATATATAGAATAGGCATAGCCCAAGTACACCCAAAGTATACAAGAGATTACACCTAGTTAGCTATTAGAAATAGAGAAGAGAAAGTCATGAAAAACAAGGCCATTAAAGTCTACAGATCTGGCCCAAGAAAATAAAGTGTTTACAACAAGCAATCTAATCCCCTCCAAGGTGCGTTCCCGATCTTCAAATATCCGGTCATTTCGTTCCTGCCAAATGCACCAAAGAATACATATAGGAATCATTTTCCATACAGCTGAGATTTGTGGAAGACCACCAAGGTTAGACCAGCATGCCAAAAGTTCCACTACTGTTGCAGGCATAACCCATGCCAGCTCTAACCACCTGAAAATGTCTACCCATAACGCTCTAGCAATCTCGCAGTGTAGTAGAAGATGATCCACAGTCTCACTACTTTGTTTGCACATACAACACCATTCTACCAATATCATCCCTTGTTTCCGCAGATTATCCATCGTTAAAATCTTCCCCAAAGACGCAGTCCATGCAAAAAATGCCGCTCGAGGAGGAGCCTTATTTCTTCATATTTTTTTCCTTTTTATTATGATCATCTTTCTGGTCCTTTTTATTTTCCATTGGCCGTAATACTAAGGCCTGCTTGTGCATGTCCTACCAGATTTTGAGAAATTCTACTTAGATGTGTCATTTTGTGATAGTCTACTCCCTGTTTGTTGTTGTCATGTTCTTCACACTATAGTTTTGTGCAAATTGTCAATCGTAAATGTGCATTAGACATTATGCTATTTTTTATTTTTTTTACCAGTCAGTTTTATTAAGTGCAGTATATTACTATATATAAGAGAAAGAACCAGATTTGGAAGAAAAGAGAAAACAAAAGTGTTGACATCTAGAAATAAAGAGTTTTTAGCAATACGGTTCTAAGGTCAAGCAACATTCTTTTTTTTTTTTTTTTGATAAGTAAGGTCAAGCAACATTCTTCAAAGTTTTTAGAATTATGTTCATTCCACAAGTACTACATTCGGTATAAAACGGAACCATTCGCCAAACTACCATGCTGCTATGACCTACGTTTGGACTTCTCCGACAAGTCAGACACTTTACAACCCTTTGGGGCATCATCCAATGAACATCAAGAAGTTGGAAGACTGAGGCCCATACTATTCTAGCAGCTTCATAGTGTAGCAATAAATCATCAATTGTTTCACCACTTTTCTTGCACATGCAGCACCAATCCATCACTAAGAGTCTCCTATTCCTCAAATTATCCATAGCTAGAATCTTCCCCAACATACCTAGCTACACAGCATGCCGTCTGCAATGGAGATTTGTTCAGAAAAATGTCTAGTGGAGTACAAAAGGTTTTTCACAATAGTTGATAACAAGTTTTGACCTCAAAATTTCTTCGTCTGGACTGCACCCACCAAATCTTATCCTCATCACCATCACTTAACCTAGTGGAGTACAAAATAATGAGGAAAACAAATCCATATCCCAATCTTGAGCTGATCGAATAAAAGTGATTCCAATGTCTATTGTAGTTGGAGAATTGCTTAGAATCTAGCACCGAGGCCTCCTGATTGCAAGGAAGTCTGAACAATTCCAAAAAAACTGCCTTCAAAGTTTGACTGCGGCAGCGAATGTCATGAGAAAATATAATCTTAGTCCCATGCCCACCTTGAATCCGATAAAGCTAAGAGAAAATCCCCCAACCTTTGTTTTTTTTTTTTACACACCAACCCCATAAAGGTCTGCTGATTTCATTAGAACACCACCCTCGCACATAATGCCATAGTGAACTTAGCCATTTACCCATTAGAGCACGATTGAACACTAGCAAAGTTCTGACTCGCAACCCCCCTGGAGAGATTGGAGTGTGGATCTAGACTAGTTGATTAGATGAGACTTGAACTCCTCGACAGTTCCCCCCATAAGAAATCCTTTTGAATTCTCTCATATGATTGACCACACCAGCTTGTATGGGGAATAGAGGCACATAGTAAGTTGGCATAAAAAGTGCTTCAATTTTATATTTTCGATTATTTTTTTTATAAGTAAAAGAATTTTTATTAATATGCAAAATAGTCATAGCCCAAGTACACTAGATGTATACAAAAGAGTATACCTACTTAGGAGCTAAGGATAAGATACAAGGAAATCATGAGAATTGAGTCCATTGAAGTCTATAGCTATAGCCCAGAGAAATGAAGTAATGAGAAGTAAACATTTTTTTTGATATGTAAAAGTAAAACTTTTTTAATAGAAAAAAGCATAGCCCGAATACACAGGAACTTTATTAAATTAAAAGTAAACTTTTAAATTAAACATGGGAGCCATATTTCACACTGCAGCAATTTGGGGATTGCCATAAAGACCTTACAGGCATAATGATGCTAACCCGACTCTGCTGAAAAAATAATTCCGGCCTAGCAGCCTCATAGTGGAGGAGCAATTGACCCACCGTTTCTCCACTTTTTTTACACATACAGCACCAATGAAGAACGATGATCTGACATTTCTTTAGGCTGCCCATGGTTAGGATCTTTTCCAGGGAAACTTTCCAAACAAAGAAGGCAGTCTTATGAGGTGCCTTACGCTTTTAGATGCTCCAAGGAAAAGGATTATTGTCCTGAGTAGTGATGGCCTCATAGAATGAACGTACAAAATTTTTTCCTTTCCTAGAGGGAACCCAAAGCATCTTGTCACCCTCTTCATTACTTACTCCTAACGAGCACAACAAATTGAAAATTTTGTGAAAGCACCAACTTCCGAATAATGGGCTGCCCTAATAAAGCAGACATTCCACTGTGGTGAACCATTAGAAATTTCCCTTAGCTCGGCCACTGAAGCCTCCTGCTCACACACAATCCTATTATCAGTACTTAAAAAAATATGAATTAGATTGTTTATGTATATGGATGCCAAATATGAATGGGGACTCTCCTTATTTCATGTGAAATGCGTTCATCTCTAGATCATTAAAACATGGCTTGTTCACCTTCTGTCAGTGGTGTTTTGTCTCTAGCTGCTGCATTATATCTTTATTTGCCATATGAACTTCTTCATAGGACTTTGCACTCTGTATTGGGCTGATCTTGTACATTGATTATTTACCACCCAGGTATAGCACGTTCTGTGGTTATCCACCAGAGATTGTGAAGAAAATGCCTAAAAAGGATCTCGCAGAGGAGGTGATCACAATTCTCTAAGCATGTTTCTTATGGCTAGATAATCATCTCCCCATATGCATATAGATACATTATTTTTGTCTATATTGCTTTAGCTTTTGTTATATTATGTTGTTTACCAAATATCAGCTACTTCCCTAAATTATAAATGAGACAATTACTGTTCTTTTGTGTTGAATTTATGATTCTCCTTTGTCTCAGGTTTGGAGACTGCAAGCAGCTTTAGGTGAGCAGGCAGAAATCACAAAATACAGCCAGCAGGAATTTGAAAGACTTCAAAATGTAATCTTCTCATCATTGCCTCTAGTTTAACAACAGCATGGATATGTAATGTGAACTTGCGCATTTGTTAACCTCATACATCCAAAAACATTGACTTTCAACCAGTTTAAATTTCTGTTCGTGGTCAAATTAATTTCACCTCGGGGTTTAGTTTATCTAGTTGTAATTAAGGTTTTATAGCTCAATCATGCAAAATACCTGCATGTGGTTTTTAAGATTAAATTTGAATAGTATTTCAAGAAAATATTCAATTTATGGAATGTGCATGAGTTTCCATTATAGTCAATTATAAAACTTGCTATAGTTTATGCGTCAACACTTGTTAATAAGCATCATTGTAGTTGAGTCCTGATAGACAATCATGCATACATGGGTGTTGCTCTAGTATATGTCCCGTGTACTTTGGGCTATGCTTACTTTTCTCATCTGTAAAATTATTCTTTACTGATAAAAAAAAATTGAGTCCTTATATCTATAGATGTTGTAGCCTTGTTACTTTCGAGAATTTGTACAACTCCAATATTTATCTGTAGGGCCTTACTAGTTAACTTGTTAAAACAGTTGCTCTGAAGATGCTTTTTGCAACTTGAGAGAGGTTTTTATCACATAAAATTGTTTATAATTATCTCCATTTTGTTGTTTAAACTTGAAAGTGAATTGTCCCAAAGGTGTTATTTATCTGTAGGGCCGTGAGCACTCGTTAGTCTCACCATAATAGCAATTAAAATGAGATGGCAAAAGGTGGCCTTTGGCGAAAATCATAGAGTTTAGGATATCTGAAGGCTTTAGTCACTCTGAAAGCATTGATTGCCAATTGAATATCAGCGGTGTTCATTGGTGTAATCACTCACCCGAAACAAAAGTTGCTGCGAATATATCCTCAATTATGCTAGTTTTGATTGTCCAATCAGAAAGTGATGACTATGATGTTGTTTGTTCTTGAATTTGCTGAAGCATCTCTGCATGTTCTCATTCTAGCTTGTTTGGGTCCGTTCTTTCCCAAATTAATTCTTGTTATAAGTTGAATTCACCTTCATCCATTAATGTTGCCTACATGTGCTGGTCAGGAAAAAGTTCTATGTAGGGTTTGCTTTGAGAGAGAGATAAGTGTGGTCCTGCTTCCATGCAGGCATCGTATCCTTTGCAGGTAGCCGTTTCACCTTGATACTTATATAATTTTTTAACATGCAAACTTCATGTAAATCGTCTTTTTTTATTTTTTCCCTTTTGCCGGTGTGAAGCTAATTGTTTTCCAATGCATTGCAGTACCTGCTGTGAAAAATGTAAAAAATGCCCGATTTGCCGCGTCTCCGTTGAGGAGCGCTTACCTGTATATGATGTTTAGGTTGTAGCTTGCCCCCCATTTTTTTTTCTAAGAGCACAAAATGGAGTGCATGGGGAAGGTAAAAAATGACGTTGGGAGAATGTTTTAATACGGTTTCACACTTTTCAGTGAAACTTGTTCAAAACTGGGTAATGCATGTTGGAATTGACATAACAAGAAATTAGGTGACAGTAATTGCAGTTGTTGTAACTGTATGAAGCTGTTAAACTTTTCCCTTCCTTTTTTAAATTGTAAATACAGTGAGCTTTTATAGGGGAAATGACAGTCTGAGTAATGTTAGATACAATCATGGATTGTGCAAACACAATGCATTCCTTTAGGAAAAGAGTGAAATTTATTATTAAAAATTTAATTTTTTTCATGTGGGTTTCATCTTTACTCACTTTTTTTCAAAGGAGTGAGCAGCGGTTGCGTATTCTATAACTGTAAATATCATTTCTCTTAACATTACTACACCTACTCAACATCCTTTTTTATCCTTTTTTATTTTGGAGATTTTGTTTGCCATTTTCTTTTCTTTTTAGTTCATAGAGGCTGATTAACCTTTTGCGCGAATACGTTGGTATTAAAGAGAGCTCAATTTGAACTTTTCAAGATAATCACGTAAAGAATAAATGTGTTGCAGAAGAAAAAGAAAGAGAATAGATTTTGGAAGAAAAGAAAGCAGAAGAAAGGGAGTTGGTTTCATTGTTTTGCTACGGTTTTAGTCAAGCAATTATGCCAGTTTTATCTGAAGTTGAAAAAACAATTGGGGGTGAAGGTTGGGCCTCAATTTCCTCTCACAATGCCCTTGAGGACAAGGGCACTTCTTTGAGGGCGAGAGTTGTTACGAATAACTACTAGTCCATCTATATCTCTTGAGTACATGTTGTTAATGAGTATCATATGTATCTCTTGCCATGTTTATCCTTTTGTCATGTAATGATCTTTGTAGGGAAGCTACATGTATTATTAAGTGGCACGATCCTATAAATAAAGGCACAATTAAAGTTTACTCTTGAACTTGTGTTTGAAGGAGGCCTAGGTTACCTCTAATAACCTACTTTTATCATTGACTGCGCCATTGTTACTGGATCCATTATCCGGGCTTGTAACAATTGATATCAGAGCGGGCGATGCTGGGCTGACGTATGTATTGTAGAGAAGAGTGCTTGGATCGTTTGGAACAACAAATGATCTTAATTTATGTCACTTTGGAGCAATTAATAGCGAAAATGAAAACACTGGAGTTAGATGTTAAACTCGATAGCTTCAACTATAGATGTGATAATATGCAAGACAAGCCAATCGTGAATGCTCAAGATAATATTTATGTCAAATGTAAGCCACAAAATTCTCTTGTAGACTGAAGATGATGTAGTTAAAATGGTTTTGAGATTTCAATGAGTGGCAATGCCCTCCTTTGAAATCGTTCTCAAGAAACCCTCATGCTTATTGAAAACAATACGAAGACATCACTTCTTCTACATCTTGTTATCTTCCTCCTCTCTCGACTTTTTCGATGACTTTCTCTTCCTCTTTAGCATTCACTTTCTATGAATAAGGCCGACATCCCCAACAACCTTGAACCTATTACAACCAAATCCTCCAATCTAACTCAAATTATAATCGAACACAAGCTTCAAAGATTTGAATAGAAGGGTGGACTATGATGATTTTGGGTGATTTTTTCCAAAATGAACAATGATCCTATGGGTTTTGAAAAAACAAAGAAAAGGTGATGTGTCAAGCATTCCTTGAGTGGCGTAAAATGCAGTTTCGCACCTAATCAATGATGGCAAAATTCAAGTCAAATTTGCCTTCAAATTTTCTCTCTCCTGTTAAGAAAATAACAAAAGAGCAGTACTATTATGTAGTCTGAGTAGACCGTTTTATTTAATCATCAAGTCATTTTTGTCTTGTCATTTTTTTTATATTTTTTTAATATATTTAAAAAATAAAAAAAATACACTAATACATTAAAAATTATTTTCTTAATTATTAAATAAAAAAATAAAAAAATAAAAAAATACTTGTCATTTTTTTTCATATTTTTTTAATATATTTAAAAAATAAAAAAAATACACTAATACATTAAAAATTATTTTCTTAATTATTAAATAAAAAAAATTAAAAAATAAATAAATACAAAAACAATCAAAGGACAAACTGATATTTTTCCTAACAAAAAGGGAGCTACTTCAAGGATAAGAAACGCACGAATTTACCGGGATGGATAGGTAAAGGAAAAACAAAATAAAAAAATAAAACAAAAAAAGTTAAATCAAAAAATTCTTTATACTTTTTTGCTTTTATTCCCTCTAAACCAATGAATGGTCTTATCTTAGTTCGAAGCTCTTCCACTTCATTGGTTTCAACAATGCAGATGTGGGTCATTGAGCCATGTCCGAGAAGGGTCTGAGAAATGCCGCTGATGTTCTAAAAACAGGTTCTGTTTTAAAGAAGGATAAACGAGACATTTGCAGTAAGTGTCGTGCCTTCCGTGTTTTATAAGTGCCGATGCGAAAATGCATTGGATTCTAACAAGAATTTCCTTTACAAGTCAAGCCTAATATGCTCAGCGTGAATCCAGTCTATTCCCCATTCTGTCAGATTTTTAACCCCTGGGTTTAGCTAGCTTCCAACCGTTGCCTTCAACGACAACAATGGCGTACGCAGAGGTCGAATACCGATGCTACGTCGGCGGGCTCAACTGGGCCACCGATGAACAAGCCCTGGAGCGTGCCTTTTCTCCCTACGGCGAGATCCTCGGATCGAAGATTATCAACGACCGCGAGACTGGTAGGTCAAGGGGCTTCGGATTCGTGACCTTCAGCAATGAGCAGTCGATGAGGGATGCGATAGAGGGGATGAACGGCCAGGATCTCGACGGCCGTAACATCACCGTGAACGAGGCTCAGTCCTGCGGGGGAGGTGGTGGCGGTTACAGCCGCGGGGGAGGTGGTGGAAGATACGGCGGTGGTGGACGCCGTGAAAGTGGAGGTGGGTACAGCCGTGGAGGAGGCTACGGCGGTAGTGGGCGTGACCGTGGGTACGGGAGCGGCGGCGGCAGGTCCAGAGACCCAAGGAATCCACACCGGAGTTCTGATAGATCTCTTGCAATCTCACCACCTTCACGAGGGCAGGGAACAGCTTTTCCTCAAGTGAAAGCCGTCGAAATTGACAATGTTGTCACTCTAATTGGTGTCGTCTCGCATATCTTTGACAAAGCTTTGATGGAGCCTACTTTCTGTGAGATGTATGCTGATCTCTGTAGTCATCTGGCTGTGGAGTTGCCTGATTTCAATGAAGACAACGAAAAGATAACTTTTAAGAGAGTACTTCTGAACAAGTGTCAGGAGGAATTCGAGAGATGTGAAAGAGAGCAAGAAGAAGCTAATAAAGCTGATGAAGAGGGGGAGATTAAACAGTCTGCAGAGGAAAGAGAAGAGAAGAGAGTTAAGGCTCGAAGACGAATGCTGGGTAACATTAGATTTATAGGGGAGTTATACAAGAAGAAAGTGTTAACTGAGCGAATAATGCACGCGTGCATAACGAAGTTGTTGGGTCAGTCTGAGACTCCTGATGAAGAAGATGTTGAAGCTTTGTGCATATTGATGAGTTCTATTGGGGAGACGATTGACCATCCCAAGGCCAAGGAGCATATGGATGTATATTTTGAGAGAATGAAGAGGCTCTCTACCAATTTGAATTTATCTTCTAGGGTCAGGTTCATGTTGAAGGATGCTATCGATTTGAGAAAGAATAAATGGCAACAGAGAAGAAAAGTTAAAGGGCCGAAAAAGATTGATGAAGTGCACAGAGATGCTTCTCAAGAACGACAGGCAGAATCCAGTAGGTTGAGTCGTGGTTTAAGCATAAACCAGTCAGCTAGAAGGACACCTATGGATTTTGCTCCTAGAGGGTCAACACTATTGTCTTCCCCAAATGCTCAGCTGGGTGGTTTCCGTGGACTGTCTACTCCAGTTCGTGGGCTTGGCATTCAGGATGTTCGGTTGGAGGACAGACAATCTCATGACACTAGGATTTTGTCAGTTCCCTTGCCTCAGAGAACTCTGGGACCTCAAGGTGGTCTTGGGAGAGGAATGTCAATCAGAGGACCACCGTCAATGCCGAGTACTCCAGTAGCTGATGTGTCTCCAGGCCCCACAGATTTCAGAAGAATGGCAGCTGGTTTGAATGGCTACAGCAGTTTACCAGAGCGAACAACTTATGGCACAAGGGAGGATCTTGTTCCAAGATATATTCCGGATAGATTTGCAGCTCCAGCTGCTTATGAACCTTCAAGTTCTCAAGAGCGCAATGTGAGTTATGGTAACGGAGACCCCAGGAATCCAGACCGGAGTTATGATAGATCTCTTGCAATCTCACCACCTGCACGAGGGCAGGGAACAGCTTTTCCTCAAAATGTTCCTTCAGAAAAAGTATGGCCTGAAGAATGCCTTCGGGATAAGTCAATGGCAGCAATTAAAGAATATTACAGTGCCAAAGACGAGAAAGAAGTTGAACTATGTGTTAAAGAATTGGATTCCCCAAGCTTCCATCCCTCAATGGTATCGCTATGGGTCGCAGACTCTTTGGAGAGGAAGGACATGGAAAGGGATCTTTTGGCAAAGCTTATGATCTATCTTTCTAAGTCCGGGGATGGTGTGTTGAGTCAAGCCCAGCTAATCAAAGGGTTTGAATCTGTTCTGACTACTCTGGAGGATGCCATAAATGATGCCCCAAGAGCACCAGAATATCTTGGTCATATCTTTGCCAAAGTCATTACAGAAAATGTGATCCCTTTGAGAGAGATTGGGTTGTTAATACATAAAGGGGGAGAGGAGCCGGGTCATCTTCTAGAAGTTGGGCTTGCAGCAGATGTTCTTGGAAGCACCTTGGAAATTATAAAATCCGAGAAGGGGGATTCTGTCTTAAATGAAATCTGGGCAAGCTCCACTTTAAGGCTTGAGGATTTTCGGCCTCCAGATCCTTATAGGTCAAGGAAGTTAGAGAAAGTGAGTTATGGTAACGGAGACCCCAGGAATCCAAACCGGAGTTCTGATAGATCTCTTGCAATCTCACCACCTACACGAGGGCAGGGAACAACTTTTCCTCAAAATGTTCCTTCAGAAAAAGTATGGCCTGAAGAACGCCTTCGAGATAAGTCAATGGCAGCAATTAAAGAATATTACAGTGCTAGAGACGAGAAAGAAGTTGAACTATGTGTTAAAGAATTGGATTCCCCAAGCTTCCATCCATCAATGGTATCGCTATGGGTCGCGGACTCTTTGGAGAGGAAGGACATGGAAAGGGATCTTTTGGCAAAGCTTATGATCTATCTTTCTAAGTCTGGGGATGGTGTGTTGAGTCAAGCCCAGCTAATCAAAGGGTTTGAATCTGTTCTGACTACTCTGGAGGATGCCATAAATGATGCCCCAAGAGCACCAGAATATCTTGGTCATATTTTTGCCAAAGTCATTACAGAAAATGTGATCCCTTTGAGAGAGATTGGGTTGTTAATACATAAAGGGGGAGAGGAGTCGGGCCATCTTCTAGAAGTTGGGCTTGCAGCAGATGTTCTTGGAAGCACCTTGGAAATTATAAAATTCGAGAAGGGGGATTCTGTCTTAAATGAAATCTGGGCAAGCTCCACTTTAAGGCTTGAGGATTTTCGGCCTCCAGATCCTTACAGGTCAAGGAAGTTAGAGAAAGTGAGTTATGGTAACGGAGACCCCAGGAATCCAGACCGGAGTTATGATAGATCTCTTGCAATCTCACCACCTGCACGAGGGCAGGGAACATCTTTTCCTCAAAATGTTCCTTCAGAAAAAGTATGGCCTGAAGAACGCCTTCGGGATAAGTCAATGGCAGCAATTAAAGAATATTACAGTGCCAGAGACGAGAAAGAAGTTGAACTATGTGTTAAAGAATTGGATTCCCCAAGCTTCCATCCCTCAATGGTATCGCTATGGGTCGCAAACTCTTTGGAGAGGAAGGACATGGAAAGGGATCTTTTGGCAAAGCTTATGATCTATCTTTCTAAGTCCGGGGATGGTGTGTTGAGTCAAGCCCAGCTAATCAAAGGGTTTGAATATGTTCTGACTACTCTGGAGGATGCCATAAATGATGCCCCAAGAGCACCAGAATATCTTGGTCATATCTTTGCCAAAGTCATTACAGAAAATGTGATCCCTTTGAGAGAGATTGGGTTGTTAATACATAAAGGGGGAGAGGAGCCGGGTCATCTTCTAGAAGTTGGGCTTGCAGCAGATGTTCTTGGAAGCACCTTGGAAATTATAAAATCCGAGAAGGGGGATTCTGTCTTAAATGAAATCTGGGCAAGCTCCACTTTAAGGCTTGAGGATTTTCGGCCCCCAGATCCTTACAGGTCAAGGAAGTTAGAGAAATTTATTTATGGGGATATTTGACGCTCAATCTCCGATTTCACAGATTTTATTTTTTAAGTTATGGAATAGAGATTGGAGGAAGGATGAGGTTTAATCGGAGATGGAGGATGTGATTGTGTTTGTGAATTGTGTACTGTGGAGACTCGATTGTGCATGTGTTTTGATGACTGATGTGTGTTAATTTTTGTTGGTTTGTTGGTTTGTGAATTTGTGATAGTGGTTTTTGTGGGTTTCTGATGTGTTTTGATGATTAAATATGTGATACTATTTCTGTGATAGTGATTTTGTGGGTTTCAAAATTCGGATTGGAACCCTAAATTAATTTAGGGTCAATCTTCGAAACCTCTAAATTAATTTAGGATTTTGAAATTCGGTGCATCTTGCAAAGTTATATGTACAGGCCCTGAGTTAAAGGACTATATTTTTTGAAAAATAAGAAAAATGGATTATGTTGTGCATTTTTTTCTGGGCGTTAAGGATCTATCTTGATCTTGGAGGTTCTCGTTTTCCTATCAATCGCCTCTACGGTGGGGCTTGGTGTTCAGCGACAAAGTGCTCTAGCTCCCCACCCCTCCACAATCCTTTTATCTAGTTCCTTTATATTAGTCCTCAATGCTATGACTTCACGTCTTATGGTAGTGTAACAACCCAACTCAATATTTGTAAGGTCGGGATATAGATAATCTTATTGGGCCTAAATTAGGTTTAATGGACCAATTTTAAATAAGCTGATGGGCTATTATTTATTTAGGTTTGTGCCATGTTAAGCCTAAATTAGACAATATATTATTTATTTAATTAAATTTGAAAATATTAGCAAAATATTTTATTTCAACATATATTACTATTATGAATTTTATCAAATACTGTTTAATTTTAATCGGGGTTATTATTACTATAGATTCAATGCTATCATTTCTCCAACTAAGTCGACAGATCACCTCTTCCAACAGAGTAACCCTCTACACATCACTGATAATCTCCCCCTTTCATGACTTCTCTGCTTCTGATAAATGCCTCTCTTTTTACGACACATCAATGCCTTGTAAATCATTCAAAAGGAGACGTATCCTTTTCTTGATGTGACCAAAATCCTCATCATTCATCTTTTTAAAGTTTTCAGCTTGATAGGCAAAATAAAACTAGGATAGCTGTGAGAACTGTATGATGACCACCATTGTTTTACCTTGTCCAGAGAAAACCTTCAGCCATTAACAACATATTTTCAAACTCTGGGTACCGTTTCCCCCATATATTTTCTTATGCATTTGTTTATTCATTAGTACATAGTTGGTAACACAGCATGTTGGGTTTAGTTGAATATATCTAGTCAATACAAAATATTTATAAATATGCATATGAGAGGTTATCAATTATGTTCTTTTTTTTTTTTTTATCTCCTTGAAGATATATATCAGCACTTGCCATATTTGGGTGGTTGTGACTTATTTTGCATTTGTTTGCTTATGGAAATCCTTGTATTAAACGATAATAGGAAGACTTAATCCTTTTTTTGAAGGGGCGTAGTGGGTGGGACAACTCTTATTTTACTTAGGGTTGGGGTATGAGTATCTTTAGACTATTCTAGGTTGCTGCTCAAATTAAACCCTTCATTCTG
The DNA here is from genome assembly GCA_029856935.1 of Cyclocarya paliurus. Classification (NCBI taxonomy): domain Eukaryota; kingdom Viridiplantae; phylum Streptophyta; class Magnoliopsida; order Fagales; family Juglandaceae; genus Cyclocarya; species Cyclocarya paliurus. The sequence continues at coordinate 28,634,730 of CM056947.1, forward strand.
AATTGTTTAAAAAATTCGGAAGATAATGGGAGAACACTCCCCCTTTCCTCTCCCAGCACCAAAATGTGCCTTCACTGTGCTTTCTGTTTCTTACGTAGCTTGTTTTGGGCTTACTCTACTCTATCGAGATTTTCATTTTGAATGAAATAGTATTTCAAATGTATTCTTAGATGTAATATAAGTATGCTGTTTGGAGTCTGGCCACTTGTGCCAAACTTCTCTCTCTCTCTCCTTACTTTCCTTTCTTCTTTCTGTATTGGGTATTTATGTTTTGATAGATCCACTTCTCATTTTAAGTTCGACAGAGTTGCCTCAATTTCTTATAATTGCTCTTAGTACAGCTCTGATGTTTCCTGGTAACTGAACTTGTTTATTGGTTAATGGGGAATCCTCTTTCTTGAATTTCTATATAGCCTTTAACCTTTTTTTCTTTCTATATTGCATTATTTGGCTGTCAATTATATGTGTTTGAGTAAATAAATCAGGACTACTATACTGCTCATGGTGAAAATGCAACGTTTATTGCAAAGACCTACTATCATACTACTACTTCCTTGCGACAATTGGGTAGCGGATCTGATGCCCTTTCAAGTGTTAGCATTAATAAAAACATGTTTGAAACAATTTCCCGTGATCTTCTCCTGGAGAGAACAGACCATACTCTTGAACTCTATGAGGGCAGTGGTTCAAATTGGAGATTGATGAAAAGTGGAACTCCTGGAAATCTCAGCAGCTTTGAAGATGTTTTGTTTGCCAACAACGAGATGCAGGATTCCCCTGTTGTGGTTGCACTATCACCCACCTTCCGTGAAAATGGGTGCACTATTGGCTTAGGTTACATTGATCTGACTAAGAGAGTACTTGGGTTGGCTGAATTTCTTGATGATAGCCACTTTACAAATTTGGAGTCAGCTTTGGTTGCTCTTGGTTGTAAGGAATGCCTCTTGCCTATTGAGAGTGGCAAATCCAGTGATATCAGGAACTTGCATGATGCTCTGAGTAGGTGTGGTGTGATGTTAACCGAGAGGAAGAAAACTGAGTTCAAAGCGAGGGACTTAGAAGAGGATCTTGGGAGGCTCGTCAAAGGTTCTAAAGAAGCGGTTTGAGATTTAGTTTCTGCATTTGAATTTGCACCTGGTGCATTGGGGGCATTACTGTCTTATGCTGAATTACTTGCAGATGAGAGCAATTATGAAAATTATACTATCTGTAGGTACAATCTTGATAGCTAAATGAGGTTAGATTCTGCTGCTATGAGGGCACTGAATGTCCTGGAAAGCAAAACAGATGCAAACAAAAATTTTAGTTTGTTTGGTCTCATGAATAGAACTTGTACTGCTGGAATGGGAAAGCGATTATTGCACATGTGGCTAAAGCAGCCTTTATTAGACATAAAGGAGATCAACTCCAGACTGGATTTGGTACAAGCATTTGTGGAGGATACGGCACTTCGCCAAGATCTGAGACAACACCTGAAAAGAATTTCAGATGTTGAGCGGCTAGTGCACAATCTTGAGAAGAAAAGAGCTGGTTTGCAGCATATTGTGAAACTTTATCAGGTAGATTCTATCTTATTATTTTGTAGATTTAGAAGCATCCAGGTGTTGTTGGTTTGGGTGTTTAGTATTTGTATTTGCTATAACATGCTAAAATATGTTTGTCTTTTTTGCTCAAACTGACTAAAAGTTTTCATGGAAATCCTAATACTTGGTTTGTTTGTATTAATTTTCTGTTAGACTAAAATTTTTCATGGAAAACCTAATACTTGGTTTCTTACTATTAATTTTCTCTTACACTTTTTCTTTAACCTTTTACTTTCTTTTGTTAATTGTACGGGCCCTGTTGTGATCCAATCTGAGCTCATAATGAAAGGATAGTGGTAAAATAGTTTTGGTGATCATGAAATATTTCCTCTTTTGTTCAGTGGTTTGCAAGCTACAGAATGCTTTGTTCTGCATATTTCTGTTGTTAAGTTTACCATGATGCCTCCTTGCAGTAGTATTAAGTGCCAGCTTATTTGCTGTCCTTTACAGACTGTTACTTGTTCAGTCACAAGTTTGTATCTTGTAGTTGAAAGTGCTTCTGTTTTTAATTTTCTTCATATCTTCTGGATGCAGTCATGTATAAGACTTCCTTATATTAAAAGTGCTCTGGAAGGTTATGAGGGACAGTTTTCCAAACTGATCAAGGACAGGTATTTAGATCCCCTTGAGTTATGGACTGATGATGAGCACCTGAATAAGTTCATTGCACTTTTAGAAACTTCTGTTGACCTTGATCAACTTGAGAATGGAGAATACATGATTTCTCCAAGTTATGATACTACACTGTCTGCATTGAAAGAAGAACAAGAGTCACTGGAGCACCAAATACATAATTTGCATAAACAAACTGCAAATGATCTTGACCTGGCCCTAGATAAAGCTTTAAAGTTAGATAAGGGCTCTCAATTTGGACATGTTTTTAGAATTACGAAGGAGGAGGAGCCAAAAATAAGGAAAAAGCTCACCACTCAATTTATTGTCCTTGAAACCCGAAAGGATGGAGTTAGATTTACCAACACAAGACTCAAAAAGCTGGGTGACCAATATCAAAGGAAGCTTGAGGAATACAAGAGTTGTCAGAAAGATTTGGTTGACCATGTAGTTCGAACTACAGCAACATTCTCTGAGGTAGTTGTACTTCATTATTCCTGTTACTTCTTCTGGACTCGTGTTCTAGATTGACAGAACTTCCTCCCTACAGGTGTTTGGTTCTTTAGCAGGGATGCTTTCTGAGTTGGATGTCTTACTAAGTTTTGCTGATTTGGCTTGTAGCTGTCCTAATCCTTACACAAGACCAGACATCATTCCGTCGGTAATTAGTTACTAGTTATTTTCAGCTTTTGATTTCTTTGATAACCGAAATAATTTTTATTATTCTTATTTGACAAGTTAACTTCCTCACTGTTAGATTTTAATTGACTATGATAGGATGAGGGAGATATTGTCTTGGAAGGGAGTAGACACCCTTGTGTGGAGGCTCAAGACTGGGTGAATTTTATACCAAATGATTGTAAACTAGTGAGTTGATAAAGGAAAAAAACAATTCTTTTTTCTACTCTCTTAAATAAAAATGTTAATTTTTGCCTTTTGGGATTCCTTTCAATTCAGGTCAGGGGGAAAAGTTGGTTCCAAATCATTACCGGGCCTAACATGGGTGGAAAATCCACATTCATTCGGCAGGTGAGATTGATTGTTCAATATGTGCTTCTTCCCTACCTGTTGCAAGTAAATAGCTACCATGTTATTGCTCCAGCCCATTTACCTATAAGATCCTAATTTTGTGTTTTATACTTTTGATGATTTGTTAATGCTTACCATTTAAGGGATTGATTCCTTGATATACATATAAATATCATCATATTGAACTCCTCTATCTATTCTAATTATCTACACATTTGATTTTGTTTGATTTCAACATAATGAGCACTTCTATCCGTTATAGTCACCAACAACAAACTTTCTTGTCACCACAAACTCTGTAATTACTAGTTAAGATTTATATGGGTTTGATTTTCTATCTATGTATAATTTACACTTGCAGGTCGGCGTGAATGTTCTAATGGCACAAGTTGGTTCCTTTGTTCCATGTGTCAAAGCTAGCATTTCTGTTAGTGATTGCATTTTTGCTCGTGTGGGCGCTGGTGACTGCCAGGTGTGTTCAGCGGCATTTTCTGGGTACCCCCTTAAAGTAGTATAATAAAGTGATTCCACAGGGATGGTATTCATGCTATTTATCATTCTGATCTGCCACCCTGTTCTTATCCTAGTGTTTTATACTCCACCACTTGAGCTTTTCTGATAAAGGCTCACTAATGAACCTCAGAAGATGGGATACTTTTAGAACTTGAATTCTTTGGTTTCTATATTATTTTTCATCAATCATAGGGTTTTGTGCTGAATTTAAAAATTATTGAGGCAGCAGCGTTGGTGCAACTTTTGAAACACTGAACAATTAAGCACGCACATACTCATCAATCAAACTCATAAGTGATGTCTAGGTGGCCTGTGGCCCTGAACAAAGTGATACATTTCCTCTTTCATGCTCTCAATTTGTAATGCATTTGCATTCTCTGCTTCTACAATTAAATATAAGAAAATAGTCACTAAGGACAGAATTTTTTCTCTTTCATGGGATTCATTGCAGTCTGTTTATGATACTCTCACTCACTGCCAGCTAAAAGGGTAAACGTAATTTTACGTATTACTGTAATTCAAGACGAAATCTTTACATGACTTATTTTTAACATCCATACTCATATCATAAGGTGCCATATCAATAGAAAAAGCAATTCAAGTATGGACTAATTTTTTAACATTAGCAGCTTTGTTAACAATCATTTTTTAACGCCCGTTCCCCACGGTTAAGAATAAAGTTGCTTTTAGAAATCTTGGGAACCGGAGTGCTACTACTAAACTTGACTTTAAAATATTTTTTTATAATCACGCCAGATACAAAGATTCTATATAATAAATAAAATTCAGTCGTTATTAAAAATACTGAAAATATAAAAGAAACTAAGCGGAAACATTTATTAAAATTTCTCAAACTTTGTACTATAAAAATAACTTAAAAGCTTTGTGCATGATCTAGGCCTTTGTCACGCCTCCATGAACCAAGTCCCGTCCTGTAGCTCCACTTTCATAAATATTCTGACCTGAGGTGGTTCAAAAATATGAAATAAAACTAAAATGAATCAATGACTCGGTAAGAAACTTATCATAACGCAAACGTAATAAACGTAGGATTTTTCATAAAACATTTCATGCTTAGAATTTTTTTTTGATAGGTAATAAGAGTCATTTATTAATAGAGAAACCCAAGTACACAGGTAGTATACAAGATAGAAATTTAGTTAGGGTTTTCAGACGAAAGAAGAGCATTAAGACCGTTACAAACAATGGTTCCTGCCCATGACAGTAAACACTTAAAAAAGAAAAATTTTAGTTCCTCCATTGTTCTTTCACAATCTTCGAAGCTTCTTGCATTTCGTTCCCGCCAGATACACCAACACATACAAATAGGGACCATGCGCCAAATAGCCGCAACCTGTGAGTTGCCTTGGATACCTCGCCAGCTTGCGAGAAAGTCTACCAATCGAAGAGGCATGACCCATGACAAACCTACTCTCTGGAAAAAATCATCCCACATGCCCCTAGCCACTTCGCAGTGTAGAAGTAAATGATCTACTGATTCCCCCTGTTTCTTACACATGCAACACCAATCTATCACAATTACCCTGCGTTTCCTCAGATTATCTGTTGTCAGGATCTTGTCCAGTGAAGCTGTCCAAACAAAAAAAGCCGCTTTTGAAGGAGATTTTGTCTTCCATATACTTTTCCACGGGAACATGGTCAACCCAGTATTCGTTAAAGCGTGGTAAAAGGATCTAACAGAAAAGTTTCCTTTCTTAGTATGGTTCCAGTGCATCTTATCCCCAGTTCCCCTTATCATACTTAATGAATACAATGTCGCAAAAAACTCCAAGATAATCTCCACTTCCCAATCTTGGGCTGCCCTATTGAAATCAATATTCCATTGAGGGAATCCATTTGAGATGACGAAAAGATCAGCGATTGCAGCATCTTTTACTCTAGCAATTTCGAAGATAGCAGCAAATCTATCTTTTAGACTCTGATCGCCACACCAATGATCGTACCAAAAACTTACACGAGAGCCATCTCCCACCACAATATGTTCATGTCTCCTAAAGGTATCCCACTGTCCCCTTATAAATTTCCATAACCCCACTCCATGTGTGCCTCTTACCTCATTCGAGCACCACCCTCCCCAAGCCTCTCCAAATTTTGAATCTATAACCAATTTCCATAGGGCGTTCCGTTCTGTTTGGTATCTCCACAACCATTTACCCAATAGGGCTTTATTAAAGTTCATCAAGTGTCTAAAACCCAAACCTCCCCCAGAAATAGGAGTACAAATCGTTGACCAATTCACCAAATGAAACTTGAACTCATCCCCCAAGCCACTCCACAGAAAATCTCTTTGCAATTTCTCAATACGATGTGCTACCTTTAAAGGAAGCGGGAACATAGACATAAAGTATGTGGGCAAGTTTGAAATGGTGCTTTTAATCAATGTCAATCTGCCCCCTTTTGATAAATATAACCTTTTCCATGAAGCTAATCTGTTTTCCACCTTTTCAACCACATCATTCCAAATCCTTTCAGATTTAAAGGAGGCACCTAATGGTAATCCCATATACTTTAGCGGCAAGGAGGATACCTTACATCCCAATAATGTAGCTAAAGACTCCACTTCATGGACTACCCCCACTGGCACCAATTCAGATTTCGAAAAGTTAATTCTCAATCCAGAAACAGTCTCAAAGCAAAGGAGTAGCGCCCTCAATGCTTGGATGTGTCCAGTATGGGCATTGCAAAAAATAAGAGTGTCATCAGCGAATAACAGATGAGAGATGTTTAGATTGTCGTTTCCCACCGTAAAGCCCCGTAGAAACCCTCCATTCACCAAGCCCTCTATCATCTTGCTAAGAGCTTCCATGATGAATAAGAAAAGTAAAGGAGAAAGAGGATCTCCCTGTCTCAACCCACGAGAGGAGTTGAAGAAACCCACCGGTGATCCATTTACCAAGATCGAGAATCTTGCAGAAGAAATGCAAAATTCTATCCATTTTTGCCATTTACTCCCGAAGCCACATCTATTAAGAATATATAGTAAGAACTGCCAATTCACGTGGTCATAAGCTTTTTCCATGTCTAGTTTGCAAAGTAACCCAGGCTCTCTTGATTTTAACCGACCATCCAAAACTTCATTTGCAATGAGAACAGAGTCAAGAATTTGTCTACCTTTTACAAACGCATTTTGCGGCCTCGAAATAAGCTTTTCCATCACCGTGCTCAATCTTTTCGCAAGTACTTTGGAAAGAATCTTATACACCCCACTCACAAGACTAATTGGGCGATAATCTCTAATATCCATAGATCCCTTTCTTTTTGGAAGAAGTGCTAGGAAGGTAGAATTGAGGCTCTTTTCGAATCTAGCATTAGTATGAAAGTCTTGGAAGACTTGCATAAGGTCTTCCTTGATCACCTCCCAACACTCTTGAAAGAATCCCATAGTAAAACCGTCCGGACCCGGAGCTTTATCCCTAGCCATACCTCTGACCACTTTATACACTTCTTCTTCGGTAAAAGGCCTCTCTAACCATTCTGTATTTTGCTGATCAATTGCTGAAAACATTAAACCGTCTACTTTTGGACGCCAATGATGCTTTTCAGATAATAGATGTTGATAAAACTGCTCAATATGGGTTTTGATTATTGTATGGTCCGAGGAAACTGCCCCATCTACCCATAGTGTATCAATAGCGTTGTTTCTCCTATGAGAGTTTGCCACCCTATGAAAGAATTTAGTACACCTGTCTCCCTCCTTAAGCCATAGTGCCCTAGATTTCTGTCTCCATGAGATCTCTTCCATCAGAGTTATTCTTTCCAATTCTGTCACAATTTGACTCTTTCGACTTCTTTCATGTTCGGATAGTGTTCTTGCTTCCTCCTCTCCTTCCAGCCTCTTTAACTCCTCGAAAAGAGAGTCCCTTTGTTGAACTATATTACCAAAGACTTGCTCGTTCCATTGCTTTAGGTCTTGTTTCAGTGCTTTCAACTTTTTTGCCATTTTGAAACTTGGGGAGCCTTGAAAATTGTAAGCATTCCACCAACTTCTGACCCTGTCTACAAAACCATCAGTTTTGAGCCACATATTTTCAAATTTAAAATACCTTCTGCCCCCTTGGAAGCCTCCGCACTCTAGCATTATTGGAAAGTGATCAGAACATATACGGGCTAATCTTCTTTGAACAACATCTGGATAGTATGCTTCCCATTCAGGAGTTAATAAAAATCTGTCAACCAAGATGGGAATTCTCGGTTGTTAGTCCAGGTGAATGTGCCTCCTGATAGTGGAATATCCATTAGTTCCTGCTCCAAGATGAAATCAGAGAAATCTCTCATCGCCGAAGTGATACTAGATACTCCAGACCGTTCACTTGGATATCGAGTTATGTTAAAATCTCCTCCGATACAACTTGGTAAGTCCCACCAAGTGATAAGTCCCGCTAATTCTTCCCACAATTGTCTTCTCTCCAAATCCACATTTGGGCCATAGACCCCAGCAAATGCCCATTTAAAGTTATCTTCTAAGTTTACAAAGGAGCAACCTACGGTAAACTCTCCCACATATTCATCCACCCTCTCCACCACCCTTTTATCGAACATAATTAAAATTCCCCCAGAAGCACCCTTTGAAGGCAAATAAGACCACCCTACATGTTGCCCTCTCCATAAGCTTCGAATTAGTTGGATTATAATAACTTCCAACTTAGTCTCCTGTAGACAAATAATATCTCCCTTCCATTGCCGAAGTAAGTTTCTCACTTGTAGCCGCTTGTTAAGTTCATGCAGCCCCTTCACATTCCATGATATTATTTTTGGTTTCATGGAACAACTCGCTTGCCCCTCCCCTTGCCCCGCTCTCGACTGGTTCTCATCTCTCCACCATCATCTTTCATTGCCCACTTAAGTTTTCTTAGTTCGCGATCTTTCCTCTTTGTCAAGTTGATGGATTGTTCAGAATTAGACTCAATTTGCCTTGCTTCAACAGCTGTGAGTAGTGCCAGAAATTCAGTTTCAAAACCCTCACAATTAATCCCTACAATACTTTTTATATCCATGGCTGTCTGAATAACCCAATCAGACATCTTAGGGATTGAGTTAAGGGGGATGGGTTCGTCCTCCCTATCCTATTAGCCTCATAAATAACCAGTGGACTATCCCCCACTTTTGCCTCAGGTTCAGTGTTTCCATTCAAAGGCACGGACAACACTAGCTGAGACTGTTCCAGCTGAGCCGCAGACGAAGTCTTCTCTTTCGATATGGTCGAGGTGGATGCCTCCATGAAGCCTGGAAGAGACCCAGACCACGCCGGCGACCCTATCTGTAGTTCCTTGACAGGTGATGGCTCCTCCACTTGAACCTTAAACCCAGACCAAGCCGTAGACAGCGCTGTACCAAGAGCATCCGACAACGACTGTACAGAACTCGCCGCCGTGAAGATAGGTAATGACTCAGACGACGCCGGCGACAAACTCTGTGATACCCCGACAGGTGGAGTCACTGTGAGATCCGTGATAGCCCCACGATGCTTTGCTTCCTTCGTCGAGGAACAAAGCTCAACATTATGGATCTCCGTTGCCGTAGGCGTCGCGAGTGGTGGCCCAGAAATCGCCGGCGACAACATCTGTGGGACTCCGAACGTTGATGGCTCAACACCTGTCGTCGACATCACCTGGGCTTGAAACTCCCCTGCTTCGACAGAGGAGGTCGCCTTGATGGGAGGTGGAGCTCCGACAGAAGTGGTCGCCTTGATGACGGGAAGTGGTTCGGCCGCCGCTAATGGTCCCCCTACGTTGACGGTGGTCGGCTCCATCCTAGATCCAGTTGAGGTCGACGCCAACCCGGATCCACACAGAAGAAAGCCATTGGGCTTAGGCCCAGATCCTGTCTCTAAGGGCCCAGAGCTGGTGGAGCCTTTTTCTAGAACTGGCCCATTTCTTTTGGGTTTCCATAACCTGTTGCTCAATGGGCTTGCACGACCCAATCCAATTTTTTTCTTTCCTTTGGTCTGTTTTGGAACTTTCCATTCTTGGCCCAAGCCCAAACCTGACATTAGGAGTTTTATTTCCCTTCTTAATGATTCCACTTCTTCTTTTACCCCGACAACTTCCTCTCTTAAAGAATAAAGAGACTCAATCAGCTTGCTTTCTTCTGTACCCTTCAAATCTTGTCTGCCATTCCACTCTTTTCCATCCCTGCCCTTCAATTCGAAATCTGCAGCTTCACCCCCCATGGCTGATGCATCACCAACTTTTCCATCCCTGCCCTTCAATTCGAACTCTGCAGCTTCACCCCCCATGGCTGATGCATCACCAACTGCAGCCTCAACATAAGACTTAGTGATGGCAATGGTTGATACAGGTCTATTGTTGGTTTCTTAACCCTTCCTATTTTTCTCCACAATAACTTTCTTCCCCTCACCGCACATCTCACGAATCTCCAATGCCAACCTTTTCCAGCCTTGGCCATCAACGTCTTCTGGCACAATAATGATGCTTCTTCTACCTCCACCCCTGTATTCCACAAAGGCCAGATGTCTACCAAAATCATTGGAGGACCTTTGAGCTATATAAGCACAGCTGCCAAAACTAAAAGTTTTAATGAAATCCTTCTTAGCATCTGCTCTTACACTTCCCTCAAGGGACTGTGCAACCCATTTCGCAACAGTGAAATTGATATACAAATCCTTAGTCACTTTCCTTCCCCTCTCAATGATGTGTATAGCACAACTTCCAGCATGCTCAATCTCAAAAACTTTCGCTTCTATGAGGACAACCTTCCTAGATCCCATCAACGATATTCGATAACTATACTCTTAAAAACCTTGATACAATTGAATAAAACCAAGCAACACCAGAAAAACTCCAACAAAACACCAAGAACTATTAAGAAATCCCACCATAAGCATAAAAATACATGAGAAATTACTACCTCTAACTCTAGAACCCTCAAACGATGTTTCTAGAGAGAAGGAAGAGCTTCTCTCTCTAGAACCCAATATGTCAAATAAAACCTTTTTATTTCTGCTTAGAATTTAAAACCATGATTGTTCATACATATGCATATGACATGCATGACTTGTCTTGAATTATCTAATTTATCTGACTTAACTGAATTATTTGACTTATCAGTTTGATTTGACTGACCAACACACTTAATCTTGTGTGTAAGGTTGTGCACCGATCCCACATCATGTGACCACAAGTGGTGGACCACACTTGAGTCTGTGGCTTGCACGTCCACCCTGACTGCATTACATCTTATACTTGTCTTGTAAAAACTTGCGTCTTATACAACGTGAGATCTATTACATGCATAATACATAAATAACTATAAAATGCAGAATTAAACATGATCCTGAATTTTGATGAATGCAATGCAAATGTCATGGTACATAAACATGGGCGTCAAAGAACTGGCTTTAATAGTAATATATCTAATTAGCTAACATATGATGATCCTAATTTTGTGATTAAGTTGCTTACCTCGTAACACTTCCTGATATTTCTGGCACAAAGTCGATCACCTATAAAATAGGCAAGTAATTTTCATAAATCTCTAATTAAGCACGTTCTTTGTAATTAAAACCTAAAATACTAAAATAACCTATATGTATTAAAATCCTAAAATTCTATTAACCCTAAAAGTATCCTCACTCCTCAAATACTTTGATTTTCACCAAATTTCTCTATAATAATTCATGAAACATATGTTTTCTCTATTTCTATCAATTTTATCTGATTTTTTTGCAAAAAAAAAAAATATCCTGTTTTGAATCCTAACCCTAACAATCCCTCTAAATGTAGCCAATCAGGTCATTTAAATTTTGATATGTTTGGCCTATGGATTGAGACAAAATTATTATAAGAAATAGGCCGGTCTGGTGAATATGCTTGGAGCAGTACCTCTGTTGTAACCATTTTATTGCATAATACTTTTCAATGCATTTAGATATACAGAGAGTTCTTTTCATCAAGCATCTTTATTTTATTTTTTATTCCTACACTATTTCCCAGGTAATGACCATCTTGTGGCCATGCATCTGTTACACAATCTCTGGACCAATTTCTATCACAGTCGAAAATATTTCTAGTTTGTCTTGCAGCGAATATGGCATTTCCTCCTTGTTGTAGAAGTGTAAGCAAGTATGGTCTTTTTCTTTGTAGTTACGTGGAGTTTCTACATTTATGCAAGAAATGCTTGAAACAGCATCAATATTGAAAGGAGCAACAGATAAGTCATTGATAATCATTGATGAGTTGGGCTGCGGGACATCAACTTATGATGGATTTGGTTGGTATCACTCTTGAAGAAATTTGATTGTTATATGTTTCCCTATCTCGAATTGCTCTTCATTTAAATTATAGTCACGAGAACATTCCAGAATAAGATTGAATAACCCTGCTTCTTGTTCTAGAAGACCACTTTCGAAATAATTAGAAATATAATAACTGCAAATAATTTTCACTTATCCAAGAAAAGAAGTATATACTGCGTATAGTTGAGAACCTTATGTTGTTGCTGCATCTAGTTTTTGTTGACTCATGGCCATAGTCTTGGTTGCATCAACCTTATCCAAGTATCTCATAAAGCAGGACTGACTTTTTTCATGGTTGCGAAAGGAAAAAAAAAAATGAAGTTATAGGTGTGAAATACACTAGAAAATGATATGATGCTGAAATATCTATTTTCAGTACTAAATGAGGTTATCAATAAGTCTTTAGTGAAATTTTCACACCTAATGCAGCTTGGTGGTTTTTTACTGTAATTTTGTTTTAAAAGAAATTTACTCTGACTTTTATTTTGCACTAATTATTTTCCCAGCTGTCTAATCTTTGAAATAATGGATACCCCTGTAGGCATATTTGTTCAGTTTCTAAATTAAAACACAACCTTTTGCTGAAAATTTTATATTTGTTGTGGGATACATGTAAAACTGTGAATCTTTTTACTTCATCAATATTGTGGAAGTGCATGGAGATGGTTAGCGTGCATTACTCATTCTTGCTGGGTGATATTCAAGTTAACTTTATACTTTTATATTGTCTATAAAATAAGATATCGATGAACATGCAGTACTCATAAAAACTACGATGCACGAACAGGCCAAACTAGCCATCCATTTTCAGATCTATTCAAGAGTAAATAAAATATCAATGACACTGGCACTTGAAACATCCAGCATACTAAGTCATGTGGGGCTCATCTGGCAGACCATTGAAAAAGAACCGCCCCACTAGATATATAGTTAATGTACACTCCCCTTGCTTAGTTTAATTTCTTTTTTCTTTGTTGCAGACCATCAATGTGTCGCAGGTTATGTTTTATTTTGTTGTGAAGAGACTCTACTTTTCTTGGGGGACATTCATTCTTAAGTATTCATGTATCACTACCATGCATATGCTCTTGGAAATTTTCATCCTAAGAGCCAGGATTCAGAACTCTAGATGCTTAATATTTGTTCATGTTTGAATAGTAATATTAAGAATGGTAATTTGAAGACACAGCTCTCTTGCTAGGCTTGTTACCGAATGATGATATAGCTGTTTTATCCGATCATTTTAGTTGAATTATGGTTTTAGTTTTATTTAGGCCATGTAATTAGCAAAAGTCTTTTCTCTGGTGCTCAGGTTTAGCTTGGGCCATCTGTGAGCATCTTGTTGAAGTGATCAAGGCACCTACTCTGTTTGCAACCCACTTTCATGAACTGACTGCATTAGCTCACGAAATTCCTGATCATGGGCCACATAAGAAGCAAACTGTTGGTGTGGCAAACTATCATGTTAGTGCCCACATTGACTCATCAAGTCGCAAGCTGACTATGCTGTATAAGGTAGAGGCAAACTCCAAAAATATTTTGGTTATTTTGCAGGACTCTTCTTTTTAACTTTTGAAGTGCCAATTTTGTTCTTTGCATAAAGGCTTAATGTGGTAGATTTGGATTGATTTAAGTTCTTAAAAACCTAGAAAATGAGGAAGGAAGGAGGGATTTTTCTAACAAAAAGGCGCATTTAAGTGCTGAAAGGAACTGCTCTTCAACTAGGGGAGCAGGCAGATCATCTCTGTAGTTAGTTCTAATTAGTTGAATGGGAACAGATTCATGACAAAGATAAACTGAAACACAGTTTCTTTTGCCTTTTCTGTATAGCAATTTTAAGTTATGATAAATTTCAAGTTGGGGATGATTGCTGCGAGTCATACCCATGAGGTTTATAATCATCTTAAAGGCAGATAAAATCTTCCACCAACCTTTTGTTCATTAAGAATTCTAAGTATTTGGTAACATGGTGTGTTGGCTTCAAGTTGTCAAGGATGATAAAATGTGTTGGAATAATCATTTTCGACGGTATTCTTAAATTCACTTCAGAAATTTCCGTTGAAAAGCAAGTCATTTGTCATATATATATTTTCAGATGTTTTGCCTTTTTTTCCTACTATTTTCTGGCATTTCCAGGTTCCTTTATGTGAAGATTGGAGATAGTAGTTCCATCTACGTCCCATGCTTATTTGTATGCTATTCATTCTTTGTATACTTATTGAGGAAAACTGTATCCACTCAAACCCTTAATTTGACCATGCTCTCCAGGTTGAGCCAGGGGCTTGTGATCAAAGTTTTGGAATTCATGTTGCAGAATTTGCAAACTTTCCTGCAAGTGTTGTTGCCCTTGCGAGAGAAAAGGCAGCTGAATTGGAAGATTTCTCGCCTACTGCAATCATTCCAAACAATGCTCAAGAAGAGGTGCGATCTGTAATGATCTTTCAGTGCTCATGGCAAGAACGAATAGAAAGACTAATTCATGTTAACAAGGAAAGTCTCATAGTGCAGAGAGAGAGAGCTATGCTTTCTTCAATCAACTTGGTATAAACATGATAATAACACTTGGTATAAACAATTTTTGATACTCCTATATGATAATAAAAAAAACCAAGATAATAACACTTGGTATAAACTTAGATTTCGAATATTTGATACTCCTATATTTTACAAATTGTGATCGAAGTTGTTATTGCTGCACATTTTTCCTTGAGGTAACAGGAAAAATATAAGGTGTAAAGAGATCAATTTCTCTTGCTGACTGAAGAAACATAATAGAATTTCTTCAATCATCTTTTTCTGGTGTGATAACTGTAGCCTCTGAAGAAAATGTCTTTTTAGGTAAAAGTTGAAATATTCGGTCATTTTTTAAAAATTGGGAACTCGTAGTTGTAATAGAGTGATTTTCTGAACTTTGGATGCCAGCTCAAAATTCCCTTCAAAGGTACCTTTTTTTCTGAAAACAAGTACCAATTTCTTAATAACAAATGAATTGGCCTAAAGAATAGTTTATTTGCCTCTTTTTACATTTAATTCCGTTTTTATGATCCACAGGTGGGATCAAAACGAAAGAGGGAGAGTGATCCTGATGAGATCTCTAGAGGTGCTGCACGAGCTCACCGGTTTTTGAAAGAGTTCTCTAATCTCCCATTAGACAAAATGGATTTTAAGGAGGCCCTCCAATAAGTTAAGGAATTGAAGGATGGCTTACAGAAGGATGCACTAAACGGTCAGTGGCTCCAGCAATTCTTCTAGATGTCCTTAAAATGGATGTAGGCTTGGGTTTTTGTGGTATCTGTATAGATCAATGTTGTAAATAATATGCCTTCAAAATGGATTTTGGCTTTGGCTAAGGCAGAATTCCCTTACCCTGCTTCCAATTTTGTCTGTCGATATAAGGAGACTTAAACGGTGCGTAAAGGGGAAGGGGATTAAGGAGGGTCCAAGGGTTTCAGGCCAGGAGGCAACTCAGAAGGAAATGGGCCGGGAATTGGGCTTTAGCTTAAGCAGGGGGCAGCCCGTAGCTGAGTCGCAGGCCGGGTCGTCCAAGGGAGTTGGGCCGGACTCGGGTTTAAGCCCACAGATGTGCTGGAAACGAAAGAACCGGGTGCAAGCCGAGATTTCGGACCTGAGTGTTCTTCTCCCTTCCGCGACGCCGGCACATGACCAGCCGGTGCCCATACATGCGTAGAAAGTTTCGCCGGACGCCGGCGTACCTCACGGTGGACTGGAACAGTCTCTTAGGCGTGAGGAAATCGAGGATGGAGAGCTGTTAGAGGAATCCGAACTGTCTAACCATGGCCGGGAGGTCTCTGCGGTGCAGTTAAGTCAGCCACCTGTGAAGCTTAATTGCTTAGTAGGGATGGATCCTTTGAGGGAGTTAGTACCATGGCTGGGTGGTTTGAGTGCAGAGTCACAACCATTGGAGCTTTGTTGGGTGAGTGGTCTGTACGGCGAGGGAGGCTTCGGGAGCTCAATAGGGGCTCAGTTAGGCGAGTCACAGCTACAGGCAGCTGATATTCAGATGGAGGAGGAAGGAGGTGGAGCAACAGGGGTCGTACGGACAGATGGATACTTAGAGATTGTAGTGGGTGGGGGAGACGAAATCCTAAAGGAACTGGGCAGCCCAGTCCCTCTATGTGCTATCCCACCTAAACCGATTCCTCAATCATCGGATTGGGTGCTGAAAAAGGTAGCAGAGTTACAGCAATGTGTAGGGATTTCTTGTGAGGGCTACGAGGAGCAATTTAAGGCACTCTTGGTAGCTATCGAAGCCGGCAGATCTACGGCCTTGAAGTCAGCGGTTAAAAAGGATCGAGAGCTGAAAAAATTGTTGTGCACCATCAATTATGATAATAAATAGGGTAGTGTTGGGAGGGAAAGGTTGAAGGGGCGGGGAAGTTGCCTATCTTATGAAGTTTAAAATTTTATCTTGGAATGTTAGGGGAATCAATGATCTTAATAAGAGACTTCGCATTCGATCCCTTCTTCGGAGTTGGAAAGTTGATATTGTGTGTCTTCAAGAGACTAAATTGCAACTTGTGGACAGAAACATTATTCATAGTTTATGGGGATGTTCGTTTGTGGGGTGGAGCTATTTAGCCTCTTTGGGGGCCTCAAGAGGGATGTTGTTGATGTGAGATAGGAGAATGGTGGAATTAGTAGAGGTTTGCATCGGGGATTACTCTATTGCTGGCTCATTCAAGAATATTGAGGATGGGGGGAGATGGGCGCTAGCGGGAGTGTACGGGCCTAATGTTGACAGCGAGAGAAGTTACCTGTGGGAGGAACTGGCGGGTTTATACTCTATATGGGAACTCCCTTGGGTTGTATGTGGGGATTTTAATGTTGTTCGTTTCCCTAGTGAGAGGGAGGGGCTGGCTACGTTGACAAGGGCAATGGAAGAATTTTCGGAGTTGATATTTGATCTCAATTTGATTGATCTCCCTTTGGTTGAGGGGAGCTTTACATGGTCTAACAGTAGAGGGGGGTCAAGGTTGGACATGTTTCTAATCTCCACTTCTTGGGAGTCTCAGTATCCGGAGGTGTGCTAGAGGAGATTGCCACGGGTATGCTCAGATCATTTTTCCATTTTGTTAGATTGTGGGGGCATTCATGGGGGTAAACGTTATTTCAAATTTGAGAATATGTGGCTACAAGTGACTGGCTTCAAGGAGAGGGTGAAGAACTGGTGGGCTTCCTATTCATTTGAGGGCACATCTAGTCATTTTGTGGCTAGGAAGCTTAAAGCATTTAAGATGGACTTAAAACAGTGGAATATTGAGATTTTCAGGCACACAGATGAGCAAAAGAGTCTTCTCTGGGAAGAGTTGAATTCCCTAGAAGCTGGGGGTTAATGAAGAGTCCGCACTAAGAAAGATTGAAGTGGTGGTGGAGATTGAAAATGTTTTGTTAATGGAAGAAATTTCTTGGAGACAAAAATCCAGGATGACATGGTTGAAAGAGGGTGATAAATGTACCAAGTTCTTTCACAAAATGGCGAACTCACACAGGCGTAATAATGTAATTGAGGTGATCCATTGCGGAGACACGGTGTATCAGTCCCCCGAGGAAGTTCAAGACCATATAGTGGGCTTTTATGAAGAGCTTCTCACAGAGACGGCAGAGTGGCGTCCTAAATTGGATGGGTTATCTTTTGACCAGCTTGATAGTAGTGTGGCAAGTTGGTTAGAGAGACCCTTTGAGGACTCCGAAGTACATCAAGTGATATGTAGTATGTATAAAAACAAAGCCCCTGGCCCGGATGGATTCTCTTTAGCTTTTTTTCATGAGTGCTGGGAAGTAGTGAAGGATGAGGTGATGCAGGTTTTTCATGAGTTTCATCATGGTCACAAGTTCGAGAAGTCCCTTAATGCCACTTTTATTGCTCTCATCCCTAAGATCGCGGGGGCCATGGAATTGAGAGATTTTCGACCTATAAGTCTGGTAGGCGGGATTTATAAGATCATTGCGAAGGTGCTAGCAAATCGTATGGGTTTGGTTATGGATAAGATAATATCCAAACCCCAAAATGCCTTTGTTCGGGGTAGACAAATTTTGGATTCGGTTTTGATAGCAAATGAATGCCTGGACAGTAGGTTGAGGGAGGGTATTCCGGGAGTTCTCTGCAAGCTGGACATGGAGAAGGCCTATGACCATGTGAGTTGGGACTTCCTGATTTATATGTTAAGGAGATGTGGTTTCGGTGATAGGTGGTGTGATTGGATTAAGCATTGTGTCTCGACTGCCCGATTTTCTGTGTTAGTCAATGGCAACCCTTGCGGATTTTTTCAGAGTTCGAGGGGTTTGAGGCAAGGGGACCCGCTATCTCCTTTCCTATTTGTTCTAATGATGGAGGCTTTGAGTCGTATGATGGAAGCGGCTATAAGGGGTGGTTTCCTTGCCGGTTTTTCAGTAGGGAACAATAATGATGGGTTATCCATTTCACATTTATTGTATGCGGATGACACTCTAATTTTCTGTGATGCAGATAGCGGAAATATACAAGCTTTAAGGGTTGTTCTCTTGTGTTTCGAAGCGGTCTCGGGCCTCAAGGTGAATCTAGGAAAGTTGGAAATGGTTCTGGTGGGGGAGGTGGGGCATATTAACTATCTAGCGGAGTTGTTGGGTTGTAAGGTGGCTGCACTTCCTATGAGTTACCTCGAACTACCTTTGGGAGCTTCCTTCAAAGCAATATCTATTTGGGATGGAGTGATAGAAAATGTTGAAAAAAGATTGTCTGGTTGGAAGCGACTATACCTTTCTAAAGGTGGGAGATTAACTCTCATCAAAAGTACCCTCTCCAATTTACCAACGTATTATCTCTCTTTATTCCCTTTAACGGCGGGGGTAGCGAATCGGATTGAAAAAATTTTCAGGGCCTTTTTGTGGGGCGGTTTGGGTGAGGAACACAAGTTTCATTTGGTGGGTTGGTCAAAAGTGTGTAGTCCAAAGGAGACGGGAGGCTTGGGAGTGCGTAATTTGATCACTTTCAATAAAGCCTTATTAGGTAAGTGGTTGTGGAGATTTCAATCGGAAGAGGATTCGTTGTGGAGGATGGTAGTGGCCAGGAAGTATGGCTGCGATCGAGGGGATTGGTGTTCTAAGGAGGGTAGAGGGGCCTATGGAGTGAGTCTTTGGAAGTTTATTAGAAAAGGGTGGCAGGTTTTTGTAACACATACAAGCTTGGAGGTTGGTGACGGCTCAAGAATAAGTTTCTGGTTTGATAAATGGAGTGGTGAGGAAGCACTATTTACTGCATTTCCCAGAGTTTTCAGATTAGTTGGAAATCAGCAGGCAGCTGTTTCAGAAGTTTTATGCCGAGCTAATGGCACAGTGCACTGGGATCTGACTTTTTCCAGGAACTTGCAGGATTGGGAAGTTAAGGACATAGCCGGATTTTTTAGCTTTCTTTATGTTGTGAAATGTTTATGCAAAACACACACACCAACGATGACAAATAAAGTAAAAGCAACACAATCAAGAACACGACACACAATATACGTGGTTCGGCAAATTGCCTACGTCCACAGAGCTGCAGAAATCTTATTAATCAGAGGAGGTTACAATCACTCAATCTCAACTCACACTCTTTAAGGTTTTTTGCTCTCTCACACAATAGGCACTCACAAGACAATTGTTCTCTCTCAAAATATACTTGAGGCCGTACAAGATATGTCAAAATATGTCATATATATAGCACACGGCGTGGAAACCCTAATCCTGGCAAATCTGCGTACTTCGCTCGAGCGAACAACCAAATGAACATTGGCTCGAGCGGAGTGTCGAGCGAGGGTCGAGCTAACACTAGGGTTTGTTTCTCGCTCGAGCGGAGTGTCGAGCGGGACTCGAGCGTACCTCTCTGCCTAAGTTCGCTCGAGCAGACTTGACTTGGCTCGAGCGAACTTTGGCTCAAGCCAACAGTCAAACCAACTTTTAGCAAACACCTTTTCAGCTCCAAAACCAGTCTCCACATATACCCCAACAATCTCCCACTTGGAGACTGGGTCTTCACATGCCAGCCACTGTTTCCAACCAAGCCCTATCATCTCTGCAGCTCACAGCTCCCGTCTTCAAATCAGAAGACGCACTGAAGTCAAGCCCGACTTCAGTTTTCTACATACATCGCCCTTAGTCAGTACATCCACAGGGCGACTCACAACTCCCACTGCACTAGGAGTATCCGGTCTCAAACCGATCTTGGCAACCTTAGCCAACTTTCCCAGGCTTTCATGAGGAACCACAAAGCTGACTCCCTTTGGCTTCCTCACATGTTTCGCGCGATCAAGCCTACATTTTTGCACTCTTGTATTTCCCTGCACATCACTGGACCCTGATGTTAAATACAAAAAGTTAGATCTCTTACCATGTGCTAAGACCAGCGCACCCTTAGTGATCTTCCAAGCTCCTCCAGAGAACGCTACTGCAAAATCGCTGTCATCAAGCTGTCCCACAGAGATCAGATTTTTCTTCAGATTTGGAACATGTCTGACTTGCTGTAAAGTCCACACGCTCCTGTTTGGAAGTGTGATGTGCACATCACCCACTCCCACTACATCCAATGCCTCTCCATCAGCCGCATACATCTTCCCAAAATCACCAGCAACATAATTCTGCATGATTTCTCGATGTGAGGTGCTATGGAATGAAGATCCTGAATCCAAAACTCAATCATCAATCAGACTGTGCACTGCAAGGAGTAAGGCATCATGAATTTCATCTGCCACTACATTCACAGCATCATCATCAGAACTTTCTTGATTCTTGCAGTTTCTCTTGATGTGGCCCGGCTTGCCATAACTCCAGCATGTGATCTGCTGCCCAGATCTCATCTTGCTCTTCCCCCTGCTCTTGGAGCTTGACCTGCCATGTCCTCTGCCCCTATTGTCAACAATCAGGGCAGATCCTGAACCCGAAGACTCATCTGAGTCTCTCCTACGTACCTCTTCAGCAAGCACCATGTCACGTATGTCATCGTAGTTCAGTTTTACCTTGTCGGCTGAACTACTCACAGTCATCCTCATGGCCTCCCAACTATTTGGCAACGATGCCAACAGAATCAATGCTCTAATCTCATCATCAAACTCAATCTCTACAGAAGACAGTTGATTTGTGATCGTATTGAATTCATTTAAGTGTTGGGCTACAGACATACCTTCCGACATCTTCAGATTGAATAATTTCTTCATCAAGTGCACCTTATTGTTCGCCGACGGCTTTTCATACATACCTGACAAAGTCGCCATGAGATCCACCGTGGTTCTCTCCTTACTGACATTGTGTGTCATCGTTCTAGACAAGGTCAGCCGAACAAGCTCTAGAACCTGTCGATCTAACAGGGTCCACTCAGCATCCGCCATGCTCTCCGGCTTCTTTCCCAATAGTGGAAGGTGGAGCCTCTTCCCATAGAGATAATCCTCAATCTGTATCTTCCAATATCCAAAATCAGTGTCATCAAACTTTTCGATCCCGGGTGCATTCACTTTATCTCCAGCCATCATTCTCCTTCAGATCCAACCTTGGCTCTTGATACCAGTTGTGAAATGTTTATGCAAAACACACACACCAACGATGACAAATAAAGTAAAAGCAACACAATCAAGAACATGACACACAATATACGTGGTTCGGCAAATTGCCTACGTCCACAGAGCTGCAGAAATATTATTAATCAGAGGAGATTACAATCACTCAATCTCAACTCACACTCTTTAGGGCTTTTTCCTCTCTCACACAATAGGCACTCACAAGACAATTGTTCTCTCTCAAAATATACTTGAGGCCGTACAAGACATGTCAAAATATGTCATATATATAGCACACGGCGTGGAAATCCTAATCCTGGCAAATCTGCGTACTTTGCTCGAGCGGCGTGTCGAGCGCGCCTCGAGCGAACAACCAAATGAACATTGGCTCGAGCGGAGTGTCGAGCGAGGGTCGAGCGAACACTAGGGTTTATTTCTCGCTCGAGCGGAGTGTCGAGCGGGACTCGAGCGTACCTCTCTGCCTAAGTTCGCTCGAGCGGACTTGACTTGGCTCGAACGAACTTTGGCTCAAGCCAACAGTCAAGCCAACTTTCAGCAAACACATTTTCAGCTCCAAAACCAGTCTCCACATATACCCCAACACTTTATGCCAGGAAGTTAGGAAGGAGTGGGGTCGATAGAATGCTGTGGAAACATTCAGCGCACAGGAAATTTTTTGTCAATTCCTTCTATAAGGTGTTGCTAGACAATCAGCCCGTAGTGTTCCCATGGAAGGGTATATGGAGAGTTCCAGTGCCACCTAAAGTTGCCTTCTTTACTTGGATAGCTGCCTTGGGTAGGATTTTGACGGCCGATAACCTAAGAAGAAGAGGGCTGATCGTAATGGAGTGGTGTTACTTGTGTAAAAAGGATGGAGAATCAATTGATCACATTTTATAGCATTGTGAGGTGGCGAGGGAGTTATGGGATGGCATTATCAGTAGGGCTGGGTTGTCTTGGGTTATGCCTAAGAGTGTGGTGGATCTCCTACCATGTTGGAATAGGCAACACCAAAACCCACAGTTGGCTGCGACGTGGCGGATGGTCCTGTTAGGACCCCAAGTAAAATCGCCTCTAAAGTTGCACCTTGGCCATACGCACATATATCGCTCGAGCGGAGCTCTCTGGTTGTTTGCGCTCGAGCTGAGTCGAGCGGAGTGTCGGGCGAACACTGACTCGAGCGGACTGTCTAGCGAGTCTCGAGCGGAGCTCTCTGGTTGTATTCGCTCGAGTGAAGTCGAGCGAAGTGTCGAGCGAAACTTGGCTCGAGCCAGGGTCGAGCCACAGTCAAGCCAGACCTCAAAAATTGCATTTTCAGCATGAGAACAAGCCAGAGTTCGACCCTCATGCACCCCTTAGCCGAACCATTGGCTCATGCATGCCATGGCTATGTGGTCCATGCCACTATCTTATTTATGTTATTTATTTATTTTATTTATTTATTTTATTTATTTTATTGCAAAGGGACCTTTTGGGGGTTTCCAAGTTGTAACCTTTATAAATAGGATCCTTAGTCATTTCTTTCACATCTTTTGGCAAAAATCCTAGAGGGAGAACTATTGTTTGAGAGATCACCATCGGTGCTTAGCACTTGGGCTTTTTGGGTGAAATTCGTGAATCCCAAAGAGAGGATCATTCCATGCAATTCGTGAATTGGAGTGATTCAACTATCTTGTCTTACAACTTGGTGAAATCCGTGAATCCAAGTTGTGTTTATCTTTATTCTTGTTACTTTTATCTATATATGAGGTTATTCAACATTTGTGCAATTCGTGAATCATTTGTTGAATTTATTTCATTGTTCATTCGAGTTCATCATTTTGTTCTTGAGTGTTCATCTTGGTTCTTGGAGATCATTACATTTTCGGCTCATTCAATCCATTTCATCCTCAATTTCAACCACCCACCTTGTTTGTCAACTTTCCATAATTAATTCCCTTCTTCCACTTAGCCCTAGCCGAACTCTCCCTTTCATTTGAATTTGAATTCAAATTTTGGCACTCTTGCCTTATTTGAATTAACCCTAGCCGCCCAACACTCTTGCCCTACTTTTCTTATTTGGTCACTTACCATAAATTACCTTGCCTTATTTTAATTAACCCTAGACTCCCACAAGGTAATTCCTACCACTTAGGAATCCTTATCCCATCTTCCAAATAATCAAAATTCGAAATCCATCATTTGGCCTAGTCAAACTCTCAATTCCCAACAACTCCCATGCCTCTTACCATTTAGGATCAACCCTAGCCACCTTACCCATCATCCCAAACCTCTTCCAAATCAAATCTCTAGATTTAAGGAATTGTCAATCACATTCAATTCCTTAAATCTCTCTTTCCTAAAACAACTCAAGACAATCTTTGACTTGCCTAAACAAGCCAAAACTGAAATCTCCTTCTTCCATAAGGATTCCTACCACTTAGGAATCTTTCCTAAAACATCTCCATTTCCCACATTTCGGCCAAGCCCTAGCCACCCACCTCCAAATCCTAAACCTATCTTCCATCTCCTAAACCCTAAACCATCTCCCAAACCCTAATTCCACTCATCTTACACTCCAACCCTAGTTCAACTCTTCCAATCTCGAAATTTCCCATAGCCACCATCCAAACCCTAGCCTATCTTCACCATACCAACCCTAATCATCATCCAAGTTGTCCCAACATCAAGGGCAACCCATAAGCCATTCCACATTGCATCAAACACCCATATTCATCACTTAGATCACCCGAATTCATCATTCATCACCATCATTTCCCATCACTCCATACACTTCATCTAGCCTAAACACTTAACCTCACCATACCAAAGTTGCCATCATCACCATTGTTGCGCCATATCCAAGCAAGAGAGGACTTGGCACTCGGTTAATACAAGGAGGACATAGGCGAGGAGATCATAGTGTTTAGGGACTTGACCGGGGTCCCTAACAAATTGGTGCTTTCAAAATTACACACCCACGCATGCGTGCACAATGCCATGAAAATGACAAATTACCAACAACCAACATTTCACAATAATTTCCAAATAACCAACAGTCTAAACAGATACCAATTTACAGTTTATAAAACAGGTCATTGCAAAAATATATTTAAATCTTAAAAGTCTTTTGGAGAAATACTTACAGTGCTTTAAAATAATTTATGGAGGATCACGGAGGAACCGGAAGCACCAAAACAGCAACTGTCACAGTGTAAAAATACACTGTGACTGAAATTCACAGTGAATTTTGAATTTCACACAGGTTCAAACGAAGACTTGGAATTGATAGGGTAGAGCTTATGGAAGGTGGAGAATCTAATGGTGGTGATGGTTAGCCGTGGTTGGCGGCGGAAATAGGTGGTTTACGGCCGGAAAGTTTGAATCGGAAGTAGAGCTCGCACGGGCGGCTTCGGCGACGGATCGGGGCCGGGTTTGGGTGGAAAAACTTGATATTGGGCCGGTGATGAAGTGGTGAAGAAATGGTGGCCGGAGGTGGCCGGACGGCGGCGAAACGAGGAAGAGAAGCCGCAGCTTGGCGGCGTGCGTGCAGGCGATTTCCGGCGAGGGACGGGCTGAAATCGGAGCTGTGGGGTCGCCGGCGAGAAGGGGACACGATGGGCTGGGCGGTGTCGTGCACGGCGGTCCGGAGGCGGCGCAGCGAAGGTGAACCGTTTCACACGGTGGAGAGAGGAGAGAGAAGAGAGAGAAGGGAGAGGGGGGTCGGGTCGCACGCAAGGGAAGAAGGAGAAAGGAAAAGAAAAAGAAAGAAGAAAAAGGAAGAAAAAGAAAAAGAAGAGGGAAAAAAAAGAAGATCCAGTCTTTCAAGCTGGGTCCCGAAAAATTCAACGAAGATGAAATTAAAACTGAAAGCTAAATAAAATAAACCAAATGCAGTGAAATAATTTAAATGCAACAATAAAAATTTAAAATCAAAAAATAAATCAATTTAATTTAAAGATCAATTTAAATTCACCACAATAATTAACAATAAGAAAGCCTAGTAAAAATAATTTTTCACAATTTAAAATATTCTAAAATAATATTCCAAAACTCTAAAATTAATAATTAATAAAAATAGGAAAGTCCAATAAAATAATAAAATAAAACCTCTAAAATATTAAAACAAGAGAATTACACAATAATTAATTAAAATAAACCTTCATTAAAAATGCACTAAAATCCGGGATGTTACAGTAACTTTAGGCCCGGTTTGAATACGAGAAGTATTTCATCTTATCTTATCTCGTCATTATAACTCTTTCAAATTTTCACATAAAATATAATAAATAATTTAACTTTTCCAAATCTCAAAACAATAAAAATATTAAAAGATAATATTATAATAATATTTTAGTCAACTTTCATATCAATTCATCTCATTTCAACTCACTATCCAAACAACACATAAAACATTTCTCTTTTATCGTTTTGTACATTTTCGAAGCATCCCATACTGTGTATATATATATACATATATATATCTATATATATTAGTTAAAATTAGAGAGGAAAAAAAGTGGAGTAAATCTTATCCCCATTTGGACCAATTAAGGTTCTATTTGGATGTTAAACTGAGTTGAGTTTTTTTATAAATAGTAGTGAGTTAAGATAGTGATGTGAGTTTTGTGAAGCTCACCTAAAATAAGTTTAGATTTATATAGATGTTAAGATGAATTTAAATGTATTGATAAGAATTTGAAAAATGTTGTAAGTTTTGTGTGTAAAAATATATTGAATTGAAAAAATTATGAATCTCACGTGTAAAGAAGTTTGGAGTTAAGACGAATTTGATAATTTGATAATTAAATATTTAGATATTAAATTAACTTAAAACTAGATTAACTGAGAGTTCAAATTTGACAGGGGGCCTAAGTTGCTATCATCATAAGTCCTTTTTTGTTTTCTTTGTTCTCACCAAATAAGTGAAGAAAAGGACAATCATGCAAAAAGGGGGGCAAAAAATCTTTCCACGAGGAAAATTCTTTTGAACCCCAAAAAAAAAAATGTGAAAACAAACACAACTAGACTTTGCTTTGCCGTGAAAGGAAAGTTAAGAGGGACGGAATTTTATAGTACACAAAATCTTCAGAGAGAGAGAGGATAAAGTGAAAGTGAAACCAGCAGTAATGCGTTTTGTTTTATATTCATCAGACAGATAGCATAGCATTAATAATGGTAATGTATTCCTTTCCCTCCTCACGCCCACTGAAAGCTGAAAACCTTCGTCTTTCCTCCGAGAAATCCAGCTTCTAGCTCTTCAGAGAGGAAGTGACTGTCTTGGGGATTATTCCTATACATTTCTTTTCGTTTATCTTCAAATAGAAATTGCTAATCTGTCTCACGGTCTCTATCTCTCTCCTTTTCTGGTTTGGTTAAGGTTGAGAATTTCTGGGTTTCCAAATGACGAGTTGGCGGAGAGTATTGGAGTCCGTACAGGCCGTGGCAGCCCATGGCGTCCTCTTGTGCTTCACGCTTTTGATCGTCTTCAAGCTCGACCATGTCGTCTCCTATTCCTGGTGGTCAGTTTCCCTATATTTATAGGGAATAATATTGAAATTTTATTTGTACATATATACGTATTTCTTTGTGGTGTTTGGTTTCTATTGGTTTGGTAATGGATTTTGATTTCTTTGCAATGGCAGTGGAATGGAAGAGTGTTACAATTTTGTGGGTTTTGCTTGACCTTTTGTTTGGGGCATTAATTGATGTAGGAGCTCATGGGCTTAATTTATTTTTCGTTATTTACCTTGTAAAAATTGTTTTTTCAGTTGACCCCACAAACCTATACCCCTCTCTCGTTCGGAATATAAGTGAAGAAAATGAATTCAGGGACCTACAGACTAATGTTCTGTTGTTTTCAGAATGTTTCAGATTTTTTTTTTCCTTTAACGGTGAAAAGCTAGTAGCCAAAGTGCAAAAACTTCTTTCCTGATTAGCTTCACCGTGGAATTGTGTATTCGGTTGTTTTCAATAATCAAACAAAACAATGTAATTGGAGAATGCTTGTAAATTCTCTAACAAGTTTAGTGAGAAAAATATGTGAATTATCTTCATCTAATTTCGAGTCTGATGCGTTGGCGGTAAATTTAATTGTGTAAAAAATGCTCATGCAATGAAGGATTCTTATTAGATTGGGATAAATCATGAATGGTTTAGAATCATCCGATCTATACCAGGAGCTCCTTAATGGATCTATCACTGGGTTAGATATGTGGTAAATTTGCGTTTCTCAGTTGTTGGATGGATTTCTCTTTCTCCTGTTCCAAAGGAGTTGCAGTTCAAGCAACAATATGCTAATACCCACACCTATGTCGGATCATCTTCTAGATTATTGAAGTATGGCTTTGTTAGCTAGGGCTAACTTCTACTTGTAAAGTTCGATTAGGCTTTCTCATCATGTGTCCTTACAAGTTTGTATTTTTTCGGTGTACTTCAGTTGTGTTGGAAAGATTGTATTATAAGAGAACTGAAACCTATGAAAATCACAATAAACAATGGGATACCAATGTTTGGTAATTATGGACATTTATGACAATGCACACGCATGTGGACATGCACATGCACATCCACACCCACCCACCCACCCACCCACCCACCTAGACAGACTATAAGTACACATTGGAATAATTGAAGATGGAGTTATTATCTGTTATTTGTGAGTTAATTAGGATAGCATACAATTATAATAATCAAAGTGCAATGTTATGAAACTTTTAGTCAGAGTGGTAAAATGCTCGAGGCGAAAATCTAGAATGACGTATAGTTTCACAAATGCTAATGAGAAGTATTTCCACGTCAAGTTTATTAATTAAGGAACAGGCATACTGTGTTCAAAAATTGAGAAATGCTACTTATCATCTCCACACCACACACCAAAATGTGATTTTTCATTTTTATCTTTCTGTTTAAACACATATATTTACATATCAATATATGTGTGTTTAAATAGAAGGGAAAAATGACAAATCACATGTTGGTGTGTGGTGTAAGGGATGATAAATAGAATTTTTCTTAAAGATTTATACCAAGATTGAGCTGACTTATGGCTCTATTCAAACTTTGCAATGCTTGTATTGCAGAACAACTTATCTGGCTGGTTAAATTATTAACTGAGAAGGAACTTGTACATTATGCTGGGTTTAGAGAAAAATGGTGATTTGTTCCCGTATTCCGTCCGTGCTCATTGTGTATGAAGTGGTTGAAAAAACAGGCCAAAACTTTTCTATGCAAGTCCCTCCTTTTCAATAATTTGGGGATAACTATTGTGGTACGGTGCTGTGATTTTCCTCCTGATTTGGATAATTTTATTACTAGAGGAAAGATAAATAAATTAGGAGGGGTGAGGTCCAACAAACACTTCAAAACAACAAATACAATGTAGAAAACAAAACCCAATTGGGAAGTGACATCAAATAATTGGCTATTTCCCCTATGAGGCAGCCATGAAGGTGGTTGTTGGAGCAATCCGTTGGTTGGATTATTTTGAAACATGTTGTAGCTGTAATCCTGCAGCAGAAAGGTGTGTATTGAGTTTGAATTATTGAGATGATGGCTGAAGATCTTCAATCCGTGACCTGAGTGTTTTCAGATAACGGTAGATGGATAAAAACCAGTTCTCGGCAAAAGAGAGCACCAGCATAGTTTGGAAAGTTGAGAGAGCTCTTGACACTTCAACTGTAGCAGTAGATCAAACTTCCGAACACCTACAAGCCAATGAAATAAAATAAAATAAAAAATAAAAGGAAGTACAAAGATCTACTGGTTTGGTGGGGGTTTTTGCGTGGTTGGGAATGAGTGGGGAGAAGGGATGTTTTTAGGTGGGGATGGGTTGTGCATAAGCCACATAAGCGTTAGCACCAGCATATGTGGCTCACACATTGGAGCGTGTGGGGAGGAGGTTACTTTGGAGTTGCAGATCTACCTTTCAAAGTTATCCTTAAAATATCTAGAGAAAAATCTAGAGGTGCAAGAAGAAGGTTGGAAAGGAGGAAACAGCTGCTAATGGGGAAATACGGTGATGGGGGGTGGAAGGGATGAGTCTAAGGCTCTAAGCTCCTCCCTCTGCTGGGGAGGTGGCTGCTAGGGTGGTTCAGGCAAGGTGGGTTTGGGGCTTGATAGAGAAGAATTGTAATGCATTTATGTAAGAATTGTACCGTGTAGTGATTTTAGTCCCTGAAAAGGGATATATTCTTGCAATCTAGAGCTCTTGATACTCTTACTGTACCAAATCCTCACTCAAAAAAAAAAAAAGAAAAAAAAGAAGAAGTTTAGTTACCATGTGTGTTGATATCAATGTGCAGGATTATTTTTTTCCTGCTTTGGATATTTCATGCAGTTGTTGCCCGAGGGAGATTCTCATTACCTGCTCCATTAGTTCCACATAATCGTAATGTATGTCTTTATGCTTATCCACAGCTCTGAAGATTATTTCATTAGAATGATTCCCTCAATACTTTTGTGAATATATATATCTCAAAAGTATGATCTAGATATGTAATGGGTGCCAATAAAATCTCTCTTTTTTGGACAGTGGGCACCATGCCATGCAATTGTTGCGACACCATTGCTTGTAGCATTTGAATTACTCCTTTGTGTATATCTTGAGGGCATTTATGGTAAACAACTGTCACCTTGTTATTGGTTATTAAAGATTGGTTGTGACAACTAGTTCTAAGGCCTTCCAGTTATTTTGCTTTTACATATCTTTTCTTGTCTTGTGAATGAATTTGGTTTTTGACTTATTGACCTCATCCGAGCTAATTCATGATTGCTGGGCTTGCAATTATCCAGTGATTCATCATGCTAATTAATGCATTACTTTTTCATACAGTTCATGGTTTTGCAGCTGTAAACTTGAAGATGGTCTTTCTTCCCCTACTGGCACTTGAAATAATTATTCTGGCTGATAATTTCAGGTATTTTCTTTCTCACTGATCATGCCTAATGACACTGATCGAGTAGGCCCCCTAATTCTCTTAGAAATCCATAAAACCGAGAACCCTTCTTCTGCCAACAGCTCAAAAGATTTTCTCTCCAAGTGAAAGATGACTGAAAAGTATAGAATCTATCTCTCCTATGAGTGGTTGAGAGATTAGGGATTCATTTTGAATCCAGATTTAAGAATCTTGTTTGCAATCAGCATTTGGTGGAAGGAAGAAGGTTTTCCAACGGGAGTTTCTCTTGCCCGGTATCTTGGTCTTCAGTTTGTTTTTTTTCCTTCTTCTGAATTTCAAAGATCATCCTTTAGAGACTGGATTTTTTTCCTTATTATGCGTGATGTGTCAATTCTCCTTGATTGTAGCACAATAGTTTTACTGTTATTACTACCATCATTATTAGTTTGCCTCTAAATATGGTAATTGCAACTTTTTTCACAGTTTGTGATGCAGCCTCTATTGCCTCTACTGCTCAATTATAAAATAGGACGCTTAGTTATTGACACACACAAAAAGGGGGAAAAGGAGAACACTTTGAAGAACACTTGTCCAAAGGCCTTCGACACACTGTCATGTGGCTGTATAACCTTATGCTTACATCGCATCAATTACCGTTACTTTGTTTTGGATAAGTATGGTTCAGGCATTGTAACTGTATTTTTTTCAGAATGTGCAGGGCTTTAATGCCTGGAGATGAAGAAAGCATGAGTGATGAGGCTGTATGGCAGATGCTTCCTGTAGGTCTATTGATTAATTTCTCAATGGTCAATGGGTTTCCATATATGATTACTACTTATTGTGGATTCACCGATTCATATGACAATCCTAGCTATATTAACATATATTTAATGTAATAAACTTATTTTAATGAGGAGAATGTGAATGCTTTTACAATGAAACCAGATGACCAAACAATGTTCTGAGGTGTTAAACCTCAAGAACTTATGACATGCTGGAAGTTTACAATCTTTTGAAGTTTATATAGGGAGAAAAATTAGTCTTTATAATAGAAAGTTTTGCAATGAAATCCATGCAGACAGATATAATGGGGGAAACAATGTAGTTTTTTTTTCCTGTTCCATTGGGGGGGGTGTTTGCTTAGACTTGCCAACCGATCAAATGTGTATGAATGACCTGAAGTTGGATTGAGTTTTGCATTGGGAAGAATTGAAAGTTACAGCCTTCGTTTGTGTGTTCTTTTTTCTTTCTGTTCCTTTTTTTCTTGTCCAATACTAAGTAAGCATTGCTCGCCTCCAATATCAAAATTATGCCTCCTATAAATTTACTTCTTCATGGAAACGTAATTTTTTGTTAGAAAAATGCAGGATTGGTCAAACTCTTGTTCATTTAATGACATTCATTGGGTTTTAACATAAACTGCTGGATAAATTTTGGAAGTGCATCTGTCAAAATGATTTGCCTACATCCAGTCTACCTGTGCTTTCATTTCATATTCTTTGTAAGAGATGCATGTATGGATATTAACTTTAACATCCAAGTATATTGATCACAAACTTGGGGAATTTTTGAATGTGTTAGTTTGGAATATGAACTGTTGATTTGATATTGGCCATGAACCTGTCGAGGATTTCTGAAAATAATCTGGGTTTCATCCTCTGCATATGTTCACTTTTTAAGTACTGTTGTTGAACTTAAAAAGTGAACATTTGAAAGGACTAAAGTATCTGCCAATGTGTTGCCTGTAGCACTTTTGGGTAGCAATATCCATGGTCTTCTTTGCTGCTGCTACAGTCTTCACCCTCCTGAAGCTGAGTGGTAATTTCTTTTACTCCCCATAATATTCAGCATTACTACAACAAAATGGACTAAACTCTCATAAGCTTTATGTTGGAGTCTCATGATCCGGCTTTAGGCTGCAGTTGCTTGATCCATTGTATTATAACTGTTGCACATTTATCGTATGCATTAAGTAGCACCATTTTTATGGCCATCCAAATCTACATGACACAACCCATTCGACTCATGTACCTCATCGAAGGCACATGTACCATGTAGAATGTACCTTATTTGCCTCATTGTGCCATTTGTTAGGTTCCCCGCTGTGCTGTCTTTATTTATTTATTTAATTGTTTCCATGTGTCCATGTAGGGCTGTCAATCGGGTCGGGTCATTTTGAGTTAACCTGACCTGAATAATTAAACAAGTCAATAATCTTGATCCAAATTCAACAACGTTTGTTTCACGGGTTGACCTGACACAACCCGTTTATTTATCTGGGTTTTGTACGGTTAGGTTGACCTGATACAACTCATTTGACTTGTAAAAAAATTAAAAACGAAAAAGGGAAAAAATATTCACAAAAGTTAATTCTTCTTTCTATTGGATAACAAGGCAAAGGTTATGTAAGAAAAATTAAGAAAAGACTTAAAATAAGTGTCATACTTTTCAGTCTAAAACTCAATTTCTGGGAAAAAAAATGTGGCAGGTCAATTGTGTCACGGGTTGACTGACTAACCCATGACCGATTGACTTGTTTTTTTGGCTAATCGAGTCACTTGGACACAATTAATCTGGTCAAATTTGGGTGAAATGAGAACTTGATTATGCTTAAGTCTAACCATATTATAACGTGTTGGGTTTGCGGGTGGTGTAAAAAACTGACAGCCCTACATGTCCATGGTGTGTTGGAAGTCTTGTTGTGCGTTCGTATCTTTGCTGCATACATGGTTAGATTTTGCAGAGAATTTTTCTTTAATTCACCTGAATTTCTAAATTCCTGAATTGTACTAATTTTTGGACTGAGAATCTTCGGTAATTAGGCATTGCTGTTGTTTGTCACATTTTGGATGGTATCTTGCTTTCTGTTAATTATTCAGCAGTATACTCTGTCTGTATACATTAAAGTGATCCATTGTACTCATGTGCACATGATGTAACAGGTGATGTGGGTGCTCTTGGCTGGTGGGACTTATTTATAAATTTTGGGTAAGCCTTATAATGTTTAATGTTTATTGTTTTAGCAAAGTTACTTGGGACATTGACATTTCATTGTTTATATTCAAGGTTTTGAATGACAATGAAATTCTGAATTTTTTTTTTTAATAAAAACTACAGTATTGCGGAATGCTTTGCCTTTCTTGTTTGTACGAAGTGGTCTAATCCAATGATTCATAGTAACTCTTGCACAAGGGAAGCTAGTTCATCTTCTGCGACTATCAGATATCTTGACTGGCACAGTGGTTTAGTAGTCTCTCCAGAGGACGATCAGCAGGAAGATAGAATGTCCAGTCTGCAGGACATTGGTGGCCATATCATGAAAATTCCAGTGATTGGTTTTCAAATCCTCCTTTGTATGCGCTTAGAGGTGCGTTTTTAAGTTGGGGAAATGACTAGTATTTGGGATATATTCTCAAAGTCCTATAACAGTTTCTGATTTTAGGGAACACCTGCTGATGCTAAGCATATGCCACTGCCAGTTCTCTTCTCTCCACTTTTTCTCCTGCAAGGTGTTGGTCTACTACTTGCTGCCTCTAGGTTGGTGGAGAAAATTGTACTCTTACTTCATAGTGGAGCTGGCACAGGATTATATTTTAGATTTTCTGAAAGAGCTCATGACTGCTTGGGCTTCTTGCACCATGGTTCCAGGTAAGGGCTTCTTTCCCCTCCCTAGAAAATCTTGAATAGGCAAGACTCTGAACATACAAATCAATAATGCAATCATTGAATTTTCCATGAACTGATTCTTAATCTGAAAGTCTTCAATAATAGGCTCTTGGGTTGGTGGTCAATTGATGAAGGTAGTCGAGAAGAACAGGCCCGGCTTTTACAGCAGGGGGCTTCTGGGTTAGTATTTTTTACTTTTGATTTGGTATTTGCAAGTGGACTATATGCAAATATTATAAAAGGAAAAGTGTAAACTGGTCATTGTTCATTCCAAAATAGAAAATGGATTCGATGCAATTATTTTGACTATTTCTTTAAAAACGAGTTGCCATATCTCGGTGTGCTTTGATTGTTTATGTGAACATATGTGATTGGGTAAGTATCATTTTGATAAGCATTCAAAATATTTTTAAAAGATAAAATAATTATGCACTGAATGATTGAATACATCCTGTCAGCAAGTCTTCAGTTTTTTCTCCCCCTTGTTATTCTTTGAATCCTTGTGATTTATCCAAAAGAGTGAATTAGAAATTTAAAAGAAAAATTGGATGTGTTAGAGGAAACTTATAAGAAATAAATTTAGCAATAGATGCAAAATCACTGACGTAAAACAGGTCAAATAAATTTGCTGGCATGAGTCCTGAAGGTGAACATATTGCAGCAACTAATTGACTCTTGTTCCTTGAGGTATGATATTCGTGGGATAGAAAATGGTTGCTTTTAATGCAAGTGACTAGAATCTGGTTTGTAAATTTCAGATTTTTGGGTATGGGCTGAAGTTTGGGTACATTTATCGTAATCTGGATTTAATATATTATTTTATGTTTTTCCCCTATCATTTATGGTCTTAAAATTCTTTAGTTTCAATTAAGTAGTCAGAGCTTCAACTGTTGAAGTCATCTTAGAAGTCAAGTCTTACTGAAAGTTCAAGTCTCATCAAGAGTCCAAGTCTTGTTAGGAGCCCCAATTTTTTTGATAGGTAATCAAGAAGTTTTATTCATAAGAGAGGGAGCCCCAATTATTATTAGAATTGGGTTTAATTTTGGATTAGTTTTCTATAAACATTGATGTAATGCAGAGTTTCCTGAACGTTTTACCACAATTCTGCTCTTGATATATGATGCAATTCTTCTCCAAGTTGTTTTGCCAAGAAAAGCTGAATCCGATTGGAATGGCTAGATCTATCTTTTTCTATCTCTAATTCTCAGACGATACAATTTGACGTTGATAACTTACCCTTAGAATCCAAAAACTCGTATGATCAAAACTGTAGCAGCACATGCCTTTCATTAGCCTCCAAATTCACAAAACCAGATCTGCCAGAATTCCAGATTTGCTGTGAAACAGTCCTGACAGCCATCCAAGAGCTTGAAATCTCTTCCTGTTACACCTCTAAACCAATTTTTTTTCTTACCCTATTTGAAACCCCACTTAACCTACTATTTTCCAGTCATTTTTACCACAGACCGCTTCTCTCTCTCTCTCTTTCTCTCGGGTAAGTCACAAATTCCTTATTTCAAAAACCACGATTCCCTTCAAATACCTGCTGCCAATAAAATTCTGTAGCCTTGTTCCTGTTTCCAGCACCTCTTGGGACCCTTCACAACTCAAATCTTTCGTAGCCCGAATTGAATCATGAGCCTTATATGTCATTTTCCCATTTTTTAGAATTTCAAAGTTATAAGCTTCCCTAAAATCTATCTTAATTAAACCAGATAAAAATGGCCATTTGCTTATCAAAAAAAGAAAAACATCCATGTGCTGCTCTGCTACAGGAAGAATTATTCTGTTGTACGGAACTTTTTCTAATGGCATCTACCAACTTGCACTTGATTTTTTTTTTTCCCATTTGAGTAACATGTTTGAATCAGTTTTCTTTCGGCCTTTATATTTATATTTTTATTATGATCATCTTTCTGATCCTTTTTATTTTCCATTGGCCGTAATACTAAGGCCTGCTTGTGCATGTCCTACCAGATTTTGAGAAATTCTACTTAGATGTGTCATTTTGTGATTGTCTACTCCTGTTTGTTGTCGTCATGTTCTTCACACTATAGTTTCGTGCAAATTTTCAATTGTAAATGTGCATTAGACATTATGCTATTTTTTATTTTTTTTATCAGTCAGTTTTATTAAGTGCAGTATATTACTATATATAAGAGAAAGAACCAGATTTGGAAGAAAAGAGAAAACAAAAGTGTTGACATCTAGAGATAAAGAGTTTTTAGCAATATGGTTCTAAGGTCAAGCAACGTTCTTTTTTTTTTTTGATAAGTAAGGTCAAGCAACATTCTTCAAAGTTTTTAGAATTATCTTCTTTCCACAAGTACTACATTTGGTATAAAACGGAACCATTCGCCAAACTACCATGCTGCTATGACCTACGTTTGGACTTCTCCAACAAGTCAGACACTCTACAACCCTTTGGGGCATCATCCAATGAACATCAAGAAGTTGGAAGACTGAGGCCCATTCTATTCTAGCAGCTTCATAGTGTAGCAATAAATCATCAATTGTTTCACCACTTTTCTTGCACATGCAGCACCAATCCATCACTAAGAGTCTCCTATTCCTCAAATTATCCATAGCTAGAATCTTCCCCAACATACCTAGCTACACAGCATGCCGTCTGCAATGGAGATTTGTTCAGAAAAATGTCTAGTGGAGTACAAAAGGTTTTTCACACAATAGTTGATAACAAGTTTTGACCTCAAAATTTCTTCGTCTGGACTGCACCCACCAAATCTTATCCTCATCACCATCACTTAACCTAGTGGAGTACAAAATAATGAGGAAAACAAATCCATATCCCAATCTTGAGCTGATCGAATAAAAGTGTTCCAATGTCTAGTGTTGTTGGAGAGTTGCGAAGAATCTAGCACCGAGGCCTCCTGATTGCAAGGAAGTCTGAACAATTCCAAAAAAACTGCCTTCAAAGTTTGATTGCTGCAACCAATGTCATGAGAAAATCTAATCTTAGTGGCATGCCCACCTTGAATCCGATAAAGCTAGAGAAAATCCCCCAACCTTTGTTTTTTTTTTTTTACACACCAACCCCACAAAGGTCTGCTGATTTCATTAGAACACCACCCTCGCACATAATGCCATAGCGAACTTAGAGCATTAGCAT
Organism: Cyclocarya paliurus; assembly: GCA_029856935.1. Taxonomy (NCBI): domain Eukaryota; kingdom Viridiplantae; phylum Streptophyta; class Magnoliopsida; order Fagales; family Juglandaceae; genus Cyclocarya; species Cyclocarya paliurus. Next base: position 28,671,935 of record CM056947.1, read on the forward strand.
TGGTCTATGCATATGCATATGCAAAATTACCACTTTTACATAACCATTTGGCCATTCAAGCAAAACTCCCACATTGTCTTATGCATATTTAAGACCAAATAATAATAAAATAATAAAATATTATTTTATTATTATTATTAACTTTTTTCTAAAATCAAAATTTTTATATATATTTTGTAATTAGCATCCACTATATACATTTGAGATTAATAATACAAATGCAATAATAAAAAATATAATTTTTTTATATATTATATTAAAAATATAATAAAATGAAAAAAAAATATATAATATATTATAATAATAAAATGAATGTGTATGTGAAGATTTGTTGTGTTGTTGAGGGAGGGAGAAGAGGAAAAGATTGAGAGAGAAAGAGTAGAAGGAGAGAGAAATAACAATTAAAATATGTTTGATGGAGTGAATAGTTGTTATCCTAATTTGGATAACAACTGTTCACTGCTAGCCAAATTTATGCATATGCATAAGCCAATGTGGGTGTTTTTTGAGTCATATTATGCAAATATGGTTTTGCATATAGATATGCATAGACCAATGCTAGTGCTCCATTTACCCATTAGAGCACGATTGAACACTAGCAAAGTTCTGACTCACAACCCTCCTGGAGAGATTGGAGTGTGGATCTAGACTAGTTGATTAGATGAGACTTGAAATCCTCGACAGTTCCCCCCATAAGAAATCCTTTTGAATTCTCTCATATGATTGACCACACCAGCTTGTATGGGGAATAGAGGCACATAGTAAGTTGGCATGAAAAGTGCTTCAATTTTATATTTTCGATTATTTTTTTTTATAAGTAAAAGAATTTTTATTAATATGCAAAATAGTCATAGCCCAAGTACACTAGATGTATACAAAAGAGTATACCTACTTAGGAGCTAAGGATAAGTTACAAGGAAATCATGAGAATTGAGTCCATTGAAGTCTATAGCTATAGCCCAGAGAAATGAAGTAATGAGAAGTAAACATTTTTTTAGATATGTAAAAGTAAAACTTTTTTAATAGAAAAAAGTGTAGCTCGAATACACAGGAACTTTATTAAATTAAAAGTAAACTTTTAAATTGAAAATGGGAGCCATATTTCACACTGCAGCAATTTGGGGATTGCCACAAAGCCCTTAGAGGCATAATGATGCTAACCCGACTCTGCTGAAAAAATCATTCCGGCCTAGCAGCCTCATAGTGGAGGAGCAATTGACCCACTGTTTCTCCACTTTTTTACACATACAGCACCAATGAAGAACGATGATCTGACATTTCTTTAGGCTGCCCATGGTTAGGATCTTTTCCAGGGAAACTTTCCAAACAAAGAAGGCAGTCTTATGAGGTGCCTTACACTTTTAGATGCTCCAAGGAAAAGGATTATTGTCCTGAGTAGTGATGGCCTCATAGAATGAACGTACAAAATTTTTTCCTTTACTAGAGTGAACCCAAAGCATCTTGTCACCCTCTTCATTACTTACTCCTAACGAGCACAACAAATTGAAAATTTTGTGAAAGCACCAACTTCCGAATAATGGGCTGCCCTAATAAAGCAGACATTCCACTGTGGTGAACCATTAGAAATTTCCCTTAGCTCGGCCACGGAAGCCTCCTGCTCACACACAATCCTATTATCAGTACTTAAAAAAATATGAATTAGATTGTTTATGTATATGGATGCCAAATATGAATGGGGACTCTCCTTATTTCATGTGAAATGCGTTCATCTCTAGATCATTAAAACATGGCTTGTTCACCTTCTGTCAGTGGTGTTTTGGCTCTAGCTGCTGCATTATATCTTTATTTTCCATATGAACTTCTTCATAGGACTTTGCACTCTGTATTGGGCTGATCTTGTACATTGATTATTTACCACCCAGGTATAGCACGTTCTGTGGTTATCCACCAGAGATTGTGAAGAAAATGCCTAAAAAGGATCTCGCAGAGGAGGTGATCACAATTCTCTAAGCATGTTTCTTTTGGCTAGATAATCATCTCCCCATATGCATATAGATACATTATTTTTGTCTATATTGCTTTAGCTATTGTTTTATTTTGTTGTTTACCAAATATCGGCTACTTCCCTAAATTATAAATGAGACAATTACTGTTCTTTTGTGTTGATTTATGATTTTCCTTTGTCTCAGGTTTGGAGACTGCAAGCAGCTTTAGGTGAGCAGGCAGAAATCACAAAATACAGCCAGCAGGAATTTGAAAGACTTCAAAATGTAATCTTCTCATCATTGCCTCTAGTTTAACAACAGCATGGATATGTAATGTGAACTTGCGCATTTGTTAACCTCATACATCCAAAAACATTGACTTGCAACCAGTTTAAATTTCTGTTCGTGGTCAAATTAATTTCACCTCGGGGTTTAGTTTATCTTGTTGTAATTAAGGTTTTATAGCTCAATCATGCAAAATACCTGTATGTGGTTTTTAAGATTAAATTTGAATAGTATTTCAAGAAAATATTCAATTTATGGAATGTGCATGAGTTTCCATTATAGTCAATTATAAAACTTGCTATAGTTTATGCGTCAACACTTGTTAATAAGCATCATTATAGTTGGGTCCTGATAGACAATCATGCATACACAGGTGTTGCTCTAGTATAATTCCCTTGTACTTTGGGCTATGCTTACTTTTCTTATCAGTAAAATTATTCTTTACTGATAAAAAAGAAAAAGAGTCCTGATATCTATAGATGTTGTAGGCTTGTTACTTCCGAGAATTTTTACAACTCCAATATTTATCTGTAGGGCCCTTATTAGTTAACTTGTTAAAACAGTTACTCTGAAGATGCTTTTTGCAACTTGAGAGGTTTTTATCACACAAAATTGTTTATAATTATCTCCATTTTGTTTTTTAAACTTGAAAGTGAATTGTCCCAAAGGTGTTATTTATCTGTAGGGTCATAAGCACTCGTTAGTCTCACCATAATAGCAATTAAAATGAGATGGCAAAAGGTGGCCTTTGGCGAAAATCATAGAGTTTAGGATATCTGAAGGCTTTAGTCACTCTGAAAGCATTGATTGCCAATTGAATATCAGTGGTATTCATTGGTGTAATCACTCACCCGAAACAAAAGGTGCTGCGAATATATCCTCAATTATGCTAGTTTTGTTTGGCCAATCAGAAAGTGATGAGTTTGATGTTGTTTGTTCTTGAATTTGCGGAAGCATCTCTGCATGTTCTCATTCTAGCTTGTTTGGGTCCGATCTTTCCCAAATTAATTCTTGTTATAAGTTGAATTCACCTTCATCCATTAATGTTGCCTACATGTGCTGTTCAGGAAAAAGTTCTATGTAGGGTTTGCTTTGAGGGAGAGATAAGTGTGGTCCTGCTTCCATGCAGGCATCGTATCCTTTGCAGGTAGCCGTTTCACCGTGACACTTAATTTTTTTAACATGCAAACTTCATGTAAATCATTTTTTCCCCCTTTTGCTGTTGTGAAGCTCTAATTGTTTTCCAATGCATTGCAGTACCTGCTGTGAGAAATGTAAAAAATGCCCGATTTGCCGCGTCTCCGTTGAGGAGCACTTACCTGTATATGATGTTTAGGTTGTAGCTTGCCCCCCATTTTTTTTTTCTAAGAGCACAAAATGGAGTGCATAGGGAAGGTAAAAAATGATGTTGGAGAATGTTTTAATACGGTTTCACACTTTTCAGTGAAACTTGTTCAAAACTGGGTATTGCATGTTGGAATTGACATAACAAGAATTAGGTGACAGTAATTGCAGTTGTTGTTGTAACTGTATGAAGCTGTGTAAATACAGTGAACTTTTATAGGGGAAATGACAGTCTGCAGGTTTTAAGCTCTTGTGATGCTGCAAACCAGCATTGTGTTAAAAGTTTTACAAAGTACTAACTGTGACGATTTACTTGAAAAAGACCGGACTACAAATTATAGACTGGAATTGTACCATGACATAAAGTCCATATCGAGATGAAAATATTTAATTAATTTTTGCTAATTTATGTTTGATTTAACTATTATATCTACTCCACATCCTTTTTTTTCCTTTTCTTTTTGGTTCATAGAGGCTGATTAACCTTTTGCATGATGAACCTTTTGCACGTATACGTTGGTATTAAGAGAGCTCAATTTGAACTTTTCAAGATAATTATTGAAAGAAAAAATGTGTTGCAGAAGAAAAAGAAAGAGAATATATTTTGGAAGAAGAATAATGCTAGATTCCCCGTTGGGAGCTCCTGTTGGGGTTTAGCAAGTGTTTTTTGTGTTTTTTTTAGGTTCTTTTTTCCTATAAATTTTTTTAACAATTTTGAATATTTTAAAAAAATAAAAAAATTTACAATATTATTAAAAAATACTTCTTTAATCACGAAGTAAAATAAAAAAATCATAAATCTATATTTATGATTTTTTTATTTTACTTCGTGATTAAGGAAGTATTTTTTAATAATTTTTTTTATTTTTTTTATTTTATGATTAAGAAAGTGCTTTTTAATGATGTTCTAAATTTATTTTATTTTTTTAAAATATTTAAAAGTGTTAAAAAATCTTTATAAAAAATAACTTTAAAAAAAAACACAAAAAATAACTTTAAATGCTACAGCATTGTCCTTTGGAAGAAAAGAAAGCAGAAGAAAGGGAGTTGGTTTCATTGTTTTGCTACAGTTTTAGTCAAGCAATTATGCCAGTTTTATCTTAAGTTAAAAAAACAATTGTGGTGAAGGTTGGGCCTCAATTTCCTCTTCACAATGCCCTTGAGGACAAGGGCACTTCTTTGAGGGCGAGAGTTGTTACGAATAAAATTAGGATTTTGTTATTTATCTTCTCCACACTCTACACTTCATATTTTTAAAATTTTTTTTAAAATTTTTTTTTGAATTTATTTTTTTTAAACTATTTATAATTTTTTATTCACTATTCATATAAAAATATATTTGATAAAAAAAATTAAAAAAAAGGTGGAGTGTGGAGTGTGGTGTGAATAATGGAGGTTGAATAGATTTTTTCATAAAACTACTAGTCCATCTATATCTCTTGAGTACATGTTGTTAATGAGGATCATTTTTATCTCTTGCCTTGTTTATCCTTTTGTTATGTAGTGATCTTTGTAGGGAAGCTACATGTATTAAGTGGTGCGATCCTATAAATAAAGACATTAAATGCGCCATTGTTACTGGATCCATCATCTGGACTTGTAACAATTGATATTAGAGCGGACGATGTTGGGCTGACATATGTATTGTAGAGAAGAGCGCTTGGATCGTTTGGAACAACAGATGATCTAAATTTATGTCATTTTGGAGCGATTAGTAGCGAGAATGAAGACACTGGAATTAGATGTTAAACTCGATAGCTTCAATTATAGATGTGATAATATGTGAGACAAGCCAGTCATGAATGCTCAAGATGGTATTTATGTCAAATGTAAGCCGCAAAATTTTCTTGTAGACAATGATGATGTAATTAAAATGGTCTTGAGATTTTAATGAGTGGTAATGCCCTCATTTGAAATCGTTCTTGAGAAACCCCCATGCTAATAGAAGACAATACGAAGATATCACTTCTTCTACATCTTGTTATCTTCCTCCTCCCTCGACTTTGTCAATGACTCTCTCCCTCTTCAGCATTCACCTTCGATGAATAAGGCCGACATCCCCAACAACCTTGAACCCATTACTAGGGGTGTTCATCCGGGTTCCAACCCGGATGTACCCGGACCAGAACCCGAATTTCAAATCCGAGCCGGAACTCGGGTGGATTCGGGTTGTAACCGGGTTTTTTTTTTTTTTTTTTTTAAGGTTTAAGCCTTTATTTTATTAAAATTCTTTTTTTTCTAAGAAGTCAAGTCATGAAAAGCAAAATATTTGAGTTCTAAAAATACTAAATACACGTAAAACCAAAAAACAAATCCAATATTCATGCATCACAATGCAATCCACTACTGATATTTATAAATTACATTACCCCAAACACAAAATTACAAAAAATGAGTTACAAAATCAGTAGCAGTCTTCCCATAGTGATTTAATCTCACACCAACTCCCCAAAGAAGCCTTTGTTGACATTTCATCAGGAACTTTTTCAAGCTTGCTAACACAAGTTGCTTCATCCTAGCCGGGTTATCTTCTATCTCTTTCTCTCCAAGATAGATACATGTAAAAGAAAATTGTGACAATGCTAAACATAGATTCCAGTAGAAAATTGTACTAAGATACAGTATCTTTGAAGATCTGTTTAGTGAACTAGTCTTCGCTCACAAGGTGGAGGGCACCTCAGCAAAGGAAGTGATGGATCTAATCATGGTCACTCAATACTTTGACACGATTAAAGACCTCGGAAACTCTTCCAAGAACACCACCGTGTTTATTCCGCATGGCCCTGGTCATGTTAGAGATATTGGTGATCAGATTCGTAATGGTATGATGGAGGCAGCCAGTGCTCAAGTAAATGCCGAATAATTTTCCAACAACTACCTTCCAAACATAACTCCCTTCAAAGGATATCACAATGAAAAGTACAATTTTTTTGGGTTTAATTTATAGCAAAAGGAAGATGGTGATTAGAGGACTAGCTGCTTCACCAAAGGCCCCAATTTTTTTTTCAAACTCCACCCAGAAACACAACTAATTAAAAAAAAAAAAATCTAGAAAAATCAACAATACAACATCCTAGAAACCATTTCTTCCAAATAATAACAAGTCTTCATTATATATATATATGTGTGTGTGTGTGTGTGTGTGTGTTTTTGGATATAACAGATCTAAACAAATCTAAACAGACCTATACAAATCTTCCAGATAATAATAACCCACGATTTTGCAGCTAAACAGATCTAAACAGATAGTCCTCAAACATTCAAATAGATCTAACCCATAAAAATACTCCTCAAACATTCAAACATTCTCATAAAAAAAAATCCAAAATCAACAAAGAGAGAACAAAATAGAGGGCAGAAAGAAAACATACCCAAATGGAAATACGTTCTAATCTCTTGGATCCCAAGCTTAAGCAATTCTACCGTTCGGTATCGCAGATAGCAGAGAGAAAGATAGAGCAGATGAGAGAGTGATTTCGGGAGGGGATAGGGCATCGCAGTCTTCGCAAAGCACAGAGAGAGAGAGAGAGAGAGAGAGAGAGCATATGAGACTTGAGAGTGATTTCGGAAGGGGCTAGGGCATCAGACAAAGAGCAGAGCGAGAGAGAGAGAGCAGATGAGAGAAAGGAATCCACGGGAGGGGGGGCTCGAGCCTCGGGCTCTTAGGGTTTGAAGTCTGTAACGATGATTTTATATTAAACCCGGGTACCGGGTTTAAAACGGGTACCGAGGTGTAAAAACTGCATCCGGGCTGGATAGGCCCGGGTTTTAAAAAGCAGAAACCGGCCCGGATTTATTCCGGGCCGAAACCCATAACCGGAACCCAGTTATCCGGGTTTCAGACCGGGCCGAAAAAAAATCCGGCCTGGATGAACAGTCTTACCCATTACAACCAAATCCTCCAACCTAACTCAAATATATATTTTTAACATATTTAAATATTTAAAAAAAATAAAAAAATATACTAATATATTAAAAATCATTTTCTTAATTCTTAAGTAAAAAAAAAAATTAAATACATAAATTAGCATTTTCCATAACAAAAAGAGAGCTGCTTCAGTGACAAGAAACGCACGAATTTGCCGGGTGGATAAGTAAAGGTAAAACCAAATAAAAAATAAAACAAAACAATAAAATGTTAAATCAAAAGCTTATTTATACTTTTTTGCTTTTCTTAGTCCGGAAGCTCTTCCACTGCATTGGTTTCAACAATGAATGGTCTAATACATCTACGTGGGTCTGATGCAGATGTAGTAGCCATGTCCGAGAAGGGACATTTCTTATAAGTGTCATGCGAGAATGCATTGGTTTCTAACAAGAATTTCCTTTACAAGTCAAGCCTAATATGCTAAACGTGAATCTAGTCTATTCCCCATTCTGTCCGATTTTTAACCCCTGGGTTTAGCTAGCTTCCAGCCGTTGCCTTCAACGACAACAATGGCGTCCGGAGATGTCGAATACCGATGCTTCATCCGCGGGCTCAACTGGGCCACCGATGACCAAGCCCTGGAGCGTGCCTTTTCTCCCTATGGCGCGATCCTCGGATCCAAGATTATCAACGACCACGAGACTGGTAGGTCAAGGGGCTTCAGATTCGTGACCTTCAGCAATGAGCAGTCGATGAGGGATGCGATAGAGGGGATGAACGGCCAGGATCTCGACGGCTGTAACATCACCGTGAAGGAGGCTCAGTCCCGTGGGGGAGGTGGTGGCGGTTACAGCTGCAGGGGAGGTGGTGGAGGATACGATGGTGGTGGATGCCATGAAAGTGGAGGTGGGTACAGCTGTGGAGGAGGCTACGGCGGTAGTGGGGGTGACCGTGGGTACGGGAGCGGTTCTGATAGATCTCTTGCAATCTCACCACCTGCACGAGGGTAGGGAACAACTTTTCCTCAACTGAAAGCCGTCAAAATTGACAATGCTGTCACTCTAACTGGTGTCGTCTCGTTGATCTATGAGAAAGCTTTGATGGAGCCTACTTTCTGTGAGATGTATGCTGATCTCTGTAGTCATCTGGCTGTGGAGTTGCCTGATTTCAATGAAGACAACGAAAAGATAACTTTTAAGAGAGTACTTCTGAACAAGTGCCAGGAGGAATTCGAGAGAAGGGAAAGAGAGCAAGAAGAAGCTAATAAAGCTGATGAAGAGGGGGAGATTAAACAGTCTGCAGAGGAAAGAGAAGATAAGAGAGTTAAGGCTCGAAGACGAATGCTGGGTAACATTTGATTGATAGGGGAGTTATACAAGAAGAAAATGTTAACTGAGCGAATAATGCACGCATGCATAACGAAGTTGTTGGGTCAGTCTCATACTCCTGATGAAGAAGATGTTGAAGCTTTGTGCATAGTGATGAGTACTATCGGGGAGATGATTGACCATCCAAAGGCCAAGGAGCATATGGATGCATATTTTGAGAGAATGAAGAGGCTCTCTACCAATGTGAATTGATCTTCTAGGGTCAGGATCATGTTGAAGGATGCTATGGATTTGAGAAAGAATAAATGGCAACAGAGAAGAAAAGTTGGAGGGCCGAAAAAGATTGATGAAGTGCATAGAGATGCTGCTCAAGAACGACAGGCAGAATCCAGCAGGCAGCCTTGTTTTGATACCGAGAGTATTTCAGGTACTCTCAAATACTCTCACTATTATTCTTTATTTTATTATTACTTTTCATATATTTTTTTATTATATATTAATTTTCATCTACTTTTTACTACTATTCAATATTCTATTATTACTTTTTTACTATTATTTATAAACATTTATAAACACTTTCACTATTCAAACCAAGCCTCATCGTGGTTTATGCATCAACCAGTCAGCTAGAAGGACACCTATGGATTTTGCTCCTAGAGGGTCAACACTATTGTCCTCCCCAAATGCTCAGCTGGGTGGTTTCCGTGGACGGTCTACTCCAGTTTGTGGGCTTGGCATTCAGGATGTTCGGTTGGAGGACAGACAATCTCATACTACGATGTGTTAGATATATTTTTAATGTCCCACGTGACACGTCTCTCGTTAAAATGAAGTTATGAGATCTATCTCCAAAATATTGGTTGATACGATTTGAAAAGTAGTTTTCTATTTTTACTCTTACTTGAATGGAAACTGGAGTGGTGGTTACTAACGCGTTGGCTTTTATTGAGCAAATCATATATATATATATATATATATATATATATATATATATATTCATTTCTCTTCTACCCAGCGTGCTATCTATAGATTCTGATAAAGCATGATGTCGTTGGCTGCTTTAATTAATTGAGCAAATCACATATTTTTTTGTGCATTATCTTTTGTCCATTTCCAGCGTGATGCTACATGCCAATCTTTTATTAAATTGATAATATTGCCCATAATTTATTCTACAGTATAGAACACAGTGCACGAAATGTGTATCATTTACAAAATCTGAATCATGACTAGAATTTATGAGTGACATTTCTTGTATTGATATGTTATAATTATTTTCTATAGTTTATTTGAACATGAAATTGTCACGTATATGAAACTGTTTAAATGATGACATGATGTGATTGATGATAAATTGTTTTGCAAAGTGATTATTTCAACTCTAAATCCTATTTTATGAAATAGTTTGGGGATCACCAAAGTGACCCAACTAGAAAGTCACAGGTTTCAAGTTGTATTTTGGATCTTAATACTCATATCCCAAGTATTAAGAAAATGAGTTGAAGATTTTTGAATAGATATTTATATGTATCTTTGATCATGAGAATATTTTGACTTGGCCCAAAGGTGCACCACTTTTCTTGTGATTAATGTACTAAGGTAAAATAATTAATGTGTATCCTTAATTGAGAGTTGGAATCGGATACCCAAAGGTAATGGACTTATGGGATTATGGATACCTTACTAATTATTTTTAATAGGTGAAAGGAATCACCATAATAGTCAAAAGTTTAATTTTGTATGCTGGAATTTTCATCCAAAGATGTGTTACAATATTATTTATTGTTTATTATTTAACTCAAAGCATTAATGTGTGAGCATATATTTAATTGCAGCTTCAGTTTTTGTTTCGCTTCAGTCGCATGCTTCATTTGTTCCGATCCTTAATGGAACAAATTTCTCAGAATGGTCTGAGCATGTCCAGTTTCACCTAGGTATACAGGATCTTGATTTGGCACTCTGGATTGAGAAACCACCTGCTATTACTGAGGATAGTAGTGCGGAAGAATTGACTTTAAGCCATTCTTGGGAAAGATCAAATAGATTGAGCATTATGTTTATGCGAATGAGTATAGCGAACAACATTGAGTCAACACTTCCTGAACGTGACACTGCTAAGGAATTTTTTAAGATTGTGGAAGAACATTTTCGTTCAACTGACAAGTCTCTTGCTTGGACATTAATGGCTCACTACCTTGAAGATTGATGGTACTCGTGGGATGCATGAGCACATCCTTGAGATGTCAAATCTAGCTGCTAAACTGAAGGCTCTTGGAATGAATGTGGATGAGTCTTCTCTTGTTTAATTTATTTTGAACTCCTTGCCTATTCAGTATGGGCCATTTCAAATTCATTACAACACTATTGTGACACCCCGACTCCCACGTATAAAAAGTCTCGGGAATCGTAACGTCAGGATGATGACAACACGGTCACGCATCCCAACGACAAGTGTCAAGTGTGTGTTACAAATAAACAGTGCACAAATAAACTATACAGCGGATAATAAATAAGTCACTAAGTACCAGAATTTAGTTTAATACAAATATCCAATTACAAAGTGTTTTACAAACATAAACCAAATGTCCCATAAAATAAAACAAGTCTGATAATAAAATATAGCACGAGTGATCCCAGATCACTCCTCCGGCGGAGCCAAATCCTCAGGCTCGGCATCTGCATCATCATCAACATAATCTGTAGTACCATTAAATGGTACCACAGGTAAGTTATAACCTAACCAATTCTGAAATAAAAACACATTTAAGCATTTAATCATGCATGCCTATGATGCAGTATGCAAGAAATCCAACACACGCCAAAAATCACATTTGGCCCAAAAATATTTCCAATAAATCATTTCCACAATTTTTCCAGAAAATGACCCAAAATAATTATCCATCATTTTCCTAGAAATGATTCACACAAAAACCAACTCACGCTATTTTTCTAGAAAACAGTCATTTTCCATTTATCCATTAATCCATATGCACCATGGTCTCCCCTATGGACTATCCGCACGTCCTGGCTACTTTATGAGCGATGCCCAGTTCCGTACCCAGTGCGTTCGTGGCCAGGTCATCCTCTAGCCCCCGCCAGCAGAAGGGCCACGGAGTCGGCACGCAACTCGTCCGATCCCGTTGTCGCCCGGCGACAACCTGTTAGGGACCCCGGTCAAGTCCCTAAACACTAAGTCCTCTTCGGCAATAGGCTCCTTTGGTTGACCGTCTCCAAGTCCTTCACTTGCTTGGTTCACGCTCAATGTTGGCTATGGTGGCACTTTGGGTATGGTGAGGTTAGTGTTTAGGCTAATGGGAAGTGTATGGGAAGTGTGAAAAGTGGCTAAGTGTGAGATCACAATGGGGAGTGGTGCACGGCACTAGGGTGAGCTAGGGTTGGCGCCACTTGCATTAGGGTTTAGGGTTTGGATGAGTGATGATGGGTGGCTAGGGTTTGTGTGGTAAGATGAATTAGGGTTTGGAGATAGGCAAGGGTGATGGGCGGCCAAAGCTTGGTCAAATGGGCAAGTGAGAGTTTTTAGGAAAGTTTCCTAAAAACTTGGGATTTGACTAGGATTAGGTTGTTGGCTGGCCAATGGGGTTTGAGTGAGTCAACTAGGGTTTCCAATATGGAAACTCTAATATGGAAAGGGGAGTGGGCAGCTAGACTAATTCAAATAAGGCTTGGATAGCCAAATTTGAATTTGGACTAGTATAGGAAGTAGGGATTTCGGTTATGGAGGGAATGGATGGTAAGAAGGGTATTTTGGGATTTGGTTTATTTATGGAAGGTAGGGCAAACATGTGGTGGTCAAATTATGCTAGGGTAGAAGGATCAAATGGATGTTGGGAAATACTTGTGGGCCGAAACTCACAAGAACATGGATGAACAATGTATGAACAAGAACATAAACTAACAAGATCAATAAGAATTAAATGGAGAACAAGAGAGTGAAAGGAAAAATACTCATAAGATAGATAGAATGGATCACACTTATTCACGAATTGCAAAGTGTGATCCTCTCCTTAGGGATTCACGAATTGCACCCCAAAGAGCCCAAGTGCTATGCACCGAAGGTGATCTCAAGAACAACTTAGTCCACAAAGGCTATTGTCAAAAGATGTCAAAGCAATGACTAAGGGTCCTATTTATAAGGTTACAACTTGGAAACCCCCAAAAGGTCCCTTTGCAATAAAAGAAATAAAAGGAATAAATAATTAAAATAACATAAATAAGGATAGTGGTATGGACCACATGGCTAAGGTGGTGCATGGGGTCGAATTTGGGCTTGTTCTCATGCTGAAAATACCCTTTTTGAGGGTTGGCTTGACTGTGGCTCGACCTTGGCTCGAGCCAAGGTTCGCTCGACCCTCCGCTCGACTTCGCTCGAGCGAAAACATACAGAGAGATCCGCTCGACAGTCCGCTCGAGCCATTTTTCGCTCGACCTTCCGCTCGACTCCACTCGAGCGAATTCAACCTGAGAGCTCCGCTCGACACTCGCTCGACACCCCGCTCGAGCGAATTCAACCCGAGAGCTCCGCTCGACACTCGCTCGACACCCCGCTCGAGCGATCTGTGTGTGATTTTATGTGGGAGTCTAATCGGCATGGCCTGCATGCTGGGCGCCCCGTGCGTGTCAAGGCACGAGCCAAGGCATGCATGTGGCCGGACCATGGGCATGCTGGGCGCCCCGTGTGTGACAAGACACGGGCCAAGGCATGCTCGTGGTATGATCAAGGGGCATGTCCCCGACATGGCTAGGACATGTGCGGCAACTTTGGAGGCGACTTTACGTGGGGGTCTAACAATCCCCCTCTCTTTAAGACTATCCTTGCCCTCAAGGATAAATTGAGGAAATCTCTCCCTTATATCATCATAGTCTTCCCAAGTAGTCTCTTCTTTTGGTGCTTTCCCCCATCTAATCAAAACTTGCCACACATCTTGTCTTTTTCTCCCCCTTGATACAACCCTATAATTAAGAGCCTCCTTTGGTTGTAAGAGCATACGCCCTTCTTCATCAAACTTAGGCAGCTCTTCCACAATGAGGTTAGGATCACCAATCCTCTTCTTGAGCACGGTCACATGGAATACCGGGTGTAGCTTGGAACTTGGAGGAAGTTCCAACCTATATGCCACTTCACCTATCCTTTCAAGTACTTTGAAAGGCCCATAATATTTCTTGGCCAACTTCAAGTTAAGCTTCTTCCTCAAGGTTATTTGGCCAAACGGTTGTAGCTTCAAGTACACATAGTCTCCCACCTCAAAGGTAACCAATCTTCTACCCGCATCATAGTATTTTTTCATTCTTTGTTGGGCCTTAGCAAGTTCTCTTTTTACCTTCACTAGGATCTCATCCCTAGTGACCAACTCCTCCTCCACTTCATTGTTCTTGGCCGTGCCCCTCTCATAGCTCACCAATGTTGGTGGAGCTCTTCCATAAACAACTTCAAACGGGCTTCTTTGTATTGATACATGGAAAGTGGTGTTATACCAATACTCGGCCCATGTTAGATGCTCACCCCACTTCTTTTTCTCTTCATGGCAAAAACACCTCAAGTATTGCTCAAGAGTCCTATTAACAACTTCGGTTTGCCCATCGGTTTGAGGATGATAAGATGAGCTAGCTTTCAACTTGCTCCCTTGGAGCTCAAACATTTCCTTCCAAAAAGAGCTCATGAAGACTCTATCTCTATCCGTGACTATGCTCTTTGGGAATCCATGAAGCTTCACAATGTTGTCAATGAATGCCTTTGCCACGCTCTTGGTTGTGAATGGATGAACAAGGGGAATGAAATGACCATACTTGCTCAATCTATCCACCACCACAAGTATTACCTCAAACCCGCCACTAGTGGGAAGTCCCTCCACAAAGTCCATGCTTAAGTCCTCCCAAATCAAGTTAGGAATTGGGAGAGGTTGCAAGAGCCCGGATGGTGGTCTTGTATCATACTTGATCTTTTGGCATGTGTCACACTCGGCCACAAGGGTCTTCACGGCCTTCTTGATCCCTTCCCAATAAAAGAAGTGCTTCACTCTAATGTAGGTTCTCAACCAACCCGAGTGGCCTCCTTCTTTGCTATTGTGGAAATGATCTAGGATCTCTCTTCTCAAGTTAGGAACATTTGGCACATATACATGCTCCTTGTAGTAGATCAAGCCGTCCCTCACTTTGAAGCCAACCACCCCATCACCTTGAGCCTCTAAAAGCTCAACAATCTCTATGGCTCTAGCATCAATCTTTGTAGCTTCTCGGATCTTGTCCCATATCATCCATTCGGCCCCACTCAAGGCCAACATATTCGGTTCTTCCTCTTCATGCACTAGCCACAAGGTTGAACTCCCCTCTTTTCTACTCAAAGCATCCGCCACTTTGTTCTCTTTACCCGGTTGGTAAATGATGTCATACTCAAACCCAAGTAGCTTCACTAAGAACTTTTGTTGCTCCGGGGTGACAATTTTTTGTTGTAACATATGCCTTAATGCTTGTTGATCGGTTATGATAGTGAATTTGCGGCCCAACAAGTAAGGCCTCCACATCTTGACCGCATGGACAACCGCAAGCATTTCCCTAGCATAAGTGCTCCAAGCTTTCTTCATAGGGCCGAGAGCTTTGGAGATGAAAGCCAAGGGCCTCTTGTCTTGAACCAAAACCGCCCCAATCCCCTCACCACTAGCATCGGTGTAGACCTCAAAAGGCCTCTCAAAATTAGGTAAGGCCAACACGGGTGTCTTGGTCATTGCTCTCTTCAATTCCTCAAAAGCATCTCTTGCCTCTTGGTTCCACTCAAAGTTGTCCTTCTTCAACAAGGATGTGAGTGGCTTAGCTATGGCCCATAATTCTTTACAAACCGTCTATAGTAACCGGTTAGCCCCAAAAAACCTCTAAGGGCCGAAACATCCTTTGGTAGTGGCCAATCCACCATGGCCTCAATCTTTCTTTGATCCACTTTCACCCCCTCTCCCGAGATGAAGTGACCAAGGTACTCCAATTCTTCTTCCATAAAGGCACATTTAGAAGCCTTAATGAAGAAGTGATGTTCTTCCAATATCTTCATAACAATCCTCAAGTGGTCTTTGTGCTCCTCAATGGTCTTGGAATAAACCAAGATGTCATCAAAAAACACTAGCACGAACTTCCTTAAAAGGGGCTTGAAAATGGTGTTCATGGCGGCTTGAAAAGTGGAGGGGGCATTACACAACCCAAACGGCATTACAAGGTATTCAAAGTGCCCGGAGTGTGTTCTAAAGGCCGTCTTGTGGACATCCTCCTCCTTCATTCTAATTTGGTGGTAGCCCGCCCTCAAGTCCAACTTGGAAAAGACCATTGCTCCATGGAGCTCATCAAGCATCTCATCTACGGTGGGGATAGGGAATCTATCCTTCACCGTGGCTTCATTCAAGGCCCTATAATCGGTACAAAACCTCCATGTCCCATCCTTCTTCCTCACAAGTAGCACCGGGGAAGAAAATGGGCTAGTGCTCGGTCTAATCAACCCATTCCTCAACATTTCATCGACTTGCCTTTCTATCTCTCCCTTTTGGAAATGGGCATACTGGTATGGTGGAACATTTACCGGTCTCTTCTCATCCACTAGCACAATCCGATGGTCAAAGAGCCTAGAAGGTGGCAATGTAGTAGGCACCTCTAAAACTCCTCTATGGTCTTTCAAGACCTCAATTACCTCCTCGGGCAGCCCCTCCAATTCACTCTTAGGCTCATTCTTGGCACCCTTTTCAACATTCCACAAGGAGTCTTCATCGGCTACCATAATGGCAAAACATTGAGCTCCTCCCTTGCACAACTTCTCAAACATGATAGCCTCACAAGAGGTGACTTCTTTGGATGTCAATGCGGTCCATATTCTCTTCTTTGACCCGAGCTTGAACTCCATGGTCATATTATGGTAGTCATGTATTACTCTCCCAAGGCCCTTGAGCCAAGCATTGCCTAGCACCACATCAAGTCCGACTAGTGCCAACACATGTAGGTCGGCCACAATCCTTACCCCTTGAATGTTCATCTTTACCTCTTTGACAAGCCCATCACACCTAAGCTTGTTCCCATTTGCTACCTTCACTTCAAAGGGTTCAATGGTGCACGGCTTCAATCCCACTTTGTTCACAATATTGGCATTGACAAAGTTGTGGGTGGATCCACTATCCACTAGGAGGGTCACTTCAAACTTCCCCACCCATGCCATCACTCTCATGGATGTAGGTCTTTGGACACCCGAAATAGCATTCAAGGACAATTCGGCCTCCTCTAGTGTCTCACTAGATTCGGCCTCCACATACTCGGGTCCATCACTAGTTGACTCTTCATGCTCTTCTTTCTCTTCTTCACTTGTGTCCTCTTCAAGCAATACATATGCTTGACCGGCCTTGCACTTGTGCTCTTTGTTCCATTTGTCACCACATTTGAAACAAAGCCCCTTCTTGATTCTCTCTTGGACTTCTTCTCTTGATAACTTTTTTACTTCATGAGGCTTTGGTTTAGATGCACTCCCTACTTCCTCCTTGCCCTTCCAAGGAACTTTGGTTTGCAAAGGTTTGGTGAACTTGCTCCCCATGTCCTTGGATTGACGCTTCTCAATGTGAGTGCTTTCCTCCAAAATTTCGGCCATCCTCATGACCTCTTGAAGCCTTGTTGGTTGCTTCAATTTGATCTCTTTGGCTAGCCACGGCTTCAAGCCATCTACAAAGGTGCCAATGAGGGCCTCTTCGGACCAACCCCTCACTAGGGTTTGGAGTTGCCGAAAATCATCAATGTAGTTGTGCACCTTCCCTTCTTGTTTCAACTTGGCAAGTTGTCCATGGTGGTTAACAATTGGTGAGGGGCCGAATTGCATCAAGAACTCCTTCTCAAAGGCCGTCCATCCTAGGCGTCTCCTCTCCTTGTCATATTGATCACGTAGCCATCTCCACCACTTACTTGCTCTCCCTTCAAGATGGAAGCAAGCGGTTGATACTCTCTCATCTCTTGGAACTTCATAGACCCGGAAGTAGTGGTCTACTTTATCTAACCACTCATAAGGATCTCCCCCATTGAACTTGGGGAAATCTACCTTTGGTCGCCTAGGTCCCCGGTCATGAGCCCGGTTTCCTCTCCTTTCATCATAGTGATCATCATCATGTCTTCGGTTTCTATAGCCCCTCTCTCTATCTCGGTTGTGATGTCTTCCATTGGCATAGCCACCATAATCATTCGGTTCCTCATGGCCCATATCATACTCGGCCTCATAGTGTTCTTCATGCATTGGAATTTCAAACCTCACATCTTGAGGTTCCCTCCAATTACTTGGGCTTCTAGTTCGATGATCCTCCTCTCTAATCCATCTTTCCACGGCCACTTGATCATTCTCAACACGGCCTCCTCTTCTATACTCGGCTCTTGGTGGATCATGCATGGAACCCGTCACGCTTGTCTCGGCTCCATCAACAAAGGCCTCTTGCCTTTGCCCATTCGGACTAGGAACTCTCCTTTGGCCATTGTGTTCGGCCAACCTTCTTTCAAGCCTCTCAAGACTTGCATTATTCTCACGTCTCATGGCATCCGTGGCACGCCTATTCTCTTCGGTCTCACGGGCATTAGCGTTCAAAGCCATCCTTAGTTCGGCCAATGAGGATGTGACCTCACCAAGGACACTAGTCAATTTTGTGGTGTGCCCCTCCAAAGCTTCAAGGCGTTCCCGGTTGGAACCACCTTGATCCTCGGCTTCATTCTCTTCTCGGTTCATGGTTCCTTGGCTTGCACTGAATCTTGCAACTGAGTCTTGCAACTGAGCTTGCAACTGAGTCTTGCAACTGAGCTTGCAAACTGAGCTTGCACGGAAAATTGGACAGCACTTCGGTTGGTGGAGCTTGATCACGGCTCAAAGGTCCAACCTTGGGTCCCCCACCTTCAAGGGTGGTCGACCCCTCTTGCACACGGTCCAACCTCGGGTCCTCTACCTTCAAGGGTAGCCGACCCCTTCGAGAACTCTACTCCGTCCTCTACCTCAACCCCCAAACTCCAATTTCACAAGTAATATCACAGATAAATGTGATCCAACGAGGGTCTCCCCCAACCAATTCACAAAGTTTGGGTTAACGCGTCGTTTACCTCGTGGAGAAGTGAAAACTTCTCAAGAACACCAAGCAAGATGCCTCTCAATGAAAGCACCAATTAATGTTAGGGACCCCGGTCAAGTCCCTAAACACTAAGTCCTCTTCGGCAATAGGCTCCTTTGGTTGACCGTCTCCAAGTCCTTCACTTGCTTGGTTCATGCTCAAGGTTGGCTATGGTGGCACTTTGGGTATGGTGAGGTTAGTGTTTAGGCTAATGGGAAGTGTATGGGAAGTGTGAAAAGTGGCTAAGTGTGAGATCACAATGGGGAGTGGTGCACGGCACTAGGGTGAGCTAGGGTTGGCGCCACTTGCATTAGGGTTTAGGGTTTGGATGAGTGATGATGGGTGGCTAGGGTTTGTGTGGTAAGATGAATTAGGGTTTGGAGATAGGCAAGGGTGATGGGCGGCCAAAGCTTGGTCAAATGGGCAAGTGAGAGTTTTTAGGAAAGTTTCCTAAAAACTTGGGATTTGACTAGGATTAGGTTGTTGGCTGGCCAATGGGGTTTGAGTGAGTCAACTAGGGTTTCCAATATGGAAACTCTAATATGGAAAGGGGAGTGGGCAGCTAGACTAATTCAAATAAGGCTTGGATAGCCAAATTTGAATTTGGACTAGTATGGGAAGTAGGGATTTCGGTTATGGAGGGAATGGATGGTAAGAAGGGTATTTTGGGATTTGGTTTATTTATGGAAGGTAGGGCAAACATGTGGTGGTCAAATTATGCTAGGGTAGAAGGATCAAATAGATGTTGGGAAATACTTGTGGGCCGAAACTCACAAGAACATGGATGAACAATGTATGAACAAGAACATAAACTAACAAGATCAATAAGAATTAAATGGAGAACAAGAGAGTGAAAGGAAAAATACTCATAAGATAGATAGAATGGATCACACTTATTCACGAATTGCAAAGTGTGATCCTCTCCTTAGGGATTCACGAATTGCACCCCAAAGAGCCCAAGTGCTATGCACCGAAGGTGATCTCAAGAACAACTTAGTCCACAAAGGCTATTGTCAAAAGATGTCAAAGCAATGACTAAGGGTCCTATTTATAAGGTTACAACTTGGAAACCCCCAAAAGGTCCCTTTGCAATAAAAGAACTAAAAGGAATAAATAATTAAAATAACATAAATAAGGATAGTGGTATGGACCACATGGCTAAGGTGGTGCATGGGGTCGAATTTGGGCTTGTTTTCATGCTGAAAATACCCTTTTTGAGGGTTGGCTTGACTATGGCTCGACCTTGGCTCGAGCCAAGGTTCGCTCGACCCTCCGCTCGACTTCGCTCGAGCGAAAACATACAGAGAGATCCGCTCGAACTTCGCTCGACAGTCCGCTCGAGCCATTTTTCGCTCGACCTTCCGCTCGACTCCACTCGAGCGAATTCAACCCGAGAGCTCCGCTCGACACTCGCTCGACACCCCGCTCGAGCGAATTCAACCCGAGAGCTCCGCTCGACACTCGCTCGACACCCCGCTCGAGCGATCTGTGTGTGATTTTATGTGGGAGTCTAATCGGCATGGCCTGCATGCTGGGCGCCCCGTGCGTGTCAAGGCACGAGCCAAGGCATGCATGTGGCCGGACCATGGGCATGCTGGGCGCCCCGTGTGTGACAAGACACGGGCCAAGGCATGCTCGTGGTATGATCAAGGGGCATGTCCCCGACATGGCTAGGACATGTGCGGCAACTTTGGAGGCGACTTTACGTGGGGGTCTAACACAACCCCAGTGGACGTCACTTAGTATATTCCGCTTCCGAGTGATCAGAGGAGTTCCACCGAGATAATGCCCTATCTCGGCTTGGGGTTGTGATACACACCCACCAAAAAAATCCAATCCACATGAAAACCCAGTTTTCAAAATAACCACATGATCATAAATTCAATTACATGAAAATCCAGTTTTTCAATTTACAAACATGAACATGCGTGTAATATGCAATATACTAAACCATAACAACTGTATCCAATAATCAAATCCAAATCACAATAACAATTATCCAACAACAACCCAATCACAATAACCAACACACAACAATTACTCCGTCCTCAATCCATCCACCTCCGAACTCCTCGGACTCAATCCGGAACCAACCATAACACAGTATAATTAATTAGTGCAAAAATATATTTAAATCTCAAAAGATTTTTTAGGAAATACTTACAGCGCTATAAAAATATTTTCGGAGGATCACAGAGGAGTGGGAAGCACCAAAACTGCAACTCCACAGTGTAAAAACACAGTGGCCGAAATACACAGTGAACCCAAATTTACACGGGGTCAAACGAAGACATGGGAACGGTAGGGTAGGGCCTATGAAAGGTGGTGAAACTAATAGTAGTGGCCTTTGGCCGTGGGTGGCGGTCGAAACAGTGATTTAAGGCCGAAAAACTCAAATCGGAGTTGGTGTTCGTCGGGGTGGCTCCGGCGACGGATTGGGGCTGAGTTTGGGTCTAAAGGTTTGTTAGAGGGCTGGTGATGAGGTGGTTAAGAGATGATGGCCAATGGTGGCCGGACGGCGGCGGTGGGACGAAATGAAGCTTGCGGCGGCGTTAGCCGGCCTGAAAATGGAGGGGTAGGGTCGCCGGCGCATGGGGAGTCGACCGGTGCCGGCGGTATGAGCCACGGACGGCCGAAGGCGGCGTTGGATGCAAAAGGCCGAGACGCATGGTGGAGAGGAGAGAGAGAGGTCGGGTCTGGAGAGAGTGTATGCAGGAGAAAAATAAAACCGGAAGAAAGAAGAAAAAGAAAAGAAAGAGAAAAAGGAAAAAAGAGAAGGAAAAAAAAAGAGAAATCCAGACTTTCATCTTGGGTTTTGAAATGATCCAACGAAGAGGATTTTAAAACTACTAGATAAATAAAATAATCCAAACGCAGTGAAATGCTTAATTAAAACAATAATTTTTTTAAAACCCAAAAACAAACCAATTTAAATTAAAAATCACTTTAAATACAAAACAATAAATAACACTAAGAAAACACATAAGAATTAATTTTTTTTTACAACTTAAAATATTATAAAATAATATTTAAAAACTCCCAAAATTTAAAACAAGAGAACCAATCACTAAATAAATTAAATTAATCTTTTATTAAAAATGCACTAGAATACGGGATATTACAACTATTAAGGACAAGTGGAATGTAAATGAATTGGCCAGTATGCTTGTTTAAGAAGAGACAAGCCTTAAGCAACAAGGACATCATTCAGTTCACCTTATAAGCAAAGGAGCCAGTAAGAAGTGGAAGATACCTAAGAAGGGCAAAATGGCATAACCACCTAAAATTAATGGGCCTCCTCAAGGTATAGAGGCTCATGAGAGGAGACAAAACAATACCAAGTGCTGTTTCTGTAAGAAGTTTGGGCATGTTCAGAGAGATTGCCACAAACGTAGGGCACGGCTTGAGAAGAAAGGGCTTCCTTACAATCCAGACTTTAAACCAAAATCAAAGTTCCATAGTTGTCCATCTTTTGGTAAAAAAAAATATTTTATCACTTTCATTGATGATTTTTCACGTTATTGTTATATTTATTTATTGCATGAAAAATCTCAAGCAATGGATGTCCTAAAGGTATACATTGTTGAGGTTGAAAGGCAATTAGATAAAAATGTGAAAATTTTCAGATCAGATAGAGGTGGTGAATATTATGGAAGATATGATGGATTGGGTTAACGCCTTGGCCCATTTGCTAAACTCCTAGAAAAACATGGTATATGTGCACAATACACTATGCTAGGTACACCTCAACAGAATGGAGTGGCTGAAAGGCATAATCGTACATTGATGGATATGGTTAGGAGTATGTTAAGTAATTCCTCTTTACCCATTTCATTATGGATGGAAGCCCTTAAGACCGTTGTTTATTTATTGAATAGGGTTCCTACTAAAGCAGTTCTAAAGACTCATTTTGAACTGTGGACAGAAAGGAAACCAAGTTTAAGGCACCTGCACGTTTGGGGTTGCCCAGTGGAGGCTAGGATTTATAATCCATATGAAAAGAAACTGGATTTCAAAACCATTAGTGGTTACTTTATTGGCTATCCAATGAAATCCAAAGGGTATAGGTTTTATTGTCCTAATCGTAGTATGAAAATTGTTGAAACGGGTAGTGCCAGATTCATTGAGAATGGTGAAATCAGTGAGAGTGATCAATTACAAAAAACAAATATTCAAGAAGTTAGGGTGCAAGTCCCACTACCCATAACTTCTAAAGAAGTTGTTGTTCCTACAATTGTGGAATCATTTGACAATGTTGAACAACAAATTAATGATCAATCACTCCCCAATGAGATTATCACTAATGAACCTATTATGGAAGAACCACAATAATCAACATTAAGAAGGTCTCAAAGAGAACGAAGACCTACTATTTCTGATGATTATGTGGTTTATTTACAAGAATCTGATTATGATATTGTGACAAGTAAAGACCCGGTTTCATTTTCACAAGCCATTGGCTGTAATGATTCTGATAAATGGATTGATGCCATGAATGATGAGTTGAAATCAATGGATCAAAACAAAGTCTGGGAACTTGTCGAATTGCCTGAAGGATATAAAGCAGTTGGTTGTAAATGGGTCTTTAAGACCAAACGCGACTCAAAAGGCAATATCAAACGACATAAAGCCAAACTTGTGGCCAAAAGTTTCACTCAGAAAAGAGGTATTGATTATAAGGAGACATTCTCTCCTGTATCCAAGAAGGACTCACTTAGAATCATATGGCTTTAGTTGCTCATTTTGATTTAGAGTTATACCAAATGGATGTGAAAATTGCTTTTTTGAATGAGAGTTGAGAAGAAAAGGTTTATATGGATCAACCTGAAGGTTTTTCCATAAAGGGAAAAGAACACATGGTTTGCAAATTAAATAAGTCAATATATGGACTTAAATAAGCTTCTAGACAGTGGTATCTTAAATTCAATGATATTATTACTTCCTTCGGATTTAAGGAAAACACCGTTGATCGGTGTATATACTTGAAGGTTAGTGGAGGCAAGTTTATATTTCTGATTTTATATGTTGATGATATATGCTTGCTAGTAGTGATCTTGGTTTATTGTATATAATTAAGAAATTCCTCTATGAGAATTTTGAAATGAAAGATATGGGTGAGGCAACTTATATGATTGTAATATAAATATTCCGTGATTGCTCATGTGGTTTGTTGGGGTTGTCTCAAAACTGATACATTGAAACAATTTTAGAGAGATTTGGTATGGAGAATTGTTCAGTTAGTGTTGCCCCAATTCAGAAAGGGGATAAGTTTAGTCTCATGCAATGTCCACAAAATGAATGGGAATGTAAACAGATGGAAATAATTCCTTATGCTTTTGCTGTGGGAAGTTTGATGTATGCACAAACTTGCACCATGCCAGACATCAGTTTTGTAGTTGGTATGTGGGGCAGATACCAAAATAATCCTGGAATGGATCATTGGAAAGCTGCAAAGAAGGTGATGAGGTACTTAAGGGGCACAAAAGATTATATGCTTACTTTTAAGAGTTCTGATAATTTGGAGGTGATTGGCTACACTGATTCAGACTTTGCTGGATGTGTTGATAGTAGAAAATCAACTTTTGTTTATGTATATTTTTTGGCTGGAGCAACAATTTCATGGAAAAGTGCTAAACAAACTATTATTGCTGCATCCATAATGGAAGCTGAATTTGTGGCATGCTTTGAGGCCACAATTCATGGTTTATGGCTACGAAATTTTATCTCAAAGCTTGCTATTGTCGACACTATTGAGAAGCCGCTGAGAATTTATTGTGATAATTCTGCAGCTGTATTTTTCTCCAAGAACGACAAATACTCTAATGGTGCTAAACACATGGAGTTAAAAGTATTTTGCCATTAAGGAGGAAGTTCAGAAACAACGACTGTCTATTGAACATATTAATACTGAGCTTATGGTTGCAAATCCACTAACTAAAGGGTTACCACCAAAGACATTTAAGGAACACGTTAAAAGGATGAGTCTTGATTGTAACCCTTGATGCCTATATGTTTTGGATTGCAATGGTTTGTTTATGTTATGAGACACTTTGAGATCTCAATAATCATGTTTATGATTTTTTCCTGTTTTCCATTTTGTACGTACATCTATGAGATTAGATAAATGATAACAAGAAGTCTTTACAAAGACAATTTTTGTTGGACCAATTTTGGATACTTCTCATTTATGAACCATGGTTGATTGAATTGCTAGTGTTGTAGTACATGGAAGGGATTATGTCGCCTTATTGATGTACAACCGCCATGACTCATACTAGTGATTCGTTTGACCATAGTATTTATGATGACCAATTTAAGTTAGAGATGGATTAGTGTTTTATGCGCATAATGTTTACTTCATTGAGGCTAAAATAAAATTGGTCATATGGGCCAAGTGGGAGAATGTTAGATATATTTTTAATGTCCCACATGACACGTGTATGACTTTTAGTCTCTTGTTAAAATAAAGTTATCTGATATAATCTCTAGAATATTGGTTGATACGATTAGAGAAGTAGTTTCCTATTTTTACTCCTTACTTTGATGGGAAGTGGAGTGGTGGTTACTAAACCATGACAGGTACTAAAAGGAAACAGGTCATCTCTCTACCCATTTTAAGAAGCATTGTACGATTTCCATCTTATATGTGTGAATGCAACTTTTCATTTAAGAGAAAGGGTTAAGAGAGAGAAACTTATCTCCTGGAGAATTCCACATTTTCAGATCAAGAATTAATTGAAGAAATCGCTATGGATTCCGGTATGTTATTTATGTTTGTGAAAATCATGATAGTCAAGATCTTGGAATTTATAAAGCATTAAGTTTTACGCTTAATTTTTATTTACAGGATGTTGTCAGTTCCCTTGCCTCATAGAACTCTAGGACCTCAAGGTGGTCTTAGGAGAGGAATGTCAATCAGAGGACCACCGTCAATGCCAAGTACTCCAGTAGCTGATGTGTCTCCAGGCTCCACAGATTTCAGAAGAATGGCAGCTGGTTTGAATGACTACAGCACTTTACTAGAGTGAACAACTTATGGCACAAGGGAGGATCTTGTTCCAAGATATATTCCAGATAGATTTGCAGCTCCAGCTACTTATGAACCTTCAAGTTCTTAAGAGCGCAATGTGAGTTATGGTAATAGAGACCCAAGGAATCCAGACCGAAGTTCCGATAGATCTCTTGCAATCTCACCACCTGCACGAGGGCAGGGAACAACTTTTCCTCAAGTTGTTCCTTCAGAAAAGTATGGCCTGAAGAACGCCTTCGGGATAAGTCAATGGCAGCAATTAAAGAATATTACAGTGCTAGAGACAAGAAAGAAGTTGAACTATGTGTTAAAGAATTGGATTCCCCAAGATTCCATCCGTCAATGGTATCGCTATGGGTGGCAGACTCTTTGGAGAGGAAGGACATGGAAAGGGATCTTTTGGCGAAGCTTCTGATCTATCTTTCTAAGTTCGGGGATGGTGTGTTGAGTCAAGCCCAGCTCATCAAAGGGTTTGAATATGTTTTGACTACTCTGGAGGATGCCGTAAATGATGCCCCAAGAGCACCATAATTTCTTGGTCATATCTTTGCCAAAGTCATTACAGAAAATGTGATCCATTTGAGAGGGATTGGGTTGTTAATACATAAAGGGGAGAGGAGCCGGGTCATCTTCTAGAAGTTGGGCTTGCGGCATATGTTCTTGGAAGCACGTTGGAAATTATAAAATCCAAGAAGGGGGATTCTGTCTTAAATGAAATCTGTGCAAGCTCCACTTTGAGGATTTTCAACCTCCAGATTCTTACAGGTCAAGGAAGTTAGAGAAATTTATTTAGGTGGATATATGATGCTCATTGTATCTTGGTAGAAGAAAAGGAACGAAATTATTCTCCAGTGTTTTAGTCTAGTTCTTAATTTGCAACAAAAAAAAAAATCTTTTGCTGGCTGGCCGGCGGGCGGGGATTTACATATCGGGCTTTTCCTTTTCCTTCTCCATGTCTTAATATTATTCTTCAAATGTTAACTGAGATTATGAAAGGTTCAATTGAGCATTGAGAAAAAAGAAAAGAAAAGAATGAAACTAGTCTATTCTCGAGATTTCTTGATGATACATTTCTTCCAAGAGGAATGCTCCCCAACCTTCACACATCACATGTTTTTAAATTTTTAATTTTTTTTTGAGTTTATTCTTTTTAATCTAATTCAATTCTTCTATTCATTATTTATATATTAAATATTTGATAAAAGAAAAAAATAATAAAAATTAAAAAAAGTGTGGTGTGTGGAGGTTGTGTAAATAGTAAGAGGTTGTGTAGAGTTTTTCTAAGAGATTATTGTATCAGACTTTTATGGTCAGTTTTCTCTTTCGTTTTTGGTAACATTATAAAAACTAGTTTAAGAAAATTATTTGGAGTTTCGACCCCTTGATAACTTATAATAACAAGAACAAGAACAACAATAATAATCATGATAATGGTAATGATAATTGTTGTGACAATTATCTATAGTGCCGATAACGTCCTCCACGTTCTCGATAACTACGAAACAAAGAAACAACCTCGAGTAATCCCAGTGGAGAATATCTCCGACGGTTAAGTTAGTGAGAGAAATGAAAAACTCTAAGGCTTTGTTTGTTTTCGGAGATGAGATGAGATGAGTTAAGATTAAAGTTAAAAAGTTAAATAAAATATTGTTAGAATATATTTTTTAATATTATTTTTGTTTTGGGATTTGAAAAAGTTGAATTATTTATTTTATTTTGTATTGAAATTTGGGAAAGTTGTAATGATTAGATGAGATAAGATGAGATGGATTTGAAAAATTTAAATTGTTTATTTTATTTTGTATTGGAAGTTGAGAAAGTGTAATGATGAAATTGAGATGAGATGAGATGAGATGAGATGTTTTCTGAAAACAAACGAGACTAAATGAATCTATATATTATATAATGTGTCTTTGTAAGTGTATTTATAGGTTTTGGGGTGCACACTATGGAGGAACTGTCCTGCTTGAGCACGACACAGGCATGGTGTCCTTCCAAGGGATGTGTCTTTACAGGATGTGTTTCGTCGTCGTGAATCTCTCACGACATAATCTCTTTTGGATCTAACTTTTTGTCGATCATGACAACTCTAGGTGTTGCCACTTGGTCTCGGCCAAACAGTGTGTTTTACATAGTTACGACCCTTCCTCGCCTTCTTTCATGTGGGTTTCTTGTGCACACCTCTTTGGTCATCTCATTACATTTCCTTGCCCTTAATGTACACTTTTAACCAACTATTACCTCACAAATTCTTGCCACAAACGTGATGGTGGGAATTTTTTTTTTTTTTAAATTCCTATTGTTACCCTCTTGCCGAGATTCTATTCAACATGCCTTCACATGTTATGCAAGTGGTGCTGTCCCTTTGGATGAGCCTCTCACATACCTTGTCGTTTCATCTTCCCATAACCGTTCGCTTTCTCTATTCTCTTCTTTCATCTTCTCATTTACCTTTCTCTTTCCCTTCACCCTGCTCCGTGCTTTTTTTTATTTCTCTTATTGTATATCCTTATTTTTCTATCTCTCAAGTATTTGACTCGCGTTTCCTATGGCTCTTAGGAATCCTGCAAGGAACACACAAGGCTTGTCGCTCATTTTTGGATGGTGCTAGTGGGAAACGCTGACCGCCTAGAGGAGGTTATCAGATAGGGTGTCCAAGACTTTGATTTAAATCCTAGATCTTGCTTTCTTTGATCCACTCCTCGATTCACTTATGGACCCTTTTTTGGATTTTCTCTCCAACTCTTTGTTTGGGAGGTTCTCCCTATCAACGTCCTAATCTTCTACCCCAAGGATTATGTTGTGGTGATCAGGACTGATGAAGGAGGGGACATACTAGGTATTCTAGAGGAGAGTGCATATGAGGTTGCTGAGTCTCGAGTTCCTGCATGGATTCTTGAGGAAAAGGCTACAACTTTAATAGAAGATGTCTCGTTGGGAAATGGCTTTGATGAGTATAGTGCCTCAACCAAAGATGGGGATATTAATGTCGCTCCCACTGACCTGACTGTCAAGGTTATGAGTGAGGAATCTGAGTGCTTGCCTGAAGAATCTTCCTCAAGTCCCAGTCTTGTTGGCTCTAGGCACTACTTTTATTGGCGCGTATTATTCACCTTACCCTAATTCTTTGCCTCGACGAGGATTGCCTTCTTAGTGGTCCCTCCTCACAAGGATGCTGTTCCCTAAGAGGTTCCACTCCCTACAGAGGTTTCTTTTGAAGAGGTACTGCCACATCAGGAGGCTCTTCCTTCCCCAAGGTTGTACATCAAGAGGCCTTGCCTCACCCATGATCTTTCAATTCTTGCGAGGTGCCTATTACCTCATTTCATTTTGAGTTCAGTGAAGTCTCAGATCCCTTGGTTTCGAGGATAAAAAAGGAGCTCAACGTATTCCTTTCCCCAATACGTATTTTGTTGCTACTCTTATGGACTCAAATTCTATCTTTATTTGTCAGTAGAGGTGCTACTCACCTCCTATGGGACAGGGCCACCCCTTCCCCACCCCCCCGCATGGGCGGGGGTGGAGATTTTTTCCCCGCACTCCGCCCCCATCCATGCACAAGGGCGGGGTATCCCGTCTGCTACACGGGGTGCGGGGGTGGACCTCCATCCCCCCCTCTCCACTAGGCCTTTGGCCCAGTTCAGTTATTTGGGTCCAAAAACCTGTTTTTGGGTCTAGAATTTAACTACAAAAATAAATATATTGTAAAAAAAAAAAATTAAAAATATGGATATTGGATAGAAACTATTAACTAAATACTAAATTTCAACTAATGCTATTAAGTATTAACTAATAATCATCACTAAGGCACTAAGTTATTACAATTATACAAATTAAGAGAACTAATAAACTATTACAATATTACAAACTCATCTAAAAATAGTAAATTTTACAAATTTTACTACTAACTATTGTAGCAACATTATAATTAATTGTAAATTAACAAAATCATAATTTCAAATTTGATCAATTTGGGTTGGCGGTAAGTTCACTGAGTTGTGTTGAGATCATAAAACTTGCAATATTAATGAGTTAAAAATAAAAGAAATTAGAATTATAAAGTTATAAACATGAAACAAAAACTTAAAATACATGCATATTGTGCAAACCATGGCAAATTGGCAATGGTGGATCCAATACACACAAAGTCATACTGCATCAGAGTTAGCCGTAGACGTCGTCTCATGTATCATTATAACAATTAAATTTGAAGTTAATACCGATTAAATGAAAATAAATAAATAAAAATAAGAAAATGAAATTTAAGTCCCACGATTTCCAGATGCAGGCTGATCACCACCATCCTCCTCGACATCGGCCTCCTCATAGTGAAGAACATCCAGAATGAATCTAATACGCGCTCTTTTATGCTAAAGGCTGACTCTGAGGCTATGGTGCTAATAGGGATGTCTAAAATATTGTGGGCTATCTCTCCAAGGGCGGGATACTTCACGACATTCACCTTCCACCGACTTAATATATCAAAGTCTTGTGAAAATGATTCAAGCTCCACTGCCAAGTATCTGTCTCTCTCTGACTGAGCCTCTGTAGAACTTTGGACGAAGGGTTTCTGCTCCAACCTCTCACCCTAGTCCAATCTAGGTCTTTTCCCAATCCCAACTTCTGGAACTAGTGGGGGGTAGGTGTAGGTGCCACAATATTACCATCCCGCAAGATGGTAAACTCATCAAATAATCTACAAAAGTTTCCCTAACCTTTGTTGCAATATGCTCCGCCCATGCTTGCCCGTACGCAATTCTTAATCCATATACTATGCCATCCACCTTCAACTAAGGGTTAACAACAACAGCTACATATAACAAAATATTAGCCCTAGTGAAATCTCCCTAATACTTGTCGTACTTCATTCTCATAATCAATGCCATCTCCTGCAGCCTAATGTGACCACCCGTGACCTGTTATCTAATTTTTCTTTTACCCTACATATTTGCTAACATAAATGATGGGATGTAGGGTACAAAATTCCAGATAACGTCGTGGTGACCTTGTAGAAAAGACTAAAAAATCTATGAAAATAGATACAACTTCCCAATCATCATCTATAGGCTTCCTCAATCCCCATGATCATCAAAATATTTTACATATTGGATGTCTTCATCACCCAATATTGCAAATGCCAACTTATATTCTTGGGCTGCTTGATTATAATAGCTCTTATCAACCCCCACTCCTTTATTGTAGCCTCTAAGGCTCTCCCAATCGACTCACCCTTGTGATTGGTGATTTGACAAAATTTTATAATTTTCTTATGCAATGTCCAGTCACAATCAACAAAATGCACAGTCAAAGACATATAATTAAAATTTTGGACCGATATCCAAGTATCGGTGGTGAGACAAACAAATTGACCTGCTAATTGACCCCTCAACTTCTCTTTTTCAGACCAATAATATTTTTTTACATCTTTTGACACCGTTTGACGAGAAGGAAGATTAAACCTTTGTTCCAAGTAGTGAGAATACGCTAGGAACCTTTTTCCCATCAACAACTTGAAAATGTAACTTGTCCATGATGACCATAAGAGCTAAGTGTCTCCTATACTCATTGAGATCATACTTAGTGTACTCCCTCAATGTTGCACCCCCACTACTCTCATTTGCCATTTTTTTAAGTCCAATCTCTAGCCTAGATTGGCTATTCTCTTATAATGATTTTAATATTCGATTTTTTTTTTTTTTTTTGCATTGGTCTTCTAAGTGCACATTTAATTGTGAGGTACCATGTTTCCTATAGTGGCATCTATAAATTTTACTAAAGTGGTTACACTTGCCTTGTGGGTTACTGGGGTCACCACCATCTAATTTAGTGAAATGAGACCAACCTATGAAAGCTGGTTTCTTACTGGACTTGGGGGAGGGGCAAGGTTCCGTAGGCGTAGAGGTAGGTGTTGGGCCAGGAGTAGGAGTAGGAGTAGGGTAGGTGTAGGGGTAGGTATACCTTGGGTAGGGGAGCTCGCACTAGAATCTGTCGGATTTTTCATGAACTCAAGTAAACAACAAATATGAAATTATAGCAAACATGGCAACATGCCAAACAATTAACATCCAAGTATTAACATCCAAACAAAAAACAAAAAAACTAATATGATACTCTCTATTTTAATAGAACCTTAAAGTAACCAAGAATCAAGAAACATACATTCTTTAATATCACAATCATTAAGCAAATCAGTTCTAACTTTCACCAAATAGTCAGGATTTTTTTCATCTGCATGTAGTTTTGATCTACTATTTTTAGTGCTTTTCTATTATGTAACTATCATTGTAGTTACATTTTTATTAAGGAAGACATCCATTCATAAAAAAGTCCAAATAAAAAAAAAAGAAAAAAAAGGAGAAAGAAACGAAGTGATTAGTCCCACTCTATAACTTAGTCATGATGAGACTTCACAAAAAACCTAAAAATAAAAAAAGAAAAGAAAAGAAAAAGAAAAAGTTAGCCATGTTAGTCTAACAGAGTGAGTCATGGTCTACTTCTTCATGATTTAGTTGATCTAAAACATGAATTTGGGAAGTTGAGACCTTGTTTTGGATATATGGTGGGGGCCTAAAATCATCAAAGCGGCCAATGAAGGTTGGTTGGCTGTAAGGCACAAAAAAGCTATTGAAAAACACATGACTAAGTCCAATGCTTTTGTGAACAAGAAAAATGAATCTTACGATCCTAAAGGAATGTTGCCAAGAACCCAAAGGAAAACAAGTGAGAGCCTGAGGAGAGATAAGAACGTAAGGAGAGGAGGTGACACTCCGATTTTTACGTGCTTTTTATTGAAAGGCTTTTTAACTAAATATTTGATTTTGAGCCTTTTAATTTAATTTAACGTGTTTTCACGAGATTATTTTACGATTTTTAAATCGAGAATTATTTTAATGTGCTTTCATAATTTTAATTAGTGTTCTGCAATTAAATTGCTTTTTATTTTAAAAGAATGTTATTATTGGAGTTCAATATTTTACTTTAACTAGTTTTGAGTTTATATTGATTTATTTAATTTACTGTTTTAAAAATAGTAATTTTGAGGATCAGTTGTGACCCAAAAGTTGTGAATATTGGATCTCATTTCTTTTTCCCATCTTTTCTTTTTCCTCTTATTTTTCTTTTTCTTTCTTTTTATTTCCTTCCAGTTTCTCCTCTTTCCCGCTCGATTTTCTCTATCCCGTTTCTCTCTCTCTCCCCGTGCAAATCGGCTTCTCTCCTAGCCCGCCGCCGTCGCCCGTTTGTGGTCCTCACCGCCGGCACCATTCGACTCCCCAACCGCCGGCGACCAACTCCCTCAAATCTTAGACCACCCCGCGCCGCCGTTAGCCTCTACTAACCGTTAGAAGCCGCGACCTTCCTCCTCCCGTTCCGCCGCCGTTCGGCCACCATTGGTCGCCACCTTTTCACCACTTCATCACCAGCCCATTGCAGTCTTAACCCACCCAATTTCAGCCCCGATCCGTCACCGGTGAAGCCGAACTAAACACATATCCGATTTGAGCTTTTTTGTCCTTCCACCGCCGTTTCGGCCGCTACCCACGGCCAACCGTCACTTCCACTAGCTTCTCCACCTTCCATAGGCCCTACCCTACCGTTCCCTAACTTTCGTTTGACCCCGTTTGAATTTGGGTTTATTGTGTATTTCTGCCATAGTATTTTTACACTGTTATGTTACCTTCCAGCTGCCTTCTGCACCTCCTAAAATTACTTTATAGCGCTGTAAGTATTTCTCCAAAAGACTTTTAAGATTTAAGTATATTTTTGCACTAACCTGTTTTATAAACTATGATTGGTTATCTGGTTTGACTGTGTTGGTTGTTGAAAAATTACTGATAATTGTTGGTTGTTGGTAATTGGTCGATTTCATGGCATTGTGCACGCATGCGTGGGTGTGTGTTTTGAAAACTGTGGTTAATGTGAAAAAGGTTTTTCGGGTGCGTGTATATCACCCCCAAGCCGAGATGAGGTATTATCTCGGTGGAGCTCCTCTGGGCACTCGGGAGCGGAATATACTGAGTGTCGTCTCTTGGGGCTGTTGCCCAGGACTTGGACGGGATGGTAGCGCTTTCAATCCGACTCCGTGGCCCCTCGTGCTGACAGGGGTCAGAGGATGCTTGGCTATATACGCGGTGGGCGCGGAACTGGGCATCACTCGTTGTGCATCACTCGTACGGTCGTTACCCGTGGAGTGACGAAGGGAGCCAGAGTATGTGGATGGTCCCTAGGGGAGGCCATGGTGCATACGGTTAAATTTGGAATTAATGGATTTATTCTTGGATTTTAGTTTTGTGCCAAATGGTGATTTTTGGCGTGCGTGGAAAAATTGTGATTTTCGAGAAATAGTATTTTTCTCGGGTTTTGCGCTTTGGTCATCATGTGCATGCATAGCGTTAGTTGTTTTAATATATTTATGTCTTGGAGCATTTTGGATTTTATTTACCTACGGTACCATCTTTTTGGTACTGTAGATTTTGATGCAGGTTTTAAGGAGGCTGAGCCTGAGGATGCGGCTCCGCCTGAGGAGTAGGGACTTTGGCTATATTTTGTATTTTATTTGATGTTGATTTCTAAACAAAAATCGTATTATGTTGACATGTGGATTTTCAATACTTTTATATTGTATTAAATCCTAGTACTTAGTTATTTGACTTAACCATTCCGATGCGTATTGTTTATTGTACATGTGTTGCATTACACACACTCGGCACGTGTCGATGGGGTGCATGACCGTGTTGTCATCATTCCTGTGCCTCGATTTTTATGCGTGTCCGTACATGGAAGTGAGGGGCGCTACAGGTGGTATCAGAGCAGTTCGGCTTTGGGTAAAGCCACATGTCCCATATGTGCAGTACTAGAATGTTTTAAAGCTGGGATTTGAAATTATTTAATTTAAAGTATGTTGTTCTTATTGGTTTTATTTATTTTATTGTATATTACTTTGTTTGCTTATTTATTTTATTCTATTAGTTTATTTTAATTGTTTTATTTTATGGTCGGCTATTTTATTTGTTTTAATTATTTATGGTGTACTTCTTCATTTGTTTTATTCATTTTGTTGTATGCTATTTCAATTTTACTGATTTTATTTCATGTTGTGATATTGTGCCTTAATTTAAGTTATTTTACAATATTATATCTTAACTTGTTTGAGTAAGAGTGGGATTAAAGGTTACACGCTATGGTAGGAAGATGATGCGACCGAGGATGTCATTGATAAGTATTAATATTTAGTGAAGTAGGCTTGAACTTTTATCGACTTGGTTTGCTTTTATAATATCGAGGATTGAAGGGAATGACATGGGTGTTTGGAGTAGGAGGTTGTAAGTTCAACGAACTTCAATGATAGATTTATGAGAATTTTATTTAAGGTTTGTGGCCCTATAGTTTTTAGGAAATAAGTTTATGGGATTTAAGGTGGTAGGTTCAATAAGCATTTGAGGGATTAATTAAATTAGAAGTTTTAGATTTTGCCGACTCGAATAAGCAATTTGGTATCATTTGGGGTTTTAGAATTTTGCAAGCTTTATAAGATGAGTGTTTTAGATTTAAGGTCATCGATTTTGAGGATTTCAGAAAATGATTCTTTTTGGTTTAAGGTTTTAGAATTACAGATTTGAAGGATTGATTTGTAATAAGATTTAAGTTTTTAATTCCGCGAGCTTGGTGTGCTAGCTTGATTTTTTTTGGAGACTGATTAGTCTGTGATCATTATAATGAGATTGATCAGAGTTGAGTTACTGATATGGAAATGTTTCTTCAGGAGAGTACAGGTTCTAGTCTCATTTTTGGCTTGGAAGAAGTGGTTTTGGTAAGTGTTGTAAAGAAGTCGTTACGACAGTATTAAGTTCAAGAGTTTTGGTGAGTTGATCGAAGTGTACAGTCGAAGCGGATTACTCGATGGAATGATGATTGACAATAATTGTTGTGATTACCTTAAGGAATTAATTGTGACTTGAGGTCACATAGGAATTTAAATTTTTGAGGCTATACTTTCCTTTGGAGATTGAGTGTCCAGTTGGGAGAATTAAGGACATTGTTATTTAACTTAAAGAGAGATTGATGGGTCGCCATGTATGGTGTATGATAAAATCTTAGAAGTTGAAGCTTAGGCATCGGCGGTGATAACATAATCAAGTATGTGAGTTAATAAAACATTAAGATCTATGGGTGTTGTGCAATAGTTTTTGGTGGATTGAAAGTTTGAGCAGTATGGCATGCCTTGAGGTTTAATAGTGATGTGCTATTGAAGGAACTAGTCATGCAAATACTAGCTTATAGGAGTAGAAGTAGGTGGGCGAGTTACCGAGAAAGTTTTGATAAGGTTTTGGTAAATTCAATGGTAGTTCGTAGTGAGTTTAGTCACCGCTAGATTAGATGATATTTAGAATTTAGGTGTTAAGCTTTTGGGTTTAGGTTGTTGGGTAGAAGTTGATAGGCGTTCTTATTGGTTGGCCGGGTTGGATTCGAGACTTTTAAAGTAAGCTCTTATCTTAAGATGAGTGGGTGTATTTTGTGGTGATGCTGTTTGTTTTTCAATTTGAGATGTTGAGGTTGGTTGATATTGGTTTTCTGTCAATGATCCTGTTGTATTTTGCGGAATATTAATTTTAATTAAGGCATCAGGAGTTAATTGAGGAATGAGTGATAACTCATGGTTTTGGGAAATAGAGTATTTTCTACCAAAGTATGATAAGAGTTTTTGGTTAGTAGGTATGGAACCACCTTGTACTCGATGATATTAATTTTTATGAGGACATAAATTTTAGGCATGTGGCAAATATCATAGTGCGTAGTAGGAGCGTGATATTTTTTGTTGTAATTAGGAGTTCAAATTTTGTGCTGATTTTGAGGAATTAGTGATGACTTGAAATTTTGAGAAAATACCTAAAATTAGAGATTAATCATTTCGATGTACAATTTCGTTATTAATGGTTAACTTTGGAAGTGACCATTAGGTTACCAAAGTGTTATATACAACGAAGGTTTGGAAGTTTTACCGTAGGAGTCAATAGAGGTTAGTTTAGATTATCAAATGGAGCTATTAATCATTGGGATTCCTTGGGTGTTGTATTAAGGTTTTGTGGATATAGAGATTTTGGATTACATGGTCGCTCTAGGAGTAATAGTCATGAGGTGCCATTGGGAGACTAGTGCGAGTAGGTTGGATATTGCCATGTTTATTGAGAAATGTGACACGTGTCGGCAAGTTAAGGCTGAGCATCAGAGACCCTTTGGTAAACTTCAACCTCTCCCTATTCCTGAGTGGAAGTGAGATGACATTTCTATGGATTTTTCGAGAACTCCTAGTGGAAAGAACTCAGTTTGGGTGATTGTTGATCTGTTGACCAAGAGTGCCCATTTCTTGCCTATCAATAATACCGACTCTTTGGGAAAGCTGACTTGGTTGTATGTTAAGGAGATAGTGCGTTTGCACGGAGTACCCAAGAGTATTGTGTCAGATCAAGACTTGTAGTTCACGTCCCATTTTTGGAAGAGTTTACAGGCAGTTTTAGGCACTAAGTTAAAGTTTAGTACTGCATATCACCCTCAAACTGACGGTCAATCTGAGCGTACCATTCAGACTCTTGAGGATATGCTGAGAGCGTGTGCCATGAAATTTCAGGGAAGCTGGAAAAATCATCTGCCGCTTATAGAGTTCTCTTATAATAATAGCTTTCATGCCTCCATTCAGATGGTTCCGTATGAAGCGTTGTATGGGAAGAGGTGTAGATCGCTCCTGTGTTGGGATGAAGTCGGCGAGAGAAAATTAATTGGGCCTGAATTAATCCAAGAAATGCAAGAGCAAAGCCGACAGAAATGTTATGTAGATTCAAGGAGAAGAGACTTGTCTTTTGAGGAAGGTGATTGGGTTTATCTCAAAGTCTCTCCTATGAAAGGCGTTAAGCGCTTTGATGAGAGAGGAAAGCTTAGCCCAAGGTATGTTAGATCTTTTCAGATTTTGGAGAAGGTTGGGGCTGTTGCTTACATAATGCCTTGCCAGAGTATTTTGGAGAAGTTCATGATGTGTTCCATGTGTCCTCGTTGAAGAAAAGTTTTGGTCAGCAAGAGTCGCGTTTTGTCGACCCAGGACGCATTCAACTTCAGCCTGACCTTACTTATGAGGCTGCCCCGACGCAGATTGTAGATTGGAAGGAGCAAAGGTTGAGATCTAAGTTGATACCTTTGGTGAAGGTAGCTTGGGGTGATCCATTGGCTCAAGATTTTTCTTGGGAAAGAGAAGCGGACATGATGGAACAATACCCGTATTTGTTTGGATGAATGGCGGTATGTCTCTTAAGCTTACTTTTAGTCGCATCTCATGCCTGTCTTTAGCATTGATGTCTGACCCTACAATTTCGAGGACAAAATTTATTTTAAGGGGGGGAGGTTGTGACACTCTGATTTTTACGTGCTTTTTACTGAAAGGCTTTTTAACTAAATATTTGATTTTGAGCCTTTTAATTTAATTTAATGTGTTTTCACGAGATTATTTTACGATTTTTAAATCGAAAATTATTTTAATGTGCTTTCATAATTTTAATTAGTGTTTTGCAATTAAATTACTTTTTATTTTAAAAGAATGTTATTATTGGAGTTTAATATTTTACTTTAACTAGTTTTGAGTCTATATTGATTTATTTAATTTACTGTTTTAAAAATAGTAATTTTGAGGATCAGTTGTGACCCAAAAATTGTGAGTATTGGACCTCATTTCTTTTTCCCATCTTTTATTTTTCCTCTTCTTTTTCTTTTTTTTTTTTCCTTCTGGTTTCTCCTTTCTCCCACTCGATTTTCTCTCTCTCCCGTTTCTCTCTCTCTCCACGTGCAAATCGGCTTCTCTCCTAGCCCGCCGTCGCCGACCATCTGTGGCCCTCACCGCCGGCACCATTCAATTCCCCAGCCGCCGGCGACCAACCCCCTTAAATCTCAGACCACCCCGTGTCGCTGTTAGCCTTCGCGAGCCGTTCGAAGCCGCGACCTTCCTCCTCCCGTTCCGCCGTCGTCCGGCCACCATTGGCTGCCACATTTTCACCACTTCATCACCAGCGCCTTGCAGTCCTAACCCACCCAATTTTGGCCCTAATCTGTCACCGGTGAAGCCGAACTAAACACATCTCTGATTTGAGCTTTTTTGGCCTTCCACCGCCGTTTCGGCCGCCATCCACAGCTAACCGTCGCTTCCATTAGCTTCACCTCCTTCCATAGGCCCTATTCTATGGTTCCCTAGCTTTCGTTTGACCCTGTTTGAATTTGGGTTTACTGTGTGTTTCGGCCACAGTGATTTTACATTGTTACGTTGCCTTCCAACTGCCTTTTGCACCTCCGTGATCCTCCTAAAATTACTTTATAGCGCTGTAAGTATTTCTCCAAAAGACTTTTAAGACTTAAGTATATTTTTGCACTAACCTGTTTTATAAACTGTGATTGGTTATCTAGTTTGACTGTGTTGGTTGTTGAAAAATTACTGATAATTGTTGGTTGTTGGTTGTTGGTAATTGGTCGATTTTATGGTATTGTGCACGCATGCGTGGGTGTGTGTTTTGGAAACTGTGGTTAATGTGAAAAAGGCTTTTCGGGTGCGTGTGTATCACCCTCAAGCCGAGATGGGGTATTATCTCGATGGAGCTCCTCTGGGCACTCGGGAGCGGAATATACTGAGTGTCATCCCTTGGGGCTGTTGCCTGGGACTTGGACGGGATGGTAGCGCTCTCGATCCGATTCCGTGGCCCATCGTGCTGACGGGGGTCAGAGGATGCTTGACTATATACGCGGTGGGAGCGGAACTGGGCATCACTCGTTGTGCATCACTCGCACGGTCGTTACCCGTGGAGTGACAAAGGGAGCCAGAGTATGTGGATGGTCCCTAGGAGAGGCCATGGTGCATACGGTTAAATTTGAAATTAATGGATTTATTTCTAGATTTTAGTTTTGTGCCAAATGGTGATTTTTGGCGTACGTGGAAAAATTATGATTTTCGAGAAATAGTATTTTTCTCGGGTTTTGCGCTTTGGTCATCATGTGCATACATAACGTTAGTTGTTTTAATATATTTATGTTTTGGAGCATTTTGGATTTTATTTACCTGCGGTACCATCTTTTTGGTACTGTAGATTTTGATGCAGGTTTTGAGGA
This sequence comes from Cyclocarya paliurus, assembly GCA_029856935.1. Classification (NCBI taxonomy): domain Eukaryota; kingdom Viridiplantae; phylum Streptophyta; class Magnoliopsida; order Fagales; family Juglandaceae; genus Cyclocarya; species Cyclocarya paliurus. The sequence goes on from CM056947.1 coordinate 28,711,981, forward strand.
GGCTGAGCCCGAGGATGCTGCTCCGCCTGAGGAGTAGGGACTTTGGCTATATTTTGTATTTTATTTGATGTTGATTTGTAAACAAAAATCATATTATGTTGACATGTGGATTTTCAGTACTTTTGTTTTGTATTAAATCTTGGTACTTAGTTATTTGACTTAACCATTCCGCTGCGTATTGTTTATTGTACACGTGTTACATTACACACACTCGACATGTGTTGATGGGGTACGTGACCGTGTTGTCATCATTCCGGTACCTCGATTTTTGTGTGTGTCCGTACATGGAAGTGGGGGGGCGCTACAGAGGATGCACTCCTTGCCATAACTTGGCTAGGTGGCAAGAGAACACCCCTTAGGTGAAATCTGAACTATACTAGGTGGTTTGACCGCCGAGGGAACCTCTTCTACTGCAAGGAAAGTACAGGCCCGACAAACAAAGTATAAAGAGGTCTTCACAGTTGAGCGACCTTTGAAGCTAGCAAGAGCATCGGGAATGCCCATCTCCTTTGGAGACGCCGACTTTGAGGGCATGTTATACCCCCATGACGATGCTTTTGTAGTCATTGCTAGTCGCCAACTGCACAATCTGCATGATCTTAATTGACAATGGGATTATAGCGAGCATTTTGTACCAGGATGCCTTCAAGAATATGGGAATGGAGAATTGAGGAAGATAGATTGTGGCCAATACCCACAACTTTGGGATTCACAAGCAAGATTGTGCAGCTTGTAGTCGCCATCACTTTGCCTATCGTTGCGTGGACCAGACCTTGCACGACCACTGTTATGGTAGATGTTTTGGTTGGGCAAGAACAAGATGAAGGCAGTCCCGTCAACTAGCCATCTAAAGATGAAGTTCTTGACCAAAGCAATGAGTAAATGAAGTTTGAAGTGAGCATGTACTGGCACGAGACTACTAAGTTCAAGAGTTGAAGAGTGGAGGAGGAGATGCTCGCACTAGAGGCGAATGAAAGTCATATTCTGCCGCCACTCGAATTCATCTATCGGATGATTAAGACTTCGGTTGAGAAAGACCTCAAACGTGGCAAAGCAATCAAGCCCCTAGAGATGATTGCCTTGTACCCCAAGCAACTAGGAACTACCGCGAGGATAGGAACATGCCTGACCCCAAACTCCAAGGAACAGTTGACACTACTTTTGGTCAATCATAGAGAAATTTTTGCGTGGAGCCACGAAAATATGCCCAGCATAAACCTAGAGGTAATGGAACAATGCCTATTTAGACCTCTTGGAGAAAAAAGTCAGGCATAAACATAGAAGTTTTAGCGTTGAAAAGTATGTAGCAATAACAAAGGAAGTAGAAAGCCTACTTGAAGTTGAGCCCATAAGGGAGTCTCACTATCTCGAGTGCCAGTCGAATGTGGTGTTAGTGAATAAAAAAAATGGAAAGTGGCGCATGTGTATGGACTTCACAAATTTAAACAAGGTTTGTCCCAAAGATAGCTTTCCCTTACCGCGAATAGATCCGACAGTGGACTCAACGATAGGGTACAAGATGTTAAGTCTCATGGATGCCTACTTGGAGAAAATTTGAGCAATAATAACTTGGAGAAAATCCAAGCAATAATAAAGATGAAGTTTCCCCAAAACCTGAATGAGGTACATAAGCTAATTGGAAGGATAGCGATGTTGAACAGGTTATGTCAAAGTCGACCGACAAATAACTCCCATTCTTTTGGATATCATGGAAGACCCTAGAGGGATAGCGACTATAAGGAGGCATACAAGTAGTTGAAAACCTACTTGTCCAACCCATCTCTCCTTAGCCAAACCAAGCCCACTAAAACACTTTACCTCTACTAGTTATTTACACCAAAGGCGGTGAGCATTGCACTAGTAATAGAGGAAGGAAGAAGTCAAAGGCTCGTGCATTACACGAGCAGGGCATTGAGGGGAGTGGAGACGTAGTAGTAGTAGCTACACACAGTTTAAGAGCATACTTCAATCGTGCATGCAGTAAGGGTGTTGACCAAGGCCCCACTAAAAAAAGGCCTTAAATCGACCAAACACATCAAGTAGACTTGTCAATTGGTTGATTAACCTCAATAAGTTTAATTTAGACCATCAATTATGCTATCAAAGTGGCATTCAAAGTGACCAACCAAGAAGGCAGATTATGAAGCACTACAGGCAAGACTCATCGTGGTGAAAGGCTTAAGGGCAAAAGAGTTCTAGGTGTGTGCGGATTCACAATTGATATTGAATTCTGCGGCAGGGACCTACTCAACGAAGGGTAACAAGCTAAGGTTACATCTGCAGCGGGTGTGGAATGGCAAGGTAGGTTCCAGTAGTTCAACATTTGACAGATACCTTGAGAGGAAAACTGGCAAGCTGACAAAATTGCACGCGTCACCTCGAGAACGGAGGAGTACCTTCCCCATGGGACATAATGACACAGTTCTAGAGAGCTCGTTCGTCCGAGCTGAGGTGTGTGAGGTAGAGGTAGTGTCCTAGAATGGGCTCGTGCAATAGCAAGGTACTTGGTAGCAGGGAAATTACCGGATGCATAAAAGGAGGCAAGAAAGATAAGACTCGATGCCACCAAGTTCACCATGGTAGACATCATATTGCACATAAAGGGGTACTTGAAATTGCTCCTAAGATGCATTTCAAGGAGAGAATCCCAATATATAATGGCGGAGATACACAAAGGGATATGTGGGAATCATTTCAAAAATAGGTTTGTTAAAATCCATAAGGCTGGGTACTATTGGCCCAATGCCTTGAAGGATGCTGAAGAGCTAGTGAGGAAATGCAATAAGTGTAATGTACAACCTACACACCCCACAACCTGCCAGAGTAGCTAACTACAATGTCCATGACATGGCCTTTCATGCAATGGGGAGCAAACATTGGGGCCCATGCCACCCAGAAAAGGTGGAGTTAACTTCGCCATTATTGCCATAGATTACTTCACGAAGTGGGCAGAAGCAGAGGCCTTAGCAACGATCATTTTAAAACACATAGTCAAGTTTCTCTAGAACTTTATCGTGTGTAAGTTCAACGTACCATATTCTCTGGTCTTAGACAACGGCCAACAGTTTGACTGTAACCCATAAGAAGATTGGTGTTCAGAGTCGAGAATCAAGGTCAGATACTCATCCCCTGGCAACTCGTAGGCGAACAGGCAGGTTGAGATGACTAATAAAATGATATTCTGCATCATCAAGAAAAGACTTGACGATCATAAGGAAGCTTGGGACAAGGAGCTTCCCAAGGTACTATGGGCATACAAGACTACCTTCCAAACCCCGATAGGCCGACATTAGTAAGCGAGGTCGTGATATTGGTGGAGATCAGCTTCCTAAGCCATCAAGGGCAGCATTATTATGAGGATACAAACAGCATGAGCCTGGAAGGAAATTAGGACCTGCTTAAAGAGAGAAGGGAAGAAGTGAAGGCAAGAACTTCCATGCACCAAAAGATGACTACTGACTATAGCAACATGCAGGCCAAACACAGAGCATTCAAGATCATCAACCTCATACTAGAGAGGTTATCACGACCATTAGAATGCTTGAATATGTAAAGCTCATATCGAGTTGGGAAGGATCGTATGTAGTTGTAGCGATTAACAGGCTAGGGACATACCACATAAAGGACATGAATGGGAAAATGCTACCACACCCATGGAATGCAGAGCATTTGAAGAAATATTTTGTTCAGACAAGTCGCAGTCCCGTGTAGTTGAGGAATGCATTAATAAAAAGAATTTTCAGTGGACAATGGACCATTTGGAGCTAGCAGGGTAACGAGTAAGCCCTCTACTCTAACACTCGCATTGCGAGGTAATGCCTAAAGTTACCTTGATCTCCCCAGCTACACTAGTGGTGAGCAAGTACTCGAGTCTAACACTTGTAATGTGAAGTAACACCCAAAGTTACCCTGATCTCTCCAGTCGCATCGGTGGCGAACAAGCGCTCGAGTCAAACACTCATAGTGCGGAGTTGCACCTAAAGTTGCCCAACCTTCCTAGCCATACCAATGGAGAGCAAGCACTCAAGTCTAACACTCATGTTTTGGGATAATACCCAAAGTTATTCCGACCTTCCTAGCCACGTTGGTGGTGAGCAAGCGCTTGAGTCTAACACTCGTGTTATGGGGTAATGCCTAAATTTGCCCACAACTTCATCAATGGTGAGCAAGCACTCGAGTCTAACACTTGCACTATAGGGCAACACCTAAAGTTTCCCCGACCTTCCTAGCCACACTTGTGGGGAGAAACCTTTCGAGTCTACCACTCGCGTTGCGAGGTAACACCCAAAGTTATCCTAACCTTCCTGGCCACGGTAGTGGCAAGAAAACGCTCGAGTCTAACACTCATGCTTCTGGGCAACGTCCAAAGTTGTCTTGACCTTCCCAACCACAATGGTAGTGAGCAAACACTCAAGTCTAAAACTTGCGCTAACTAAAGAAATTCTTGTGTTAAACATCCAAGGTCTCTACGACGGCTTTGCTAGGGCCAATAACGTGTGCATAAATGAGAATAACAAAAGAGAGATTTAGTAACCGAGAAACAACATGCAAACAAATCTCATTTTAGGGTGTCTAGTACATAACAAGATTAAGTTAAAGCAATGCCAAAAATCAAAGTTTAGGCCTCAAAATTGCCACTAGGTGCAAGTGGAAACAACTTGGCAAAGAAAGCATCGGGCATGACATCAACATTCAAAGTGTCCAAGAGGGCAAAGGCAACAACAATCGCATAGAGGTCCAATGTCATAAGTTTGTCCTAGGCCCAACTACTAGGAACCTCCACAAAGTCCGGAGCCCAAAGTTGTAATCAATCTTCCATGCTCAATTTTGAACTTGTAGCACCGTAAACAGCTAAGGAGAAAGACAAGTCACCTAATCTCTCCTCCTGAAGCTTTTTGGCAAACTGGTTAACATGGCTAGCAGCTGAAGCCCTATGTGACAGTTGGGCAAAGTTAACCAGCTTCATGTAAGTGGTTTCGGCCTTGCAAACCACATCCTGAATCGTCTTGTACTTTATTGGGTCATTTCAATTCACCCTCAGCCACATCAAGCTCATGACAAAGTTTGGCCCTCTCCTCCTCGGATGAGGTGGCCAAGCCAAGAATCTTCACAAGTCCAATGCATGCATGTCCGTCCTAGGGTCGGCCACCAAGAACCTCCGCAGAGTCCAAAGCCCAAAGCCCAAATTTGTAACCAATCCCCCACGCTCAATTTTGAACTTGTAGGGCTGTAGACAACTAAAGAGAAAGACGAGTCACCTTATCTCTCTCCTTCTGTAGCTTCTCGACAAACTCATCAGCATGGCTGGCAGCTTTCTCGGCTTCCCTCCATGATAGCTGGGTGGAGTCAACCTACTTTAGGTAAGCGGTTTTGGCCTTGCAAAGTGTTGAACCTAACCTAAGATTTCAAGCATCATGTAATTATATATCTACCTATAGATTTTGATGATAACAAATAAGTTCAAGCATAAATGATTCTCAAGCTCAAGTTATACACATAATGAAGCCAAGCACATCTATGTATCAAACATGAGCAAGAAAGGGAATAAGCTTACAAATAAAGCTCTTAGAGTAAATTTTGTACATCTCTTTCAAAATCTAAAACATGATTAAAGCTCAAAAAGAATCTTTTATCATAAAGTGTCAAGTTGCATTTTTCACATGTGCATGATATATTTGAAAATAAAAGTTTGAAGTTTGAAAGTTTTGAAAGATGATTAATTGTTATCGTTCACATGTGCATGACATGATTAAAAATTTGAATTTTGAAAATTTTAATGATGATTGATTGTCATTTCTTACATGTGTATAATAAGTTTGAAAATTTTGAAAATTGATTGATGCTATTTTTTACATATGTAATGTTTTTTTTTTTTTGAGAATTTTAAAAAATGATTTATGCCCTTTTTGACATATTAAAAAAGTAGAAGATTTGGTTTGGAAATTTTGAAAAGTGAATAATGTTGTCTTTGACAATTGTAAAAAGAATAAACTTTTATTTGAAATTTTAAAAAAATGAGTGATGTTGCTTTTTGACATTTGAATATTTTGAAATTTGAAAAGAAAGTCTCATCTGTCTATAAATAGCTCACTTGATATCTTCAAAATCACAACACTACACATCAACTACAAGCTTTATAACATTCATTCATCAGAAGCTTTTGATTTCTCTTCTCTAAGTATTAAGCCTTAACGCTTGTTTATTTTGAGAGAGATATAGTTTGCATTGTTTTGTTTTCATTTCACTCATTAAGGAGTGTACTCTGATAACCTATCCACTATAAGCTCTTGTATAAATAGTAAAAGGGTGTGTGTAGCCCTTGTGAGTGTAGTAGGAGTTTTACACAGGGAAAATTGAATCACCACTTATAAGGTGATTGTAAGTGTAGAAGACGTTCTACATGGATTCTTTGAAGCAGTATTACTCAAAAGTGTAATATGTTTCTATCTCCACTTGAAGAGGATTGAATAATAAATTTGAGAATTTTCAAGGGGTAGCTTAAGGTAAGGACATAGGCAGTGGGGCTGAACCTCATTAAACTACTGAGTTTGCATCTTTCTTACCCTTACTCCTCTTATTTACTATTGCTTGATATTTTATTCACATTTTACATTGTGTAATTGATTTATAATTGCTACTTTAAAAAAAAAAAAAAACAACCCGACTCACCCCCTCTTGGATTAGTCATCTGGGTAACATAAAGCTCATCCTAGATCCTCTTGTACTTCCCTGGGCCATTTTCAATTTACCTTCAATCACATCAAGCTCACGATAAAGTTTGGCCCTCAACTCCTTGGCTAAGATGGCCATGCTCACAAACTTATCATCCGATTTTTTTCAACCTAAGTGAATTATACTTCCTTATCCAGTTGAACTGTAATTCCTCCAAGCACTTGGCAGCTAGCTCCTCCTCCAACAATGAAATGGCTTGGTTAGCATTTCACTCAGCCTCCAAAACTTAGTCCAACTTAACCTTAGTCCTTGCCAACAAGAACCACTCAAAGGCCAGAGTAGCCATTAACTCTTTCACCTTAGCCTTCATCGCAAAAATCTCCATGCCTTTCCTAAGGGAGCACTCACCAAGGTTGGTGTAGGAGGCTTCCCAATTCCAGCGCTGCCTCTCCACAATGGCTTGAGAAATAGACAGGAGTTCCCCTTCCATAAAGCTTGGAAAGCTTCCACCTTCTCCTCCAAGGCAGTACTAGCACTAGGCGATTCATCCCGCCAGAAAAGGATAAGCCTTGCACAACAATTAACAACATTAGCCCTGACAAATAGGGATGGGCAGCGGGGCCTTGCACCCCGTGCCCTGCCCCTGTCTACCCCGCCCTTTCATGGTTGGAGTGGGCATCCGTGCCGCAGATGTGGGGGGTGGAGGGCCCAACTCGCTTATATATATTAATATATATAAATTATTATATATGTACTTATATATAAAAAAAACCTCTAGGCATGAAACGACGTCGTTAAGACCCCCCTCCCCTGCGACTCCCTTAGTCCCTTCTCTCTCTCTCGTCATCCAACCGTCGTTGTCGTCATTCCCATTAAGCCGTCAGTCTGCATCTCCGTCTCTGAAGGTAAGATTTGCTCTCCAATTTCACAGATTTTATTTTTTGTTGAGTTATGGAATGTAGATTGGAGGAAGGATGGGGTTTAATCGGAGATGGAGGATGAGATTGTGTTTGTGAATTGTATGCTATGCAGACTCAATTGTGCATATGTTTTGATGATTGATGTGTGTTAATTTTTGTTGGTTTGTGACAGTGATTTTTGTGGTTTTGTAATGTGTTTTGATGATTGAATACGTGATACTATTTCTGTAACAGTGATTTTGTAAGTTTCAAAATTCGGATTGGAACCCTAAATTAATTTAGGGTACCAATCCGAAACCTTAAATTAATTTAGGAATTTCGATCTTCGAAACTCCTAAGTTAAAGGACTAGCTTTTTTGAAAAATAAGAAAAAAGGATTATGCTGTGTATTTTTTTCTAGGCATCAAGGATCTATCTTAGGCAGGTTTGGAGGTGAGACAAAACACAAAATTCTTATCTCATCTCATCTCATCATTACACATTTTTCAAATCTCCATACAAAATATAATTAATAATTCAACTTTTTCAAATCCCAAAACAATAATAATACCCCAAACTAATATTTTAAACTTTAAGACGAAATCAAGAATTCTCATCTCACCCTCCAAACCTACCATAATCTTGGAGGTTCTCGTTTTCCTATCAATCGCCTTTTTGTTGGGGCTTGCGACAAAGTGCTCTAGCTCCCCACCCCTCCACATTCCTTTTATATGGTTCCTTTAAATCAGTCCTCAATGCTTTGACTTCACGTCTTATGGTAACATTAACCCAATCCAATATTTGTAAATTGGGGATATAAATAATCTTATTGGGCCTAAATTAAGTTTAATAGACCAATTTTAAATAAGCTAATGGGCTATTATTTATTTAGGTTTGTGTCATGTTGAGTCTAAATTAGACCTTATATTATTTATTTAATTAAATTTGAAAATATTATCAAAATATTTTATTTTAACATATATTACTATTATAAATTTTATCAAATATTGTGTAATTTTAATCGGGGTTATTATTATTATTATTAATTTTAATTTGTATGACCGAACTACCTTGAAACGTGAAACTGTAGCAGCAAACTGGCAGTTTGGATTGAGAGAAAAGTTGAGATGATTTGTGAATAATAAAATAAGATATTTTATTAATATTATTATTATTTTAAGATTTGAAAAGGTTGAATTATTTATTATATTTTGTGTGGGAATTTAGAAAGATTTTTTTGAGATTTGAAAAAATTAAATTGTTTATTATATTTTGGTGTGGGAATTTGGGAAGATTCTTTTGGGATTTGAAAAAAAAAATATTATATTTTGTGTAGTAATTTTGAAAAGTTGTAATGATGAAGATGAGATGAGTTGGGATGAATTGATGAGAGTTTTGAACCAAATAGCCTAAATCGAGTTTAGTCCACGTCGCATGTCCTTCCCCATGGACATATCATATTTCAATAAATCTTTCCAACTTTCCAACACTCCACACTCCATCTTTTTAAAATTTTTTTTTTAATTTTTTTTATTAAATAATTTTTATATGAATAGTAAATAAAATATTTGAAATATTAAAAATAAATAAATAATTTTTTTTTTTAAAAAATATTAAAAAATATGGAGTGTGGAGTGTGGATGAATAGTAGGAGATTGTGTAACAAAACCCTTTTACAAAAGGGTAGAAATTCTTATTTTAATTACAATTATATCCTAGTGTGATCGCAGACTTTTCATCTTGCTTTTTGACCTTTTGTGATTTCATAAGCACTTTCTTTTGTTTAGAGTTCCAGAAATGCACCCACACCTTAAAGACTTTTACACAATTGCCTTTTAATACTTTGCCATATAGCTTTACCATACAGTATATTGAAGATTATTTTTAGTGTTATTACGTTGCTGTCCTTGAGATGTAAGCCATGGCAAATTATGTCTTGGAATTTGGCCATACTTGATTTTTAATTGGACTTATGCTTTGAGTTAGTCTTGTTTGGGTGCTAAGAGTATTTCAACTACTCTCAAACACCTTTATTATTATTTTTTATTTTATTATTACTTTTTATCTATTTTTTTATTATTCATTACTTTTCACCTACTTTTTACTATTATTCAATATTCTATTATTATTTTTTCATTACTTTTTTACTAATTTAGTAAGCATTAAATTATTATTAAACTATAATAATAGTTTACAAGAATTTTAATATTAAGTATTATTAAGTCTATTTTATGAACAAAATATTTCCACCGTTATTTTATAGATGTAGATAAAAATATATTCCTTACTAGATTATATTTGAAAGACTAGATATGATATTATTGTTTAAATAGTTATATTATATTAGTAGTTATTAATTTTTATATATAACTAAATATTTTATTAGATTAAACTCCCTAGTATGTATTTAATTCAGTTGAATATTCGACACGTTTTCCAGAAGCTTTAGTAATGATTCGTACTTTGTATAGTTGTTGAGCTACGAAGTGAAATCTAGGAAGCAACGCAAAGATATAAGTAATTTAATCACAAATTAGGATCATCACATGTCAGTTTAGATAAATTTTTATTAAAGTCAATTCTTGATAACCTCTTTTTATGTACCTCGTATGTCATGAGTTATGCAAGCATAACATTCATCATAGTTCATGACCATGTTAAATTCTGCATCACGTTTAATTTAACATTTTATAATTATGTATGTATTATGCATATTATGCACCTCACATTGCATAAGGATACGTAAGCTTTTTATGATCAAGTTACATAAACTTTCTTATTATTAAGTGTAAGATAAAATAAGTTTTATAAGATGACTATTTAGATGCATGGTACCGATGCGATTTTATGGATAGACGTGCAAGTCACAAATCTAAGTGTGGTCCACCATAGTATGCTAGAATACTAATAGCGGTTCCCTTTGTGGTCATAGAATGTTGGACCGGTGCACAATTTAGCACACAACGTCAAGTGTGTTGGCTAGTAAGATAAGTATGATAAGTCAGATAATTTAAAATGAGTTATGCATGACATGAGAACATGTATGAATGATCATGAATTTTAATTCTCAACATGAAATATTTTATGCAAATATTTTATGTTTATTATGTTTACATTGTAATGAGTTTCTTACTGAGTCTTCGACTCATTTTAATTTTATTTCATGTTTTTAATCACTCAGGTGAGGATGATGAACACGAGCAGGCAAACCATGATTAGATGGAGCAGTTGATAAATTCTAGACTTCTTAGGATAAATAAATTTTTTTATGACATAAATTTTATTCAGATGTTCTTTTCATTTTATTTGGAGACTTGTTTTTATTAATTCATTCTTTTATGAAATAAATGTTTATTTTTATTAAAGATGAGATCTCTTGCCGGGTTATATTTTATGAAAAATACGTGACATTCTAGCCCTAGGTAAGGGAGTATTACAGGTAGGCACAATAGCTTCCAAACCTTTGCACGCCAATGCTTGCGCTTCAGATGTTCCTCCTCCGCCTTGCACATTCATGCTAGTATGCACAGCTCTCGCGCTTCAAGTGAAAGTGTGGGAACCCTTTTCTCGCCTTTGCCCATCCCGCCTGCCATTTCTTCCCCTTTCCTTTGTTTGCTAGTAGCTCTCTAGTCCCATTGCCCTTCTCCCAGTTTTCTTTGCGTTGTCCACCTTTGCCTTTTATGGACCAGTTGATGCTTTTAACATATCTTCAATATTGACAAAGTCATCTGTTCGATCCATAAACTCTTACAATATAGTTTGAGTTTTGCATGCTAACTCTGACATGAAGGGACTCTTAGGCCATATGATGCCCAAAAGGACAACCAATTTATGTTCTCACCATGAGTGTCAGTTGTTAGACATTCTTTGTTGAATTAGGCCATATACTTCTTCAAGGGCTTGTTTTCTCACTGCTTCATGTTGAGGAGGTAAGAGGTCGGTTGTCTCCTTCCCCTACTAGTCATGAGTTGCTTGAGGAACTACTGACCAAGCTCGCGATTGAATCGGTTTGCAGACTCCCAAACCACCCTTTGGCCATGCCCTTTAGAGCACTAGTAGTGGGCTCAATAAAGTTTGGCTAAAATTTAGCTAGAAAATTCACTTTTACAAATTTAGCTAGTCACTTTGCAACAACATCAAATAATAGGCTCAACAAATCTATCACCATTCTATTAAAATATTGATTTTGATGTTTCTTTTCTTTTAATTTTAATTGTAATTTAAATATTTATTCATTATTAAAATGTTTCATATTAATTTTTTAACGTTCATATTATTTAAACGGATAAAAAATTTTCACCCCTTTTTTTGTATAACGGTCATATTTTTTTAATTGATATTTTTTTCAATAGTCATATATTTTCAAGTATAGTACAGATGCAAATTAAGTAAATAGCTACACAAAGGATTAAATATGTTTAAGAAATAGAAACTAAGAAATGCAGTAGATAAGATTATAGGAATCAAAAAGCAAGAGGAAGTGAGAATTTTTTATGCCAAAATAATATTTAGCTAGCAATTGGGGCTCAACAAATTTAGCTAGTGAAATTGATAAAAGCTAAAATTACTGTAGCTTTGTTGAGTCCACTACAACCTCTTTTTATGCTTCTTAGTCAAATATTGGCGAAATTTTAACTTTGTTGAGCCCACTACTAGTGCTCTTAGGTTATCATGCTATTTCTCTTGGGAATCCGTGTAAGATCATATGAGATTTTTTTTTTTGACATCAAGATCATATGAGATTTGAAAGTCTGTAGGTGCTCCACTCGTATCTTAGACCCATCGCAAAAGTTCTTTGTGAGGGAACACATCGGAGGGAATCGCAATATCGGAAATGTCCACATTATGCTTAGGTAAGACATTTATTTCTAAGAATCCATGGTGACATAGAACATTTCTATTTATTTCTCTCTTTAATAATGATTATCATATCTTGAGCATAAAAGGGCTATTTACATAGACTATGTTTTTATTTTTTTATTCTTTACCTGCAGTGACACGGTTTCATATTTTTTTTATATTTTTTATTATAAAAAATAAATCTACAAATTAACATAATTTTATATGATATATTATATTTCTTTTATAATAAAAATAATTTTATAGTATAACGAATGGCATCGAATCATGTTAGCATGAAGATTTATTTTTGTGAAAAATATGAAACATTTCTCATTATCAAATTAAACCGCTAAACTAAAAAATTACTTTTAGTACGGCTAATATTTGCAAGATACTACAGATTGAGAAATAGCACACTTCCTTTCCCGATCAAGGGAGGGTCAGATTGGAAAGAGACCTTAATAGGTAGTTTTCCGTATGAAATTCATGTAATCGAAATCAAAATCTGTACTTTACGCTCCAATTGGGACAGCTAGAGAGCAACCCGAGGTTCAGAAGCCTTCTCCTCTTTATATCCAACCCACAAAAAATCTCATTCTCTTCAAATGTTCTTATTTTTCATAGATATCCATTTGTTTTTTCACTAATTGAGGTACCCAATTCTTGCCGATCCAGATTGGTCCGTGCAAGAGCTGTATCCGGGTTGTTGAGTGCAGGTAAAATGCCGATAATCCACATACAGATCTCTCTGAATTAGAACCGTGACTGCTGTTTACTTTGTTTTTTCTGCCTTTATACTTTGTTTGGTTGTGGAGAAATGGAACGATTCATGTGTTTTGTGGTTTTCTGATTAATGTAAGTTTGTAAACCTGAAGTACTAGTCAGAGAGAGAGAGATTTTAAACCTTAAGTAATGCAAATAGTTGATTTGCTTTGATAAGCTGAGCTTTTAGATTCTATGGCCTCGATTGAGAATTCAACATGAAAGAATTTCAAGTTGCTTCCTTTCCTTTATTTCCTTCTGCCTTTTCAGTTAAGCATTTTTGTCACTCCGCATGACTTTCCTTGTCTGTGGGGTTTATTGTTGTTATAATTCTTTATTATTTAAAATTTTTTTCTCTCTGCATTTAAATGTATTTTTCTTTGTTAGGCTTTGATTTTGTGATTTCAAGTCTTGACGTGGAGAAAACCCATAAATTTTTAACTGGGAAAGTTCGACATTGGTGTTTTCGACCCATGAGAATCTTTGTAATTTTGAATGGAAATGATGGCTGAAGATAATTGCGATTGAAAGTCGGGATTGAAACTTTTGAAAATGAGTCGATCTCCTTCATTTACAGTGAAGACAGAACTTAGTCCAAAACTCAATCCTGAATCTCTGCAGCAATGGGTTGTGGCCTTTTGTATTATCAGATTTGATCTTGAGCAGGGTCAGCTTATTGAAGAGTGTTACCCACCTGACTGTCTTACACAAGATGAGGAACTTGAAATTGCTCTTAGTTCATTCCCGGATTCTGTTTCCCAGCACCAGAATCGCTCAAGTATTCACGACTGTATCTTCTTTTTCCGGTTTCGAAGAAGGGGTGATTCTCAGTTGGTTAATGTCTCTTCCTCCGAGATCACAGAAGTTGATAAGGAGCTATCTCCAAAGAACATGGACATAAGAAATCTCAGAAGATCCAGTATGAGAAATAACAATAAAGCTTCAAGATACATGTATGGTTATGTTTTTAATAGACAGAGACATGATGAGAGGCTAAAGCGAGGTGGGGAACAGAAGTCTGTGGTAATTTTGTCTCTCAGTCCTTACTCCAGTGTGTTTAAACCCTTGTTACAAATCATGGGTCCATTGTATTTTGATATTGGAAGGAAAGCTCTTGAGCATATCGCTGCTTATGTTTCAATGTGGCCTGCTCCTGTACCAGGTCAGCTAATGGAGCTTCCAATAGGGAATGCCATGCTTAAAGTGAGCTTGCCACCTGCTCATAGCTTGCCCTTGAAAAGTGGAATGTTGTTTGAAGAGTCTGTTTCCTTTATGGCTCCTTTACTTCCTAATAACCAGTCAGTACCCCAGGGTCTTTTCCATGATTCCGATATTTTTGGTACATTTCGGGGGCTTCTATTGCAGCTTTGGGTGTTGTGGGAGTTGTTACTCATCGGTGAGCCTATTCTCATCATTGCGCCAACGCCTCCCCAATGTTGTGAGGCTGTAGCCAGTCTTGTGAGTTTGGTTGCACCACTACTATATAGTGTTGATTTTAGGCCTTATTTTACCATCCATGATCCTGTATTTGCGCACTTGAACTCACTTCAAGAAGGAGACATCTTTCCTCCAATGGTTTTGGGTGTGACAAACCTCTTTTTCCTTAAAGCTCTTCGTAACATCCCCCACATTGTTTCAGTTGGAAGCCCTGCTACCAACTCAAACCAGCCTAATCTTGCAGCAAGGTCTTCTAGTGGCAAAATTTCTGTTAGATCCCAAGCATTTGGTCTTCAACAGCTTTCCTTGAAGCAGTTTTCTCCTTCAAATTTGTTAAGTGCTGTGAAGTTGAGAAGAGATGGTCCTCTTTGTCTTATGACGGAACATAAGGAAGCCATTTGGAGCACTTATGCTGCAACAACGAAGCCGGACACTTCTATCTTGAATAGGCTTATAGATGCTGGCATGTCACCTAGGGTTGAGGAGTCAATGTCACTAGTTAACAATGAGATATTGCGGCGGCATTTCTTGGAACTCACTACAAACTTTTTGGCCCCTTTCGGTCCATATTTTAGGAGTAAGACACCTTCAGAAGGCTCTTCTCCATTTGTTGATCCTCCCCCCCTCTCTCCATTTAATGCTGATGAATTTCTTGCAAGTTTGTCTGCAAGGGGTCCAGGGAAGTTCTTGTCGAAGAGAATGAAGTCTAATTGGATGGATTTATACAGGTAATTATTATTAACCACAACTACATTGTTTGCTACCTGTCTCCCTCCCCAATCTTTCTTATGTGTTGTTATCAACACATATGGCATTATTAAGTGATTCTTTTGTGCCTCTAGTTGGTTACTTTTGTCAATTTAATCTATTAATTTCAATTTTTTTTTACGATTGAGATGCTTTATATTTCTGTCAGGCGTTTTTTGAAAGGTTCCAACTTCATGCCATGGTTTCAAAGAAGGCGTGCTGTTGCTGAACAAGAACAACATAAACTGTGGAAACAGGCAAGGATGAAGACCGACATACAACAGTTCATATCTAAAATGTCTGAGTTGGAAATTGTAGACTCATTTAATGCTATTGAAAGACATCTTCTTGAAGAACTACAGGTACTTCCCCCTCATAGATAATATTCTATATTCTGCTTCTTGTTCCTTTATATTTTCCAGACTTGGAGTAAATCATGATGTCTCTGCAAACCCTTAAATCGGCATTTGCAGCTTTCAAGTGAGCACCTTTATGTTAAAAAATTACATTCTATGAGCTCCGAATCATAATAAGGGAGCAGTGATCTTTTCATGGGAGTGGTAGAAGAACGCGGATCAAGTGTTTGTTGTTACTGCAGTGAGGATTAAGATCTGAAAGACGATTTATTAATTAATGGTATAGCGACTAGTTTCTCAACTTGTCATCCTAGTAATTGTATGATTAAAGTGGAAGTAGATAATAATGTTGGGCTAAGGAGGAGTCGATGCATTTGCTCTGAATTTCAAAGTATCAGTGAATGCCAAGTCAACTTGTGATGCTATCAATCTTTCTCCTTCAAGCTTCCAACTTGTGATGCCTATAAACATGGCATTTTTTAAAGATGGTAATAAAGAATAAATAACTAAAAGATGGGAGAGAGGTGGTAGGTAAATTTGATTCTCAAGCAATGGTCTTGAGTGGAAAGCAACCAGAAAAAGAAAAAAGGGGACTGGGAGAGAGAATGAGTGGTCAGAGGAAGGGGTGAATTTATATATATTCACTGCTTAACTCAGTCATTATGCCTCTTGTCTGCATGAATTTATAAGTGGAAGGAGTATGTGTGTGTATTTATGTACATATACATAGACACACCCCGTAGCTCCCTTAGCTCCTCAAACATCCTTTTGGTTCTAGTTTGTTGAAATCTGAACCCCAATTACCAATCTCAAGTTGAAAACCTCGGTTTGGGTTGGATAGTAATTTGTACAAACCCTAGCTTGCATCAGGTTCATGAGCATTTGTGGATCTAGGGTTGGAATTTTAGGGAAATAAGGTTATGGTTCAAAGAATGACTTGGATTCAAAGTTAATGGAGAATACTAGCAAAACCGCTATTCTTGAAGAAAACTCTTATATGGAAGCTATTTGGTACAAGAAGTATGTGGGTTTTGATAACTAAGGAAAAGGGCTTGATTTGGGGGTATAAAGAAGGAAAAGGTGAAGATGACTTTAGACATGCATGCTTTCAATATTAACAAAACTAGCTTCGCACCCTTGCATTACACGGGTAAAATTGTTAATTATCAATTCTATTCTTTTCTTTTTATCAGTCTATTCTATTTTTTTAAAATGTTTATAACTTGATTGTGAAAGTTGTTTGAATGTGGCCTTCAATTACTAATTGGTGGAGATCTCTTGGCGCCACAAATCTAGAGCATTGTGGTTCAAAGAAGGCGATCGAAGTACAAAGTTCTTCCATAGAGTAGTCAATTCTCATAGGAGAACTAATACTATTGAAATGCTGAATATAAACGGCGTGGCTAATATAGAAACTCCTGTGATTCGAGAGCATGTTGCTGATTTTTTCAAACACTTACTGAACAGGTGGGATGGCAGCCAAAGCTTGATGGACTAGCTTTTGAGTCCATATATCCACAATGTTTCGTGGTTGGACAGACCCTTTGAGGAGGTGGAGGTTCATGGTGTGGTGAGGAAAATGGTTAAAGGTAAAACACCTGGTCCTGATGGTTTCTCTATGGGATTTTTCCAAACATGTTGGGATGTGGTGAAGGAGGATTAATGAAGGTGTTTCAAGAAATTTTTCGGTTGGAAAATTTGAAAAAAGCCTAAATGTCATTTTTATTGCATTTATCCCTAAGAAGCTTGGGGCAACGAAAGTGAAAGATTATCGACACATTAGCCTTGTAAATGGGGTGTATAAGATCATATCCAAGGTGCTTGCAAATCGTTTAGGGAGGTTTTGGGAAAGATCATTTCGAAACCCAAAATGCTTTGTAAGGGTTAGGCAAATTCTGGACTTAGTTATCATTGCCAATGAATGCCTAGATAGTAGATTAAAATCTGGCAATAAGGGGATCTTCTGTAAATTAGATATGAAAAAAGCTTATGATCATGTGAATTGGGAGTTCTTAATTTACTTGCTTGGGAGGTGTGGATTTGGGGAGAGATGGTGTTCGTGGATCAGATGGTGCATCTCAACGGTGAAGTTTTTAGTGTTAGTAAATGGCAGTCTAGTTGGCTTCTTTAACAGCTCGCGAGGCCTAAGACAAGGGGATCCTGTCTCCACTTTTATTTGTTGTAGTTATGGAGGCGCTTAGCAGAATGATCTCGGTCTTGATTAATAGTGGTTTTGTGACTGGTTTCTTGGTTGGTGACCCCAATAGGGGTACTCTTAACATTTCTCACTTATTGTTTGCAGATGATACATTGATTTTTGTGAGGCAGAACAAAACCAGATGCAGGCATTGAGGGCTCTCTTACTTTGTTTTGAAGCTACATCTGGTTTGAAAGTAAACTTAGACAAATCAAAGTTGGTGCCAGTTGGTAATGTTCGCAACATCCAACAATTGGCTAATGCTCTTGGATGTAAGATTTCCTCTCTTCCCATAAGTTACCTTGGTCTTCTATTGGGGGCAACATCATGGGCTAAATCGATTTGGGATACAGTGATTGAGAAGATTGAATGTAGATTAGCTGGTTGGGAGAGATTGTACTTGTCGAAAGGTGGCCAGATCACCTTAATCAAAAGCACTCTGTCTAATTTACCAACGTATTTCTTATCACTATTCCCAATTCCTACAAGTGTGGTGACTCAGATTGAGAAATTGCATCGAGATTTTCTTTGGAGTGGTATGGGGGATGAATCCAAATTCCACCTGGTCAAGTGGGATAAGGTATGCTCTCCTATTTCTTCTGGTGGGTTGGGAATCAGAAATCTGTGGATATTTAATACGGCTTTATTTGGGAAATGGTTGTGGAGATACACCATGGAACCGTATGGAAGTCGGTGATTGACCTTAAATATGGAGGTATGTTTTTTTTTGGGGGGGGGGGGGGAACTAGAGAGATGAGTGGGCCTTATGGAGTGGGAGTTTGGAAGCATATTCAACGAGGGTGGGGGTTTGTTACCCGTCACACTTGACGTATATTGGGAGATGGTTCTAGAATTGAATTTTGGAGCGACCTATGGTGTGGTGATAACGTCCTTAAAGATTCATTCCCTTCAGTTTTTCAGGATGGCTTGTGAAAAAGAAGCTTCAGTGGTTGATGTTATGGTGATATCTGGAGATCAAGTCCAGTGGAATGTGAACTTTAGTAGGGCTGCCCAAGATTCGGAAATTTATAGCTTTGATGATTGTTTTCGTCTTCTATACTCCATGAGACCAAACTTTCAAGGAGCTGACAGGTTGTGGTGGATACCCACAGGTAAAGGCATATTCTCGGTTTGCTCTTTCTATAAGTTTCTCACACAATTGCAAGACAATCAATTCCCATGGAAGAGGATTTGGTGAAATAGGGCGCCTCCTAAAGCGGCTTTATTTATTTGGTCAGCTTTTTTGGGTAGGATTTTGATGATGGACAACTTACGGAAACAGGGGGTGATCATATTAGACTAGTGCTGTATATGCAGGAAAAGTAGTGAGACTGTGGATCATCTTCTACTGCATTGCGAGGTTGCTAGAGTGCTATGGTAGGATGTGTTCTGCAGGTTAGAGCTAGGTTGGGCCATGCCCGCCACAGTGGTTGAGTTCTTGGCTGGTTGGACAAATCTAGGAGGGGCTCTGCAAATCACAGCTATGTGGAAAATGGTGCCTATTTGCATCCTGTGGTGCTTATCGCAGGAGTGAAATGACTGGACGTTTGAAAACAAAGAACGCTCTATAGAGGAACTTAGATCACTTTTTGTTAGAACATTATTTTTATGGGCTGTAGCTGTAGATTTGAATGGCCTTGGCCTTCATGACTTCCTTGTTTCTTTTTCTTCTTCTTAGATAGGCGTTAACTCGTGTATACCTTCTTGTGTACTTGGGCTAAGCTTATTGTTATTACTACAATTGTTATAAAAAAAAAACGATGTAACAAAAAGAGGATGAATTGTTATATAGGAAAGAAGACAAAATGTTCCAGATCTTTAAAATTCCAAATTGTCTAATTATTGGCATGACCTTGCAAATCATTTTAAATTTAAATGACCAAATTTATTGTCATTTAACACAAGAATGGATGATGTGGCTCAACAGGAACAAAGTTGTTCTCTCATAAATTATATATGTCAAAAATACTAATAATCCCATTAATCAAGTTCTTATTATAATTATGATGGAATATTAGCTATATAGACCCCATGACTAGTCTTCTAGGACTAGGATTAGGAATCCTAATTTGACTAGCAAGGAAATTTTCAGGAAAACCCATAAAGACTCTTAATACTATAAGAAATTATATAATAATCTTAAACAAACACAACTCACAAATTAATGACTTAGATTAAAAGCTATTTTAACCCTAGACTCAAGCTTCAAAACCTTATATAACTCATGTCAATCTGTTGTTATTTGTGAGCTCCACACAAGAAAGTTTTAAAGTGCTGAAACTGAAAATTACAGTAACTTGACTTTCCTTTACATGCCTGCATCATTATCCCCCTATTGGTAGAATCTTGGCCGGCCATGAGTAGAGCATAAGCACTATTTTCTGAAGCAAAATTTTTGATAACTCTGCAGCTGTATTTGGGAAAGGGCTTGGTTTGGGGATGTAAAGAAGAAGAAAAGGAGATAATATGCTGCTGTTCAGAAGTTATGTGAAAAGTGACGTGAATGGTAACAATTTTGCCTAAAGAAGATAGAAGAACAGTCTAGGAAAATGTCTTCAATGACATACAACACTCGTAATTACCTTAATCAGATTTAAATTTTGAATCTAATGAACAATATTTGAGTAGTCATTGAGTCTTACTTAAGCCACTCGGTCTAGTACTCTTAATTTGGCGCTAATAGAGACTTTTAGTACCAAATTTTAGAATAATCTACACCAAACATAATTGAGAAATTGTTCCCAAATTAACATTGTGTGCATGAATTTATGTGATTTAAGATGATGTCCTTGAGGATGAAGATGTGCATAATGCATGAATTTTGGTGATTGATCTATAGGAATTGGATGATCCTATTTGGTCCAATACCTAGTGGAAAACTTCTATGATCCTTTCATTATAGTATCTATAAAATGTCTTGGATAAGAAACCCCATGTATAGTAGTACAATGATTCACTCAGCCTTCAAAATCCTTCAAGCATTGCCTCAATACATTTTTGTTGTGAACTCTATACTGGAAAAGTTTCAAGTTGCCGAAGTAAACATTACAGCAGTTGACTTTTCTTTCACGGCTGTACCACTAGAAGTTGCTCTACCACTATTTTCTTAAATTAGGAAAGGTGAGTCTTTGAGATCAGGAGACGTTAGAAATTAGGCTGGCTGAAGTAACTTTTCAGTGTTAGACTGAACTCATTTGTTCCACATTTTAATAAATTCTACCCTGGTTTGAGAACACTTAGAGATAATATGTAGTCATTTTCTCTTTTGTTGCTTTTTGTGACCCAATCCCAAGAGTACTCAATGCAGTTTACTTGGCTTTCAATGTGGTAACAGTGCGTGTGAAATATGGCACACATGTAGCCATCTACTGCTGTAAAAACTACAAGAAGAGACTGGAGTTATTATTTTTTGATAAGTAAGAATTTTTTTATTAATCCACGTAATTAGGCATAGCCAAGGTACACAAGGAGTATACAAGAGATTAACCTAATTACAAGCTAAGCACTGTGAAAATCAGTATAAAAGTCATTAAAGCTAGTCCCATTCAATACAATGGTTGAAGCCCAAAGTAACAATATATATGATAGAAAAAGTCCCTAAACCCTCCCATTGATCGTTCCCTGTTGTCAAAGCAGTGGTCATTCCTTTCATTCCATATACACCACATTAAGCATAGTGGCACCATCTTCCAGACAGTGGCAATTTGACGATTACCTTGAATTCCTCTCCAGCATAACAATAAGTCAACCACCCTCCTAGGCATGACCCAGGCAATGCCAAGCCTAGAGAAGATTTCATCCCATAGAGCCTTAACTACACGAAGAGACGGGAGTTATTGAGGAAGTAAAAGAAATAGAATAAAGTTGAGTTGACTTCTGAGGAGTAGCTTAGAGAGAAGTTTGTATTATCCATTTTCGGGGATCTGGCTTATAATAATTGCTTTGAGAGTGTGCAGTGAATTTTTTTTTCTTACAGTTCCTACCAGTCTATGTAAACATCAATTGCATCTTCAATGTTCAAAATAAATAGCAGTCTCTATGGAACTTCTACACGTATAGATTGTGATACCCCATATGATAAGGATAAGGGTAGGTGGTATATAGGATCCCACATTGTTTGGGAATGAGAAGTTCTTGCTCTTTATAATGTTCCAATAGGGTTCCAATTGTATCATTGACTATTCCTTTTGGACTATAGGCCATGTGGTTAGGGCTTTCTATTGGGGCGTTATATAGATACTGTCAAATGGGTAGTAGTTTACAGTGTTTCTCCTTTGTACTAGAAATGATTGAGCTAGATATGCAAAGTTCCATATGTTACCGTAAATTTGTAATGTTATCAAGCAGCTATATAGTGAATGTGCCAGTAATTTTTATTGTTCAGTTCACATGAATATGTCAACTGTCTTTATTTTATCTTTTGCTTGTTTCTTTATTTCTCTCTCTCTTTATGTTTGGATCATTAGTAGTTATCAAAAAAAAAAAATGTTTGGATCATTAGTCTCAATATGCCTGGATAATCCATTTGGCTATGCAAAGAGAATTTTTCATAAAGGCAGAAGTACTACATTTTGCTGTATGTGAAATATACTTATATGTGGATTGGTTTTTCTTGTAATGAAGATATATGCTATGCCAGTACATTTACATTCCTGCCAAATGCAATCTTCACAGCTGCAGCAATCTGGAAGGGCCAGTGCAGACTCTGCATCATCTTGCCAGAAACTGAAAGGAGACCTACGGACAGTTTTCTCGGTGCTTCCCAAGGACATGCAGCAGCTTCTGCTTTTCAACCCACAAAGAGCAGCTCTTCTACAAGGAAGTTCTGAACTGACGAAACTTCCCGGTCGCCCATTGGTACAAGTTGGTGTGGTATCTTCCACTTCACCCAGATAATACTGGGAAATTGATTGACTAAGGTATGGATGGGCTTCTCATGCTGCCAAAGGACAGCAAGTGTGGTTATTTTGTAGCTTCATTATCAGACTGAAATTAGTTATCTTCTGTGCACAAATGATCTACAAGGTAAGATGAAAATCTACAAAGTCTAAATTCCTTATTAGATCATTGCTAACCACTAGTAATATCATTATTAGGGGTGGCAATATGTGACACGACCCGTTAACCCAATACGAACACGACACGATAAAAACGGATTAGGGTTTAGCCTTAACGGGTTCGGGTCAAAATGGGTTGACCCGTTAAGACACGATTGCTTAACGGGTTGATAACGGGTCAACCCGTTATGACCTATTAAGAAAGTTGAAATTACAATTATACCCTTATACCTAAAAATAAAATTATTGAAATTTTAATTTCGATATTTTTCTTCTTTAGAATTGTAATTTTGAACTTGTAATTAGTTTTATATTTTTTATAGATATTGTGATTTTAATATTTATATAAAATTATGCTAAACTTAATTAGGTCAAAGGGGTTAATTTCGGGTCTGTTCAAGCCATTTACATAAACGGGTCAAAACGGGTTGACACGACATGACCCGTTATGTTAACGAGTTGGGTTAGGGTTTGAAATTTTGACACGATAAGCTTAACGGGTCGGGTTAGGGTTGACCTATATAGTATAATATATATGTCTTGACACGACACGAATACGACCTGTTAACACGATTTGACACTCTTAATCATTATTTCAACTTTGTGGTCTCCAAACAAACAGATACACAAGAATCACGAAACTCTTCATTGAATCACCTTTTCCCAAGCACACTTGAGATAATTGGAACTCCACAAACAAATCTTATGGGGTTGGTTGGTTGGTTTTTTTTTTTGGTAATTTATTGGCACCTGTTATTCCGGAAACAAGTCCGGCTAATCTCGGGGGCATCTAGGCCGATGAGGAGTTCACTGCAAGTGCACCTCAAAAATTCTTGTGGGGTTGGTGTTTGCCACTTTAGTACAATAGCTTGCAGTAACCAGTGTTCAGCATGTGAAGGATTATGACAAATGAAACCCGTTTCCTATATGGGATACTTGATCTATACCTTTCATTGGTTCCTAGAATTCCTAGAAAAAGCAAACTCCAGCATGGCTACACTGCATTGTTTCGGTTGGTATGGTTTGTCATTAATCGAAATAGTGGCAGAAACAACATACCATTGAAACTTAATCAGATTTAAATTAATCAGTATATCCTCACTTGTATTCATAAACTTCAATCGCTTGAATCTCATTTCGTGTGTTCTCTTTTATATCTTCTTGAATCTCATTTTTCCTTTCTATAAAAAAAAGCCATTTTTATATGGAAATATTTATTTGCAAGCCTACTTATTGATACACCAGGTACTCTACGAATGTGAAAGCCTCTTTACTCCTATTTAGGGGAAGTTTGGATATAAAAAACATTTTTACTCATTTCATCTCATGAAAAATGCTATTTTGCCTACTTAACTTGCTCTCTCATTTTGACATCTCAAGTATTTTAATTTTTTATTTATTTTGTTTTACTTAATAGTTAAGGAAATAATTATTAGTGTATTGATATTTTTTTTATATATATTTTTTAGAAATGTTTTAAAATGATAAAAAAATATGAATAAAAAAATTGAAAAAAATAAAAAATGTGATTTTGGCCTAATGGTAAGTTGCAGCGGGCTATTTTGAGCGACAGATTAGCACCGCATTTCATCTCATATTATCTAATCATTACAATTTTTTCAAAATTTAAAACAATAATAATATTAAAAAAATAATATTTTAATAATATTTTATTCAACGTTCATTTCAATTTACTATCCAAACCTCTCCATCGCACATGAAGTGGTTGTTTGTAAATAACAAAACTCTTTCATATAACATGATTATTTTTGTATGGCAGACACCTTTAAGCTACAATTGTACTAGGATTCCATCCCCCTCATGAGAGAGAAGAAATGAATGAAGTTGTGAAAATAGGACCACTTGCAAAATCTTATCTCCACCATAAATCTTTAGATCTTTATTAATTGCATTGATGGCTGAACGCGACATTCTTTGATTGTTTCTAATGTTGAAATCTTTAGATATCTTAAAGAGTCTGTACCATTCTCTCAAATCCTGCATGGGTCCTTTCATTCTCCTTCTCCTTCTCTTTCTCCTTCTCCTCCCCTCCACAGAAATAGACTGCTGAATTGCAATTTCATTAAAAATAAACAAAGTTCAACAAAAGGTAAGACGGACTTATATTTTAAGAAAGTGATGGGGGTTGGCTTAAACAATTAAGCTATATTATCTCTCATTGACAATCCCTCTTAAAAGTTGGCAAATGAAACCTAAATATTTGGTATTTTTCTTTTTTTAAAAAGGAAGAAAAATCATCACCAATATCTGGCACTTGGGTTTGTTTCTGTATGAGCTGGTATGTGTTTACCCTTTTGAGTTAAAAGAACAGGTTTCGTCCTTAGTTACAAGACCTTTGCAAGTACCATCTAAGCATGACACCATATTATCAATGAAGGTATTATATTGGTGTGTATGCTAAATAAAAGATTATAATTTAGAGGCAAATTTGATTTGAAGATCTTTTATTTTTTATTTTTATATATATTTTTATATTTTAATAATAAGAGGAGAAAGGAGATACCCTCAACAATAGGCTAATACTTTTCTATTAGAACGCATAGAAACTATTTCAAGTGAAGTGCTATGGTTTAAAAATAAATTTATAAATTGACGTGTTTTAGGTTTAGTTTGGCTGTTGAAAATATCTTAGCCTTACTATTGTTTATTATTTTTTTATTATTTATTATTTATTTTTATTACTGTTTATTACTATTTAATATTCTATTATTATTTTTTCACTATTATTTACAGAATACATAAGAGTACTCCACTACATAAATAAAATTTTAATATAGTACGTTATTATTAAAATTATTTTTATTATAAAATAGATATAATATATAAAAACAAGTGAAATTATTTTTATGAAATTTGTATGTATACGGCATGACGAAGAGTGGTTCTCTTTCAAAACGAAAGGAAGGCTGTTATACACGAGGGAGGGCAAAGTGTGTGGGTGCATTTTAGCCAAAAGTAGAAATGGAGAATTGGCCACGTCTGAGAGAGAGAGAGCGCAATGCAAAAGCTGTGTCACTCCCCCATGTCCCCCGAGAGCGCGTTGTATCCACTAACCAGCCCTTTTTGTTAAGAGGAGTAATATATAAAATCTAATTTCTTCAAACCTATTTTATATATAAAAAAATTTATAATCTAACATTTCAAATCACATTATTTTGCAAAATAATATCTTGTTTTCTTTTATATTCAAAACTCATTTTAGTAAATATATACACACATTTTGTTTCTATACAATATAAAAAATCTAGCCTTTTACATTTTCTTTTAGTTACAAAGAGATTATAAAAAAATAAACTTACAAAGTAATTTGATGTAATACGTCAAATTGTAAAATTATTTTTATTATAAAATAGATATAACATATCATATGAAGTTATGTCAATTTATGAGATCTCTTTATGAACGTAGCACTTCTCTAAATTTCTGAAGGTTAAAACTATGATAAAATTATGAATATTTATCTTCTTTTTAAGGTTATGAATAGTTTTCTTTTTTGATAAAATTATGAATATTTTGAGGTTGATATTAATTGAGATTTTTTATACATCAGTAACTACTCACCTCCACACCTCACACTTGATATATTTTTTTATATAATGTGAGATAGTAAATAATAACTAATAAGAAGAATTATTCATATTAATTTTTTTATCATTTAGCTCCCTCATATGAGAAAGAAGGTTACTAGTAGAATGCTTAGGATGGGATTTCAAAGGCTTTTGGATTTTTGAGGGCGTGAAGGAAAATCATAGTAGAGGGAGCGTGGTTGAGGGCAGCATGTGATGATGGTCTTCTGAAAGATTCTCTATCTCCATGATTGGTAATGTCTCACCTCCAAGTGAAAACGATGGCAATTACAAGTTCATTTTTTTACACCAAAAGGAATGGAAAATTTCACTCTCTATTCTTCACTCAAGAGTTTTACAACTTTGTATAGTTTAGAACTAAAAAATTTATAATGATTAGGGAATGATTTTTTTTATATTTTTTTTGAAAAGTTGTGAAACTTGTAATGATTAGATAAAAAAGTTGAAGATTTGAAATTGAAAAGTATTTTATATTTGAGTGATGTTTAAAAATGAAATATCTGATAATATTTGATAACAGTTGTATTCCCAAGTGGGCCCTCAATCAAATTTAACCCTAAAAAATAAATGAAAAATAGGTAATAATATAGTCTAGTAATAATTTGAAAATAGAACGCATGAAATTCTGATAATTTAAGATTCAAAGTAAAAATTATATACTGAGTTTAACATGCAAAGTATATTTAATTAAAATACTAATTTTTTGTGAGATTGATATGACTGAACATGACAAATAACCCATACCTTCAATTCCAAAGTGGTCCTCTTAAATTGATAGTTTGATGCCTACCTCACTCCTTAGCCTACACACATTCCGTTCCACTTCCTACTATCCTACGCACCCTTCTTCGTCTCCTTTGGTTTTTGCTTTCCTCCAATTTCACAACCAAAGAACTGAGTCTCCAGAACACTTTTTTCCAGCTCCAAGTTGGACAGCTGCAAAGCCAAAACCATGTCAAGTGTAATAGTTTGGGGCAAAGAAGAAGAGAAAGCTTTTGAAAATGCCATTGCTATGCATTGGGTGGATGAGGACTCCAATGAGCATTGGGAGAAGATTGCTTCAATGGTCCCTAGCAAAAGCATGGATGAACTGAAGCAACACTACCAAATGCTAGTGGAAGATGTACGAGCAATAGAGGAAGGACATATACCTCTCCCCAACTATGTAGGACAGGAAGCAACATCTTCAAGCAAAGACAATCATGGCCTTTGTGGGGCTACTGATTCAAATAAGAGGTCAAATTGTGGCTATGGAAGTAAGTTTTCAGGATTGGGAAATGACTCCGCCGGGCATGGAGGGAAAGGAGGGTCGAGGTCGGAACAAGAACGACGAAAAGGGATTCCATGGACAGAAGAAGAGCATAGGTATTGTTCAATGACTTCGGATTCATGTTGAATTTAACAAACTCTGCAAACGTAGTGGTACTTGCAGTGTTATCTTTCCAATTGTTGAGGTTGGAGCTCGAGTTGAGTTAGATTTAAACCTATACTAATAGATCCTATACCTATATCTGACTTAAGAAAAATGATTGAAGTTGTGTAATTGGAAATGAGCTGTGTTCTTTTCGGAAAATCATATGTGAAATATGATAAAAAGAAACCATAATTCTCTATATAGACTTGATACTGACATACTTTTGGTTCTATAGGTTGTTTCTACTTGGCCTTGACAAGTTTGGCAAGGGGGATTGGAGGAGTATTTCAAGAAACTTTGTCATTTCCAGGACTCCCACACAAGTGGCTAGCCATGCCCAAAAGTACTTCATTCGCTTGAATTCGATGAATAGAGACAGGAGGAGATCTAGTATCCATGACATTACAAGCTTGAACAATGGAGATGTCACTTCTCATCAAGCACCAATTACTGGCCAACAGAACAACATGAATATGTCAAGTGCAGCCACCATAGGACCACCGGTGAAGCACAGGGCTCCGGCTCCAATGCATATGCCTGGTTTAGGCATGTATGGAACACCGGTTGGGCATCCAGTCGCTGCTCCACCAGGGCATATGGCGTCAGCTGTTGGGACTCCTGTCATGCTTCCTCCTGGACACCATCCCCATTCCCATCCTCCTCCCTACGTAGTCCCAGTTGCTTACCCAATGCCACCTCCACCAATGCACCAATAACATTCCTCCCTGTTGTAGTCAAAAGTTTTCCAGGCTTGCATACAGAGGAAGCGATTTATACAGGGAAATATCACATTGCATTGGTAAATCTATGAACAGATTACAACACTGTTGTATCAAGTTTTAACCGAAATATGCTTTGTAGATTATCACTACTCTATTAGTAGCCTTTATGTCATATATATATTAGGATAGAGATGTTTTGCTAGTCAAGGCCTCGTCACCATAATTTTAGCATCATGGCATCCTAATTTTAGAACCATGGCAGAGCTCAAAATTTTCGGAAAACAATCGTACGAGGGACAATTGTTCTGTATTCCATAAATACGAATAACTTTCATCACAAACTTCGCGCCAATAAAAAACTATGTTCAGAAAGAAATTATACAAAACATGAAATTCAGAATAGTTTTTTTTTTTTAATGCTCAAAACAGACAAGCAAAGTGTTTCTTTATCACCTCATCCAATTCCAGACCCTGGTGAGCGGGATCTAATTTTTCACAAGTACAACAAGCATTTAAATTGCACTAAACTCATGGGCAACCGGGGGGCTTTGTCCGGTGGTCCTGCTTCTGCCAAAAGCATAGATGGTCTCACTCAGTTTGGTTTTTCCCATTTACTGCTCTCTCAATGTAGAGGAAAGAGTTTTTCTGCCAACCATGATGGCAGAGATTTTGGAGTTAACCATGTTCGACAGGATAGATAATGGCACAAGTACGTTGGATTCCATCATTTTCCGTCCGTCTGAGTAAAAAGCGGTGGAAACAGGTGAAAAAAGCTCCCCGGACTGAGCCAGAACCCTAAATAGGGTTGCTCAAGCTCAACTCTAGGGAGGGAGGGAGGGAGAGAGTGATTGGGCATTAATTTGAGATTTGGCACTTGATATACATTGCATTAGCCAAAAAGAATGGGGGGTAGAGAATGAGAAGGAAATCTGTTTCCAAATTAAAGCCGCAAGTGCACATACAGTAACTTTAAACATCATGAACATGCAAGGGAGATGGTATCCAGAAACTAGCCGGTATATAGTGTTGCACAAATTACACGGAAAGGGGTGCATACATTTATGATCTACAAAAATCAATCAACAGCCCTTTGATTTTACATGGAGATGCCCATTTAGTAGATGATACAAAAAACTTTTCTGCCCCCATTTCCACCATAGCGGTGTGGCAGCTTGTCGCCTCTTTTTAATGCGTTTCTCTGCAGGAATAGGTAAGAGAGATCTAATTAGAAACTTTAAAATGGCCCATCCCCAAAAGTCTGAAACCAGCAAGACGATGAAAGAAACAAAAAGCAGGAAAAGTGAGAGGAACATAAAAGAAAAAGGTGCGACGGGAAAGTGTCGTCTTCCCATCGAGTTTATGTTCTTTAGCTGGAGGAAGAACTAAATTTGGACCATGGTCCATGACACTAGAATGCATTATGGGGAAGAGACAGATATCCTCACTCTTAGTTTTCATGCAGTACATCCCCCATTGTGACTGCAAATCTGAATATTTGGACCTCAGAGCAGGCCAGAAGTTCATTTGAATTTTAAGCACTTCCAGAACAGTTTGCACGCCAGCTTTGGAAGGTAAAAAATTTTCCGGATTGCACCCAGGACTTTCGCCCAGCAATACCTTTTTTTGAGGAACGCCAAGTCAGAAATACATCACATTAAATAAAATAATTGCTATAACAATGAAGTTGGTATTTCAGTAGTATAGCACCATAGAACAAATTGCCTCGAATTTTGCTATTATAAATCTCCTAAACACCTCACACCAATATCTGAATAAGTTTATTGTGAATGATAGATATTAAGCAGGTTGAACCCAGAGCAGGTGGTTCAATATTGATTAAATGAAAAGTTTGTACTGCTCACAGTCCTACAAAATTTGTGCAACTATGCTTTATACCCTCTTAACTTTATGTTAAGTTTCTATTTGGTCTCTTGACCTTACGAACTTCATTCTCTCTCTCTGTCTCTGTGTGAGATAAGTAGGAATTTCACAAAATCATCCCCAAGCTTGGAGGAATATTGCAGAATTAACCTTTATGAAATCTCTGTTACTACAAGTACATAAATGCACATGAGGTCACTCGTGATCACACATGTTCCCACTAAAACAGACATGAACCTCAGGTGTTTCTCACCAAGCCAGTTGCCATTTCCCATCTGAAGTGCCCCATGAGTCCTGCACATGATAAGCATGTCTATTGTGCTTATACACAGGAATCGTAAGGTTGGTCGTAAACATGTAAACATGTGAGGCTCGGATGAGGTCCCATAAATACATTCCATCTACCCATAGAGTAATGGATTGTTAACATTTGCAACAATCTGCAAAGTTAGCTGTTAACATCACTCTCAACCAAAGTTTGATGTTGTATAATGAAGTTAGGCCTCCTAACAAATATATAATGCATATTAACATGTTGGAAAAAATATTCACCTTAATCACAGCAGTAGCGGAAGACGATATTGAACGCAGATTATAGCTGCAAACAAATGCATCGGACAAGTTATTCAGATGAAACAGAGGGGAACTAATTGTAAAATTAAGTATCAAATAGTAGCAACAAACCCGCCCTCAAGAATAACAAGCAACTTTCCACCAGAAAGGATATTCAACATGTGTGTCATCTGTGCATAGCCTGCAGGAGTAACCTATATAAACAAAATTACTCTGCGATGTAAGAATGCAAAAAACAAAAGAAATTAACGTATCCCTGACAAACTCTGGAATGCTAAATCCAATTACAACAAAAAAAAAAACTGACAAAAAATCCATTCCTTAAGTTTTGTGCCAGAACTTTAAGAAGTGGATTTTTGTTTACTTCTCTTTTACCTATAAAAAAAAAAAACTTTAAGCGGTGAATTTTCTATCTTACAATAATTTAAAAAAATGCAAAATTTCTTAAATTCTTTACATGGCTTCTAGATATGCAGCACATTGCACAATTTCACTAGAAACACCAAAGAGAACCAAAAAGGTCCGGCCATAGTGCTTATTTAATTGAACAAGCAAAATGACGAGAAGGAAAAAGATTCACTCTGCCAACAAGAGAAATCCTTACATCACAGCATCCTAGGGGATCACCCCTTGCAGCATCAAACCCCGCTGATATGATAGTAAAATCGGGAGCAAAATCAGAAGCTGCAATAATTTGTCATTGGAAATCCATTAAATGGGTTTCAGCTAATAACCAAGTGCGGAAGATTGACTTGCCATGAGACACGACATGATCGCACATACTGAAAGACAAAATGCAAATATGCGAGTGCAACTGTATCAAGTGAAAACTCCACCTTCCACGAGAAAAATGAGAACTTAAAAAAAGCATAAACAAATATACAAGTCCTAGATAATTTCACTTATATATAAAAGGAGAAATACTGTAAGTGCAATTCAGCAATTATTTCAGTATTTTGCATCTTAATGGTCTGGGAGAGGAAGAAGAAGAAAATAGGAGATGACAACCTATAGGAAGCACAACATGCTGAAAGGCAAAAATATAATCATTGTCGCCAACGCCCCCACGACTCCATGGAATATTCACACAGTATCCTTCTGCCCCCATGGTACCAAACTGAAGAAATCAAGATATTATCAATGCGCATTAGTTTCTTCTTTACTGATAATATATATATATCTTTTTTTGTATAGGTAATCATAGAAATTATATTCATAGAAATAGGCAAAGCCCAGGTACACAGGAAGTATACATGAAGAAAATAATTGACAAAGTATATGTACAGGAAGTATATATATCAATGAGCATTAGCTATCTTACAAACACCAACCAAATAGCATAATAAAATAATGAATGAAGTACAATTGACAAGACATAAACATATTTACAGAGAAATGTAAAGCTTGTCAGGACAAAGACAACAGTGGATTAAAGGGCAAGCTAACAAACAAGTTGAGTTGCAGAGAAGAAAACAGTAGATATAAATATTTCAAACCAGATATGTACCTATCGTACAAAGGCAACAAAAATGAATTTCTCACAACATAAGAATGCTTAAGTACAAGTTGTTTAAAATGAGTCTGTATTAAGGGTTAGTCGATCTTGCTGAAATCAATCTGATGCAGGATAAAGGAGATTGAGTATGAACAAACAACCATGCACTAAGAAAAACCACGCTCACCACCCTTTGAAGCCTGCCAAATAAAAAGCAAAAACACTTGCCACTCTATATGAATCCATCAAGGATACAAAGCAAACAAGAAAACCTTATTCTAAAAAACCCAAAAGGCTAAAATTTTAAAAGTACTCAATGTTGTGTGTGCCTGGTGGCTACAATGCTTTCTTCTATATCAAGAACCAAAAGAAACCCTAAGTGAAATTACACAAAAGAAAAAAAAAACAAAATAAACAGATTCAAAGATACATTCACGTGGTGTTCTGGCGTTTTGTGGAAAGATATTAGAAATGATGTCCAAACAATGTGTCTTGGGAATTCCCAAGAGTGTCTATTGAATGGTAACTTGACAACTTATGTTCCAGATCCACATGCGTGCTTGTAATCTTTTGTTATGTAACCCCAATTACTACCAATGTTGTACTTCCCTAGTTGAAGAAGACTCAATCCTCAATCACAATCAGTTTTGGCTTCAATATTCCAGTCTATTAAATTCAAAAAATTCTATTCATCCCCTTTGTTGCCTCACAAGAATCAAGAAATATACCACTAGGTCACATACTTATAATGATGACCTTGGAGTATCATCATCCTTATAAGAAACTAAGCCCAATAACCTTGCATTTGTCAACTAGTTTTGACATTTCCACGTAAGGGAGATTTCATGAAGAATGAATTGCTACCATCTTTCTCCATAGGACCTAATTTTAATAATTGGCTTTAATCTCACTCTTGTGCTTCTTGAATTTTTTTCAAACCAAAATCTAAAACTCCCCATTATTGCATACTTATCATTTAAAAAAAGTCCTAAATTTCATTAAAATTCTTGGAGCAACCCAATCAACATATATATTTTAGTTGGTATTGACTAAATAAAGTCTCCTGTCAAATACTTCACATGCATCTCGATTTTAAACATTTTGCTAACTACAGAAGGAAGAACATACTCAGTGGAGGTTTATCATCGTAGAAGCAAACACAATAGAATGATAAAGAACATCTCAATCTACTGCATAATACTTTTTACTTAATCGTCCTCTAAAACCTCTTCAATAGTAAACTGATCTATAAACTCCTCCAGCTGCACTCACTCATCAAAGTTTGGAATATCTAATTTCATATCATAATCTATTTGTAAATTATTATTCCAGTGCGCATGATGACAACAAGAAGCCTCTCCACTCACATCAGAATGTGAATGTGATGGAACTTATAGACCTCTTCATGATCAATTTGATGTCTAATCCTCCAAATCATGACGCGAATCATCAGATTGCAAAGGCTCGTATCACTCAAGATGCTACACAAGTTCTTTCACTTGTCTTTTCAAAATCACCCATCTCGACATCTCCAAGGTCACATTTCAAGTTGCCCTTTCAACTTTCCAGCACATGGTGACCACAACCAACCATGGAACCAAAGCTCTGATGCCAAATATGATGCTAGGTAATAGAGAAATAGAAGGAATGCACAATAACACGTTCAGAAAACTAGGGACAATAGAGTGGTTGTACCAGCCAAAACTCATCTACGTATTATTGTAACACCTGCTGGGGCTGTCCCTTGCTCGGCTATTCTAACTTGCCTTACGGCATACTTATTAGATCCCTTGACTAATGGCAGAGGGGAAGTGCCACTTAGAGACTTTGAATCAGAAGGAAGGCAGTTGGGAAAGCCCTAAAGGTAATAAGGTCTTTGTTCATGTCAAGTGACTTAGCTTAGAGAAAGAAAACCTTCAGGACAGGTCTTGTTGTTCGTATGTCAAGGACTGGTAAAAGGACTGGTAAGGTTTTGTGCGTTGTATTGAATTAAACCACATGCTCCACTGCTTGTGCAGGCCCCCATCAACAGCTTTGAGTTTCGGTCACACCATTGTATAGGGATACCACAATTAGCTATATCATACGGTAACTTGCAGGAAGACCGTTCAAATGATCAGTTATATCATACAGTAACTTGACAACTTTTATTCTTATTCATTTATGCTCACAAAAGGCATTCTTTTTATTAAGTAATTAAACGTTTTATCTATAAACTCAAAAAGCATAGTCCAACAGGAAGTATACAAGAGGAACACCTAACTAGGAAAAGAGACAAGAAAATCATGAGGACTTAAAATCTATAGAGGCTGTCCAAAGGAGCAGAGTCTTGAAGAAAAATGTTTTGACCTTTAAGTTTCTTTCATTCATTTCCCTTCAGATACACCACATTAGGCATATAGGGACCATCTTCCATACAATCTCAATTTGTGGGTGGTCAAATAAAGCTCTCCAAATTGGCAAATAGGTCTACTATCTGTTTGGGCATAACCCAAGCCAACTCAACTCGGCCAGGGAAGTCATTCCATAAGGTGCTGGCAATCCCGCAATAAAGTAAGAGGTGCTCTGCTAATTCTCCATTCTTCCTGTGCATACAACACCGAGAATCTTCCCTAAAGATGATATCCATGCAAAAAAAGCTGCCCTCCAAGGCACCTTAGTACGCCAAATACTTCTACAAGGAAAGGAATTACTTTCGTGGTGTATAAGAACCTTACAGAGATTGAACAATGAACTTCCATTTCTTGGAAGGGGACCAAAAGAATCTGATCTGCATCACCCAGGCCTAATCTAGTAGAGTACAAGAGGTTGAAGAACTCTATGAAGGTGTTAATTTCATAGTCATGCGCTACTTTGATAGAGCTCACATTCCATTGTGCGGATCCATTGGAGAGCTTCAATAAATCAGCCATTGAAGCCTCTTGTACACACAATTCCATACGTCTCTGGGAAAACTTGCTTGAGAGCCCTGTCATCACACCGTAAGTCATGCCAAAATAAAATCCTTGAGCCCTGCTTGAGTTATGCCACTAGAAAAATCCCACCATTCTTTCCTAATAGTTTTCCAAAACCCTATCCCATATGGCCCATGTACCTCATCAGCAACAATCCCAAGTACAACTGAATTTCAAATTCACCATGACTTTCCACAAGCCCTCGCTCTCATGTTGGTAGCGCCAAAGCCATCTCCCTAGGAGGGCATGGTTAAACAAATTTTCAAAATCCCAAGCCCTCCTCAGACATTGGAGAGAACATCTTAGCCCCATTTACTAGGTGAAATTTGAACACTCCACCTAGCTTGCTCCATAAGAAATCCCGTAGTAACTTCTCTACATGATTGGTGTGAAAGTGGAAACAAGGATATCAAATATGTAGACATATAGACTTGGCCTTAAAAGAGACTCCAAATGGGAGGTCTAGATATTTCAATTATTTCATCATTATGACAACGCCATTATGGGCATCCGTCTACAAATGTAGGAAGTTCAAATTTCTTATCTGACATGGAAAAACTGTAGTAGATGTGCTACACATTACACGATTGTTCTAATTTACTTGAGAATACAAGACTAAATAATTTACAAAAATAGCATATAAATTCACAGTTCCCAACATATTCATAATCTATCTTATATCATATTCCCATAATGCATCTAATCTATCTAATACTTAGGATGGCAGCTTCTTGCTGCCATGTCAAATAACCAAGGCATTCATCAAAAGTACATTAAACTAGATATTCAAGTAAAAACAATTATTGTACTTATAATACTATGGATGTGAAGGAGTTGGGAAAATCAAGGAGCAAGCAGAGACAACAAGTCATGTATCTCAGTTTTTTCCTCTTCAACAAATAACATCACATCACCAGAAAATTGTGATAATCATCACCTAGCTGAGTTTGCTGGGAGAGTTAGTCCATTAAAAATGTAGAGCAATCAATTACCTCATGTGCAGCTCCAGTACCAGGATAGAACTTTCCTCCCTCATGTCTATGCAATGATATATACAAGACCTATAAATTCGGTCCAACTCATCAGCACCAAAAAGCAAAAAATAACTAACTAGGACAAGCAAGTTTGAATAAATCCAACAAAAAAAATTCAACGAAAGAATTTTAATTGAAATGGAAGGGGGCAATTAGTTGAGTGCATCCTTACAAACCCTATAATATATATATATATATATATATATATATATATATTATACCATTATAGCATAATTGAGACGTTTTATATTAAAAATGCATTAAAAAGCTTTTACAATATCAATGGGAACTTTTGCCAGCATAAAGCTCCAAAAAAGCTGTAACACAAAAGACAAAATTGGCTTACTCATTCCAACTACATAAGTGACATCGCTGAGAACTTACCACCTCCTCAAAGACTTAGGGCCCGTTTGGATACAGAGGTGATATGAAACCAATCTTATCTAATTTCAACTAATAATCTCATTACTATTCACAAACCATCTCATCTCAATATCCAAACGGGCCCTTAATCATTCAAAATGACTATTGCATTAAAGGGTTGGTGTGCATAGTGAAATGAAATTCGATTATCACAAAGCTCACCGATTTGTTCTGTTCAAATATCTCCTGTGTGCCATTCCCATGGTGAACATCCTATGGGAGCAGAAAATAGAAACCAGCATTAAGTTTAACAGCATAGCACTTAATGGATTCAACACTTAGTCAGAAAGTTAGGAAAAAAGAACAGCTATATGCAAAGTATTATTATGAAGAAACATACAAAACAAAGCATGAAATTTAGTAAAGAATACACATTACCCAATCAACAATAAGAATTTTCTTAGCCCCAGCAACCTGAGCTGCTAATGCAGCAACTGCCGCATTATTGTGGAGGCAAAACCCCATGGCCTGTCTTACACCGGCATGATGACCAGGAGGTCGAACCTGACTCAAAAAAATAATAAGATCAAAGAAAGCATAGAGTTTGCAAGAGTTCTCTGTTACTTCCATAAGCTTAAAACAGACAGTATTTAAGTACTAGATTGGTCATACCAGAGCAAAACCATTTTTGGCACGCCCAGAAAAAACTTCTGTAGCTAGATCAGCACACAAACCTGCTGCAAGCCTAGCAGCGTGTGCTGAATGCTGATTGGCATAGGTGTCAGGAGTGAAATAACTGCAATCATATAAAATTAATCAACAAAAAACCTAATCCCATGTCACAATCTATCAGCTTTAGTGTTTACAAAAGCTTGCTTAAGCACAAACGACTTCCACAATGACTCAAAATATATCTCCTTAAGAGCCTTCATGAGAGGAGCTTAGATTACTTTATGCTAGAAATTTATTTCCAAGGGCAAAAGCTATAGATTTCGATGGCCTTGATCTTCATGATTTTCTTGTTTCCATTCCTACTTCCTAAATAGGTGATATCTCTTGTATACCCTCTTGTGTACTTGGGCTATTCTTGTTATTATTTATACAATCAAATTTACTTATAAAAAAAAAACACATATCTCCTTAAATAATACTTAACTAGTTAGGATTCTATCATGTTTCATTTCACTTTTCTCTGCTGGGCCAGTAAAGAACAAGTTGAATCAGGAAAAACTTGCCAAGTACCAATATTGCAAACGGGTGGGTGTATGTCCAAACATGCAAACAAACGCACAACAACTAGAAGCAAAAGAGCATGAGAGAGAATTGAAATCCAGTGTATTAACATACCTGTATAGAATCTGTTCTGTAAGTTCAACAGTTTCGATATGCTCCAAGGAATGGACCTTTAATTCCAAAATGTAAAACCAGTGATTAAGAGTTATTACAATTTGTTTCATAGACAAAAATAATCTTCTATGTTTAGTTTTGGAAAAAACAAAAAACAGAATATAAATTGGCTGGTGAGTCTGCTTATTATTATTATTATTATTATTTCTTTTTTTTATTGTCACCAGGTGTCCAAGAACAACATCTCGACTAATCTCGGGGGTGCACAGGCCCTCAGCAAGGAGTTTCCCGCACCTTGGGTAATTCGAGGGAAAAATCCCTCAGTCCGATTGCCCTAGGAATTGTTTGCACCCAAGAGGATTCGAACCTTAGACCTGGAGGGAGCATACCACCAAGACCAAGGCCTTTACTACTTGAGCCAACCCCTAGGGGTTCTGCTTATTATTATTATTATCATGACAGCAGAAGAGAGGTCTTTCATGGTCAGCTCAAAGATAAAAGGTAGAGATTCCATTGTTTTGAATATGCCTTTTCTGTTAGCCCAACAAATTTCCACAGATATTTCAGATGAACACCCCTGATGCCATCCACAGAGATCCTATTGACTGTTGGGTAGTTAATAACTTCACTCTCACATGCCTCCAAGGTAATGGGTGCTTACTTACCATCTGAAGTTCTTCTTTTGTAATTTCTCTAGCTGGAATAGGATAACATCTTCCAGGAAATATACCTGCACAGGTTAACATTTGCCAATTGCTTGTCAGACTGATGATGGAGGGATTAACCAGTAGTAGAAAATTTACTCGCAGGCTGCCGGTAGGATGAAAATTTGATAAAATCAAAGTTCAAATAAATTAAAATCCCAAATTCATGGTAATTTGCAACACAGGTAAATACCGGCTGTAGCAAGGCTAGCAGCAATAGCTTGGAGACGATCTGGTCTTTCTGGATGTGGATGTGCCTTCATTTCAACCTACTCTAGCATAGCAAACACCCAAAAATAGAAAAAAAAAATGTAAAGCATTATATAAACAGCAATAAGAAATGTTCAACAATAAAATTTTACAATGATATGTGAGCTGAACTCACAGCAGAGAATCATGAAGTAAGGAAGCTGTAGAAGGAAGCTGAAGAAGTTTATTAATCCAAAGGTGCCCTAAACCCAAAGCTAAATGATTGTGGAGACAAGGAACTCATTTGAAACTGAGACCTTTTTCTTCCAAGCCAGTGTTATGACTAACTCAAGATGGAACATAACTGAATTCACTGCAGACATAGAGATACATGACTTATCTGGATTCAAATGTCCATGCCCAAATCTATAGCACCCTACTCTTTACACCCCATATTTTATCAATTACACAGTACTTGTTTTATCCTTACACTAATGTATGCATCAACCCAACAAAAGAAATAAAGAAATAGAACATCATTCGCCAGAAATAATCAAATATGCACAACATGATACAGCTTGCAATGTTGCATCTATTTCGTACACAAATCAACAATTCTTAGTCAAAAATTGCCTTTTCCACCGGCTTCAATTCAGGATGCAGTTTCATCTTTGACAAAAAGCGTGCAAGTCATAAGTAAAAGGCCAATTTAAATAATAGGGGCAGAGGGGCCAATTTCATACGTACGTTAGCACATAGATACATATAGCCTCTCTATTGCTTGGCACACGTTTATGTAAAAGAAAAACAGACAAGTCTTTTTTTTTTTTTTTATCAGTAAAGAAGAACTTTAAATGAGAAAAGTGGGCATAGTCTAAGTACAGAGGACATATACAAGGGCAACACCTATGCATGATTGTCTAGAGATACAAGGAAGTACAAGTCTTAAAATTATATCGTAGTAGCAGAAGTTGTAACTGTATACAAGAGTTACATATCAATAAAACCATCTCAGAAGAAAATTTTCCTTTCAAATACAAAAGTTTCCTACTTTGCCATAGTCATAAAACTTCTTTGCAGCATTGTAGTTATCATCTGGAAGAGAGAGTTTGTATGGTATTTATATTTTTTTGGCTATATATGCCACTTGTTTCACACCAGCATATGCACATCGCCTTTGACATATGAGAGTTAAAGAGCTTTGGTTATCTTTTTTTTACAAGTATAAATTTATTATTACCAATAGGCATAGCTAAGTATACTGGATGTATACAAGATAAAACTTCTTCTTTGCAGCATTGTAGTTATCATATGGAAGAGAGAGTTTGTATGGTATTTATATTTTTTTGGCTATATATACCACTTGTTTCACACAAGCATATGCACATCAACTTTGACATATGAGATTTCAAGAGCTTTGGTTATCTTTTTTTTTTATATAAGTAAAAATTTATTAATACCAATAGGCGTAGCCAAGTACACTGGATATATACAAAATGAAACACCTAGTTGGGGTGCAAAAAAGATACAAGGATCAATAAACCCAACAAAGCCCTAGTTCAACAACAAACCCATCTAGGAAAATGAACCTAACAATGCCCTAGCCCAAGCCCAAAAATGCACCTGCCCCAAACCACCACCCGTGCACCAATGCCTATCCCACCAAACCAGATTTTGCCCATATACCAAGCCACTGTAAATTCTCCAACACGCTGGTCCTACTAACAATATACACTTGGTTCTGTCTTCCCTCTGGTCCTCCCTCAACTTGAACTACCTCCCTTATCGTCATAGTTGATTGCCCAAGTAAGACACTTTAGCTATCTGCTCTTCTTAGAACTTGATTTTGTGCCAAGTACATGACCTGCTTCTATTGCAGTGAGTAGTGCTGTGAATTGGTCCTCAAATCCTTCACAGGCGAGCATACCA
Source organism: Cyclocarya paliurus (assembly GCA_029856935.1). NCBI lineage: Eukaryota > Viridiplantae > Streptophyta > Magnoliopsida > Fagales > Juglandaceae > Cyclocarya > Cyclocarya paliurus. Next base: position 28,753,163 of record CM056947.1, read on the forward strand.
CCAAGACCAAGCCTACAGTTCCACATACAATTCAATTTTACTTATGATTGCTTTGTTCTTAGAATTAACCAATCAAAACTAATAAATAAATGGCTTGGAGGGGTAGGCTCAACTGGTAAAGGCCTTGGTTTTGGTGATATGCTCTCTCCAAATGTAAGGTTCAAATCCTCTTCGGTGCAAACAATTTCTAGGGGTCATGGGGAGAACTTTCCCTTGAATTACCTGAGGTACACTGGGGAGAAACTCCTTGTCAAGGGCTTGTGCACTCTCGGAATTAGTCAGGACTTTGTTCTCAGACACCCAGTGCCAATAAAAAAAATTTAGGTCTCATTTGGACACTTGCAGTATCTCAAAATTCTGTGAATAATAGTTAAATGGTCTGTGAATAGTAGTGAAATTGTTTGAATTAAGATGTTTTATTGAGTTTTGAAAAATGAGAAAAAAATTGAATAAAAATATTATAAATTTAAAAACTAGTTTGAATATAACTTTTTAATATTATTTTTGTTTTGAAGTTTGAAATGTTATATTAATTTGTGTTTTGTTTTGAAGTTTGTAAAAGTTGTAATAATTAAGTAATGATTTGACAAAATAGTTGAAAATTTAAAATTGAAAAGTGTTTTGTGTTTGAGTGATTTTTGGGAAGGAAATTGTGAGAAGTTTTGAGAATTTTCCATCTCATCTCATTCACCAAGCGTACCCTTAGTAATTACATTCATCCATATGATATCCCATTCTGATAAGTGATAAGGGTAGGTGGTGTGGGATCCTACATTGTTTGGGAAAGAAAAGTTATTGCTTTTTATAATATCCCAATAGGGCTCCAATTGTATCATTGACAAGTCTTTTTGGAGTATAAGCTATGTGGCTTGAGCCTTCCATTAGGGCATTACAAATGGTATTAGAACCTATCCCAACCAGAAATGTGATAAGTGATAAAGGTAGGTAGTATATGAAATCCCACATTGCTTGGGAATGAGAAGTTCATGCTCTTTATAATAATTCAATGGGGCTCCAATTGTATCATTGACTAGTCCTTTTAGAATAAAGGTCATGTGGCTTGGGCTTTCTATTGGGGCGCTACAATCCATTGCATTCCGCTATTCCAATTACATACTGCATCCCTTATACTTCCTCATATTTATACCTATAAAAAAAATACTTCCTCAAATTTGTAAGAAAAGCTCATATGGTTCATTGGAATGAAGTATCCAAGGAGAAGGATTTGGATCTCGTTTTTCAACTTAAATGGCTTGAACAAATTATGAAAAGCACATGTTTTTCTATAGATGGATTTAAACCTTTTTTTTATAATTAATAAGAATTTCATTTCATAGCGCAAAGCCCCAATCTAAGTACAAAGGATGCATATAAGAAAGACACCAATCAAAAAAGTAAAAACGATATAAGAAAATCATGTAAATTGAACCCATTGAATTATGTATGGTCTATCCAGAAGAAAAAGAAGTATTGAAAATAAATCTTGAAGAGCTCTTCAAAAGGACCATCCACAATCTTCAAAACTTCTATTACTTTTTCCAAGTAAATGGACTATAATCGTGGGGAATAAAGGCATCAAAGAATGAACTAAAATTGAATATCACTTTTTTGGGAGGCCCAAATGTCTTCACCCCCACTTCTCAAACTAATGGACTAATAAAACCTATGTTCCACTGCACGAGATTACTAGAAATCACCTAATGATAAGTTACAAACTTACAAAAGCATCCTTTGCACAAGCAATACTATACACTTCCAAAAAAGCTTCATTTAGGAGGTTGTTTAAGCATTATTGTATGCAGATTTGAAATGATTAGGTGCAAGATGTAATTTCAAATTTATAACACCAGTCATTTTGTTATAGAAAAACCCTCAAAGATTTCAAGTGCATCATATAGTTTTATAAATTACTATAAGAAATTAGCAATTATGGTCTGAGTCCCTTGATTTTAAATCCTTAAAGTCAAATGTAACCCTAATTATTTCTATTTTATAATTGATAGAAAAAATACTTAGGCTCTATTTCTCTTAGTACAGACTGTAGATTAGACAAAACAAAACTTAAACCACGTTATAAATGATAATAAATAAAAAATTACTAAAATTGAAGCGACATGATATTTAATCTCTCTAAAAAATGCCAAGATGCGAACAAACACAAAAAGATGGAGAAATTCATTTTTGAGAAAACTTAATAAGTAAATGACATATTAGAAGCACAATACAACACAAATGATTGTGAGATCAAAACCATATGCACAAAGAAAAAAAAAGCTTTGTACAAGAGAAAACCTAAGCAACATAGAGAGGTTGAAGGAGATATGTAGAAAAGCAGCACCATACTTCTGAGTGTAGCAACATTCTCTCATCAAAACCTATTGCTGTAGAACTATTTGAGGTTGAAATTTGGGAGCCTGAGTCTACATAGACAAGGAGAAAATGATTATGGCCAAAACAAACAGTTCTGCAAGACAATAATGTCCTCAATTTCAGCTACAAGAATAACCGAGAGAAGAAACTAAGTTCTTTTTTTTATTTTTTTACCTTTTTTTATAGGTAAGCAAGAACTTTATTCACAAAAGCAATAGGCATAGCTCATGTACACAGGACATATACAAGAATTACTTTATGGAATTGTGTTCTTTTTCTTCAGCCCTATAGTCGGCTGTTTCCTATCATATTCTTTCTGTATATGATACTTACAAAAAAAAAAAAGAACACCCCAATTTTTTTTTATAAGTAAAATAACAATTTATTGAAAGAAGTAAATACGCATAGCCTGAATACACGAGGTATACAAACAGCATACACCTAGTTACAAAATTAGGAGCCATAACGTGAAAAAAGAACACCCCAACTTTGACATTGAATCAACACCCAAAGTTTAGGTTCATAATCATAGCACTTATAAGAAACCAATGGCTTCAATAAAAAAATAAGCTGCAAGAAAATTATAAGATTCTCGACCAAAAATTTTAAAAATCATTGAAAATGATATGAGACAAATGAAATAGCCAAGTAAGCATTCCCACCTTCGTGTCTTTCTTTTATTTCTAATTCGATTTCTACTTGACCTACATCTTGTGAAAAGGGAGATGCAAAAAACCCATGTTTTAGGATTCCAGATTCTTTATGCTCCCCACAGATCTGCATGGAAAAAAATAGCAGCAAACTCATTCATAGACAAGCACATCACCTTGGAATATATGAAGAGCTACACTATCAAATGAGGAAGAAACAATATATCTAGAGTTTTTCCGAGTAAGGAGAAAACAACACTCACCTGGAAACATATATATGAGTTTCATAATAACCAGGAAAAAGATAAAGATAAAAGATGCAATAATGAAGGAAAGTACGTCATTTTACAAAGTATACAAATCTGAGACCAAAGAGTTTTTGAGAGTTTTCTCAAAATTTTGTTACTCTCAATCCAAACATCTTTACACCAAAACAATCCCAAACATCAAAACATTGGGATTTGAGATAGATTTTAGTGGTATGAACTTACATGAATTTCTTGTATCACTAAATCATCAAGCATAGGAGATGCTCCTGTATATGTCCCATGTACTCAGGTGATTGCCTAGCCTTATCACCAATAGAATTTTGTTTACCGATCAAAAAGAAAACAAAACTGCTTTTGTATATGTCCCGTATACTCGGGCTTTTGTCTATTTTATGATCAATAAAATTTTTGTTTATCAATCAAAAAAAACTAAAACAACTTTCACAAACTCAAGAAAAGCCTCTCACAAAAATTTTCTTCTCAAACATACTTTCAACAAGCCCCACCACTTTTTCAAAACTCAATATAAACATCTCTTGAAAGCTTTCTTAATCCAAACATATTTGCAATGGGTCCCACCACTTTCACAAAAGCCCCATAAAACTCATTTTTAGAGTTTTTTTTTTCAAAAGTTTCGGATATCTTCAGGAAAATCCAGCATCCAAACATCCCCTTCAACGAGGAAAAAGTATAAAAAATCTAATAACAATAGCTAAAAAGAAAAAGAACTGAAGAATAAACATACATCACAATGAATAACATCATCAAGGTTGACCATTGTACAATTTTTGCAAAACCACTTGACAACTTCTACATGCTCTTGTGCCGGCTCCCAGTCACTATCTTCATCATCTTCTTCATCAAACAGGCCTTGATTGTTATACATATCTTGGAAAGTCATTTCTTTCTGCTGCTGCCTAGCCTTTTTCTTCTGCACAGAAATCGCATTGTAAATTGCATGTGGCAACTAAAATCTTCTGCAATTTTAAGCAAATACGGCCTCAAGTGTTCCACTTACACAAATAACATGGCTAACTTCCCCACCATTTTCGTCACAACAAGGCCCAGCAGTGGATCCATCAGAGCCCAACTTGGTACATCTTCCATTAAGGGCTTGATGTGGGGTTTGGTCACTTTGTTTATGAAGACTGTTCTCAGCCTCGCCATTCGCTAAACGACTCATTTGAAATGTTTCTCTTGCCATGTTGGATTAAGAGTTCACACGGAGAATCGTTCCCTCATTGTTAACATCCAAAACATCACCCAATACTGTTCAATGACATGCAGAAAACCATTTAGCAGTGCATGCATACAATGCATACGCACTCACGCATATATACAAACAGACAGGGAATATAGAGTAAAAACCATAGAACAATACAAGCAAAAAAGAAACGACAAAACAAAACAAAAAACAAAGAGATGGGAAAACCCTAACTACAGAAAAAATACAAGCGTTAGATGTTATGGGAGCAATGGAAAATGAAGAGAGAGAGTGAAAGGGAAAATGAAATTTGAGGGACGAAGTTGAACGTTACCTGGGAGTGGCGCAATCGGAAAAGGTCGCTTCCGATGGCAGAGAAAAGGGGAACAGTGAAGACCGATGCTGCGACCTAGGGAATTACCATCACACCTTGGGTAAAGCGAGTTGGGGGTTTTCACTCTTTATTTTTTATTATTGTTTTTTTTCTTTGCCTTGCTTTCTTGTGAATTTATAGTTGTTATATGCAGTTTTTTTTTTTTTTCTTTCTTTCTGAAAAATTTTTATTTACAAAAATATTTCTGCTTTATATATTTATATAATTTTTATGAATTCTACAAATTCTACAATAAATAATAATTACACCAAATTATAAATAATAAAATTTTGAATATTTTTGTTAGTGTTATGAATTCTATAATTAATGATATAATTGTTTAGAAAAAAAAATGATATAATTACACCGTTCAGGATGAGGGATAAGAGTAACTCTGAGGGCTGCTTGGGAGGGAGTGCAAAGTGAGAGAAAAGAACCGTGACGTAGGCAACAAACCGGTTCGCCACGTCAGAAGAATGTGGTGGGCGATGAACCGACCGGAAGTTGAGTAGATTTTTCCGTTTATAAATAACAGAATTTCGAATATTCTTGTAACTATTATGGATTTTACAATAAATGATGCAATTACACCGACTTATAAATGATAGAATTTTGAATATTTTTAGAACTATTATGGATTCTACGATAAATTATGTAACTAAACCGACTTATAAATAATAAAGTTTCCTTTTATATATTATAGACCTTTTTCATATAATTATTTTGTCATTTTCATGGATGACATCTTTGCCTCCTTAGTTCCTTATTGTTAAGTTTATATATATATATATATATATATATATATATATATATATATATTTATATATTTTTATCCACATAGAGTATAACAAACTTGACTAATTTTGGAGCCGCACAGTCATCGACAAATAGTTTTCCCTAAGTGCACATCAGATGATTTAAAGGGAAGTTCTTCTAATCCGATAGACTCTAGATGTTGACTGCATTTAAGGATTTGAACCTTAGATTTAAAGGGAATATATCGCCAAGATCAAGACTATTATCACTTGAGCCAGCCACTAAAAGTTTTGTTATGTCTATATTTTTATAACTATTATAATTACATGGAATCATGCTGCATGCATTTGAGTATATATTGCACATACTGTTAAAGAGATAATCATTATTGAAAATAAATCTTGATAAATTACGAATGATAAACAGCTAAGACACCTAACTTGACTTAAGGAGGTAAAACTAAAAATTCCTTAACCATGATGTTTCTAAACTTGCAAAAGTAGACACCTCCGATATAAACATGAGTGAGTCCTATCCTAAAGCGAAGAGTTTTTCTTTTTAATAATCACGTCGTCATTAATAATAATAAAACAAAGTACCATAGTTACTATATATTAAAATAATAAAGAGGATTTTTACCACTATGAAAACCTACCCAAGGGAGTGAGTAGGTTAAGGGCTATGCTACCAAGTTCAGAGTTGGCAGCGGCCCATTGTGCGAGGGAATGCGCTTATTGGTTTTGGATCCGACAAATATCTTGAATTTTCCGCATTGTGAAAGACCCAAGGATGGACAAGATGGTTTGGATAATTAGATCAATTCGCGAATCTTCACATGCTCTTGGATTTTCAATTGTTATGGTGACTAATAGGGGCGAAATTAGGATTTGGTGTGTGTGGGGGAGCCATTGGCAAAGCATATCTTATGTAGGGACGAACAGTAATCGACGGAATTGATCATCACTAACATTTAACATTAACCATATAAGGTAGCTATTTAGGGACAAACTAAATTATTAAAGTCACCCATCTGAACCTCTCACTTAAGCTCCACCAAACTTCATTTTCCTCTACCATGGTTGCCAACAAGCCAATGATTCTACAATTTTTCAACTCCAAAGCAGTCTCAATGCCGTGAAGAACAGAAAAAGAGTAAGAAGAAAAAAAAAGTGGAAAATAGATAAGAGAAAGTTATTTTGTTATTTAGTTTGTCAAAGGAAAAAGAAATTTAAACTTCATTCTGTCATTTTCTATCATAGGCTAGTGGAGATGGTGTGTCAGTGTGTGAACAGAAAAAATAGATTTAGACTTTTAGAAATTAGCAAGCTACTTTCGGCTTTGTGTTTGAGTGTTGGGGGGAAATCACAAATATTTTAGGGATATTGAGTGTAGATTTATAATTCTACAATACATAATATTATTTCTTAAAATTTTTGGGGTTTACACAGTTCTGCGCCTGGTGACTACTACCTAGGAGTCACCTTCTATTATTATTCTCTCGAGCTGTCTAATTGAAGCCTCTTTAATTGCTAAAATAGCTTTTGCTGCTTCCCTTTAATTCGAATATTTTGTAGTCATTTGACTTGTCTCTATAAAGATGATGTCTTCTTGGTGGTTTTTGCCAATTGCTGCACATATGCTCCCCATTGATCCTACTGCCACATCATATGAGATTGAGTATGCTTCTATCGGAGGGGGGTCTAGTCTGGTTGTTTTGAGAATTCAAGTTGTTTTTCTAACCATTTGTATTAATGCTCCTTATATGTATTGTACCTTCTTTCTACTTTAATAGGATTGGGATGATTACCTTGTTCTGGATTATGTACATTTTGATTAAGAAGGTACCATATGCAATCCATAGCTAACAGAGCAAAGTGCTTGAATCACTGTTTTTCATCATCTCATAACTTCAACTTTTTGTGAGGTTCAATTACAATGCTGATCCATTCCAAGATTGAGTAATTGGACAGTTGCCATGTGTCCAGAGGCCAAGGAGATTATAACCAAAGAATTCTAGTGTGCATGCATCTTAGGAAGAGATGTTCTCTGGTTTCCTCTATGTTCTTCAGATGGTATCTCACCAATGACTTGGTTGATTTTTGTTTTGGTGGGAAGCATATAATTTGTTTTGCAGAGAAAGGATTTTAACCTATCTTGGACTTTTATTAGCCAAAGTTTCTTCCATTTGAGGTCTAAGGTCTTACTGATTTGGTAAGGGAACTAGTAGTCCATATGTTGACCTAGTTGAAAAGTTCATAAAAGTAATGGCTATCCAGCGAAGCTTGTCTGGCATCATATTGACTTTTGTATTAGAGGGGTGTCTTTTGGGTTTCATTGGCACCTTCTTGATTGAAAAGTGCTACTATTAAAATTGTATTCAATCTCATTGGTTCTTGCAAAAATATATCTAAGACCATATAAGTTTGATCCATTATGATGTCCATTTCCTTTGCTTTGGCTTGAAACAGTTTATAATTGGTATCTAGGGATCTTGCCACATTTTAGTAATTTGCCCACTAAGGACTTGCTAGCAGAGCCCTTTTTAAGCAATCATTTGCTTTCAAGAGATTTCTCCATAGCCACGAATCATAAGCTTTAGCAGTAGCAATCTAGAATGTAGTGTTGTCTGAGGTGTTTGCTAGGTCACATATAGACTATTACCTTGGGAACTTATATTTCATGTTATTTTGCTAAGAAGAATAAGGTTATAGTAATACATTTTCCAAAGACCTAGTCCACCATTTTTCTTTGGTTGACATATTACTTTCTAAGCTTTTAGGGTGAAGTTTTTACTTCTTGTCATCATTGATCCCCAATAGAAATTCTCAATATAAAAAGTCAATCCTGCCACATATAGTTTTCAGGATTTTTAGCATTAACATCAGATAAGAGAGAATAAAAGTTTCTATAATCCTTGGTAGGGATATTTCTCCATCTTCAGTGGCCTAGCTTTTGCCTAAAAGTCTTAGGGCTTGAGACTTGAGTAAGTCGAGCCCGACCTAACCTTCTGTAAGGAATGATCGGGTCATGGTAGATGCGGGTAGGGCCCTAGCTCGAACCATGCATGAGGAGGGACTATGGCATTAAATGCGCCGATATGGTATGTGAGCGAAAATCCCGACAGGAGATTCAGTTGCTGATTACGCCCAAAGAATAACGCGGTAGTTGTAGCACAGCTTTGGGGCGTCGATTTCTCAAAGAGACATATTAAAGAAAACACAACAAATAATAAAAAGAACTAAATGAAAATATTTAATGATCAATAAAAAAATTGATTTTAATGTGATTTAGCAAATAAAATTACATGGATAAAAATAAAGATCACTCAAATTATAAATAGTAAAGCATCAGGAATTCCTTGCACAAATCGGGTATTTATGTTTATTTTTTATTCAATGGAGATTCATCTCCAGAGTCCCTAATTGGAAGATGTAGAACTACAAACCACATTAATCGAAATATAACTCTTTGATAAATCATTCACTACTTTTAAAAACTCTGTGAATTATCATCTTTATTGATAAACCCAGCGACGACAATATACCCAGGGCCAATACTGCAGCAAAGAATTAAATCAATAAAGATAATGAATTAATCCAAACATAATCAAGGATCTTAACCATTCTATAGAAAAAGCATGACTGAATCTATGAAATAAATCAATTCCAAGATTATTTGGAGATAAGAAAATACTATTAATAATTAGAGAATGATAAATAAGAGTTTGCATTAGTAAAGAACAATCACATGAATAAAAAATAAACTAAAAGCACCATCAATTATGCAAGTTCATCCCTAACTTTACTTGTCTCTCAAAAACTCTCTCGAATTAATTGTGTTTCCCCTATCTTTCTCAGCCCTTTATATAGAACCGAAAAGCCTTCAATTTTCGCTAGCCACTTCTTCTTTCTTTATTTTATTCTTCCACCGAATGGGTTATTGCAGTGCATTTCTTCAAGTCTTCTTTATTATTTTCTTTTGTTGCAGTGCATCTTCCGGCCCATGTCCCCCACTCATTCACGCCAAATATTTCTTATTCCTTTGTTCTCTTGCTTCCAGCCAAAAGTCTCATGTGCATGTGCTTATCTTTCGGTGTCCCACAGTATTTATTTCTTTTCTTTCTTCTTTTCATTCCTTTTGACGTCACATGCATGTTAGTTGTTCCGTGCCTTAGTGCGTCTTTCGTCCACTTCTTTCTTCATTTCTTTATTTTATCCCTCCAACCTTTTGTCTGCTAATATTCCTAACCCAATATTTCGGTTTTACGTTGGTCTCATCTTTATCTTTTTCTTTGTGTCTGTTGCCCAATTGGTTTCAGATGGAAGTAACTCAAAGAGAGAGAGATGCAGCCGAGAGGTAAGCAGCTGAGCTAGAGGGAGAGACGAAGGTAGTGGTCAAGCTGGTGGTCTTAGAGGAGGAGTTTACTACCGTGGTGCTGCGTAGCTCGGTGGTTTCAGCGTGTGGTTCGTCCAGGTGTAACGACGGGTGAAGGTGATGGCACTGCCATGGAGGCTTCGGTCGTGGGCACTAGGCTTCACTGGGCAGTGGAGACTTGATCCCTGGCGTCTTCTGTTGCTGCTGGCGGCCAATGGAGGTGCAACATGCTTGATGATGATGGTGGACCGTGGTGGCTCTCGGACTTGAAAGAAAAGGTGGTGGCTGGGTAGTGGTGCTGCATAGCTTGGTGGTGTTCGGAGCAGTGCTGCTGGAGGAGGCTACGGTGGCTCTTGGTAATGCAGGTTGGCTTCGAATGGTGGCTAGGTGGAGGAGTCTGAACGCATGTATGGTGTTTGCGTGCTGGAGGTTGAAGATGACGAAAACAACTTGTCCTTTTTGTCTATGGACTAAATGACAAGTCGTTTAGCATAGGGAAACTTTAATTCGAAAGACAAGTGTCTTGGGACTAAACGACACGGCGATTTCAATTCCTAATGACAAATGACATGTCGTTTTGTCCATAGACAAAAACGACCTGTCGTTTAGCAGAACCTGTAAAACAGAAAATAAAATAATAAAAATAAAATTTGGACAAAACAAAATAAATAATTAAAGAAACTAAAATAAAACTAGACAAAGAAACTAAAATAAATAAATAATTAAAGAAACAAAAATAAAACTAGACAAAGAAACTAAAATAAATAAATAATTGAAAATAAAAATAAAAATAGACAAAAGATGGATAATAAAATATTAAAAGTGTGTTTTGCATGTGAATAAATATTGTCTAATTAAATCACAAGTTATAAAATTAAGCATAAACTAATCTTTTAATCAATTTAAATTACAACTTGAATTTATGCGTCTTAATCATTTTTCCATCTAAAATCAATAGTAAAATAGTAAAATAATTAAAAATGTATTGATTTTCACTGTATAAAATATGCAATAATGCAGCTCAATCACACCCTCAACTAACCTTTTGCTAGTTTCTGAGCAAAATAGTGAAAATTAATTGAGATGAATATTGCATAAAACTCGAAATCTAAACAAATGCAATCAAGCATAATAATGAATTCTCACAAAATGCAACACATGACTATTAACCCCCAGGAGCTATATCCACCAAGACTGTCTCAACAATCTTTCTTTCACAAAGAATTTGGGGAAAAAAAAATCTCAAAACTCAGATGTGTAGCTAAATTGTTCTTCATTACTAGCCATGATTCGTCATAGGATTTTTCAACCTTAAGATTAATCATTTATGATTCTAACTACCTCAAAACCCAAGGGACTAGTAGTTTTCACGCCAATTTTGTTTAAAGGTTGAACACTTAATCCCCAAAATTTGGATAATTGTTTCTAACCTTTTACTTAGGAAAGCTCCATACGCTTCATCCTTTATCATTTTTTTTCTTTTTTTAATAAACGGATTCGAACAGTGGGGAATCAAACCCAGGACCGTACGCCTAACCCACACATTCCCAAGTTCGCCCTTACCACTAAGGCAGATTCGTAATTTTTTTTTTTTAGAAAAGGCTTGGTAGTCCTGCAGTTTACTTTTCTTGTGTTAAATCAATAAACAGTAATGAAGAACACTACAAGTGTAAGTATGTGCAAAATGTCCTTAAAGATTTTTCCTTCATTATTTATAAGTCATGCCAAGTCTATCTCAATAAATATAGCATCTCGGTGTTTCAAGTCACACATCAAACAAAATATGATCATCAGAAATTATGTTCTATGCTCAGGCTTGAAAATAAATCTTCATAAAAATAATCCCGCTCAACTACACCACAAAGATGCTCAAATTTCACAAAATGATATAATAGAGTGTGTGTCAATCATGTGTATATCAGTGCATATCGCATTAAGACAAAATATTATTTATCACATGCACACAAGCTAAATAATTTTTTTTTTGGTTAAAAATTAATAAAACACAAAAATAAAAGAAATGACTTATTCAAAAATGGGTTTTCTTAGACTCAATATCCCTAAAGAAATACTGCCAAACAAATGGGATAACAGGCAAGATAACTATTTCGCCAAAGCGAACACTTGCGATCATTGTGCAACCGCGTGTCGGTATCACTTCATCATGCCAGGAAATCTTGGAAACTGACATGGTTTTCTTTTTTTTTTGGTGAAAAAAAAATACCACAGAGTTCCAACAAGCATTTTAAAAACTAAATTTGCACGACCACCCCCAACTTAAATGAAACATTGTTCTCAATATTTAAAAATCAAAATTGACAGAGGGAGTAGCTAAAAATGGTATAATACACCTAAAGAGTGACGTGGGTATCTTGCTAAGCACCAGAGATTGTTACCTGAAATGACAAAATGAAACTAACCTGCAAACACAAACAAAGAAAGCAACAGAAAACAAAAAGGAAAAGAAAAAAAAATGTAGCAGTTAAAAGAGGAAATGAAGTTACCGCCTTTACAAACTACTGAAATTTTTTATTTTATTATTTTTATTATTATTATTATAATTTTTCTTTTGTAGTATTTCTTACACTGTCTCCCTGGCAACGGCGCCAAAATTTGATTACGCCCAAAGAATAACGTGGTAGTTGTAGCACAGTTTTAGAGTGTTGATTCCTCAAAGAGACAGATTAAAGAAAACACAACAAATAATAAAAAGAACTAAATGAAAATATTTAATGATCAATAAAAAAAATTAATTTTAATGTGATTTAGCAAATAAAATTACGTGGATAAAAATAAAGATCACTCAAATTATAAATAGTAAAGCATCATGAATTCCTTGCACAAATCGGATATTTATGTTTATTCTTGATTCAGTGGGGATTCATCTCCAGAGTCCCCAATTGGAAGATGTAGAACTACAAACCACATTAATCAAAATATAACTCTTTGATAAATCATTCACTACTTTTTAAAACTCTGTGAATTATCATCTTTATTGACAAATCCAGCGACGACAATATTCCCAGGGGTAATACTGCAGTAAATAATTAAATCAATAAAGACAATGAATTAATTCAAACATAATTAAGGATCTTAACCATTCTATAGAAAAAGCATGACTGAATCTATGAAAAGAATCAATTCCAAGATTATTTGGAGATAAGAAAATACTATTAATAATTAGAGAATGATAAATAAGAGTTTGCATTAATAAAAAATAATCACATGAATAAAAAATAAACTAAAAACACCCTCAATTGTGTAAGTTCATCCCTAACTTTACTTGTCTCTCAAAAACTCTCTCGAATTAATTGTGTTTCCCCTCTCTTCCTCAGCCATTTATATAGAACCGAAAAACCTTCAATCTTCGCTGGCCACTTCTTCTTTCTTTATTTTATTCTTCCACCAAATGGGTTATTGCAGTGCATTTCTTCAAGTCTTCTTTATTATTTTCTTTTCTTGCAGTGCATCTTCCGTCCCATGTCCCCCACTCATTCACGCCGAATATTTCTTATTCCTTTGTTCTCTTGCTTCCAGCCGAAAGTCTCATGTGCATGTGCCGCAATATTTATCTCTTTTCTTTCTTCTTTTCATTCCATTCGGCGTCACATGCATGTTAGTTGTTCCGTGCCTTAGTGCGTCTTCCGTCCACTTCTTTCTTCATTTCTTTATTTTATCCCTCCAGCCTTTTGTCTGCCAATATTCCTAACACAATATTCTGGTTTTATGTTGGTCTCATCTTTATCTTTTTCTTTGTGTCCGTTGCCCAATTGGTTTCAGATGGAAGTAACTCAGAGAGAGAGAGAGATGCAGCCGAGAGGTAAGCAGCTGAGCTAGAGGGAGAGACGAAGGTAGTGGTCGAGTTGGTGGTCTTGGAGGAGGAGTTTACTGTCGTGGTGCTGTGTAACTCGGTGGTTTCAGCGTGTGGTTCTTCCAGGTGCAGCAACGGGTGAAGGTGATGGCACTGCCATGGAGGCTTCGGTCATGTGCGCTGGGCTTCACTGGGCGGTGGAGACTTGATCTCCGGCGTCTTCTGTTGCTGCTGGCGGCCAATGGAGGTGCAGCATGCTTGATGATGATGGTGGACCTTGGTGGCTCTCGGACTTGAGAAGAAAAGGTGGTGGCTGGGTAGTGGTGCTGCGTAGCTCGATGGTGTTCGGAGCAGTGCTACTGGAGGAGGCTACGGTGGCTCTTGGTAATGCAGGTTGGCTTCGAATGGTGACTGGGTGGAGGAGCCTGAACGCATGCATAGAGTCTGCGTGCTGGAGGTTGAAGATGACGAAAACGACTTGTCGTTTTTATCTATGGACTAAACGACAAGTCGTTTAGCATAGGGCAATTTTAATTTGAAAGACAAAACGACAAGTCGTTTAGCAGACGACAGTTTCAATTCCTAGAGACAAATGACATGTCGTTTTGTCCATAGACAAAAACGACCTGTCGTTTAGCAGAACCTGTAAAACAGAAAATAAAATAATAAAAATAAAACTTGGACAAGGCAAAATAAATAATTAAAGAAACAAAAATAAAACTAGACAAAGAAACTAAAATAAATAAATAATTGAAAATAAAAATAAAATAAGACAAAAGATGGAGAATAAAATATTAAAAGTGTGCTGTGCATGTGAATAAATATTGTCTAATTAAATCACAAGTTATAAAATTAAACATAAATTATGCTTTTAATCAATTTAAATTACAACTTGGATTTATACCTCTTAATCATTTTTTCATCTAAAATCAATAATAAAATAGTAAAACAATTAAAAATGTATAGATTTTAACTGTATAAAATATGCAATAAGGCAGCTCAATCAGTTGCCGATGAGGGGTTACCTCATTAAATGCTACAGCATGGTAGTCTGAAGGGACAGGACCCTATGTGGGGGGAATTGGAGACAGAGAAAATGTAGGTTACACACTCGATCACTCTTTCTAGCTCTCTACTACATTTTCCCTCTTTCTCCCTTTGCTTGAGAAATTCTGACTTTGGCATCGGAGGTGACGTGGCCATCCCCCTACTGCCTCATTTCTTTTACCTTCGCAGGTACGAAGCGTCATTATTGCCGGTGGCTACAAAACACACATTAACAGTTGGCACCATCTGCGGGATCCAATATTAATTTGGTCTAACATCATCAGCATGCCTTTTATATGCCAGTTGCAACCTGCTCCTAAATGGCCCACGATTGAGAAATCGTGCTGGCTAATCGAGAGGATGTATCTGCAGAGGGGGAGGAGCAAGCAGAAGACCCCATGCCAGAATTGGGGGAGCGAGTGCCAGGGTCGTCCCCAAGGAACGTAGAGCTCAGAGATGTCGGGAGGGAGAGAGCGTGGCAGAACATATTAGTACTGTACCGAAAGTTCTACCCATGCCCACCAAGCTCATTGATTGGGAAGTGGAGACTCAGAACAAACAAAACCTAAAACAAGGATAAATTGACAAGCTCCTCGAACTTGTATCCTTCGACGTCGCCCATTCAGAGAGTAGAGTGAGAATAGGGATGAGGATAAGTAGTGTAACGAGATCTTAGTTAATACGGCTCCTCGTTGAGCACAAGACGTATTTGATTGGCATCACACAAACATGCTCGGGATCGATAGGAACATAATTGAGCACCACTTGAGTGTGAGTCTTGACGTGAGGAAAGTCTATCAAAAGAGACGAAGCTTCAGCGTGGAGAAGTATGGCATGATAGCAGAGGAGGTCAACTAGCTACTGACCTAAGGCTTCATCCAGGAAGCCCACTACTCAGAATGAATTTCCAACGTGGTCCTGGTGCTAAAGTCGAATGGCAAATGGAGGATGTGTATAGACTTCACCGACCTGAACAAGGCATGCCCAAAGGACAGGTCTCCCTTACTGCGTATCAACTTGATCGTCAACTCAACAACCGGACACAAGATGCTAAGCTTTATGGACACAATATAATCAAATTTAGATGAGCCGGAAAGACGAGGAGAAGACCGCTTTCATTACGGATCGAGGTCTCTATTGCTACCAAGTGATGCCCTTTTGCCTAAAAAACACTAGGGCCACCTACCAGAGACTAGTCAACCAGATGCTTAAGCAACAAATCGATCTTCTCCTCTTCGACAATCTGTTGGTTAAAATCAAGGATCATATACTGAGGACTTGAGGGAGGCCTTCGCAATCCTCTGGAGGTATGGGATGAAACTCGACACTATGAAATGCACTTTCAGAGTGGTATCAGGAAAATTTCTTGGGTTCATGGTCTCAAAAAGGGGCATCGAAGCTAAGCCAGAGAATATTCAAGTTGTAATCAACATGAAGTCTCCCTGCACCATCAATAAGGTACAAAGACTGGTAGGAAGAATTGTTGAGATCAATATATTCGTCTCTCAATCTACTAACAAATGTGTGCCATTGTTCCAGGTATTATAGAAGGCCCAAGAGTGGAACAACAATTATGAGGAGGCATTCGCCCAACTCAAGAAATACCTTACCAACTTGCCCCTGTTAAGCCAAACGATGCTAGTAGAAACATTGTATCACTACCTATCAGTGAAGGCTATCATTGTCTTGGCGGCGTTGGTCTGGGGGGAGGAAAAGGTGCAAAAGCCCATTTACTACATTAGCCAAGCTTTGAGGGGAGCAAAACCGAGATACCCACCAATGGAATTGCTGGTGTTTGCACTGGTAGCAGCCGCATGCTGGCTTAGGCTGTACGTTCAAGCACACCTAATCAGAGTTCTAACAGAAGCGCCACTAAAAAAGGCCTTACAGCACTCAAACATGTCTGGGTGCCTAGTGAACTGGTCAATCGAGTTTAGCGAGTTTGATATTGACTATGTGCCCCAAATGGTGGTCGAGGGGCAAGCCTTGGCAGACTTTTTCTCCGAGATGACTGGACTGGCTGAGGAAGTGCCCCCTCCACCAGGAGGCAACCAGTAGCATGTCTACGTTGACAAATCATCATGCAGGAAAGGTAGAGGTGTGGGGGTACACATAGTATCTGACGAGGGTAAGGAAACCTACCACTCGATAAGGCTCGGGTTCAAGACCACTAACAAAGAAGCGAAATATGAGGCTCTGTTGGCAGGGCTAGCCATTGTGAGGGCACTGGATGTTGCGGATGTAAGAGTAAATGCAGATTCCAAAGTGGAGGTAAATTAGGTCAAATGGGAGAATGTAGCAAAGAGAAAAAACACTATAACTTTACTTGCAGCGAGTATGGGAAGAGCGCGACCGGTTTAGGAGTTTTGACATTAAACTGGGCCATTTTGGGCATCGATGATGCTAAACTACCATGGGATATGTTCCCCAGGGTGGTAGAGGTCCCAGTTGTGGGAGTTGTAATAGAAGAAGTGGGAGACGTTATACTCCAATGGAGTCATGAGATAAGTCAATTCTTGGCCACTAGAGAGTTGTCGACTTAGAAGGAGAAGGTGAGAAGAGCGAAGAACAGGGCTGCCTATACAAACGAGGTTTCTCTTCCCTGCTTCTCAGGTGTATCTCGCCGACGGAAGCCTAGTATGTCATGGAGGAGATACACGCAGGAGTTTGCGGGAACCATTTGAGTGGAAGGACCTTGGTGGGATAGGCACTGAAAGTGGGTTACTACTGGCCTTGAGCCCTTAAAGATAAGGAGGGAATGGTATGAATGTGCGATAAGTGTCAGGTACAAGAGCTAGTCTCGCATTGCCTGCTCGACAAAATGGCATCCATCACTTCTCCTTGGTCATTCGCATAGTAGGGGCTAAACATCGTGGGGCCGGTATCGGGGGGAAAAGGCGATGCGAAGTTCATCTTAGTGGTGGTGAATTATTTCACAAAGTGGGTAGAGGAGGAATCTTTCGCAAAGATAAATGCCACCAGCATGACTCGGTTCTTGTGGAAAGTCGTGGTGTGCCGATACGGCATATCTCGAGTCATCATTGCAAAAAATGGAAGACAATCCAATTTTGACGACTATAGAAACTGGTGCGGCGAGCTAGGTGTAAAGGCCAGGTATTTGTCTTCAGGACACCCCAAGCTAATGAGCAGGTGGAGGCGACCAATAAGACCCTAGTGGGAATCATGAAGAAAAGGTTGATGGCCAAGAAAGCTATATGTATACAGTCAGAAACATGCAGTCCATTTCCATTCATCCATAACATGTAATAATAATGGTACATGTAAAAAGGGCAATCAAAGAAGAGTCTATACACATATATCCTTGAAATATATACGTATAACATAGTTTACAAAAATGACATTTTTGTTTACATAAAATATTCAGACGGGTATGAACATTGTCACTTACCTTGAGCCTCGTGCAAAGATCACATCTATGTAGAAAATCGGTTTCGTGTAGTCAAATCAAAATTATGTTGTTTGGCACATACATTTAACATGTCATTATGTCAATTTCTTTTCTAAGCGCACCATTAAATTAAAAATTTTGAACTTCACCTAATAAGACTACATGTGGCCTTAGATCCATAGTACGACCTCAAATAAATTCCATTTGATCTCGTAATTAATATTTAAATATCCAATTGGTGACTTTATATTAATTCCTTAACATATTTCAACTTGTAGATCCAAAAATCATCAAGCTTCGTAAAATAATAGTGACCACCTTTCTTCCCACCTTAAGCCTATAAAATTCATATGTAACATATATTAACCTCAACTTTGTCACACCAACGTACCATATTGACCATATATCTCAAACACATAAATCCATAATTTCATGTAACCTCATGATTTCATGTAAGTTCATTATATTAAAAAGCATCACCATGACCTAAAGTAATTCATATTTTTAAATTCATCATTTTCTCGAAATATGCATACATAAAAGTTGAATTTTCTTCTAGGTATGAAAGTTGTATGGTATTTTACTCAAGTCAACATATGGATGTAGCAGTAGAAATCTTTATTTGCCTGTGTTTTTGTTCACTTGTATAAAAAGAGTTCAGTTGCTATAATATGTTTTGGTTTTATTTTAAATGACTTTGCCCCTACTTTGGTAGGTGTTTGGAGTAATCTCAAATAATTGTTATTCTCATATTTTTTCCATATGGGACAAATAGTATGTTTACCTTGCGGAAACAATGCTCTTTTTATAATTACTCCATGTTGTTGTTGCTTGCTATTGTTGCATTTCGTTTTCATATGGGATAAATAGCATGTGAGTTTATTTTATAAAGTAAAAATATTTATTTATTTCCTTTTCATGTGGGTCAATAATATCCAAACTCTAAACTCACAACTCACAACTTTAATATTTTGAGTATAACGTGCTACTCTACACAAGTTTCTTTAAACCTAATTTCTTAACCACACAAATGATAATATTTACCCACATCAACCCTCAGTTCAAATTTCTTGTATACGTGTTTCTTGTGTATAGTCATGTATAATGTGCTCAACATATTCAATACAAAGTAACGTTCATGTAATTATAATTGGGACACAAACATTCTTGTCAAAACTCACAAGATGAAGTTCTATCTCTTATACATTTGTGTAGAAACTATATGACAATATGCTTATTCCTTTATTTGGATTCATTGGTTTCTTTGTGTGTTGTTTGTATTTGTGTGTTTTTTTAATCTGTATGCATATATATATATATATATATATATGCCTCTCATTCCATATTACACATTACAAGAATATATTTCTTTCAAGTTAAGTCATCTATATCTTCAACAATGGGGAGATCTCATGTAACACCCAATCCCTTTAGGATTACAGAATAACGTGAGTTTCGAAAAATACAAAGACTGATATGTTACTTTCCTTTTAAAAATAAATATTTTCTTCTTCATGAAATGCTAGCTAGTACAAAAGATTCAATTTCATAAAATAAAACGTACTTTATAAAACTAAAAGAGAGTCCACATAATCATTATTAAAACTTCTTAAATATATTTCTATCAAAAGCATAAAAGAAACCCATGTACATGATCTAGGTTCTTGCCTCTTCTTCTTGAGCCAAATCCCATCATGTAGCCTTAAACCTCACTTTAAGCATCACTTGAGACCGTTACACATTTAAAATAAAATTGAGTTGAATACTCAATAAGAACTACTTCATATCGTAAACATATAAGAACATAGGTTTTCAGTCATACAATAACATTTACAGTCACATTCATCACATTCACATTCATGCACATTAATACTTATATTTACATTATTTTGTCACACAACTTAGTCATGTTTTAACATTCAGCCATATTCAACCTCATAAAGCCTTATTCTGCCTTAAACTTTTTAACCTCATGGTTAGTACACACTATTAAGTCCAGTGTTTTAGGGTTAGGGCTCTTGCTATGACTAGCATATGAGAACCCAAACTCCGCTGAAATTAGTCATCACTAAGTGCATTGCTAGTGATACATTTCGACATTGCAAGCTACCCCAAACTCATAGTACCGTCTTCAATGTCATGGTCTTTTTAAGTATTTTACCTCAAATAGTCAAACATGCATTTCATTCAATTTCCTTTACTTTCCATTTAGTTTTTCCCTTCCTTATCTTTCACTCATTCAATATACAATAATACTATATGTGTTAATGTCATGTTTTGTGCATCTTTGGGTCGGGTTGTAGAAACTCTGATCTTCGAGTTGTTGCCTATGCATTTTAAGCAACCACGGAGAATGGGGGACTTGGTGGTGGCCGCGGAGACTCCGATGTTAAGATCAGTATATGTCCTTAGTAATTTGTGCGTAAGCATAGAGAAAATTAGAGAGAGTTCTTTGTACATGGGGATTGACTTTTATATTAGATTTTTTGTGGGGACAACTCGTACCTAGCTTTAAGGAGCCTATGTCCTTACCACTATTCGTTATGTTAGAATCCTTTAATGCTGCGTGATTTCTAGGTCGGCGTCATTCATAGGACGTAGAGTCCGGGTAGTGGCGTCATTAATGCGACATGTTTCTTTGACTCACTTTTCCATATGGACGCTCCTTATTAAGCCCCTCCATGCTTGTTGTTAGGAGATTAAGAGTTCTCTATATTTTCTACACACCTGCATGAGCAGGTTCAAGGGGATAGGGTGTCCTCAGGGAGGTGTTAGGGCTGCAAGTCCCATTTGACTCTACTGTCTTCTTTCCCCACGCATAAGTTGCTTCGTGGATGGGTTTCGCTCATAGGCCGAGTATTCTGCAGAAGCCCATTGACTCTTTTTAGGGGAGGTTCATTGGCCTCGACTGGGTTTTCTAACTTACTTCCTAGTAGCCTTTCTTAGGCTTGCCCTGTGGGCTAATAAGAGGAAAAAACCCCCTTTACAATATATATATAGTTAGAATTGTGCAGTCCATTTTCATTCAAACATCACATGTAATAGTAATGGTACATGTAAAATGGGCAGTCAAAGAAGAGTCTTTATACACATATATCCTTAAAATATATACATATAACATAGTTTACAAAAATGACATTTATGTTTACATAAAACAATCATAAGGGTATGAACATAGTCACTTATCTTGAACCTTATGCAAAGATCACCTTTATACAGAAATTCACTTTCATGTAGTCAAACCAAACTCACGTTGTTTTCCACCTACGTTTAACATGTCATTACGTCAATTTCCTTTTTAAGTGAACCATTAAATAAAAAACTTAGAACTTCACCGGATAAGACTACCTGTGACCTTAGACCCATAATATGTCCTTAAATAATTTTCATTTGATCTCATAATTATTTAAATTCCGACTGGTGACTTTATGTCAATTTCTTAACATATTTCAACTTGTAGATCAAAAAATCATTAACTTTAATAAAATAATAGTGACCACCTTTCTTCCCACCTTAAGGCTGTAAAATTCATATGTAACATATATTAACCTCAAATTTGTCACACCTAAGGTACCATATTGACCATATATCTCAAACACGTAAATCCATAATTTCATGTAACCTCATGATTTCATGCAAGGTCATTATGCTCAAAATCATTGCCTTGACCTAAAGTATTCATCTTTCTAAATTCATCATTTCCTCAAAATATGTATACGTAAAAATCGTAATTTTACTCCATGGCCGATAATCATCAATATTTGATACGTAACCATTATTTGGGTCTACGTATTCAAACTAACCATCAAAATCCCATAATAATTATATGCCTTTAAATCTAATATCCATGTAATACCAAAAATATCGTTTAACCATAATAACTATATATATTCTCATAATTTTACTGGTCAAACAATTTGTTTTGATTTTGTTAAACCCTAAAATCACATCAACTCCACGTAAATTAGTTTTATAACCTATGCAATTCGTGTGTGTGACATGTGCAAGCTCATAATTTTAACACGTGATCTCATATAACCTATACGTATACATGTACATTACATCAATCGGTGATAACCCATGTGAGCTCGTGACCTCGTATAATCCGAGTACTGCACTTGTGCATTCCATGCCTTATGGCTTAAATCCATAACCTCCTACTCGAGTCTAGTTGCACGTTGCAACATGCTCTTACAACAAGGACACTAAGACATATATAGATGCACTAAGGAAAATAATGGTGAGAAAGATGCAGAGGTGTGTCCAAGTATCGAGGTGGGGTGACTAGTTCTAAAGACTCTTCAATGGTGCTACAACATGCAACCTAGAGTGTGGTATGGCGAGCAGTTTAGGTGATGCATCCTCTGAGTATTCCCTACAATTCTTACATGGGGTGGTCTATATGAGTGTTGGAGAGAAGGCTCGATGGTCATAGGTTATGGAATGGTTTGGTGTTGTGACCTGAAACAATTGAGAGGTGGCGGAGTGGAGCTGTGTTATGAAGGACATGGGACATGATTTGTTTCACGGTGGCTTGATGCCTACATCCCTTTATGGCAATTGGATGTGTTGTTTTCTAGTTTCCCGATTGTGCTCGATTTTTCATGGTGTAAAATAAAGGCTTGCACGTTTGGCTCACAATTGTTGCCATGTGTGGTGTAAGGTTGTTTCTACGTGGGCTCCACGGTGAGGGTGTGGAGGGGCAACATGGGCTTTGCTTCTGTGAACATAAAATAGGAGTTAAAAGTGGACTTTGGTTGCAGTTGAAATGAATTTCATGGAGGTCATTCCTATGGTAGATAGTAGCAAGGTACATGACTCGGGTGCACGACGTTATGGTGTTCAACGTACGATGCAGGTTGTCCTAGTGCAGTGAGACTGTGGGTGTAACAACCCGACCCTAATACTAAGCTATAGATACATTTTATGTATTTTCTTATAGCTATAATAATAATAATAATAATAATAATATTATTATTATTATTATTATCATCAGATTTTACATTTGTTCTTTTAATAAGATTATTATCATTTTATTTTTATTATTTTATTATGACCCAATTTTTACAATAGCCTAGAGTTTTATTTGAATTTAAACATTATTTCTCCTTATCTCCACCCATAAGCCTCATCATTATCCTCTAATTAATAACTCCAAATCCTATTAGGAAACCAAACTCTCAACTCCAAATCCTAGTAGGAAACCAAACTCTCAACTCCAAATCCTATCCCATCTCCTTATGGTCACAATACCCTTTTCCTTGCTTATAAAACCCACCCCTGGCCGAGACCTTTAGAAGAAAATATAAGAAACCACAACCACCGAAGCAAGCCGTAGCAGACCGAGAACCCACCTTTCTCGTTCATCTCGGCTTCTCTTAAGCTTTCGGGCTTGCCCCAGCCACCCAGAGCCACCGTCGTCTCGTCCAGCCAATACCCCATCGCGTACTCTTCTCGGTGACGAGTTACAACTTGAGATTCAAGAAGAAGCGCAGTAAGGTAAGTTATTTGATCACAAAATTAGGATCATCACAGTCAGCTTATATTTGAGTATTATTCAAGCCAATTCATTGATAGCCTTTGTTTATGTACCACTCATGCCATATGCAAACATGTCATCTAGCATAGCATACGATTATGTCATTCCGCAACATGTTCAGATTCAGAAATTATAATTATGTATGTATTATGTCATGCATCTCATGGTCATAAGACACATAAGCTATCTTAAATTCAAGTGCAAGATAAGATCAGTTCAGTTAATCAGATGGTCATTCAGATGCATGGTACCAATGCAGTTCAGATCAGGGTGGATATGCAAGCCACGGACTCAAGTGTGGTCCACCATAGTATGCTAGAATACTATCAGCGGCTCCCCTCGTGGCCACGGGACGTGGGGCCGGTGCACAACCTCGCACACAGGGTTAAGTGTGTTGGCCAGTCAGTTCAGTCAATAATCCGGACAGTCAGTTAAATCAGAACAGTCAGTTAAGTCAGATCAGTCAGTTAATTCAGATAAATCAGTCATGCATAGCATAACCATCAGTATGAACAGTCATGAATTTTAAGTTCTCAGCATGAAAACTTTTATGAAAACCTTATGTTTAGTATGTTAACGTTGTGATGGATTTCTTACTGAGTATTCGACTCATTTTAGTTTGTTTTCATTTTTTTAAACCTCCCAGGTGATGATGATTATTACGAGCAGACAGGCCAGGATTAGAAGGAGCAGATATCTTTAGTTTCAGACCTTTTAGAAGAAAATTATTTTATTGCTTTTATGACATGACTTCTATTCAGTTTATTAAATTAAGTTTTTTTTGAAGACATTTTTATCAGACAAAGTTTTATGAAATAAATCCTAAAAATTATTTTCTTAAATATGAGATCTCTTGCCGGGTTTATTTTATAAAAAACACGTGACATTCCTAGCCTACAGGAAGTGGGTGTTACAGTTGGCATATCAACTTGGTAGTGCAAGTCAATGTACTCATCCGCGTGGTGCAATTTGCGATGCAAGAGCTTGTTAGCCCCAATGGTGGTCATGCGGCTGAGATAGAGGAGAGGTCTAGTGTAGTAGGGGTGGCGACTATCTGTTGGGCTTCCCAGTGGTCTGGTTTTCCCGTGTTTGTAGGTTGTAACATTAGACATGAGAGAGAGGGAAAGAAGCATTGAGTGACAGCCTTAGGTAAAAGTTGAAGACGACAACATGCATGGATTTTTATACATGCAAGGCTTAATACAACCGAGTTTGGGCTTTTCACACATATATATGAGTTGGGTCTAATTCATGGGCTTCACCCAGGTGTTTTTTAGGGCTTTTGCTTAGGTCTTATTTTGGGCTCTAACAAATGGGTTGGCCCACTTAGTATGTCCAATTATATACTAGGGCTTGCCTATAATTTCATGGGTTAAGCCACTTAACAACTTTAATGGGTCGATCTTAAATTTTGAAAACAAGCCCAATTCGTCCAATAAATACTTTTGGGTTTTTAAATAAATTATTAGGCCTAATACCAATTAAATATAAGTCTATTTGTTCCATAAATATTAAATGAGCTTTTCAACTTAATTATTGAGTCCAATAAAAATTCCATAATCCATCATAATAATTTTTGGGTCAGTGACTTATTCAAAATTATCCAATAAATCTCAATTGGTCTTCCCAAAAATACTAACCCATTAATACTATCCAAAATATCTACTAAACCTTATCGGGCCTTATGGGTTTATCCAATAAAAGTTTGGGCCTAATTAAAGATTTATAGCTAAACTCAATAAATTAGAACTTATGGATTTATCCAAAATTAACTATTACACTTAGTTTAGATAGTAAGATTTATCCATAATTATATCCCTAATAATATTGGATTGGAGTGTTGTACCTTTTTCTTAGTCTTGTATTGGAAGACAAGGACTTTTAGTGCTTCACAAAAGTGTGATTGTGGCGGCCTCGACCCCCGATTGTTTTTTGGCGAGGAACCGCAGTGCTTGGGATGCATGTCGAATGGGCTACATCCCTCACGTGAATTTGGAGATTGTGTGCTCATGTGCCAAGCACATGTGTGTATTAAAGTCGCAGCAAAAAACAATAAGGTATTTATCGGAGACAAATGCTAATAGTGCCAGAGATTTGTAATTATTTACGTATTAATAAAAATATCCAAAAGTCACTATCACTTCATCCATAAAATAATTACAAACTAGTATTTGTTCATTGTCCAATTCAAACAATATTACATCATAAATTGTTTTTTGTCCAAATAGAATAAACATTCTAAATTACAAAAGATGAGGAATCTCTCAACCCTAGTCAACGTGTGAAATCTTTTCACCAAAATAGTATGGGGAATCATTCTATCCAATTAACATGGGGAATCTCTCAACCCGAGTTAACATGTGGAATCACTCCACCACTCACACCCATTTTGGTTTATTAATGCATGTCACTACGACTCCTCATCATAGGATGTGCACACGCCTTGGATCCTTTCACCACACCACAAGTAAGGGCCATGTAAATGACTTCATAACAAGCGATACCCATTTTCCTTGCTCGGCGTGTTTGTGGCTAAGCATCCTCTAGCCTTTGCCAGCAGATAGGCAACAATATCAATCCGAGAGCATTATCATCTCGCTACTCCTATTGTCACCCAACAACAACCCATGGGACATTACTCAATTCTTAAGCGCCTCGAGTAACCAAAGAAACTCCACCGAAATAATGCCTCATCCCGACTTGGGATTCGTGATACACACACATACCCAGAACTCCCCATCAAACCAAAATATGTGTGTATATATATATAAGTACTTTGAAATCACGTCATCAAAGCAATCAATAAGCACAATAAGAAAACATGCACATTCATGAGAGAAAGAGATTGAGAAGTAAAAGATGAATACCTTGAACATACCCATCAACATTTATCCTACACTACTAGCATCGTCGTAGTAGTAAACCTACCTGAACAATGAATGCACATTGAGAGTTGCGCTAAAATCATTTGTTTCCTTGTTAATGATGACCTCGAGTTTAGGTCCCTCATTGAAATCCCAAATATAAGGAAGAGAGAAAGATAGTTATTGAAATACTTAGAGATCTCAAAAGTAAGATGAAGACTGATAGCAAAATATCTTTTCTACATGTCGTGCTATTAGTCATGGCCTCGATAGTTCTTGTTTCTGATTGGTCAAAGGGAAAATCATGAGTCTTAGTCATCTACTCGTATGCTAGATTGAAGAATGGTAGAGATTGAGTAGACTAATGGGACAAAAATTGCATGTCCCTACAGCTAGGCTCGCAGTCTACCCTCCTATGAGAATCGTTTATGTGGCATTAAGCCTTCCTTGCGTGGTTAGACTTATGGTATGCAAATTTGTATTCCCTTTTCCCCATGCAGCCTTTTGTTGAGATGTCATTGTTGGAGTGTAGGCCTTGGTAAATTGCCCGCTACTT
This sequence comes from Cyclocarya paliurus, assembly GCA_029856935.1. Lineage (NCBI taxonomy): Eukaryota > Viridiplantae > Streptophyta > Magnoliopsida > Fagales > Juglandaceae > Cyclocarya > Cyclocarya paliurus. Next base: position 28,780,385 of record CM056947.1, read on the forward strand.
TTTGAGCACCAGTGTGTTATTTTTGGGTATTCTAGTAGTTTTCTTATCTTGTCGTCCGTTTCTTGCTTCGAACCACTTCCGCATACATTTCTTGCCTAGTTGTCATTGTTTCCTTCTATGTTTGCTTACCTTATGTACCTTCAGCGTGCCTTTGCTCACTCGATATAGAATGCATATCTCTTTGGTCAACTTGTTCATTATTCACCTAAGGTGACATTCGATTTGCTTACATGTGCTTCTCGTCTAGAGCCTTTGCTCACCATAGCGTATTAGTCGCCTTTTTCTGTATTGTGTTTACCTCCATTGTTGTCAATCCGTTACTCGCCTTCCATATTGCTCGTGTGACCTTTTGATTCGATGAGTTTCTCACAACGATTCATTGCACAGTCACTTTAGAACACATTCTACACTTACGCATCATCCCAGAATGTTACACCACTCAAACGAATTTAATTTTTATACAAACTTCATATTTTATTTTACTTTTCTTTTTTTTTTATAATAGAAGCAATTTCATTTATAAAAATAACAGAAAGTGAGTTACAATAATAAAAGCCATGGAATTACAAATCAACATCTAATAAGACTCTATACTGAATAAAATCTAAGCATTGAGACTTCCACTAAACTGTATCATCCACAAGGCAGCATGTCTCGTAAGTAAATGAACTACTTCATTTCCTTGCCTCACCACATGAAGGATAACAAAATTCTCAAAAGTAGATAGAAGCCCTTGTAGCTCAGATAGAATATTCCCTTGTCTGGAAAAGTTAGGCTCCTTGTAGCCAATATCTTCAATCACAGATAAAGAATCCCCATCCGATACCAAACTAGAAAAGCCTAAATGCAAGATCATATGTAAACCCCTCAAAGAAACCAAAGCCTCATTTTCTTCTACTTCAAATAGCTCAAACTCTTTTGACACAAAACAAATAAAACATCCCCTTTGACATTTCTTAGAATTTCCCCCACACCCCTAGAATAAGAAGAATAGAATAAAGTATCATCAAAATTAGGCTTGACTATACCTGGCGAGGGAGGCTTCCAAGAGAGAATAGTTTCATTTCATACAATCAACTGATGCGATTTAGGGTTGGTTTGGATTCAAAGATGAGATGAGATGATTTTAGATGAAAAATGAAAGTTGAAAAATATATTATTAGAATATTATTTTTAAATATTATTATTTTGAGATTTGAAAAAGTTGAATTGGTTATTATATTTTATTTAGAAATTTGAGAAAGTTGTATTGATGAGATGAGATGAGATAAAATACTTTTCGAATCCAAATGACAATACTAGTGTATTCCTCAATATATGCCAAACAATCACCAACAACATCTTGAAGTATACAATTAGAATTCTAAAGCTAAATTAGAATTTTAAAATAACTTCATATTCCTATTTTTCCAAACACCTCAAGAAATAATAATAAATCTAGGAAGTGAAGTGAAATCAGATTGCATCAAAGCCCATACCAAATCTGAATAATTACCAACATTTCCCAAAAAAAGTAGAACAAACGGAAAACATACAACGAACAAATGTTTCACATCTGGACAGGCCCAAAAGTGTGACAAGAATCATCCACGACCAATGTATAAAGAGGATAAATTGCACTATAAGGAATTCCTCTCTTCATCAAATTCAATTTTGGGGGTAGATTATTCTTATAAGCACGCCATCCAAAATTCTTAACTTTATTTGAAAGATTTAGATTCTAGAATTGACGCCAAAAAGGTGAAGAATCATGATAATAAGAACTTTCAACACCAATGGTAGTTGATGGTAGTTGCCGCGGTAATTCGGAAAACTGTGGTGGAGGGTGTATCATTCGAGATTCGTAGGGGAAGTTTTTGACGGCTTTCTCTTCTCATTTTGGTCATGGGACCAATAATGAAGCTGAACTTCGTGCCTTAATTGTGGGAGTGGGTGTTTGTAAGGAGTTGGGTTTTACGAATGTAGTGTTAGAATGTGATTCCAGCTTGGTGGTTAATTGGTTAAAAAGTAAAAGATGTTCGGTGTGGTATTTATGGGATTATTAGGAAGAATTGTAAAATAATTTACGAGGATTATAATTTACTATGGAGCATCAATTCAAAGAAGGTAATTCTCCAGTAGATGGCTTGGCCTGGTTAGGAGAGCAAGACATAAACATGAGATTTAATTCTTTTGATTCTCTACCTCGGAAATTAAAAGGCATGATTTGGTTAGACAAGGTTGGGCTTCCTAATATCCTTTTCTATTTCTTTTTGTTAGGTCTATTTCGTTTCATTTTGTTTATGTCAATAGGCATGTTTAGTTTGATTCTAGTCATGTTTAGATTTTTCTGGTTTCTTGTTGGTTGGTTGCTTGAGTTGTTTTCTTTGTATTGTCCTGATGTCCTACTTGTTATCACAATATTCTTCCGCCATAAGTGAGAGCTTATTAATAAACTTGGGACGGGGCTGCTATGTGTGTGGCTACCGGCTCTTCGATTAAAAAAAACATCAATAATAGAATCATATAATGTCACAACGAGATAATATCCAAACTTTACTGAATATAAACCATTTTTAGTACCTGTCCATACAAACTTATCTTTTCATGCTCTTGGAAGTAAAGGAAGCTCTATAATAGCATTGGCCACAAAAGGAGGAAATATAGATTGTATCATATCCACATTCCAAGCTCCATTATGTTGATGCATAAGCATATTAACTTTCAAATTATCTTGAAGAACATGATTAGGGACCCATTTATCATGATTAATTCTGATACTATAAACCTTCCCTGTCCTCCAAATGTCTCCATATATCAAGAGAGATTTAGCGGTACAAATACTCCTCAATATATGTGATGGCTTTCTACCCAAATGTGAATCTAGAATTCGTAGTAGATGAATATTTAGATTTGTAAACTTGAGATAACAAGGAATTAGGATTTTGAATTATTCGCCAACATTGTTTTGCGAGCAAAGCCAAATTAAAAAGCTCAAGGTTCTTGAAACCCATATCACCCCGCAACTTTGAAGCATACATCTTTGACCAACGAAACCAATGTATCTTCTATTCAGATTGTCGTTGTCCCTACCAAAATTTAGCAAACAAACCTTCCAACTCTTGACAAAATGATTTCGGTAATAAAAAGCACCTCATAGTATACGTAGGTAAAGTTTGCACAACTACCTTTATTAATACTTCTTGACCCGCTTGTGAAAGCAATTGTTCATTTCAACCTTGTAATTTATTCCAAAGCTTTTTTTTTTTTTAACTCTTTAAGTATATTACATTTGAATCATCCATTGAAAGAAGGAATACCCAAATACCAATCATGAGCTTGTAAAGAATGCACATCCCAAATAGCCATAATTGCATCAACTTTCTCAAATTTTGTGTTAGGACTAATACAAAGTTTGGATTTGTCCATACTTATATGTTGTTCTGAAACGAACCCATAAACTTGTATTAACTGTTTCAAACTTTCATTTTGAGAACAAGTAGTCTAGCAAAATAATAAAATGTCATCTGAAAAAACCAAATGAGCAACAACAAGAGCTCTAGGATAAATTCTGACTCCCATTATTAATTTCCTGTGTTCAACAGCCTGAAGAAGAGAAGACAACCTTAGCACATAGAACAAACAAGTAAGAAGATAATAAATCACTTTGATGCAAATCCCGAAATGCATCAAATGAAGTTAGCACCCCATTAATCAGCACCTTATAAGAGGTTGAATTAATGTAAGATAATAAAAGAGACACCCATATTCTATCATAACCAAGCTTTAACATGATATTCTCAAGAAAACCCCTTCCACCTAATCATAGATTGTACTCATATCCAACTTCAATGACAGTACACCAATATGCCTCTCTTCATTTTACGAATACAAAGAACAGTTTCAAATGTCATAAGAACATTATTTGTTCTAAGCCCACCCAGGACAAAAACACTTTGACTATTTGACACCACTAGGGATAAAATGGTTTTAAGTCTATTGACAATAATTTTTGCAATGATTTTATAAATCACATAGCATAAGTAATAGACCTATATTCTGTAATATTTTCAGGCCTCTTCTTTTTTGGTAAAGAACAATAAAATTTTCATTTAAAGTAGGTGGTACTACACCATTATTTAAAGAGTCAACCGTCCGTGTAACCAAATTCCCTACAACGTACCAGTATTTTTAGTAAAAAATTAGACACAAACTATCAGGCCAGCCTGGTGTCTTAAGAGGGTGCATCTGAAATTAAGCATACTATATTTTGGTTAATATAAAAATTTTCTATTTTAATCGTTGTAACTGTCCTTAACAATTAGAATTTTTGAATTTCGATATACTGCTATTTTAACCTTTATGTTTTAAGTAATAAATACTATTTTGCTAAAATAAGTTCAAATTAATTATTTTCTACTTCATCTTCATTTGCTGTTACAATATTGTATCATGATGGTGAATGTTGGGTTTTCAATTGCAAAATTACAATATTTATCAAAGAGACTGTAACTAGATTACAATTTCTCTTCATCTATCTCTTCCATTTCTTTCCTAACAAATGAACACTGAAACTTTGCATAAAATTGTTAATAGATAGTTGCTATTCTACGAAAAAAAATTATTTGTACAATCTTACGATGGGTAAGTCTCGCACACTTCTTTTAATTAAAAATGTGGACTAATTTAAAACCTACAAAAAAATTTATTTTTTAATAATCGATCTCTTTTTTTAAAATGATTATTCATAGTAAAATTGCATTTAGCATGATTAGTGACGTTGCTCAAGATATATAACATTGATCATAAGAATTTTGAGTGCATTTTTTGTTTTTAATTAATTTATTAATCCATTAGTCCGCCCTCAAGCTGGTTGAAATCTTGGAACCGCCTCTTGACGACGGTGCCATCACAATGTGCATGCTTCATCAGTATTCCTGCAACTCAGAGAGTGCTAAAAATCCCAAACGGCTTCAAGCAATGAGGTTTACGGGTTCTGTCCAGCCGAAACACGTTTGCTTTTGCAAAACCCACGTTAACTGTGGGTTCGGTTTTATTGTATAGAGCTTTGTACTCTCATTCTATATATGTTTGTGAGAGAATAAGGCCAATTGGCCATGGCTGATGAAGAATGAGAGCTTCGAAGCTCTTAAGCCAGAGCTCAACCCCATCTTTATTGGCATAGAAAACTATAAGTAAAGATCAAAAGATGGGTTTGTTAAATCTTGAGTACTGGTGGTACTGACAATTGAGCCCAAAATAACACGATATAAAATCACCAGTGCATAATATTTCCACAGAGATCCATTTTAATTCAACAAGTGAAAGGTGTTTGGTTTTTTTAGAGCATATCATATTCATGATCAGTGAGAGATCCTATATATCGCCAAAAATAAAAACCTGGCTAAGTTTATGGACAAAAGGAAAGCATCACCAAATTTTGAAGAAAATGGGGATATATATATTATATATATGTATATATAAATATATATATATATATATATATATATATATGTATGTATGCATGTATCTATGTACATGTGTTAGTTGTTCAAAACGAAAAAAAGAAAATCGATTATTATAACACAAGGCTAGAAATTTTCATGAACATGAGAGTTCATTAAGTGATACATGAGTTCCACCACAATTTCAAGTAACTTGGTTTTGATGCAGCGATAATATTTAAACTATACAATGGGATATGAGTTTTCTCCTCTCAAATCCCTTATCTTCCCTCAGAAGAACCCAAAAAGCACCCTCATTGTTTCATTAAGGCTACAAGGTAGTGCACATCAAAAACTCGATTTTTGATACAGACATCTTCTTACAACAAAACAGTACTGGGCTGACTACAGAAATTTGAAGATTAATGCCAGTACTTGTCACTCATGCTTCAAACATTTTCCATCCAAAAAGACAAAAACAACTGCAAAGACAGAAACCAAACTGATGTGATCGAAGGGTTTTTTAACAGGAGGAAGAAGAGAAAAAACTAGTCTGCATTGTGCCTTGCTATACATGCTCCAGAAACTAAAGGAGAAGTTAAAGAAAAGGAGAAAGGTAAAAGAAGTAGCTCCCAATAATTAGAAGGTGAATTCAGGTACAGAACCATAGTACTGATCTTAATCATGCCAGCAGAGAAGCATGATAATACATCTTCTGAATATGTAAAGCCTACCTCTTCCTTCTTTAAGAAACCCACTAAGCCCTTTACATGGAAGCTTTCTCTTAGACCCTCCAATATTAGCATTCTTCATCTTCATCTCTTCTTGTATATAATGGGGATACTGATTTTTTAATTTTTTGTTCTTTTGTTTTCTTTCTTCCACTTGGTTACTTCAATAGAGCTCTCTTATCCCTCTCTTCTTCTGCTTCTTTTCTTCTTCTTCTTCTTCTTCTTCTGTATATATAGATCAGTTTTGGACTTCGGGTGTGAGGTTCCTCAAATCTCAAATTAAGTAACGATGAAAGGAGAAGAAGAAATTCTGTTGTTATATATAGGGATGGCAGGATGTGGTCCAGGCTCACCTGTGCCCCAGTAAAAGAACCAGAGGCTGGGCGTCAAAGACATGTAATCACTAGGCACTGCACTTTGGGTCCCAACTAACTGACATGCAACACTTGCCCAAGATATAGAATGTATTATATACCAGACAAATCTCTCTCTCTCTCTCACATTATGGTGGTAGAGGCAACAAGGGATAAAAGCAAAGAAATGTGGAAAATATGCCATCAGAAAAGACTGATCTTCTGCATCCTTAATGGGACTGCATGCATCTGTTAAAGAGCCAGAAATGTGGAAAATATGCCATCATCAATATTGGGACTGCATATATCAAAACTTGTTAACATGATGACAATAATAATAAAAATAATTCTATATATAATCGTGAAATGTATAAATATTATGTAATTATTTTGAAAAAGAGTAGAGTCTATTATTAAAAAATTAATTTTTTTATATGTATCTCATATTTTATTCATTTTTTTCAAAACGATTACACGGCAGTTGTACAATTTACGGTTACAAATATCTTTTATCTAATAATAATATATTCATTTTCAACAAAAAGCACCCAAAAAAAAAAAAAAAAAGAGATCAAAAGAGTATAATAATGTCCATTTTTAGACTGTTTTACGCAGAGCAGTATCTATAGATATGATTTGGTAGGTCTGGTTTTGATTTTGGTACCGACGACTATAAGCATAAAATTCTAAAGCAATGCATATAATATGTGTATGTATATGATAGTGATCTGTAGAACAATGATAACATATAATAGAAAAGACTGACATAGCTGTGTGCATGGTACGGACAAGATTAGGGAGGGCACGTGACGTTCACGGGAGGTACATTGTCAGTGTCTGTAGCATGGAGGACAACCTAGTTTATAATCACTTGCTTTGAGCCACATACTCTTTTGTTTGTTCAATTGTCACCACTCTTTTCTTTCTTTGTTTCTTTCTATCCATTGCCCTTTATTGCCTTCCCTTTTTCTGGGTTAGAGATACAGCAGATCTAGAGTTGTTTTTCTCAATTTTGACTTTCTTCATGCCTGAAATGACCCAACCAACCATGCACTTATGATCTTCTCTTCTATAATTCATGCCATTTTTAAGATGACTTTGAACCATTCATGAATCTTTTCCATTTCTGTTCAATTATTGTAAGATAGTAATGGCCAGTACAAGTTTAAAGTGTAAAAGTCTATACATTTTGTAAAGGATAATGCTGTTTGAACGATAGATGACTGACCCATTTTTGTTTTTGTTTTTATTTTTGTTTTTTTTTAAAACTTAGTGATTAAATAAGTGAATATTATTGAGTTTATGTATTTTTGTAAAAAAAATATATTTAAAGGTATTAAAAAATGAATAAAAGAAAAGCAAAAATTATAATAAATAAAATTTTCTTTTACAAAAGAACTATACAGAAGTTGTACAAATCATTACTCTTATGTTATATATGAATGCCATACATTTCACTTGAAACCATTCATTGTAATGCGCTCTTTTTTTTATATCATGTTATGATGCAGTCCAAACCCGTGGTGGCAGCCAACACAGGAGCGGTCTAGATGGAGTCGCCCATGGAGGCTCCTCTGGCCACCATGGGCAGTGCGATCTTGTCATTGTGGTTTTCTAGCCCCCTCAAAGAGGCTTAATTTGGGCCAGTACTAGCGTCTCTAGCTGCCAACGGCAGCCCTATTTGGGTCGCTCCCGGTGGCTAGAAGGTGGCAGCTATCTTATTTTATGCTATAAATAATATATTTATTATTTCTTTCCAACAATATATTTAAAAAATTTAGAAATGATATTTGAAATTATAGTTTTCGCGTACTCCTTTTAAAAAAGATGATAAATTAGAGATCCATATAAAAAAATTATTTTTTTAATAATAGCCTCTACTTTTTTCGAATGGAATACACAAAAACTATATACTCCAAAATTGTAAATAACACTACCCTTCAAATAATTATATTTTCAGCAGGTTCCAACACATTTTAAAAAAGAAAATTTTATATATCACACTATCATCCTATTAATTTTATCCAACTATGTAAGATGTGGTGTATTTATCATTATTATATGATATTTTATTAGATGATTATTTATTATTAAATAGTGATAAATATGTCATATCTTATCTAATAAAATAAAAGTAAAATGAGAATATAGTATATAATATTACTCTTTTAAAAACTTTATCAAAGATTTCCAGTTGGCGGTCCTCTTGCGCTTACTATGGTAGGGTGGGGGTCCAATGTCCATCTTTTATAAGAGGCCTTGGCAGAAGATCCTATTTCTTTCCAAAATACAACGAAGACCCTATTTCTTTACTCTAAAATAAAACTTTCTATTATAATAATAATAATAATAATAATAATAATAATAATAATAATAATAATAATAGAAGAAGAAGAGGAGATTGTTTGCCTCTCAATTTGAGAGGATCACATGATAAATAATGTTAGTGTGAAAGTTTTGCATATTATTTTTGAAAATAATAGATAAATCTGAAATCAACGTAAAAAAATTACTTTTTTTTAATAATAGACTACTCCCTGAAACATGCATATTTTAAAATTATATCTAGTATTACTCATAACTATATTTTCATATATGATAATCTTAATTAATACCCATGAAATCCAATTAATTTTGACCAAAATGTGCATTAAAAATGGCTAGTTTTGACAATGTGTATATGTGAAACACCACCAAGTGTATCTCAAAATGCCCAAAGCCCAAAGCCCATTGCCTTAAAGTGGTTCTCCAGTCTTTTCACTTCAAGAAATGTAATAGCGAAGAAGATTCTATATAAAGTACTTAATTATCTATTTAATGGGCTAATTACTTTTTCCTCCATAAAGATGAGGAAAAATGTCTTCTCCAAATAATAATCTATCCTTACCATTATTACCCACTTTTTACCCATCGAACATATGTATATTAATGATAGTTACCAGGAATATGACTGAAAGAGGTCGCAAAATCAGGAATAATATCACTGAAAAAGTTGGCAAAAAACCTGCTACAAAAAAAGCCTCAGAAAAGAAAAAAAAAAAGAAAAAACTATGAAGTAGTGGCAGAATATGACTGGCTCCTTGACCTTCTTGATTATGACCGGTGCCGGACCCCTACCAGCATCTGACAACTCCGGCAAGTACCGAAGCTTTGTACTATGTATATATATAGAAATAGAAATTAGTACTGCCGGTGGCCAGACCCCTACCCAAAAGTACTATTGACTACTTCAACAAATTATAAGAGAGTCAAGATCAGAACTGAGTCATGAATGATTTCGCAGTACCAAGTAGCACCAGCACATCAATTCATGAAGAGAAAGAAAGAAAAGACTTGGAATCCCATTAATCAAGTACTGCAGTATCGAATTTTGTTTGTCCCCAATGATGGGTACATTTCATTTTCCCTTACTGTCTCAAAAATAGCTTGACCATCTTTTTCTTTTTTTCAAAAATGACAATAGCAAAATGCCAAAAAAACTGTCTCAAAATAGCAAACCTGCATCACTGCAGAAAAGCTCTTAGTCTTTGAAAGAAGCTCAGAAAATCAACAGTTTGATGATATATAAGCCTCCCTGCCAACTTTAATGCATTACTGTTTCATACCTTTTACAAAACAGCACAATGTTGACCATAAAAATGGACACCTTCACAGTTCTGCCAAGCTTTGTAATACCCAAATGCTCCAAATGTACTATTAATTGCTCACAGAAGTGTATGGTAAACATCACATTATCTAAAACAGTGTGTGGATGGACAGAAATACAGCACATAGGGCAGGGCAAGAGTACTTCATTGTGAGTCAAAGAAAATGAAAGTGAGATATTGTAAAAGTTGGGATGGAAATTAAGCAATTATGCATCTGTCATTATCTGTCCATTTTTCTGGCTGCAGAAAAGGGCTACATCTTGCATGTGCCATAACAGGCACCCCACATCCATAGTTATATTGCTTAGCCCTTTGAATCTCCTCGAGGTGATAGATTTCTTCAACTTTCTCAAAATGTTACTTGAGAAACTACAAAAATTAGTGGTGTTGGGGTAACTATACCAGCCCAGCCCCAGCCTAAGATGCACCAAGCCCAAGACATGATAAAGCTGTGGAAAAAGAGGGAAGGAATAGGTCAAGAAAAGCAACACATGGAGAAAGGCAGGTCAGACATGAAAGGGGATGAAAGGATATAAAACTGAATTTCTCACAAACCATTGATAGAGCCTCAATAAAAGGGATATGAGATCTAAGAGAATGAGACTTCTAGAATTGTGAGCAACTAATACAAAGACAGAGAGAGATATTCTTCAACCTCGGGAGGCGAGACACCATTTTTATCTTCTCTAGGTTAAAGGGGTCTTGACCCCCATTGTACAATGAGATATGAAAGACTGTATCATAGTGGATTTATGTAATACTCCCTTCCCTAGGGTTAGAGATGTCACGTGCTTACATACAAATAGTTAGGCAAGAGATTTTATGATGAATAAATCAACTAAATAATAATTAAAGTTTGGAACCAAATCCAATTGCTCCATCTAAGTCTGGCCCACCTCCTCGTGTTTATCATCATCCTCACCTGGGTGGTTAGAAAATGAAATAAAACTAAAATGAATCGAAAATTCAGTAAGAAACTCATCACAATATAAACATAATAAACGTAAGGTTTCATAAAAACTTTCATGTTGAGAGTTTAAAATCATGACTGATCATACTGATGCTTATATTATGCATGATGTGTATTGATTTATCTAAATTAACTGATTGATCTGACAGACCAACACACTTAACTCTATGTGCGAGGTTGTGTACCGGCCCCACGTCCTGTGGTCGTAAGGGGAGTCACTAATTGTATTCTGGCATACTATGGTGGACCACTCTTGAGTCTGTAGCTTGCACATCTACCTTGAAACTGCATTGATACCATGCATTTGAATGTCTATCTGATTATATTGATATGATATTATCTTGCATTTGTACTTAAGAAAGTTTACATATCTTAAGCTATGTGAGATGCATGACATAATACGCACATAATTATAATTGCTAAAACTGAACATGATGCGTAATGACATAATCATGTATTACGCTGGATGACATGTGTGCATATATCATGACATGCGTGGTATATAAAGAGTGATTGTTAAATAACTTACTTTAATGATAATAATCTGACTAACTAACGTGCTACTCCTAATTTATGATCAAGCTACTTACATCATTGTGTTGTTTCCTAAATTTTTTTCTTCATAGCTCTTTACCTATACGAAGTAAGAATCGTTACTAACGTTTCTAGAAACACATGTCATAATATTTTGCTTAATTAATACATACCCTGAGGAATAATTTAATAAATATAATGTTTCATACAAAATAATTGAAGACTAAATATCATATAATTAATTAAATACTGGTAACATATTTTCGCTTTAAATTTATAATTTAGCAGAATAATTAGGCTTCATACAAGCTACTAAATAAGTTGCAAAAATCTTAATTTATAAAACAGTTAAGTTTTTCTTAACATTAACATAATTATTCAAATTTTCTAATAAATAATAATAATCATTTAAATATTCTTAACACATTTCTTTACTCTCAATTCACAACTTAGTGACGTAATTAAAGCAGAATCTATCAAAGTCAACAGAATTTCACTTAATAAAATAGACTTACTCAGATTAAAGCATTCAAAATAAAATTATACAATTACTATTTACTGTTGAAATTTAAATACTAATATAATATCTAATCTTTCAAATATTATTAAATATATTTTTTTTATCTAAGTTTATAAAAATAATTGGTGTAAACATTCAATTCATAAAAATTTGCTTAATAATATTTAATATTAAAAATTATTGTAGGATGTTACTATAATTCAATCTTACAAGACATTTAATAAATACTAATATCATTTAAATATTCTTAACATATTTTCTTTATTTTCGAGTTATAACTATAATAGAATAATTTTAATGAAGCTGACAAAATAATAACTGAAATTCGTTTCGATAATTAAAGTTAATGATATTTAAAATTGGTTAAACTATTATTAAAATCTAACAATAGTTTAATACTAATAACATATTAGAATTTAGTAGGAAATTTTATTTTATTTAAATATATTAAATAATAATGAAAACTCGTTTCATAAAACAGACTTATTCAATTTAAAGCATTAAGGATAAAATTTAACTTTTATTATTTGCTCCTAAAACTTAGTTGTAAAAGTTAATACTCAATAACATAATTAAAACCCCTAGTTATACTTTCTGTAGGAAAATAAAATTTCTGTAAAAATGAAGTTTTTGAGCTAACATGAGTAAAGCTAAGCCCGATTTAAAATACTTTCTGTAACAATTAAAACGAAGTAAAGCCCAACACAAGAATCAACCATAGTAAAAAACACACACACACACACAAAAATTGAACTCAGGGATAGGCCCAACTTAAAAGCAAAACCCACGTAAAAATTAAAGTCCAAGACAATTTGCCATGTCTCCCAATTTGGGGCATAACATAAAAAAGAAATTATATTTGTAATTATGAAGTATACAAGTCCCACATAATATTTTAAAAATAAATAAATAAATATAGAATTTACATAAAAAATAATAATTTTCTAATAGTGAACTTTATTTTTTTTCAAAGTGATTAAGCGACACTGTGCACTCAACGACTATAATTAACATTACTCAACGTAAAAACATCTAAAAATTTCTTCAAGTTGCTTCACATAAAGAGCTACACGGCAAATGGGTTAAAATGACATATTTGTAATATATGAAACCCTTAGGTAGAAACCAAAAGTCAAAACAAATACTTCCTTGTGGATGAACAAAGCCACTGGAGAAAGGCAAAGCTGTGCAATAAAGGGTTTGGGGCTCATTGAGAGAAAGGCAGCGAGTAGTGGAATGGTGGCTGGGCAACGATGGTTAAAGCTTTCGTGCGTGTTGGTGTGTAAGTGTAACGCCTGACCTTGTGGTGGGACTTTTAGAAAATAGTTTTTAAGAAAATGAGATAAAAATTATTAATCCTTTTAAAACTTTTTCATTTCCTTCCCAAAATATGAAAGGTTCTACGTTTAAAACTAAAATCTACTCTATAAATATGAGAGAGGGTTTTGCAGTAGAAATAATTAAGTTTAAATAAAAAGTCATTTTACAAAATATTATGTCTTGAAGCTTCGTCCTCATGTTGTCCCTGAGAGGGGGGAGGGATATACATAAAAACTAAAATGAGTCGAATACTCGTAAGCATTACTTCATACAGTTAAAATATACTAACATATGTCTTCATTCATGCATTCATTATACATACTTTACGTAAGCATTCATTTCATTTAAAACGTTACAAGATGAGATTTTTCTTCAAATTTTTTTTTTTTATAAAACGTTTCCCACACCTCGTGCCTTCATTTCTTAAAAAATTAGGGCATACATATATTTTCTTACCACTTTCATTTGGCTGGTACACACTGTTACACTCCGTGTGTAAAGGTTAGCGGTCTTCCTTTAGACCTAGATTCCGCCTGTGGCCACAGGTTGAGAATCCGTTTTAGTCAGGGGGTAGCACTGGGTGCACCACCAGTACTACTTACCCGATATTGCAATCTGCCTAGTCCTTTGGTACCATCATTCATTCAACCATTGCCGTTACATATTTTTATACATAAAAACATTCTTTTCCTTTCAGTCCTTTCCCTTTCAGTCCTCTTCATTTATCAGTCAATTCATTTCATAAATATCATTTAAAAACATAAGCTTAAACATCGTCTTTCAAGGCATCATTCAAAACTCAATTCATGACATCCTTCTAAAACATCATTTAAAAGCAAAAGGTAGAAACCTCAACATTTCGTTTCATGGAAAATAAAGGCAATAGATACTATGTATAACATCCATTCACATGCATACAATTATTATTTTGGGTGCACAAACAGAGGTTGCCAAGGAAAGCCATACATACATATACCTTTAAACACTTAGAATACTTTTCATAAAATATCGTAAATAGAAACATTTCTTTTTCATTTCCATATCGTTTAGAAAACTCTATAAGGGTATGGACATAATACTTACCTGGACTCCATGCCATACTCATTTCATAGAAAACTCATATGGCAACCTACATGCACACACATAACCTTGATGTTATTCTCTATTTAGTATAAGCAACTAAACTAGAAACACAGACTACACTTCGCTTGGACTTCCTCACTTAGACACACTCTCCTTCTATCCCTGTCTTCTATGTTTTTCTTTATCACGTTTCCTCTTTTGGGGACCTTCTTAAGGTCACATATTCCAAACTACTTCTAGTGCTTATCTTTTAAAGTGAACCTCCATGATTCACCTTAAAGTTAAGACACACCAACACTTTCTCACATGCTTCCTACTTCATGTTCTTATCCTTCAAGGTGAACCTCTTTGATTCACCTTAAAGGCTAAAACACACAGTTGCCTCCATCATTCTCTTCCTACTAAACCATCCTTCTTATGCATAACTTGGACCAACCAAGTTATAAAACCTAGTCCTAGTCGATACACATGTCCTTTCCTTCATGTATCCTAATCCACACTTCATCCTCATCCTCATTCCCATCCATGCATACCACACAACTTAACATCGTGTACCTATGCTAAAGACAGATTATCCATTACATTATGGTAAATCCATCTGGCACATGTGTCCAACCACATTACACATGTACCCTGCCCCTTTTATCACCTAAGAGCAACATATATTCCATTGAAAGTCTGCTTGTGTAAACAAGCTTCATACTCCGATACCAATCTTCTCCTAGACCAGAATAACATGACTCTTCATGCTACCTGTCTAACTACCTAATTCATCCCAACACTTAACACGACATAACCACATTCACAACTATACCTCTCATCACATCACGTAACTCAAAACTACTTTCAAGCTACACCGCGATCTCATCACATCACATGGCATCCCGCTATTGCACCAACTCCTCACTCATCACAAGCACGACTTATCACTTACTCTTGTCACTTTTGTGACATCCTGTCATTACTCTCCAAAAAATGGGTCTCTAATCTCAATTTTACAGTGAGAAATGAGAGACCATGAGAGATTTTAAAATGCTCATATTCTAGTGGACTTGCCCTCCAAACGACCCGTGGACGTAGGCACTACGACGAATCACGTAAATATGTGTGTCTCCATCTCTTTTTAGATTTCTTGTATTTATTTTCTATTCACTGCTATAGATGTCTATGCAGACATCGTACACCACCTTTGGACTACCGCTAAGGGCTACAAACCACACCAATCAAGGCTTGAATCGTCACCATGGGCCGGGAATGATTATTTCTCCTATTTCTGGTCTGTTGTGCTATTTTTCAGCATTAACACCAATCATAGTGGATTTGCCCTCCAAACGAGCCGTGGACGTAAATCCTATGTCATTCACGTAAATCTGTGTCTCATTTTCTATTCACATTTTTTATATTCTTTCTCTATTTATTGCTATGGATGAACGTACAAGCACCGTACCGACACCCCAAGCCACCATCATGGACTTCAAAGTTCAAATTGCTTCATCAAGACTCGGGTTACCTTTGTGGGCCGGAAATGACCATTTCTTCTGTACCGGCTTGTGAGGTGAATTTTGTCATTAACAAGAGGTGTACAAAATAATATGCAATCCGATTGAATCGACAAGATCACTTGAAACACATGGGTCACGATACGTATGTGCTTTGGATACTAAAAAGATCAGTAATGATAGATACACAACATTTTCACTGCTCCAACCGAAGCTTCTTGGTTGGTTTACAATTCAATAGTTCAAGAAATCGAGGCCAAACTGAATCAAAGGCCTTATACAATCATATATATTATTACGAAAATGAGAAAAAAAACTTTGAAAACAACGTTGTTTTCCCAAACCCTTTTAACATATTAAATATCCAAGTAGTCAATTTATAAATCCTAGCTCCCATTTTCTTCATCTCTCTCTTTTTCCTTCGTGTGCCGTGTGCGAATCCTAACCCCAGTTTGGATTCGTATATCATCCTCCCATCGCTTGATGTCGCACACTAGCTTACTTAAACAATGCAAATAGTATAAACCAATCATTTTTGTTTTCCTTCGTTCTTTTAATGTCGATGGTAAAGATCAAAGGGATGGAAGCATCACGAATCTAATTATATTTGCCATTTAGTTGAGCCTTTTAACTTTTGATGCTAATTGATGGGAGCATATTAAAGTTAATCAATCTACTCCCATCATATTGATTTGAGGAAAATAAAAAACCATAGATTTAAGAAACAATGAGATAGCGAATAGCTTGTGAAGCCCAAGATTGATTTTTATTCATCAATATTTCTCAGGTTAGCATGGCTTTGATTAGCATTATATTAGCCTACTCGCGGCAAATAGATGATAAATAGAACAATTCAATTAGTTTAATAAGAATAAAAAATAAGAAAAATAATACTATGCCGCTTTGAAAAATGATACTATGTCGCTTAAATTCGCTCTCTCAATTTGATTGCTCATGTATTTTTTTTAGTTAATGGTTAAGGAAGTGACTATTCGTATATTGATTTTTTCTTTATTTTTTTAAAAACGTTTAAAGATGTTTAAAAAATATTTAAAAGAAAAAGCAAAAAAGAAAAAGAAAAAGGTACAATTTGCACTAGGGGCACACCAAGTGGGCAAACTTAGGTGGCATAGTAGCACTACCATTTTATTTTTTGGAAATATGCTACGAAGGCTTTGAGAAAACCACTAGACTCATTTTTGGCTTGGAGGTAAACTTACTCAATGTGGGGGAAGGAAGACAGATGTAAATTCTAAAATGCATTGGAGAGAGAAATTAATAAAACCAACTACTTATGTAAGGGGTTTTTATTACATGCATCTGCAATGATTTTCTGGTTATATATTTTTTGGTTTTAGAACCTTTTCTCGAGAGATCAATGGTTCCATTTTCTGGTCATATATTGTCACCTCACCACCATTACCAATTGACCATTGCTACCAGTTTCAAGTTTCAACCATCAGCATTTTAGTGCAGCTATGCACAATCATTTTACCTGTATGCAATGAAATAACAAATGGGAAAATTCTCTTTACAAAAAAAAAAAAAAAAAAAAAAAGAACTCGATATTTGAATCTTATGGATCTGCCCTCCATCTAAATTGTTGACAATGTCATTACAAAAATTGAGGATATGGCAGACCTCTAGATCCGCTATATCATCAACTTTAGTTATGACATGATGGACAGCACTGCAATGTTGAAAATTATATATATATGTTATGTGTATTATGGTGAACCAAAAACTTTGCCAGAAAGAAGTGTAGAGAAGACTCGCATTGACCACAGTCAAAACAGAAATCATTCCATGAAAGTCTGTAAACAACAAAAGATTTCCAAGTACTTGTTTATAGATGAAAACAAGCATGATTGCAACCTCAAAGCAAAAATATAAAGAAGAAAGAAAAATTTATTAAATGAAGACAAAAATTTACCAATGATCATCATCAATCATGAGAGTTGAAAGCAACTGTGTCTTCATGCAATCAATATCCTCGAGCAATTTCTCATTCTCCTCTTTCACAGCTGCTATCTCGACTTGTAAAGCTGCATTAGCAACAACTTGCAACATATTACATACTCAGTGAAAGAGGACAAGAAAGGTCAACAAGTTCATGTGTAAAAGTTTATCCAATTTGTTACAACTCAATATCTAACTCCTGCCCTGGAAAAATTATTCTAGCAAAATTTAAACCCACAATTGAATCTATCTCAGCACAATACCCAAGACTGAGCTGCTTCTAAGAATGCTGGGGGTGCATTAGAAAGAGCTGAATTTTTCTGCAATTATTAAATATTTTTGCTACCTTCTATGTTTTGTTTTATTTCCTTTACAGGGGCTTTTAATATGATTTTATCCTCACTATTTTCCTGTCAATTGGGTGTTAGGAGTCTTCTTTTGTTATTATTAGAATCCTTGTCGTTTGTTTTTGATTGGTTACAACTTACATATCTAATACCACTGAGTTTATCATGTAGCTGTTTTTAAATTGAGAGTTTTTTCTTTCTCCGTCCATCTTGTAGTGTCCAAAGATTCAAAGGTGGCTTCATTATTGCTTATGCCACATCTTGTGATGTTAGAGACTAGTTATTCCTTCACTTGGTGGACAATCCTTGGTGACAAAGACTTCCAAAATAGGGAGAACACTTCTCTGCACAATTCCATAGAGCTTGGGAGAGAAAAGGTGAGAACCTAGACTCTTTTTGAGAGTTTTTTTTTTTTTTATCAGTAAAAGATAGATATTATATATATGAATGAAATAGGCAGAACCCTTGTACACAGGAAATATACCTAAGCACACCTAATTACATTCTAAAAGCGATAAATTAAAGACAAAAATTCCTAAACATTATCCCCGTGTAATACAATAGTGGAAAACCAACACATTAGAGTATGGAGAAAAAAATTCTTCAACTCGGTCATTGTGCGTTCCTTATCTTCAAAACAACGAGCATTCCTTTCCGTCCAAATGCACCACATAATACACAACGGAATCATCTTCCACACTGCTGCCACTTGATGACAGCCTTGCATCTTTGACCAACAACCCAACAATTCCACCACCTTCATAGGCATAACCCAAGCAACGTCAACCCTTCGAAAGATTTCATCCCACAACACCCTTGTTACCTCACAATGTAATAAGAGATAGTCTACAAATTCTCCGCTCTTCTTGCACATGTAGCACCAATCCATTACTACACATCCTCTTTTCCTCAAGTTATCCGTGGTCAATATCTTCTCAAGAGCAGCGCTCCAAACAAAGAAAGCTACTTTAGAAGGCACACGAGATCTCCATATATTCTTCCAGGGGAACGGCGAAGTATCAATCTGTGTAGACAAGATGTTATAATACGCCTTAACTGTACATATCTTGTGGTCATTAGACCTCCACTTCAAACTATCTTGTTGTGCCATAGCAACCTCCGTTGAATATAGTAAGCTGAAAAATTCTGAAACAATAGGTAATTTCCAATCATGAAAATCCCTATTAAAAAGAATGTTCCACTGTTGGACACCATGAGAAAATAGACGCACATCCGCAACTGAAGCCTCCTTATTCACTGCAATACGGTATAAGGCCGGAAATGTTATTTCTAATGCGTGCTCTCCACACTACAAGTCCCTCCAAAAACTGATTCGAATACCCTCCCCAACTACAAAACGAGTTCGATTTGCAAAACATGGCCATCCCTTCCTTATATACTTCCATAAACCTACCCCATACCCCCCTCTCACTTCCTTAGAGCACCAACCACCCCAAGCAGTACCATATCTAGCATTGATAATATCCTTCCACAATGATCCCCCCTCCGAATGATATCTCCAGAGCCATTTTCCCAACAACGCTTTATTAAAAGTTCTCAAGTTACACACTCCCAATCCCCCATTCACTATTGAGGCACATATAGACTTTCATCTAACCAAGTGAAATTTCTTCTTCTCTCCCATGCCTCCCCATAAGAATGCCCTAAAGAGTTTCTCCATTCTGTTCACTACCCTAACAGGCATAGGGTTCTTTTTGAGAGTTCTCCAACTAAGAAGTGAAATTTGGGAAATGGAAAACCAAATGAGTGTATTTTACTTCCCATCAGTGTGCCTCAACAAAACCCTTTTAGAGGTAATCCCATACTGCCACAAGCTAGCCATCATTTCAATTCTTCTACAAAACGGTGCGAAGTATCGAGCATGAAATTTGGAAATGTTGTGCAGATATTGTGGACCATTTGGAGGATTCGATAGTGGAATTCTTTGTGCTGAACAAAGCCCAAGTTGGTTTGCCAGTTAGATATCGTATGTGAAAAATCTTATTTGCAAATTTGTGTGGTGATCTCCTTGACTACATGTTATAGATGATGGTTATTACTCTAATTGCGTTTGTTGAGAAGTTTATCATATTTGAAATGATCATCTTATGGGTTGGAATGTGCTCATCACCCTTCAATATTTAATCTTGTTAGCTTTTGCAATCTATATGATTGTTACATGAACACTGCGTAGGAATTTATTGATTGCAGCAGAAGGTGTTGAAATCAGCTAGTATTTTCAAGAAGACCTATTTATCTTCCCTCTAGGTCCTGTAGACCACATACATTTTAAAAAAATGTTCTGCAGATAGCTACTTTATTACTTTCTATTTTCAACTATCATTGCAGCAGCATTTGTAATCTGTAAGGAAGTTGAAACCAAACATTCTGTTTATTTGCAACTTAATTTTGAATTTCAAAAACCTAAGGAATTGTTTCGCTTCATTACATTTTCTAATCAATCAACACAATGTATCCATGAGAGAGAGAGAGAGACCTAATAGGGTGAGGAAAGCAATCAAAGAGTGTTGTACAACTAGATAGTCATTAAGCAACCTAATTTTCTTGTACAGAAAAAATAATCATCCTATAATATATAAATGGAGCGATAGAAGTTGTAATCTCATTTTATCCTTGCATTATGTAAATTACACTCAAAGAATAAGCTGGACTCATTAATTAATTTAAAAGCAGTAGACATATAGAGATAAATTCAGTACATAGGGGAAGGGAAATAAGGCGTGTAGAGTGGTAATATAAGGGCATGGTCAGTTCAGAAATAATGCATCCAAACCAAAAGAAAAAGAAAGCAAAGACACCTATATAACTTTATGCAACTATGCTTGTAAAGCAAAATCAACATTACCAGAGTTAGCATTGTGAAGTTCTTCAAGGATTTCTTCCACAAATACCAACATTGAATTCTTCAAGCCATTATTTTTCTTATCCAACAGATGGATTTCATTTTCAAGGAACTCTTTCTCCAACAACAAAGGCCTCAGTTCATCGTTTTTCCCTTTGTCAATGTCCTTCTGGAATTCTAAGCACAGAGTGGTAAATCCTTCCCTGAAGAGAAACATCAGCGTCTAAGCAACATTACAGTCAAACTTAGAGCTCGAAGTTTCTAATGCCAATCTCTCGGGTACTTCACTTCCACATATTTGAATAAGAAAAATGTTATGCGAGGCTTCAACTGAATTACAATTGATTCAGCAGATTAGGGTAATGACATGAGACTGCATAACCACTACTAATTTTCTGAAATTTGGAGTGTTAAAATGATGTATAAATATACACTTGATATCTAAATATCAAATTTTCTCTATGATTTAAATAATTCAGACCCCAGAGGAACACATCTCCATGTCATGCCAACTTCTGAAAAGTGCAACAACATAGACACATCAAAATTTTGCTATTTTAGTAAGCAAAGGGATTAAAGCAAGCAGTCAATAGATGATGACTCATCCGCAATGTTTCCTCTGCCCCCCGCCCCTCCCTCCTTACATCCACTTGCTGACCTACCTGACCACAGATGCATAGTAATGGGGATATAAAAGAATTTAATGAAGAAAAAAAAAACGAGAAGAAAACAGTATTTGACACCACAAACAGAAATTCCGTTTCAGTTTTGTCGGGAGAGAGAGAGAGAGAGAGAGGATAATCTGAGGCCGTCATATATGGCATAAAAATACTTAAGACTGTGACGCGTGTTAAAAATGCCCTATAGAATCAGAACAACGATTCCACACTAAACTTGTAAAGGATTTGGTCAATACCGCTTGTCATTTATTCTTTTTAGCGTCTCGTCCCGTTCCATTCTTAGACAACACAATTCCTTCTCCAAGGAATTCAGTGAGGTTCTTGCATGTGCTTTAAATGAAGAAATGAAACATGAATTAGAAGAGCAAGAAAGTAACAATTCTGCCTCAAGGACATACACCAAAAAAAAAAAAAACAATATTCAAAAGAGTCTAAATTGAGATGAAAGGCATATGAATTGCGCAAGTCAGACCTTAGATATTCAACCAAAATAAGCTGTCTCATACACTTACATATCAATTGCCCTAAGCTGGTCTTGGAGTCTAATTGAATACATTCTGCCAAAAACTAAATCTTAAACAAGTTGAAGGAAATTGACCTTGATTCTGTCAATTTTATTTCTTAAGAAATGGCCTCGACAATGGTGCCTTGTAGAACCATCTCGGTGATACGTACCAAAGTCCCAAAGTTCATCTCAATTTTAGGTACGTTCACCGATCTTTCACAAAATGATATGTGAGGGTATAAAAATATTTGCTATGGGCCCAGTAGGGGACAAGGGGTAAGGAGGCATGTAGAGAGGGCTAAAAGTAAGAGCTAGGGGACAACTAGGGGAAGCAATGGAGGCCATGATTTAAGGGAGATCAGAGCGACTTCAAGGGGGCTCTCTCTTCTCCTTCTTCGGGTCTTCTTCTTTTCCTTCCAGAGTTCGGCTTCTTCTCCTTCAACTTCAACTTCAGCTTCTCCTTCAAAACCAGATACGCAGAGAGCTCTCTTTTCTTTTTATTTGATTTATATGCAAGATTATAATTGCATAGCAGGATATGAGAGATTGTAAACAAGAATATTATAATAAATTTTTTCTTTCTAAACACTTATAGATATAGACATTATGCTGAACTATATAAATTTTTATGTTCATCTCTCTTTAACTTTTCTATACTTATGTTTTTCATTCACTATTATACACCGTACGACCATTCCAGCATCGTGCTTGGGGCTTCTAACAATACTGATCGAGACCCAAGTCACCCCAGTGGGCCAGGAATCATTTTTTCTCTACTTTCGACCTATTGAGCGATTTTTACAATATTAACATCATACTTAATGCGTTCAGGCAAATTTAGAAAGACGAAAGCAAGTTAATATCTTTAACTAAAAGTAGTTAACAATTAACCCTTTTTTCAAATCAAGAAACCGTAAACTCGAATACCATTGAAATAATTGCTTTAATTTCGAACTGTTTAATAATTTTCATAGGCTCTACAAAGTGTCAACGCGTTCATCCCAATAATACGTTACTCGCATGGCTTTTCTTGCGAATATAATCCTGATTTTTCTCTAAAAAAAATAAAACTAAAAAAAACCTTGCCAACAAACTCATGCATCTTTACAAGTTCAAAAAACAAATCAAAGAAAGAAATGACGAGAAGAATGAACTTACCGGTAACGGTGGCGAATCCATCGATTTCAAAGTGGGAAACGTAAAGCGTCTTTGTTAGCTCCGATTCTCTAACCGCCAAAGCGCTCTCGATCTCTGAGCACTTGAAGATCTCCGCTTCTATCTCGCGTGTAATCTGAATGTTCGCCTCTATTTCTTCATTCACCTACAAGTTTTAGAGATGGACACCTAGATTGAACAGTGGATATAGAGCGGGAAGGAGTTATCGGTGTGATTGATGGGAATGGGAAACATACCTGATCGAGCATATCCTTGAGGGAAGAGATCTGGTAGAGGATCGCTCCCGAATCCTCCATTTCTCGATCACTCTTTCTTCAAGTTTTTGAACTCCCTAGTCCTAGCGACTCCTCTCTAATTTACCCGCTTTTTTTCGTTTCGCAACGTTCCCTGCCCTTCCGCGTTTCTTTAAATTCTATATATGATACTCTAGTCTCACAGTAAAAAGAAGATCTGTCACTATTTCAACTTTTTTTAAACAAAAATAAAGAATGATCCAAGCATTAATAAATAAAAAAATATGAAAGATGGTAATCTTTCAATTTTTTGTAATTATTTTACAATAGCCACCTAATTTATATAACTCATTTTGCTCTCTCACGTAGCACCACATGTCTTAATAAAAAAATATATATTCAAAATAAAATAGCTCGAAAACACAAAAAGAGGAAGACTCAAATCCTAAATTCTCTATAATCTTTGAGAAATTTTTAGTCACCAAAAGATCACAAAAAAGTAAATTCACAAAGTTACGTAGTTTGATATAGTAAAGATAAATTGTAAAGTTATTTGTATCGTAAAGTAGATTTAATAAATCATATTAAGACACGTCACTTTGTATTTACTTTTGTGTAATTCATTTGTATTTGTAGCACTTCTCCTACCCTTTTATATATGTTTGTAATTTTTATTTTTTTAATTGTAAGCTACGTGGCATTACATTGTAGTGCAATATCAAGAGACAAAGTGAGTGATATAAATTAGGAGACAGAATAGCATTACTCTTTATCATATATAGTTTGAATGGTAGTTATATAAAATTAAAAAATATATTTATAATAAAATGGCACAATTGTATTGATTGATTGTAAAATGAGTTGTAAAAGAGTTATAGTTGTATAATTAACCAAAAACTATATATATCGTGAAAATAAAAATAAAAAAATAAAAAATATTTACAAATTGACATCATATCTATTTCATGTAATAGGGTACCCTCCCACCTAATGGAGATTCTATGTAAAGTCCCTCCTATAATTGGATTGAGCTACTACATTTTCATAAAAGTTTTTCATAGAGTACTAATAAGAATCAAAAGATTCCATAAATAATAGATAATACTCAATGTGTCAAACTTCTTTAAATTTAAATAATTAATGCATGTAGCACTGGTAAAATAAGGGCAAGTTTGGGGTCTTAGATGAGACAAAATTCTCATCTGATCTCATTTCATCACATCTCATCTTATTCACAAATATAATTCAAATACAAAATTTTTAAACTAATTATTAAAATTTTTTTAAACTAATCATTACAACTTTTTCAAACTTTCAAATAAAAAATAAAAGACAATTCCAAATTTTTCAAATTTTTAAACAAAAGTAATATTATAAAACTATATTATTATAAATTTTGATTTTATGCCATAAATAAACAATCTAATAATTAAACTCCGCATACAAACTCTTTGTGCCAATTTCTAAGTAAACTTTGAAATGCCATAAATAGACATCATAATAATTAGACATTAGTCTCTCGAAAGCCCTAGCTGCCTTGGCCTGCAACTTTGTCCCCAGCAAGTTCACCTAGACATTAGTGATCGGTGTAGACGACCACCTTTTAACCTATCAAATAAGAACGAATTTTGTTAAAGGCAAACACAACTGCTAACAATTCTTTTTCAGTAGTAACATAATTAAGTTGAGCTTCTGTTAAGGTCTGACTTGCATAATAAATAACATGGAAAATTTTATATTTTCTCTGCCCCAAAACAGCCCCTCTAGCATAATCGCTAGCATCACACATTAATTCAAAAGGTAAATCCCAATCCAGTGATACAATGATAGGTGCTAAAATTAATTTCTTTTTCAATGTTCCAAAAGCATGCAGCAAGCATTCATTAGAAAACTCAAACCGAGTATCTTTAATCAATGAATTGCAAAGAGGTTTAGTAATTTGGGAAACATCTTTGATAAACTGACAATAGAACCCGACGTGACCCAAGAAGCTTCTCACACCGTTCACATTGGTCGGTGGTGGGAGTTTGTCAATATCTTCTATCTTTGCTCGGTCGACCTCAATTCCCTCGAAGGAAATGTGGTGACCAAGCACTATTCCCTCCTCGACCATGAAGTGACATTTTTTTCAATTTAAAACAAGATTTGTCTCCTTGCATCTTTGCAAAACCAAAGATAAATTAGATAAACAATTATCAAAAGAGTGATAAAAAATCGAGAAGTCATCCATGAAAACTTCTAAAAAATTTTCCACCATATCCGAGAAGATGGACATCATACATATTTGGAAAGTGGCTAGCGCATTGCAAAGACCAAAAGGCATGTGCCTATATGCAAAAGTCTCATAAGGACAGGTGAAAGTGGTATTCTCTTGATCCTTAGGTGCAATGGCTATTTGATTGTAACCGGAATATCCATCTAGAAAACAGTAATAAGCGTGGCCGGCAAGTCTTTCTAGCATTTGATCAATAAAAGATAAGGAAAAATAGTCTTTTCGAATTGCATCGTTAAGTCTTCGATAGTCTATGCATACTCATCATCCCGTGACTGACCTCGTCGGTAGGAGCTCATTGTTGTCATTCTTGATCACGGTTATCCCTCATTTCTTTGGGACAACTTGCATTGGACTTATCCATGCGCTATCTGAGATTGGATAAATGATCCCAACATCTAACAGCTTCAGTACTTCTTTATGCACAACTTCTTTCATGGATGGATTCAGTCTCCTTTGGGGTTGGACAATCGGCTCAAAATTATCATCCATTGAAATCTTGTGCATGCAAATTGAAGGACTAATTTCTTTGATGTCTAAGATGGTCCAACCCAAGGCCATCTTGTGTTCCCGCAAGATTCTTAGCAACTTCTCCTCTACATCACTCAAGGAACTATTAATAATAACTAGAAAAGTAGAGTCTTGACCTAAGAAAGCGTACCTTAAATTTGATGGAAGCAATTTGAGTTCAAGTTTGGGTGTTCTTTATTTGCAGATATCAGCCGAGATGAGTTTAGCTCTTCCACTTTCAGTTTCATTGAAGGAGGAAAAGATGGTGTAGCTTCCAAATAGCTCTCACACCCCCTAACCTCTTCATCTTCGGATTCAATAGACGTAGAGTGAGTAAGACATACCTCAAGTGGTAGTTTTGGAAATTCAACTCCATAAGTTTCGTCAGCCTCGACCACGTCTCGGTCGCTTATTTGAAAACAAGAATGTACCTCAAAAGGGAATTCCATAGATTTAAATATGTCAAAAGTGACTTGCTCCTTACCGACCCTCAAAATGAGTTTCCCTTGTTGGACATCAATTAAGGTTCTTTCCGTCGCAAGGAAAGGTCAGCCCAGTATCAAAGGGATCTCCTCGTTCTCCTCCATATCAAACACAATGAAGTCGGCCAGGAAGATGAACTTATCAACTTTCACAATTATGTCTTCAATAAGTCCTCTCGGGTATTAATAGATCTATCTGCCAACTATAGAGAGATAGTGGTTGGCTTTGCTTCTCCAAGACCTAATTTCCTGAAAATAAAGAAAGATATTAGATTAATACTTAATACTTGCCCCTAAGTCGCATAAAACTTTATAAAAATTGAAATTTTCTATAGTGCAAGAGATCATGAAACTCCCCTAATCTTTCAACTTAGGCGACAACTTCTTTTGTAAAATTGCACTGCTCTCCTTGGTCAGCATTACAGTTTTATGCTCCTCCAACTTCCGCTTGTTTGATAATATTTTCATTCAAAAATTTTGCATATTTAGGCATTTGCTCTAAAACTTCAATGAGAAGAATATTGATATGCAGTTGCTTAAATATATTCAGACTTTAGAGAACTGATTATCAATCTTATTTTTTCTTAATCTCTGCGGAAAAGGAATTGGTGAATCATAAATTGAAGGAGAATAAGTTTCAGATATAAACTCTCTGGATTTCTTGGGTTTTGCAGCCCCTTTATTCTCCATAGTCTTCTTAGCTTGCTGGTCGGCCGCATCCCACTCTGCTTCTTTCACGTCGGACTCAGCTTCCTTCATCTCAAACTGCATGTTTTAGGCAGTTTCTGCATCTTGCTCGGTACTTACTGTTTGCGGCTGGTCATATGTTCGCCCATTTCTCAATGTTATGGCTTTGACATGTCCTTTGGATTGGTCACAATGTTGCTTGGTAAAGTCCTTGTTGTCCACTCGATAAGCATGTTTGAGAGTTGAGCAATTTGCGCCTCAAGATTGCGGATTGAAGCCAAGTTGTTTCGGATCCCCATACCAGCCTTTTGCATGTACTGCATCAATATATCCTCAAGTGTCGGTTTCTTCTCTTGCTATGGAAACTGTTGAGGTGGTCTAGCCGGCCGTTAATTATTGCTCCATGAAAAGTTAGGGTGATTTCTTCATTTAGGATTGAATGTGTTTGAATAAGGATTGTTTTGACGTTGGAAATTGGACACGTAATGGACTTGTTCATAACTCGATTTGGCAAAAGGATTCCCCACTTGGCAATCTACACTTGAATGAGTTAATGCACATTGATCACGAATAACATTAGTTTGAATAGCATTTACGTTCATCTTACCTAGTTGTTGTGATAGATTTGTCATCTACGCCACCAATGTGGTAATAGAATCAAGTTCAAAAACTCCAGCCATCTTTCTTGGCATTGCTTTCTTTGTAGACCATTGATAGTTATTGGATGTCAATTCTTCCAGAAGTTCATATGCAGTTTCATGGGCCTTACTCATTAGTGCTCCTCCCATGGCTGTATCAACCATAGATCGATTTGTGGGTCCCAAACTATTGTAAAATGTCTGTACTTGAAGCCAGGCTGGGAGGTCGTGATGCGGACACTTGTGCAATAAATCCTTGTATCTCTCCCATGCCTCATATAATGATTCGCCCTCATATTGGGTAAAACTAGTAATATCATTCCTTAATTTTGCTCTCTTAGTCGGAGAAAAGTATTTTTCTAAGAATTTTTGTGCCAACTCCTCCCAGGTGGTGATGATGCCGGGCGGCAAAGAGTTCAACCAAGTTTTTGCTTTTTCCCTAAGTGAGAAAGGAAAAAGTCTCAATCAAATCGCATCATCTGTCACTCCGTTGTGTTTAAAAGTATCACAAATTTTTAGGAAATTTACAATATGGACATTAGGATCCTCTTGTGACAACCCCCCAAACTGGACAGCTTGTTGAATCATTTGAATGATGGCCGGCTTGATCTCGAAGTTATTGGCTTGTATAGCTGGCCACCTTATACTAGATGTCGCCCCATTGACAGAGGGCATAACATAGTCTCTTAATGCCTTGTGCTCCTGATCGACCATATTAAATTTAGATATGGCGACCTCTTTCTTTTTCTCTTTATTAATCCGACATAAGGTTCTTTCAAACTCGGGATCGAAAAGTGAATGCTCTAATGATTTAGATCGGGGCATGCACTTCTGATTCCTGAAAAAAAAAAAAAAAACAAACTGAGATCTAATTTAAACCAAATTTATTTTTTTAAAATAAAATAAAATCCAAGTAGTGACAATCTAGCTAATATCAATATCAATAACAAATAACTAATCCTTGGCAACGGCGCCAAAAACTTGTTATGCTAAAAATATCTGCAAGTACACAAAATCGTAGCAAGTAGTATAGTGTTTTAAAGAAAATAGATGTCGAACCCACAGAGATTAATTATGCTATTGAGTATTGAAATTTACTAAATTAATTACTATTTGGAAAGCCGAAAAGAATAGATTATCTAAATTAAACTGAAGAAAAGAGCATTAAAATTAAGATTTTAAGGATAATAAGAATAGATATAAAGCGTTTGATTTCATCTAGCGAATCCCACACAATTTATTCTTTCTTGTTATAGAATTCCAATTATCCCAAATTGATGATAAAAATCTCTTAACTGTTCAATATTTTCTCTCAAATAATACTAAAAATATCTCCAATTAATAACTCCATATCTCTATGTGAATTTAACTTATTAGAGACTCATTAAATTCTTTGGGTTTTTCTTAAAAATACACTAATCGAGGTAAAATATCTCTACTTTCACTCAACTAATGATGTTTAACCCTAGAGCTCTAATCACAAATCACCTCTCGGTCTCATTGTGATTCAATAGATCGAATAATAATTAGATAGAAAATTGCAAGCATTTAGGAATAGGGAATAAACACTCAATTATGGAAATATTGAAATAAATAACTTAGAATATAAATTATATTTTCAATGCTAGATTACATCAAAACTCTATAAAATAAAATTAGTTCATAATAAAACTGAAAAGAAAAAGAATAGAACTAGTGCTCTTCGTTGGAATTGGTTGATGAAGCATGCGGCTCTTGCCTCTGCTCCCTAGATCCACCTCCTTGAAAGAAAAATTAAAGAATAAACTCTAGAATATTGGACTCTAAAACTCAGACTCTCTTCCCTTAATTTCGTGCTAATGATATGCTTATATAGGGTAGAAAAAAAACCCTAATGTTTTCTTGATTTTCGCCTAAAAAATTGCTTAACTTTTAAGACTTATATTGATAGCCTTGTACATGCTCTAGAAGTCAGAATTTATAAATCCCTATTAGAGATAAAGTTGTAGCCCTTCAAGATAAATTTCCAACACATCCAAAATCGCATAGATCAGATATGTGAGTAGAAAATTATGATCGAAACACTAAAGCATATCTAGGCTGTCTCCTAGTGTATTCCGAACTTGGACTTCTTGTGAATTCCTTCTGTGATTTCTTTTTTTTTTCTTGGTCAAAATTACTTTCAAACCCTTTGCTATTTGTTGCCCATGATTTCATTTAGATTGGTCTTTAAGTTGATCGGTTAGACTAGTCACCCATCTAACCGCCCAGAACCTTGTCCCCAGTCTTTTCACTTAAGACTTCGTTTGGATCCCCAACTCATCTCAACTCATCATTACATCTTTTTCAAATCTCAATACAAAATATAATAAACTATTCAACTTTTTCAAATCCCAAAACAACTTTAATATTAAAAAATAATATTCTAATAATATTTTATCATCTCAACTCAACTCAACTCAACTCATTTCAACATCCAAACTCACCCTAAATCTCCTCAGCTCTCTTCAGATCTCATTGCCTCTCGTCGGTCTGGATCTGTAGTCTTTTCTTTTGTAGCAAAATGCTCTCATTTTGCACTAAATCTTCTCATTCCTTCAAATCCAAGAAAATAAAGAAAAATATGTGAAAATAAAATAAAATCAATAGTATTGAAGGAAAATTGATACTTTTCATAAATAAAAGAGTAATAAAAATCACACTTATCAATGGCTCAATTACTTGCTCAATGTTCGTTGTATAGAGATAAAGCATGCTCAATGAACTTGCTCAGGCATTAGCGTATTTCCTTCATGCATTTTCTGATTCATTCTATACCACATACCCCAAGCTATTAAAAAGAACTTCTCCAATTCACCTGTTTTGCATGTTGTTAGAACTTTCTGTGCTAGACTCATTATATCTTCTTGATGCTCATCATCTAGCACGTAGCTAAAGTGTTTTCTCCAACAAGTTCTAATTAAAGGACAATAATATAGAGTGTGGCTCACATCCTCCACACTGCTTAAGCAAAAATTGTAGCAATCTTCAACTATAACTTTTCTCTGCTTTAGGTTCTTCAGGATTGGAATACCATTTTTGCATGCCTTCCAAGCAAAGACTTTCACTCTATTTCGGATTTGTAGCTTCCATAACTTCTTCCATAAAGCCATATGATTCTTTGAGTTTGAGCATTCCCATTCATTCTTTGTTTTCTTAATTGCATGAAATAGTCTATATGCACTCTTAATATTGTCAATCCCATCCTTCTCACAGCTCCACACCAGTTTGTCTTCTTTATTCCCAGGACCAAGAGTGATCTTCAAAACCTCAGCTGCTTCCCTTGGAGGTAAAATCCTTTTCACTTGTTCCACATTCCACCAGTTTGTGTTCTCATCAATAAGACTAGCCACTTTATCATTTTCCTGAACACTGCTTTGGTTTTGTGCCATAGGGATGAGTCTTTGTTTAGGTAACCAAAAATCTGACCATATATTGATTGATTTTCCATTACCTACTCACCATTTGCATCCTCTCAACAAGTATTTCTTTGACTCCCATATCACCCTCCATGCATATGAAGAAGCATGTCCCAACTTTGAGTCTTTGAAATCTGAATAGGGAAAATATTTTGCCTTGTAGACCTTGTGAAGTAGTGATGACTTTTCTTACACAATCCTCCACCCCTGCTTGGCAAGTAGGGCTAGATTGAATGTTTGTAAATCTTTAAACCCCATACGTCCATTTGTTTTTGCCTCACACATATTTTCCCAACTCACCCATAGAATCTTATTCTCCTCTTGTTTTTGACCCCACCAGAACTTTGCCATCATGTTCTCTAGCTGTACACACAAATTTCCAGGAAGCTTAAAGCAGCTCATTGAATAGGTAGGGATTGGTAAGGCTATTGCTTTTATCAGAACTTCCTTACCCCCTTAAGATAGCAACATTTCCTTCCAGCACTGTAATTTCTTTCATACCTTATGCTTCACTTCAGATAATGCTTGTGTTTAGCTCTACCTACCATTGGTGGGAGACCAAGATACTTTTCATATTGTTGGAAATTCTGCACACCCCAAAAAGCCATAATCTCCTCTTGCTGGCTAGATTGCACATTCTTGCTAAAGACCATTGAAGTCTTTTCTCTATTCACCTTCTAACCCGAGGCTCTTTCATACACTTCAAGAAGATGTTGTATTTTGAGATTTGCTTGCATAGTAGCCCTGTAAAAAAGTAAACAATCATATGCAAAAAGTAGGTGGTTTATTTTTGGTGAGCCTCTACAGATTTTGATCCCCTCCACCAACTTATTATGCTCAGCTTGCTCAAGCAAAGTAATAAGACCTTTAGTGCATAAAAGGAACAGATAAGGGGATAGAGGTTCCCATTGTCTCAATCCATGAGTTGAAAAAATTGGCCTTTTAGGAACACCATTAACCAGAATTGAGAATGAATTAGTCCTCATACATAGCATAATTAAGTGCCTCCATCTACCATTAAAACCCATCTTCTCCATCACAGTATCAAGAAAATTTTACTCGACTCTATCGTATGCTTTACTCATGTCAAGCTTCAAGGATATGTATCTTTTTTTTCATGCCTCTGTTGGCTCAAAAAGTTAATTAACTCATAGGCCACTAGTACATTATCAGTGATAAGCCTACTTGGGACAAATGCACATTGGGACAAAGAAATCACATCTGGTAATATAATTTTAAGTCGATTAGCTAGGGCTTTGGATATCAACTTATAAACGACATTACAAACGCTTATAGGTCTGTAATCTGCCACAATTTCAGCCTTATTCTTTTTTTGGAATCAAAGTGATAAATGTGTGATTTATATCTCTAGAAAGATCATCCCTATTAAGAGCATTTAGGACAGCTGCTATCACATCGTTACCAATAACATCCCAATACTTTTGAAAAAAGATAGAAGCCATACCATCTAGACCAGGTGCTTTAGTGGGATTCATCTGACTCAATGCTAAAATGACCTCCTCAGCTTTGAATTCTTGTATAAGTCCCTCATTCATCTTAGCAGAAATTCTTCCAGCAAATCCATCCAAAAACTCCATGTTACCTTTTTTGATCTAAGGCTGTAAAAAGGTTCTTAATAAAATTCAAAATAACTCTATCCCTGCCTTCCCCAATTTTCCAAACTCCATTCTCATCTTTGACCCCTTTTATGAAATTCCTTTTGTCATTGAGTGGCTTTATTGTGGAAAAAACTAGTGTTCTTGTCACCCTCTTTTAGCTATAGAGCTTTCGATCATTGCCTCCACATTATCTCATCTCTTTCCAGCCACTTTTACATTTTAGCTCTAGCTTCCTTATGCTCCTCATATTTTATGCATTGAGGATCCACACTAAGTAAACATTGCATTTTATTTCTAGCCTTCTCAATATTCATCCCGACATTCCCAAACCTGCACTTGTTCCATATTAATAACATTTCTCCACATATCTTTATCTTCTTCATCACAATATTTAACTCTTGTGGTCCATCCTCCCCTTTCCAAGCTGTATCAATGATTTTTTTTGCATTAAGCAGTTTCCACCCACATGGCCTCGAATCTAAAAACTCTATGGCCCTTCTCTATGTAATTATCAGATTGCTTCTTCAAACTGATGGCTAAGTGGTTTGAGTAATCCACAGGTATATGCTCCATAACCATCATTGGGAAGGAAGATCTCCATTTCATATTGGCTATGAATCTGTCAAGCCTTTCATTAGTACTGTTTCTGTTTTCTCTTCCATTCCACCAAGTAAATTGAGGCCCTTTGAATCCCATATCTGTTAATTCACAATCTCGCATTATTACTCTAAAATCAGCCATTTGTCTTTCTGATCATACTCTACCACCCATTTTCTCTCCTATGTGGAGTATCTCATTGAAATCACCCATTAATAACCAAGACTAGTCTGGAGGCACACTTATGGATCTTATTAAAGACCATGTTTCATGTCTTTTTGCAGGTTCTGGTTGGCCATTGATACCATTTAAGAACCAAGTCTCATTTCTCTCTTTTTCAATCTTAACTTCAGCATGGACATGGGATTTTGAGAAATGAATAATGCTTAGCTTCAACTGATTCTTCCAAAGTAATGCAATACCCCCTCTTCTTCCTTCATTGCTCACTGCCAAGCAGTTTGCAAAGCCCAATCCATACTTCATTCGATCCATCCTTTTAGTATCTAAACGAGTTTCTTGCAAAAATAAAACTTCGGGATCTTCTTTTCAGATCAAGTCACGAAGGACTTGAATTCCCTATGGGTTCCCAAGCCCACGAGAATTCCAACTTAGTACATTCACTGCTCCCAGCAAGGCTGGAAACTAGCCTTTGCCGATATCAAATCATCAAAAGAGTTCTTTCTTATTTCATCTCCTATTTTCTCCCCCTCACCCCTTGCATCTCCATCCTCACACTGTTGTGTCTCTATCCAGTCACTTTCAATTTCTAAAGTCCTCTTCTTTTTTCCATACTTAGATAAAAGTAGTAGAAGAAATACTTGAAGCTCGAGCTCTTACCTTCCATTTCCCACCTTTTGACAGCTTCTGTTGTTGTTTTGAAGTCCTTATAACCTTGTTAGTACGTAGCACCATAGTTTGGGCTGGGCTCATAAAGCCATATTTGAAAATAGGCCAATTTTCCCCTTGGCCCCTTATCTCAGCATCACTAACCAATTCAGCACTGGTATTATTGCCCGTATCCCCAGTAAAGCTCTCAACTTCATCAACTCCCTTGTTTTCCTCTCATTAGTAAAGGATTCTCCCTAATTGCAGTTGTTTCCTTTTCTCCCTCCCCCATCAGCTCAGTGTCTTTATTCTGATCATCATGCCCCTGATCCCTGCCAAACATCACGAAATTCTCTTCCTCTCCTACAATTTCCATATCCGAAATATTCGCCCGTAACAGTTCTGAGTGAACACTACCACCCTCTGCCGTCCTACTCTGGTGAGTTTCCCAAGGGTTTATCTTCCCCACCGTGCCAAACCTCCCTACATGATTCTCTACTCTTCTTGTAGTTGAATGTTATGCACGTAACCATGATCCAAATTGCTCCACTTCTGTATTTTGTAGACCAAATAATGGATAGATTTTCCCTTCATGGATGATTCGACCACATTTGAAACAAAGCCTAGGAAACTGCTCATATTGGATAGGAATCCAATACTTCTTCGCATTGATCATAACAGTCCTTCCTCGTGCCAGTAGTTTCTTCAAGTCCAGAAGAATTTTCACACGCAAGAAACTGCCCGCCCCATATCATCATCATCCACTTCTACTTCCTCCACCACTCCTAACGACTTACCAATTCTTTCCCCACACTCCATGTTCATTCCAACCAGAGGTAAGTTATGGCATTGAATCCATAAAGATGCCTTATCAAAACTCATTTTCCTTGGTTGAATAAAATCATCAAACGGGTTGATCACAAATAAGTTATTATCAAAAAACCATGGTCGACCTTCCTCAATTCTCTTCTTATCAGCATGAGTAGCAAAAGTGATAGTAAACGTATTAGTTATATTCAAAAATAAAATCATAGCCTAGAAGTTTAGTAATCCCCCTTTGTTGCATAAGAGTGCCCACCCTTTGCTCCAAAAGGTATTTTAGGCTTTGATGATCAATCTTAATAACAAAAGACTGTCCCAATAAATAGGGTCCCCACCTTTGAACTGCTGACACTAGGGCTAGCAATTCCTCTTCATACATAGATAGAACTAGGGCTTTACCCTTCAAAGCTTGGATGAAAAATGCCACAGGTCTAGACTCCTGAATCAAAACAGCCCCAATCCTCGTACCTGAAGCATCACATTCAATAACAAAGCTTTTGGAAAAATCAGGAAGAGCTAAAACTGATTGTTGAGTCACTGCCACCTTTAACTTCTCAAATGCCTCTTGTGCTTCAGTTGACCATACAAAAATGTTCTTCTTAAGTAGGGCAGTAAGAGGAGCAACAGTATCCCAATACCCTTTAATAAACTTCCTGTAATAGTCAGTCAGTCCAAGAAAACCCCTTAAGGACTTAATAAAAGTAGAAACTGACCAATCATTCATAGCTTGTAGTTTAGCTGGATCTGCCCTCACCCCATGCATAAGCACCAAGTTTTCCAAGTAATCCACCTCAGCACAACCAAATCTACATTTACTAATCTTGGTAAACAATTGGTTTTTTCTCAAAATATCTAGTGTAATATGCAAATGTTGCACATGCTCAACCTCTGTTCTACTATACACTAGAATATCATCGACGAATACTAGAATAAATTTCCTCAAAGTGGTCTTAAAAATAAAATTCATAAACGACTGAAATGTAGAGGGGGCATTAGTCAAGCCAAAAGGCATAACTAAAAATTCGTAATGACCCTCATAGGTCCTAAAATTCATTTAGGAATATCTTCATCCTTTATGCGAATCTGATGGTAACCAGATCGCAAATCCAACTTAGAATAAATTTTTGAACCACACAATTCATCAAGTAATTCCTCCATAACTGGGATAGGAAACTTATCTTTTATTGTCTCATTATTCAAAGCGCGGTAGTCAATGCACATTCTCCACCTCCCATCCGCCTTCCTCACAAGTAAAACTGGAGAAGAATAAGGACTATGACTTGGGTGTATTACCCCATTCTGCATCAACTCTTTGACAATCTTTTCGATCTCCTCTTTCTGAAAGTAAGGATAACGATAAGGCCTAACTGATACAGCCTTAGACTCAGGTTTTAGATGAATGGAATGATCACGAGATCTATTTGGAGGTAATCCTTTAGGTTCTGCAAAAATATCCTTATAAGTAGATAAAAGTTCCAGAATAGCCTAAGAAGGCTCTGCCACTTCTGATTGCCATTCCATGAAATGCAAAACCACACATTTTTTTTCAAATCCCCCAGCTTAAAACTGGAAGACTTTTCCACCAATCTGGATTGCTTTAATCCCTTCAAAACAATCTCATTGCCCAAGTGCAAAAATTGCATTGCAAGTTCTTCAAAATTCCACAACATATTGCCTAATGTTTACAACCATTGTATACCTAAAACAACATTGCCAGTACTAAGACAAATGCATCCATAGTGAACATTATTCCTTGTATTAACATGGGCACTACAGTACAACTTCCTTCACTTATAATCTACTCTACATTAGCAACTTTCACATTTACATTCAGCCTCAATTGTGCTTTGTCAGCCATTGATGGATCCACAAAATTGTGGGTGCTGCTAGCATTTAGTGATATCTCAGGTTTCCCCACATCCTCCGTAAGGCACAAAGAACTATTTCCTTCCCTTCCTTCAGTGTTGAATGCTTCAGGAAAGTCATCAACAATTTCTTCAATAAAAAACAACTTAGGATTTCTACAGTTATGACCAGGAGCCTATTTCGACTCACAATAGTAGCAAAGACCTTTTTACCTTCTATCTTTTATCTGAGATTGAGAAATTTTCTGAACTGGTAAACTGGGCACTGTAGAATTTCTACTACTGTCAACTCCAGAATTCTTGCTACTGTCAACACCAGAACTCCAAGGTACTCTAGCCACACCACTTAAGCCATAGCCTCCATTATTTCTTAGAACCTTCTTGTTGACTTGCATGTGCTCCTCTTGTATCTTCGCAAGACCATAGGCAGCCAAAAGTGATGTAGGACTAAACATCCTAACTGGTAGCCTTATCTCATCCTTAAGACCACTCAAGAAACAACTTAATTAGTAGCTTTCTGAAAGACCTCTCAATCTGTTAGACAACACCTCAAACTTCTCTTTATTCCACTGAATCAATTTACCTCAATCTTGTCAACGCCTCCATAGGATCATAATAGGAACTAGCCCCAAATCTCAACAATAATGCTTTAACAAATACATGCCACTCTGTTAAGAAGTCTAACTCCTCCAAATCTTGATACCAAATAAAAGCCATGCCCTCCATATGGAAAGAAGCTAAAGATAATTTCTGTTGAGGCAATGTATTATCAATTATGGTAAGCAAAGAAGTGATTGACTTTGTACAATCAGCCTGTAGGATCTTCTTCATTAAAGGTAGGAAAGTCGAGCTTCACAAATCTGGTATGACCCCCATGAGCAACTTCTAATGCATGTTCTCCACTATGATTTCCTGCAGATGATGCTTAACCATTTCTGCTTTGATTAACTCTTTGTGTTTCTGTAGTAAGACCCTTTAACTGCATTACCAAGGACTCTAAAGTTATCTATTGGGTGTCAAAGGATCGCTTCAAGGAATCCACTTCCATCTCCAAGGCTTTATAGTGAGACTTAGCATATTTCTTGAAGGTGGAGAATGAATCTTGCAACTGGTTCAAGCGTGTTCCCTCTGCCATGTTGAGAAAGACTGATCGACAGTCTCTGATACCAACTGTTACACGCTCAAGAAGAACCCAATAAGAAGGGTGAGAAGTAGAGAGAGAGAGAATTAGAAAGAGAGAAAGTATTCAATTTGTATTTGTATTCTTCAAATGTAAAATGTACATGTTGAAGTCTTTTTATATATTTGTAAGATATTGTACTTAATGAGCCTATGGGCTTAACTGTGTTAACTACTGGACTCTGGACTCGTGCATCCTTATTTCTCAAGACCTTCATCTAAAATCCAAAGCCCATACAACTATGGCCCAATACAAAGCCTTCTTCCTCTTTTGATTGTCTTCTTGTATGCTTAGAATCGTATAGAACCTTCTTGCTCGAACCCATGACATTTAGTCTCTGCAATTGATTGAGACAAATTTGTGGATGAAACCAAATCAGAAGAAGCATCCTGATCCTCCACAACTTCAACTGGATTATTAGCAGTTACGCTGATTGGATGCTCTGGGCTAGATTTTGATAAAGTCTTAATTTTTCCATCCCCCAAATCCTCACTTTGACAAGGGATTTGTCCTTGGTAACCACATAACCGTCCCCGTTCAATGAGTTAGAAATAATGGCTGGGTTTGCCAACAAACTCTTATCCGTTACCATCGCAGTAAATTTTGATCAAATAACTACCACTAGAGGCTGA
The DNA here is from genome assembly GCA_029856935.1 of Cyclocarya paliurus. Lineage (NCBI taxonomy): Eukaryota > Viridiplantae > Streptophyta > Magnoliopsida > Fagales > Juglandaceae > Cyclocarya > Cyclocarya paliurus. The sequence goes on from CM056947.1 coordinate 28,819,794, forward strand.
ATAACTGAATGTGGACGAGGATGAGATTTCCCAACCATCAGAGCAATAGTATTTGTGGCCACATGAATTCAAGGTCCATACAGATCCTTAGAAGATCCTCCATACAGAGTTGTCTTAGGAGGAAGAGGACACCCACTTGGAGGGTATTTGATGATACCACACCGAAAACAAAATCAAGGAAGGAGTTTTTATCGCAAAGAAATCTAGAGTGAACGACCCTGAACCACCACCGATTTCCCTCATATAAGAGGTTTAGTGATATCCAATGCCAATTTGAACCTTAAGAACTGACCCCAACCAATTCCATTTTGATCCACATTGACTTGTTCCACTGTCCCAATCAAGCCACCAATAAGCTCTTCAACCTGACAATTCATACACGCAAAGACCAATTGGTGTAATTGAAACCCAAAAGGATTTTGTAGTATAATGCAAATCAGTGTAGAAACAAGCCGATCAAAGTCTTTAATACAGAAAAAGCAATAATCAAACAACCAACCTGCTTCACCTTGTGGAGGTCTTCTTTGTTGTCAAATTTGATCACAAAGGCATTCGAACCCACACTAGATAATCGGATAGTCCCTTACAACTGTCAAATATTGTCTATCTTGTACTGCACAATTTCACTCTAAGTAACTCGATCAGAAACAAGGATCCCGAATAAACAATATTCCCCTGTGTGGGAAGTATTTTCCATTTCCAATGCAACAATTATCACATCAAAATGCTCCTCTTCAATTAACACCAGATCCTCATGAAGGCAAAGAAGAAAAGCATCCATTGTAAACTGCTAACTTCTTAGGTTAGGTTTGGTGACTAAGTTCAAATACAAAATTCTCATCTCATTTCATCTCATCATTATAACTTTCTCAAATTCTCATACAAAATATAATAAATAATTCAATTTTTTCAAATTCTAATTTAACTTTTTCAAATCTCAAAACAATAATAATATTAAAATATAATATTTTAAATTTTCATCTAAAACTAAAAATTCTTATCTCACTCCCCAAACTTAACCTTAGAGTATTGGCAATGGTCTAACCATTGACAAGTCTAAAATTTGGCTAAAAGTTAGAGTTTTGGCTAAAGCCATTGAAGAAACTAGTTCACATTGGACTGTCCATCCCAAAGTCAAAATAATAATATAATATTAGATATTTTAATAATAATTTTTTTTTTTATTTTTATATTTTGCAAATACACTATATATTAATTATTAATTTAATTTTTATTTAAAATTATTGTTTTCCAACTATTTTTTTCCTCAATCTAATTATCTAACAAACATATTTTGTCAATCTTTCTCACACTTTTTTAGAGTAAAATATTATTTTAGAGATGAATAGTAGCTGGCCAAATTTGGAGAAATGAATGACTTTACTGTAGCTTAAAAGTGGAGCCTTAGGTTGGGTTTAGATAGACATTTCAGATAAGATGAGATGAGATATTTTGAATAGTAGTTAAATAAAATATTGTTAGAATATAATTTTTTAGTATTTTTTTATTTTGATATTTGAAAATTTTGAATTGTTTATTATATTTTTATATGAAAATTTGAAAAAATTATAATGATGAAATGAGATAAAATAAGAAGATTTATGTATCCAAACCCACCCTTAAAATTTTGACTACTTTAATATAAACCATTTTAATAAAAATTAGCCAAAATTTAACTAAGCATTGACGTTTGGCTAGGCCCAATGCGCTCTTAGATTCAAAAACCTAGCTGACAAGACTTCACAATTCGCAAAAAACATACCCTCACCCGTTCACACCAAGAGAGAGACCATTGCAATAGTGGGGCGGAGTTGGAGTCTGTAGAGTTTATTCTTTGTTATTAAAGGAAATTATCAAAAATTATTTTCATAATTAGCTTGATTATATTATAAAAATCATGTTTATAATATTTCTAAACAAGACATTTAAATATATATATATATTTTGTTTAGAGTTTATTCTTTGTTATTAAAGGAAATTATCAAAAATTATTTTCATAATTAGCTTGATTATATTATAAAAATCATGTTTATAATATTTCTAAACAAGACATTTAAATATATATATATATATATATATATAGAACTTTCTTGTACTCAATATATATAACATTTGTAGTTATAGAATTTATAAATGTCGTACTTTTTTAAAAAATAAGGTAAATCAATATAAAATTTTTTAATTTTTTAATAATAAATTTAACTCTTTCTACGAAATAAGATAACATTTGTATCTAACCTATCCAACGTTACTCCGCACAAAAAACATTAAGGGGATGTTCGGAGAATTAGATAAGATGAAAATTATGTAAATAATAATGAAATAATTTGTAAATAGTAGTAAAATAGTTTGAATTATTATGTTTTATGGGATTTTAAGAAATGAGAGAAAAAAAATTAAATAAAAATATTATAAAGTTATAATATTGTTATAATATAATTTTTTAATGTTATTTTTATTTTAAAATTTGAAAAATTTGAATTATTTTTGGATGATGCTATTGGGACCCTATGTCCTAATCGATAATCCAACAGATAAGTTCAATTCCAATTTTCTTCTTTTCTTTTAAATTTTTTTAACATTTTTAAATATTTTTTTTTATAAAAATACATAAATTCAATAATATTCACTTCCTTAATAGCTAAGAAAAATTAAAAAAAAAAATAGTCAAAATTATTGGTATTTTATCGGTACAAAAAGTATTATTAATTGTTTTATATTTTGTTTGAAAGTTTAGAAAATTTATAATAATTAAGTAATGATTAAATGAAAATTTTAAATATTTAATTGAAAAATATTTGTATTTGAATGATGTTTAGAAAGAAAATGAAATGAAATAAAATAAAATAAAATAAAATGAGATGACGCGGATGAGATGAGATTAAAGTTAAAAGTTAAATAAAATATTATTAGAATATATATTTTTTAATATAATTTTATTTTAATATTTAAAAAAGTTAAATTATTTATTTTATTATATGTAAAAATTTTATAAAATTATAATCATTAGATGAGATTAAGGCTGAGTTTGGATAGTGGAAGTGTTTGAGAATATTTGTGAATAATAATAATAAAAAATAATAAAAAAATATTAAATAATAATAAAAATAAATAAAAAATAATAAAAAATAATAATAAGAATGTTTAAGAATCTCGTAATGTTTAGACAACCAAAGTAGGCCTATGTCAAAAATAATTGTGAAAAAACGAGGTAATCCGTATCGCAATCTAAAACGTTCGTTTTGGACAGGATATAGCCCTCAAGGCCGATTGCTTCTAGCTCCAATCGCCCCCACCGAACCGCCTCAAGTTGCAATCCCGCCGACAAGACGCTACCCCGCCTTTCCGACGAGCCAATCGGAGTTTAGCCATTAACACCCATAAGTTTGGGCCAACCCAAAGCATCTAAGCGTGAGGTAAATACGTGTGCCAATCGGAATTAATCCCAAATTATAGAGGACGAATTTTGTCTTATGTTCTGTGTATTTTCCTTTAATTCCTTCGTGTCTAAACAGAATGCGTCGAAGAATTTTTGGGTCTGGGTTTTTCGATTAGATCTTTGGTGGAGAGCATTAATTTCTTGTTTTTTTTTTTTTTATTGTCCTTGTTTCTAATATCGGCTGTACATATAATAGTTGAAACATGATTACTCTCTTCGTACCTGCTTGTATTACAAATATTCTATGGATATTGGAGTTGTTTTACGAATGAGATATTTGCAAAATGGATACGCTGATTTGGTTGTTTTGTCAACAATATTAGCGGAAAATCGTGCTAACTTCTTCAGTTATCGTTTTGGTTTCAGGGTATTACAGACCGGCTAGTTTGTGGGTTGAAATTTTGATAACTTAGGGTTTATTTTTGTGGGCTTGTATCGGTTTAACAATGTCGGTGACAGCAGGTGTTAGTGATACTATAATTGCAATTAGGGATAAGCTTAGAGGGAAAATTGGGCAAACAAAAGTTAAAAGATATTGGCCTGGTAGAGCTCCTGAATGGGCTGAGGATGTTCATGAAGATGGGGATATCCAGTTGGATAGGGTGGCTGCCCTTGAACGAGCGTTCCCAAGTCATGATGACTCACATATTATTAAGAAGGATGATGCTAGGCTGCGCCGTTTGGCTGAGAGTAGGATAGATAACCGTGATGAAGTGAGAGCTGATCATCGGCGCATCCGACAAGCTGAAATTGTTTCAACGATTGAGGAGGAAGCTAGAAGGCAGGAGGGATTAGATCTAGAGGAAGAGGACGCAGATGCTTTAGAGGAAAGGAGAAGAAGAATTAGGGAGAAGTTGCTTCAGAGGGAGCAGGAAGAGGCTGTACTTCCAGAAGAAGAAGAGGAGGAGGTAGAAGAAGAGGAGGAAGAGGAATCTGAGTATGAGACCGATTCGGAGGAAGAACATATGGGAATTGCAATGGTTAAGCCTGTCTTTGTTCCTAAATCGGAGAGGGATACCATTGCTGAACGCGAGCGTCTTGAAGCTGAAGAACAAGCCCTTGAGGAATCAAAGAGGAAGAGACTAGAGGAGAGGAAGGTGGAGACAAAGCAGATCGTGGTTGAGGAAATTCGAAAAGATGAAGAGATTCAAAAGAATATGGAAATGGAGGCAAATATTGCTGATGTTGATACCGATGATGAAGTCAATGAGGCTGAGGAGTATGAAGCTTGGAAGGCGAGGGAGATTGCTAGGATAAAGAGGGATAGGGAGGATCGTGAGGCAATGTTAAAGGAGAAGGAAGAGATTGAAAAGGTGAGAAACATGACAGAGGAAGAGCGAAGGGAGTGGGAGAGGAAGAATCCAAAACCTGCTCCACCTCCAAAGCAGAAATGGAGGTTCATGCAGAAATATTACCACAAGGGTGCATTCTTCCAGTCTGATACTGATGATCGTGTTCCAACTGCTGCAAATAGTATTTATCATCGTGATTTCTCTGCTCCAACTGGAGAAGATAAGATGGACAAGACAATATTGCCCAAGGTCATGCAGGTCAAGCACTTTGGTCGTAGTGGAAGGACAAAATGGACCCATCTGGTCAATGAGGATACAACTGACTGGAACAATCCGTATGTTCTGTACACTTTTGAATTATTTTTATGCAGATCTCTTTTAGTTATTTTCCTTTTATTTCCCCTTTCATAGTAATGATATATGTATGTCAAATCTGCTTCTCTGCTGACTCAGAATGAGTCTTTATTACTCACTTGTTGAGAAGTCACCATGTTCATACGCCAGTTTAGATTTTTACATAGTAGCACGTATTTATTTTGGACCCTTAAAATAGTCCAAAATGCGCAGATCAGTTACATCTGAAATTTATAAATATGGTGTTTCAAAAGAGCTACTTTTTGATGTAGTTTAATATAGATACTTGAGCTGCACTTTTGTATTATATCATCTAAAAAATATAAAATGTAAGCTTTTCGGCATATTTAAACAGAGGTAACTTAGTTTTCTAATAAATTTTGAAAGGAAACTATTTTCAGCTTTTTTCTTTTTGGTCGCGGAGAGATTGCTTTCTTTTCTTTACCCACCCCCACTTTTTTTTATAGGATTGTATTTTAACATTTTTAGATGTCATATGTTGTCTGTATTACTTTTCCTTCCATGAAACTGTAATTCTATCAGTTTGGGTTGATTGTATTTTACCGAAAATGATACTAAAACTAATGAATTATATCATTTCTATGTGCTGCTCCAATATCTCTGTCATATAGTATATTCACTTTAGATGTCTCTTGTGCCACATAATTTCATAGAAAAACTAGGAACACCGGAAAGCACTGTCATCTCATCTGTACTTTTCTTTTTTTGGAGAAAGGATGGGTCAATGAGATTTCTTGTATGGACCTTCGTTTTCTTAATTAGGAATGAAGGAAAAAGCAAAAAAAAAAAAAAAACAAACAAAACAAAAAGAAAGAAAAATGAATCAATCAGCTTCTTAGGCTTTAACTTATGACTTGAACTTCATGAACTGAAATAGGGAAAATAATACTGTGTTTTGTCTATAGAACATAGAGATGCAATGTATATTTTTTGTAAAAGATGTTCCCCTTGATGTTAAAGAAAGTGAACAAATGACTGTCACTATTAAATTGCAATTGTGCCCCCATTTAAATATCTTATTTCACTTGAATAATTCTGAGTTTTTCCATACTCTTGCCATCATCATCTGACCTCCACCATGATCCACCACAGCCCAACTGCTGTTCCACCTCCAGAGACTTCCCCTACAACACTGGCCACCTCAAAATTCAATGATTCTAGTTTCAATCACATTGTGGAAGAAAAACAAAATGTGGAAAACAGGACTAAAATTAGCAACCTCTTTCATCTCCTAAAATCTAAACTCCCTCTTTCTTCACTCATCACCTCCTTATTTTGACACAACGATTGCGCATGAAAGAAAAAGGAAACAACTTGTTAAAGTCAGGCTTTGAGCTTTTGTGAAATCTTAATAAACAAAACTGCCCATCCATCACAAGCTCCACCTCAAGGGCAAAATCTGCTCCCTCCTCACCAGCATCATCATGACCATTGTGAGCAATTTACAATCCAACTAGACTGATTGTAAGTACCATATCCATCCGTGAACCAAATGAAGTTCTTTAGATTAGATAACAAGAGTAAAATGCACAATAATTAACATATCTATGGAGCATGCTGTTTCAGCAAGATAATAAAAAAAAGAACAGAATGCTAAATTCTTATTTTCTGAAAGAAAAACTAAAAAGGCAACCAACCTTTTTGTTTCTCTTGGTCCCAAAGCACGCAAAGGTCCAATAATTTTCACTGTAACAAAGCTCAGAGGAGCTTACAACCTGCCAACTTGTATGCTGCTACTGATCCTATGAATTGTCAACAATGGTGAACTAAATGAAGGGGTTCTTGTTGAGCTCATACTCATACAAGAGCGTGCCTAGCATGCATCCCCTACGACCATATCAGCATCCTGCTGGCTTTCTTTTATCCTCAAACCTAAAGTCTCTCTCTCTCTCTCTCTCTCATACACGCACTCAAAATCTTCAATTCTAGCTATTTTCATTAATCTCTCATTTTCTAGTTAAATCTATCATGTGCATCACTCATGCTATATGCCTATTGATTGGTACTCCCAAGTATAATTGAATTCAATAAATGTGACAAACTAAACCACAGGGAGCTCTTTGTTTTAAGGGCAGACCATAGGGAAGGTAGAGTACATGATTGCCCCAAAAAAATATTGGCATCTTGAAGTTAGTCCTAGGTTGTAGGGTTTTTCATACAATCTATCATGTGCATAGCATGCTATATGTCTATTTATTGGTACGCCGAAGTATAATTGAATTAATATATGTGAGAAACTAAACCACAGGGAGCTCTTTGTTTTAAGGGCAGACCATAGGGAAGGTAAAGTACATAATTGCCCAAAAAATGTATTGGCATCTTGAAGTTAGTCCTAGGTTGTAGTGTTTTTCGTACTTGCACTATCGGTCGTGGGAAACATGAAGTGTATACACTAATATCTTTCTGTACATGTTCCAATTCTCTAATAGCATTTGGGCCAAATTGCTCCTCCACATCCCATAAGAATGTGATGTGGAGTTTAGGGTTTGTTGTCCCTTTGCATGCTGCTTCTTCGAATCTGAAACAGAACTTAATCAGCACATTTTGATTTTTGTTGTTGTTGTTGTTGTTTCTGTTGTTCTGTTGTTTTCTGTCATCTTCCCGCTCAGATTGCTCTCTCATGCAAATTGTGCCATACACATGGCAATCCTTGATCTCAAATGTTTGTTTTATGTGTAGGTGGACATACAATGATCCTCTTCGAGCCAAGTACAATGCAAAAATGGCCGGAATGAATGCGGCTATAGCGAAACCCAAAGGTAGCAAGAAATTGAAGGATTGGGAATCTCGTTGATATTCGAGCGCATATAGAAATCATTCCAGTCAATTTTAGCAGTCATTATGTTGAGAAAATTGAATGTTTCTTGGTTATTAATTTTGTAGATACACGTATGCTTCTCTGTTATATAGGAAGCTAACTTCTGAGGCAGCTGAGACTAGGTTGACTTTTGTGGACAGAAAGGCACCTTAAAATATTTCAAGATTTCTATTTGGTCACAGGTTTTATTTGCATGTTTTGGTGGTTGGAGATCGACATGTGCAATTGTCTTGATTTGTTTGGTCTCTGTTTCAAGGCATTAAATTAAACAACAATACGTAGATCCTACAAAATCGCCCACTGGGGTTTTGAATGTTTAGTAAACATCCTCTTTCTCTGGTCTTACCAGAAAGCAAGAAATTTATGAAAATAATTTTTTTGTTTAGTAAGTTTATTTATATGTCTGACCTTACTTGAACAGCAACTGTTCTATAAGTTGTACTACCTTTCCTTGGAGTTCTAAGGAGATACGAATCCAAATCTGGTTGTTGAGCCATAACCTAGTGATCAGAGCTTGACTTAAGGTCCATGAAAGTGTTTTGTCTCATTTCATTATTACAATATTTTTTAAATTTTCATACAAAATATAATAAACAAATTAATTTTTTCAAATTTTTAAAAAATAATATTAAAAAATAATATTTTAATAATATTTTATTTAATTTTTATCTCAATTCATCTCATCTCAACTTATTATCTAAATGATATCTTACAATACTGGTTCATGATCCTCGAGTCATGAAATCAGTATTGCATCATTCACAGATGTTTACAAAGTCAACGGAGGATCTGAATTAGCCTGGATTGGAAATTATTATTATTAAACTATTTAGACATTTTTGGAGTACAGCCATTGTGTCATCCCTGCACTCAACAACCCTCAAACTGTTAGGAATTTTGTGCTTTAAAATATTACTCGTACTTTTCTTTTCTTTTTCTCTTTTTTTGTTTGAGAGGAATGAATACTATTTCTCACTAGGGGTTATTCTAAATAAAGAAACAATATTTGTAGTCTTACGGTGTGTAAATTTCACGAACTCTCTCTCTCTCTCTTTTTAAAAGGAAACTCTTATAACATTCCATTATAACAAAGATGAAATACAAGGAGCATTCTCCATTGTTATAGTAACATCTGGAATGGAAAGAGCATCTTTTGCCAATAAGTGAGCTATGATGTTACCAGTTCTCCTAACATGAGAAATTCCCACTTGGCAAAATTATTCAAACACTGCCTTGCCTCATTCACAAACATACCAGCACTGCTCCAAGCCTCTTTATCATTCTTTATTGCATTGATCACCTGCAAGGAATCCCCCTCAATGACAACCTGTCTGAGGCCTAAATCCAGTCCCAATTTGATCGCCTGTAGAGCTCCAAAAGCTTCATCCAGCAAAAGATCAGGAAACATGCTTTTCCTTAGTCTCATAGTTGCAATGATCTGCCCCTCACTGTTCCTCACAGCCACACCAACTCCAATCATACCTTGAATTTTGTCTACTGCCCCATCCCAGTTCAATTATAAACAATTTGATGGGGAGGGATCCAAATATCTACTACTGTGCTTCCCGTTGTAGTTTTGTTACAGCTTTTCACTTCCTCCTCAGATAACATTTCAAGTGTGGTTTGAGCCTCCTTAACAATAGAGTTTGGATGTGAAAACTCTCTGTTAAAAATAAAACAATTCCTTCTCCACCAAATCCTCCTAGCCACCACTACAAAATCTTTCAATACCTGAATTTCCATTGAATCTGTTAAAGCCTCAAACAGCTCCAACATTGAAGATTGTGGCGAGTGCCATGAAAAAATCTGGGATTCACATGCAAAAATTACTTTTTTAATGGACCTCACTTTCTTTAAAAGGAGTGTGCGAGACTTATGCCTCCTAGAACTGTATTTAGCGTCACACTTGAATGTTAATGCAATTAATACAAAGGAGATAGTATGAGAAATGGAATGAAAGCCTAGTAAGTTGCCTTCATAGGTCTCCTGGAGGAGTTGGGAACACCAAGAAAGATAAATGTAGTGTGTTTATACAAAATGATGATCCCTTTTTCTTTTCTTTTTTCATAGAATCGCCATAAGGAGGAATACCATGATAACATTTAAAACCTTGGGTTACACAAAATCCCATATACCAAATATCAAAACCTGATGTTTGGCACAACCCTCGTTTATATAATTATCTACAATGTAAATAAGGTAGGCCCAACTTGTCAAGTCTTAGCAGTCCCTTGACTTCGCGAGGAAGGTCTTGAATTTCCAAGAGATCGGCTGGTTGCTCTTGAGCTCCAATTTTTGCTAGTCCATCCGCCACCTGATTGACTTCACGTACACATGATGTAAATTGGCTTGCTGAGACTTGACACGTTAGGCCTACCTTATTTACGTTGTAGATGATTTGGGTAGCAAAGGACTTGGTTTGATCCCATGCATCCCTCATTGGCCTAATAACCTCATAATCATTTTGCCACCTTGAACAAATCAACTTTGAATCAGATTCCTCTTCCACCTCATACAGATGAATTTGCTTGCAAAGGTTTAGACCATTTACTAAAGCGAGTGCTTGTGCTTCTAAGTTGGACTGAATCCTATATTGTTTATAGAACATAGTTACAAGCTCTCCATTCACATTCGTGATAATCCCTCCTCCACCACTCATGCTAGGATTCCTGAGACTGCTCCCATTTATGTTCAACTTGACATTTCCCTTGTTGGGTTCTATCCACTTAAGAATAAGACACTTTAGATCTTTGATAGACAATGAAGTATGCCTAATTACTGCAATATATATGGATCATAGCGTTTAATGAATGACAGGTGTTGCTTTGCCATCAATCTTTCAGCCAAGAAGCTTTTTATCCTGAAACCATGGTCTCTCCTGTTTCCACCTTACACTCCATGCGTGCATTACTGAGCTTAGTCCATAGGAACCGGCTAATAAGACGAGAGAAGTCCAACCACTAAGCTGATTGAGAGGCTATGTTCACCTTAAAAGACATAGCGTGAAGTCTGCATTGCTTAAGAAGTTTGCATGGAGGTTTCTCCATGGCAACTCTTTATGGACCAGATTTTTCCGAGGAAAGTATTTACTTCAAGACCAACCTCTACTCATCAGGCCTACAGGCCACTCACACTTCTGGAAAGCCATTCAAACTCTAATCCTTGTGATCCAAAGAAACACCTGTTGGAGAGTTAAAGAAGGAATAATTTCATTTTGAAATGAGGATTGGACATGATTAAGAGTTCTTAAGGAAGTGACAGAGATTAGGGGATTACAAGAGGGTGTGGTGGTAGATTTGTTCAAAGGTGAGGGTTGGAATGTGAGCCTATTGAGGCAATTCTTAGAAGCGGATCTTTGTCAAAGAAGTCTAGAGTAAATTGGTATAAGGAGTCAGTTTGGCTGCCAGCTTAATCATCACACTTCCATACACAGGTCGATACCAGCTCTCAGTTATTACTCTTTGAAGATCCTGGTGAGTGCTCCACATCCGTAAGAATTTGAATGGTGCAAGGTCGTATGCCTTGAAAATAGGTTTCTCTGAAATAACCATGGGACCGTGGTCGAAAAACACCTTGGCTAGATATTTTTGTAGTAACGCATTGCTCATGGAAATAATGATGGCAGAAACCAGAGTTCTATCTAGTCTGGCCCTCACCCTTGCGTTTCCTTCTCTACCATTACACAAAGAATACTTTGAACCTTCAAATGAGATATCTATCAGTTCACACCTTTGGATACACACATTGAAGTCTTCCATGACCACTCTCGGCTTAGGGATACCACCCAACTTTTCAACATCACATCTAATTGTATTAAATCTCCACTAACAACACAAATTCCATCAACTGAGAAGAGATTAGTCAAGTCCTCCCATAGGCTTCTCCTCTCCAAATATCACAGCTTGCATACATTACATATAACACCATTTCACTGTTGTTAAAATTCACTACGCCAGATATCATTTGACTAGAGTTGCGAATAGGATCAAAGGACACACCATCACTCCAAAATATCTAGATTTTCCCATTCCTCTTTTCATTCGAGACATAGCCTACCATCTTCAATTTACTGGAAATTCGATGAGCCTTTCTAAAAGGTAGAAAAGGTTCAGGCAATGGAATAACCTTTGTATCATAGGACTTCACAGTCTTCCTCAACTTTTCCAAAGATGCCATGTTTCCTACACCCCTAATTTTTCCACACAAGAATTGGAGGGATCATGATTTAGGATTTTCAGGTGCTGTCGCTTTCATTAAAGAAATGATATTTTTCTTCTTGACTTGGTTCGCAATGTTATCAAAGGCCTTTTTGAATCTGACACATAACCTTTTCAAGCACTCATGATAGTTTGGAACAAATATTTCTCATCCTCCGTATCTTGAAGTGAGCCAAAAGAATTAAACGTTGGAGTATTCCAACCCTCTTGAGGCTCACCCTCCTGATTCTCTTCCTCTGAACTAACAGAGACTGAATCATGTAAATTTGTTACCTTGGATTGAATGGAGCTCTTAGCTTCTTAGCTTCCTAGCCCAACTTACTGTTGTCCAAGTCCCTCTCCTTTACATAGGGAACTAGTGGCATCTCGTCTATCACCAGAAATTCATCCTTCCTAGCAAAGTTGGTACCATGTTGATCCTCAATCGATGTGGCTCTTGCCACTGCAATGGTTTTAGATTCAGGACCCCCTTGACCCCCACTAGCTTCCTTGTCTCGACTCCCACTGATTTCTTTCACTGCATGCCTCGCTTTATATGTTTTCCGCCCTTCCTCCTCCATGACAACTTGTTTATCCTTGTTGACAATTCGACAAACACCTGGGGGATGTCCCTGATGTTTGCATTTGTGACAACATTGGGGGACCTCTTCACAGACCACCTTCTGCCAAAACCCATTAATTTCTTAAACCACAATCCAAAACCTCTCAACCAAATGTTTCGACACATCTACCCCTACACAAAATGGGGCATAACTTGGTCATGTGAAGGTTTTAGTGGCATTATCAACTCTAAGAAATCTCCCCAGTGATCCTCCAAAAATCTTTAGATAGTCTTTCTCAGAGAACTAAATACGTAGTCTCGGCAGATTCACCCAAATCCAGGCCAATGGTGGTTCATCTCGCCCATTAAACTCTGGAGTCCATTTGAAGACTTTATACGTGTATCCCTCCATTTCTTTGGCCTCTCTGGCCCAAGAAAGCGTGAAATCTTCCTCCGATTCCATATGCACCATAATGTTCCTCGTGTCAAAGATACCAATGGTAGGAATATGAGACAGTCCCCATCGTTTTACTACATGCACTTTGATGGTGTCCAAAGAAGGCCTCCCCCTTGGAAACTTCAAAGCTAGAGTCGGTTTAACATTTTGGGTCGTCATTGCCATCTCATTCTCTGTAAAATTTTTTTAAAAAAAAATCGGGGCTCCACTCAATTTCATGGACACACCGTTGGGGTATAGCCAAACTAGAACTTTGAGTCCTTTGGCAAATTTACGAAGCTCTTGGAAGATCCAGCCACTGTAGGGTCCTGTGTCGGCGCCATTCTCCATTGCTGAGGTCACGAAACCCCCAGAGATATGGCTGTATCTTAAAATTTTAAATCGGATGATATCACGTCACGTTTTAATTTATAAATTTATTTTTATGAAATCTCCTATAATTAAAATATTTTTCTTTAAAGTATAGCACTCACTTGACTTCGTTGACATGATAGACAATTAAATTAAGAAAAATTCTATTTATAAATCATGTGGATAATATATTTAGTAAAACGCATGTATGATATAATTTAATTTAAAAAAAAAATTTTAATTTTAAAAATCAAATATTATCACGTAGATAACATGTTTGTGACATCGGCCTGTAAATAAAACTCTTAAATTAAATAGTTTTCCATCTCCGTACATTTATAACTTAATTTTGAGATTATTTTAATAATTTTATATAAATATTTCATAAGTCATTGCACAATTAATTAATATAATTGTACTATTTTATTAAAAGTAATCTTAATTTTAGGTGATTATCTATAATTTAAAATAAATTTATAAAAATAATTTTTTATGTCACACTGCTCACTTTGTCGAAGCATTGGGAAATACTCTCAATATTATTATACGTTATATTTGGTATAAGTATAATATTATATATGGTTTTAAGACGTTTGTATATTCTATGCCACTTTTTAAAAAAAAAAAATAAAGTCTTTCATTAAAAAATAAGATTTTTTATGTGAGTGTGAGATTTACTCTCTTCTTTAAAAGTGTGTCAGATAAATATTATAGTTATAAATTGATATAATTTTATATGATATATTAAATTATTTTATAATAAAAATAATTTTACAATTTAATTATAGTCCGTCGTGTTAAATTTAGTTACGTGAAACTTTTTTAAATCATTTTTTTATAAAAATTAATTCACAGAGTAAAAAAAAGTTTATTTTTATAAAGTTAAATTTATTTTAATTAATTAAATTATATGATTATATTAATTGATTAATTTTTTAAAAAAAATTATACAAAAATATCATATTTTAAAATTTTTAATCAGATAATAAAAATAATAATTAACTAGTAAAATAGCAGTAATTCGCAGAAATTCGTAAAGGAGAAGATCTGAAAAGTGGGGCCAACCTCGAATTTGTCTCTGTTGATGACCATTTTCGGGACGTTCACCAACCACTTCTGATTAAGTGACGTGTCAAGAAGCTAGCGATTTAAAACGAGCAATGCCCGATCACAGACACCATTAAATATCTTTAATCGTAGGCTTATGTTAACTGTTACTTTCTCTCCGAATTGCATAGAATTTCAGATATCTGATTCCGTCAAGCGGTGGAGAAGAGAGAACACCGAGGAAGGGAGAGAGAGAGAGAGAGAGAGAGCACGCGGCCATGGAAACTGCCATATGCGGTCGAGTCCGTCTTTCACCCAACCATGTCCTTTACCCTACAAAACCTGGTACCTCTCTCACTGTCACACACAATTTTTGCTTCAATTTTGACTTCTCAATGAAGAGTTCTTCGTGATTTCCTCTTCATACCTCAATCGAATCGGATCATTTGTAACATTGTATTATTTGCAACGGAAGCTTTTGCATTCGTTTTTATATTTTAAAATTGATGTTTAAATCGGATTATTGCAGGGGATAAGTACACTGTTTGCAAGCAATGCAAGAACCGGATCATTTTGATGACAGTATCGGCCGCTGGGCCTGGGAAAGGTGGCGGCTTATTGGAGAAGCCTACCGTTGAGAAGACGACGCCTGGCCGTGAATCCGAGTTTGACTTGAGGTACACACACTATAACCATTTTTACCTTTTTCTTCCCTCATACGGAGCTTTCCTTGAATAGAGCATCTAATTGACATCATTAATGAATAAATTGTTAGGCACTTTTTTTTAAGTACCCCATTATTAATGAATTTATTATTTTAATTAAGACTTTATGATCTCCATCTCCATCGTAGTTGAATAAATTGTTAGGCAGTCCTGGAACTGCAAGCCCCGCACACCCCTGTGAAAAAAATGGTTAAATTTGGGATCCTCATGAAAAAATCATTTTTGAATGATAGACCCCCTTTTTTTTCAAAAAGAGAAAAGGGGGGGGGGGGGGGGGATGTTTGCACAACTTAGGACTAAATCTAGCATTAACTCTTCCTTAATAAGTTGAGGCGACACTTGAAATGTTTGATTGAAATTAGTGGAGTTAAGGTTCAACTGCGTGGATGGTAAATGATTAATTGTCCCAAAAGTTTGAAGGCGATAAAAAAATGGTGAATTTAATCACTTTACTATATTTTAACATAAGTTCACCTATTCACTTCCAATCTTATGGTTGTCTCACTCTTATGAGCTTGACATGTAACCAACAGATCAATATATATGAATAACCACAAAAAAATAAAATATAAGTGTGAAAACTAGAGGTGGGAAAAGGATTTGTTTTAAAGCCCTCCAAACTCTTTTTACCTTGCTTTAGAAGTTTAACCAAGCCGTGGGAAGAGTAATAATATTTTTTTGTACGAAGTCCTTCTGATAACATTCATCCTTAGTCTTAATCTCAATTCCAAGGTTGCTGTTTTGCTCCAAATCAAAGTTTTCAAAACGAGAAACTTCTATATACTCTATTATGCTGTACTGATATATCTGTGTACAATAAGCTGATGGCCTGGATTACAAGAGGATGAAGTCAGCATGGTTATGTGCACTGATATTGCATACATGGGTCAACATGTTTGTAAGGTCTGACATTAAATTCCAGGTAGTCTTGTGGATGAATGCCTTTGTGTATTAGCCAGGCTATGACAAGATTTCTTGCATCTGGATGATGTTGGATGTAATGTACAATAAAAATTTAGAGATAAATATCTATTATCTAATACCAAACATCTTGTGTAGAGTTTAGGATGACCATCAGTATTTTAGGTTTATACTATTGAAAAAATATAGGGAATTTCTTAAATTACCTGGAGATACAAATTATCAAGATAAATAGCAATGTTATTTATCTTCAATATTGGCTAGATTGGTTCATTCATACTTTAAAAAAAATATATTGGTTAGATTGGCGTCAATGATCTCAATCTTCAATATTGGTTAGATTTGTGTCAGTGGGTTCATTGAATACATTTCATTAGTAATATTTTCTTGAAATTAGTGCCTGGAAACTTGGATGAAATTCCTTTCAAGGTCACATTTTGTAAGTGACCTAATGACGGTAGTGAGGATTTTTATTTTGAGACAGCATCAGAATTCTGTGACCAATAGACTTAGGTGAGTAAGGACCTAGATTTGAGAGTTTGTCTTCATGACTTCTTTTTTCTAGTTACTACCAAAACTTCATTTTTTTTATAACTAATAAAAGATTTTGTTCAAAATAACTTTTTTTTTTTAATCGATAAACAAAATTTGATTGATCATAAGAATGGGCAAAAACCTTATAGGATATATACAAAAGCATCGCCTAAGTGTGCTAGTTCAATGATACAAGAAATTCACGGAAACTCAATTCATAGAAATCAATTACAACGGACCAATGGAGTAAAGTATTGAAAAACAATTTCCTAAGCTCTTCCATTGATCGCTCTCAACCTTCAAAGCTTTTGTCGTTCATTTCCCTCCAAATGCACCACCTTAGACATATTGGGACCATCTTCCTTATTGCTGCAATATGATAGTTATTCTGAAGGCCTCTCCAAGAAGCTAGAAGATGGATTACCCTTCTTGGCATCCCCTAAGTTAGTCCCACCCGAGTGAAGAAATCATTCCATAAGGTCATGGCAATCTCACAATGAAGTAATAAATGATTAACGGACTCCTCACTCTTTTTGCACATGCAACACCACTCCATGACAATGAATGAGTCTAGGGGTGGCAATATGTGACACAACCCGTTAACCCAGCACGATACGAAACTATTTGGTTTGGGTTTGATGTTAACGGGCTCAGGTTAAAACAGGTTGACTTGTTAAGACACAATTCATTAATGGGTCACTAAAGGGTCAACCCGCTTAACCCGTCAGTGACCCGTTTAGACTCGTTAAATTTTTTACTCAAAATTACAATTATATCATTTTTAACCTAAAAACAAAAATACTCTAACCCTATTTCGAATTTTCTAACTCTCTCTCAGTTTTCAGTTGAGTCAGTTCTCACGAGTCACAACTGCCTCCCTCACTTCCCTTGGATTGTAATTTTGGTATTTTTATTATTTGGATTGTAATTTTGGACTTATATAGTTAGTTTTATATTTTTGGAAAATATTGTGATTTTAACTTTTATGTGAAATTATGTTAATAAATGGATAAATTGGGTCAATTCAACCCATTTACATAAACGGGTTGAAATGGGTTGACACGGGTCAAAACAGTTCATATCGTGTCAATATATTTTTAATTAATTTATAACGGATCGGATCAGGTCGGATCAATCCGTTATTTTAATGGGTCATGTTGGGGTTTGGAGATCTGATCCGTTAAGCTTAACGGATCGTGTTCGGGATGACCCATATCGTATAATATACACGACTTGACACAACACGAACACAACCCGTTAACACGATTTGCCACCCCCTAAATGAATCTATGTTTCCTTAAATTGTTAAGTGTGAGGATCTTTCCCAAGGAAGCTATTCATACAAAAAAGAGTACCTTTAAGGGTGCCTTCGTCTTCCAAATATTCTTGAATGGATTTGTATCATGCATGTTCACGGCTTATAGGAGTGGACAGTGAACTTCCCTTTCTTGGACCACTCCAAGAATAAACTACTCGTCACTCCAAGAAATGGAAGTTCACCGGACATTGCCTGAACTGTAACACCGGATGTGGCTTACAGGCTGTTGATTGACCATATTTGTTTTCCATCATCTAAGTTCATGCTGAATTCATTCTAAGATAGAGATGACAATCATTTTTCTTAGATGTTAAAAGCAGATTCAACCATGTTCATTGCTTTGGATTTCAGAAAATCAAGGAAAATGGCCCCACCTTACCGTGTTCTGCTGCACAATGACAACTTCAACAAGCGGGAGTATGTTGTCCAAGTGTTAATGAAGGTCATTCCAGGAATGACCCTTGACAATGCAGTTAACATCATGCAAGAGGCACATTATAATGGCCTGGCGGTGGTAATCATCTGTGCTCAAGCTGATGCTGAAGAGCACTGCATGCAATTGAGAGGTAATGGCCTTTTGAGTTCAATTGAGCCTGCCAGTGGCGGGTGTGAATAGTTTCTTATTTTTAGAAAAAGAAATGCATGTCTTCGGCAACAGTTTTAATCTGTTTCTAGTAATGGAATTCTGTTAAAATGTACATAAACTCAAAAAGTCCATATGAAGATGAACCTTTGCTGTGTTTGCCATGTTAAAACACCTCTACTTCTATACATCCGTGCTCGTTCAAATGGACTTTGCCTTCTGTTTACTGTTTGCAGTGTGCGTTTATGGTTGTCAGTGTGCATTGTATCGAAATTTGGATGGCACTGCTACAAATTTTTAAAATTTTGAAGAGTCGTGCTGTTTATCTCACTAATGCTATGAAATACGTAGGCATCCAAACATGGTTAATCAATTTAGGCCAATCAGTTTATCAGGTCTTTGCTACAAAATCATATCAAGTGTTCGCTAAAAATTCATAGCAAAAATTCTTGCAAACCGTCTGAAAGAAGTCCCACCAAAGCAGATTTCCCCAAACCAGACAACTTTCTTCCCTAGAAGAACCATTCAAAAAAATTCCATCACAGCGCAAGAATTTGTCAATATCAAGGACAAGAAATATTATCACTAGGCACTCATGATGGTGAAGCTTCACATGGAAAGGCTTTTGATTTCATGGAGTGGTCATTCCTTTTGAGAATACTTAACAGCCTAGGTTTCAAAAAATGGATGAAGTGGATCCAAGAGTGTATAACTATTATTCCTACTCAGTTTTAATTAATGGCAGCTTGAAATGTATCTTAATTAATATGAATATTAATATTAAGTTATTAACATGTTATTATTTATTCTTATTTTACATATATAATATGATATAAATATAAAAGTACATTATATATATAATATGTAATTGTAATTTTTTTTAAGCTAAATAGTTGGTAATCAGTTATTCTTTAATCTTTTTTATATACTTTGGAGTTAGACCTTTTACTTTGGTGGTTGCATTTGCAATTGTTTCAATGTATTTTTTTATATTTTTTATTTGGTTAAGTAGTTATATGCATGGTGTTTTTGAAAATAATGTTTTGGGCTCTATCAAATTTGGTGTAAAAGAAAATTTTATTTGGATAAAAAAAACCAACTAACCTAACAAAAAAGCTCAAAGCAAACATTATACATGTAGCCGAACTGAATTACATACGTAAGGAAAAGCCTACTTGCCTCGCTCTTAGGTCCCGTTGTGATATTTTGCTCAATGTGGCATATTACTTTATTCATTTTAAAATGCACAAAACAACGGTACATTATTCATTTCGGCCTTTCTCCCGCGCATGCCTCTACATGTTCTCTCTCGCCCATCGCCCATCGACCTCGTGAGCCCAACGATCATCTTTGACCTCATCTCCAGACCGCAATCTTTTTTTTTTCCTCCCCAGCCCCATTGACTTCGCCCTCCCAGACCCACAATTTCGCCATCCCCAACCCCACTAGTTCGAGCCCCACCAGTTCGTGGTCCCCTCTTGGCCATCTCTCTGACGGAATCTCCAAAGTAATGAAATTATTTTTGTGCATCTCAATTTCCTTACCTTGCACTAGACTAGTGAGGCCAAAATGTTGTATTTTTTTTTTTGTGGATTTTTTTTTTTCTTTTGAGCTATGTTGTTATAATTCTTGCTTATTATACTAAGGAAGGAAATGAAAATTGAATGTTGGAGACATTTGTGAAAAAAAGGATTGCAGTTGACATGTTTGTGAAAATGCTTGTGAGAACTGAAATTTCTATGAAATGGAATGGTCTCTCGGTTTGACATGCAGCATGTAGCACTAAATATTCAATAGATGCCATAATGCTTATTTCATTATATATTCATCTTTAACTCTCGTATTACAACTATTTTTATAAAGCTTTGTTTTAATATTCTTGTTTCACATGTATATTTGTAGACAATTTGAACATTGCAATAGATGTCGACATAGAATTTTCAAATAATGAGTGTGATGAGGTAAGAATTGATAAGGAGATAAGAGGTTATGAAACTATTGAAGAACCTACTGTTGGAATGCAATTTTCATCTATAGAAGAAGTGCATGCTTACTATATGAAGTATGGTAAGAAGAAGGGGTTTAAGGTATCCAAAAGGAATTAGACAGGATGACGATGGGACGGTAAGATGGTTTTGCTTGGCATGCGTGCGAGGAGGCACATCGAAGAATACGATTGTCAATGTTATGAAACCAAGACAAACAGTAAAGATATGGTGTAAGGTTAGGATTAATGCGGTATTCAATGTTAAAGGTGGATATACTATATATAAGGTGATATTGGATCACACACACGCTTGTAGTCTGGGGAAGGCAAGACATTTCATATGCTTTAAGAAGGTTGATGCTCGTGTCTCTAAGAGACTTGAAATAAATGACAATGCAGGAATAAGATTGTCTAAAAATTTCAAGTCTGTGGTTGTTGAGGCAGGGGGTTATGAGAATGTAACATTCGAGGAGAATGAGTGTCGAAACTACATTGACAAAGCACGACAGGTTCGCCTCGGGGTTAGAGGTGGTGTAGCTCTATGTAACTATTTTGAAGATATGTAAAAAAGAAATCCGAAATTTTATTATAAGATTGACGTTGACAATGAGATGCGGTTAAATAATGTGTTTTGGGCTAACGCCCGAAGTAAAGTTGTGTATGGATCATTCGAGTGTGATTACATTTGATACAACATATATGACTAATGCATATAAAATGTCATTTGCACCATTTGTGGATGTGAACTACTATGGGCAGTCAATTCTACTCGGGTGCGGATTGATATCCAATGAGGACGCAGATACGTTCGAGTGGTTATTTGAGTCATTGTTGCAGTGTATGAATAACCAACCGCCAAATGCAATCATCACAAATCAAGACAAGGCCATGAAAATTGTAATCTCAAGGGTGTTTCCAATTTTTAGGCATCGCTTCTGCTTGTGGCATATAATAAAAAAAACTTCCTAAGAAATTTGATTCACATTGTCGATATGGGGAAATCAAGAGGACTATACAAATGTGCGTATATGACTCTTTCAGTCAGCATGAGTTTGATGAACATTGGTGCTGCATGCTCGATATATTTTATTTGCATGAGAATGCATGGTTAGTATCATTGTATAGTGATCGACATTATTGGGTGCCGGCCTATGTTAGAGACACATTCTGAGCAAGAATGTCAACCACACAACGAAGTGAAGGAATGAATGCATTTTTTGACTACTATGTTCACTCTACAACTATTTTGAAGCAATTTGTTAACTAGTAAGATTTGGCCCTTAGGAGGAAGGTAGAGAATGAAGTAATTACTAACTTTAATTCCTTTAATACAAACATTCCTTACATCAGTCGCTATCCTCTTGAGAAGCAATTTCAAAATGCATATACTCTTGCTAAATTCAAAGAGGTATAAGAGGAATTGTGAGGATTTCTATATTTGACTATTAAGGAGATGTGTGAGGATGGTAGATATACGTTTGTTGTTGTGGACAAGGTTCAAGTTGGTAATGACTTATTAAAACGTGTAACCTTTAATGTGAAAATTGATCAAGATCTCCTTGATGTGAAATGCAGTTGTAAGTTATTTGAGTTTATGTGTATTTTGTGTAGACACGCTCTCTGTGTCTTAACTCAGATTGACCAATATACAATACCATCAAAATGCATCTTGAATCGGTGGAAGAACGATGTTAAGCGAAAATACACATTCGTGAAAAGTAATTATGATACTACTAGAATCAACGATTCACAAATGTATGATAAGATCCAAAATTGCCTCTATGGACTGTGTTCCAATACTTCAAAGGTTGAGAGCAATTGTGTTAAATTGATTATTCTGATAGAACAGTTGAAGACACAATACCCTGGTATCGCTGATCATGATACTAGCAATACAGTTGGTACAACTCCTTCGACGGAGGCTTCGACCCCTAAAGTTCCTAGTCCGTTGGTAGTTCGGAATAAGAGAAGACCACCATCTAAGAGAAAAGTGCACTCCACTAAAAAAAGTATTAAGAAATCTAGTACAAAAAGGCAATTGCACAACAACGAAACCGAGGTTCATTTTCATTAATGTTGTATACTAAATTTATGATTCACTTGATTTGAATGTTTTGTTGTTTTTTATTTAATTTATTTTTAAATTATACTAGAATTAACAAAGTCAAGTTTGGACACATGTACCAAAGTTTTTTTCAACTCCTTTGACTGCTCATCACTCACAAGTAATATAAAACTAAAATATTTTGGTAATCTTTTTCGTGAATTGCATTGCCACTTACAACATTTTTTTTATGCTCCTATAGGACAACACTGCGAAGGCTTTTCATCAGGACTTCAGTGCTTTTTTATTGTAGAAGCTTTCCATCGGGACTTCTAGATTTTATATTATAATCTTGAAATTTTATATTGTAATCTTGGAATTTTATTGAACTTATTTTTGTATTGACGTGTTTAGATCAAGTGATTGTAATATTGGGATTTTATTGAACCTGTTTTTGTATTGACGTGTTTAGATCATAATCGTAATCATGCTATTAATTGTATTTGAATTTGGATTACCCAGTATTACACAACCACACAAGATTATAATATTACATGAAATTACATTAACTTCAAAAGATTGCATATTGTCTTAGAATTTTTCAAAAAACATGCCTAAACAAAGTATCCATGACATTGAAATTACTAAAACTACAATGACTCAACATTTGTCTTATGCCTCTCAATCTCTATTTCTAGTCGATGTCGAGTTGTTTGGACATCCATTGTTAGTTGTATCTTTTAAATTTCGGTCTTTAAACGGTTGATTCTCTTCTCACCATATGGTAGTATTTCCAGGTCATACCAACAAAAATATCTGCAAGAATGTCCAGCCTGCAAAATTAACCAACACATTAACAAACAAGGATTATCACACTTATTAGCAAACAAGATTGAAATAACATACCTCAAAATTTTGGCAACTGAAAAATCGACGCCCTTCATTATCCTCTGTATACGCAGTTCTTCTACATGCTTTAATACTACAAAAGCATATTGGGTATTCATTTTGCCCAGAGTTCTTTAAGAGTGAGATATTGCTAGTGCTACTACGCGCTTCCAACATTGTAGGATTACCACACTTCTTTGACAACTTTTATCCTTCAAGAAATGAAAATGAATTATTCATTTATACAAAATAATTATATCAAAGCCTCTATAAAATGTGAAAACAGATACATTATAGCAACTATGACCTTAGAATGATGGTCTGGATTCTTGATGCACGAAGTGGATTTGTAATTAGTAGAGCACGTATAAGTATGTGATAGAGTGGAGAAACTTATAATTTTGTCTCAAATGTTTTAACAGATACATAAGTTACGCAACTTACTTGAATTCACATCAGTTCTCAGTAAAGGATAACATTTTAGATGCAGGAACTTATTCAAATGCCCATAGTTGGTTTGTCAACTTTAATTTCACTTTTAAGCCATGCTGCATTGGAATCATTCAGTTGTTATTAATTATGCAGGAAACAAATGTCTTCATGCTCTGTGACTATTCTTGCAGCAATAATACAAGAAATTATCGAACTCTTAGCGTTCAGAAGAGCATTGCAATCCATAGATGGTACCAAACCATTCAAACTGAGAGACCATTCCATTTCACAGGAATTTCAGTTCTCACAAGCATGTCAACTGCAATCTCTTTTTTCACAAATGTCTCCAACATTCAATTTTCATTCCCTTCCTTAGTATAATAAGCAAGAACCATAACAACATAGCTCAAAAGAAAAAAAAAATTCCAGACAAAACAAACGAAAAAAAAATTACAACATTTCGGTCTCCCTAGTCTAGTGCAAGGGAAGGAAACTGATATGAACAAAAATAACTTCGTTACCTTGGAGATTCTATTGGAGAGATGGCCGAGAGGGGACCACGAACTGGTGGGGCTGGGAACGGTGAACTGGTGGGTCTGGGAGGGCGAAGTCGATGGGGCTGGGGAGGAAAAAAAATGATGTGGTCTAGAGATGAGGTCGGAGATGGAGATGTGATCCAGAGATGAGGTCGGAGATGATCATTGGGCTCATGGGGTCGATGGGCAATGGGCGAGATAGAAAACGTGCAGGGGCATATGCGAGGGAGAAATTTCGAAATGAATACATTACGGTTGCTTTGGGTGTTTTAAAATGAATAAAATACTATGCCACATCGAGCGGGATATCACAATAGGATCTAAGAGCGGGTGAGTAGCATTACCGAATTACACATGTAATCTTTGAGTATGTAAGTCCTACATATTTTTTTTTAAGTGAATAAATCTAAGATGCACATAAAAAAATTATTTTTTAATAATAAACCCCACATCTAAAACTATATCTAACATTTACTGTTAATTTAATAGTGGATAAATGATATATTAAATATAGTCTATCCCCCTGAATCAACATATTTTTTTGTTTTAGGCCTCGTAATTCTTCCTCAGCCGGACTTAGGCAGAACAGCATAGCATGTACAAGTAAGTATTAGTAGAATAGCAAAATACTCCAATATTTATCATATATAGTACCATAGAACTGTTGAACCCAATGTTTCAAGTTTTATATAATTACATATCTACATATGGATTTTGATGATAATTCAAACATAAAAGAGTCTCAAGCTCAAGTTGTTTATACAATGAAGCCAAGCACATCAATGAACTAAGCATGAGCAAGAAATGGAACAAGCTCACAAATGAAGCTCTTAGAGTAATTTTATATATCTCTTGATAAAATTCGAAAATGGATTAAAACTCAAAATTAATATTTTATCATAAAGCATCAAATTGCATTTTCTACATGTGCGTGACATATTTTTCACTAAGTATTTGTCATCATCAAAAAGTGAGAGATTGTTGAACCCAAGATTTCAACCCTCATATAATCACATATCTACATATAAATTTTGATGATAATAAATGAATTCAAGTATAAAGGAATCTCAAACTCAAGTTGTCTACACATTGAAGTCAAGCACATCAATGAACCAGACATGAACAAGAAAGGGAACAAGCTCACGAATGAAACTCTTAAAGTAATTTTGTACATCTCTTGATAAAATTCGAAATTGGGATTAAGGTTTAAAATTAATCTTTTATCATAAAGCATCAACTTACATTTTCCACATATGCATGACATATTTAAAAATGAAAAGTTTGAAATTTAAATTTTTGAAAGATAATAGATTGTCATCTTTCACATGAATGATGTTGTCTTTGACAATTGTGAAATTTTGATTTGAAATTTTTGAAAAGCGAATAATGTTATCTTTGACAATTTCAAAAAAGTAAAACTTTGATTTGAAAATTTTGAAAAGTGAATGATATTATCTTTGACAATTGTGAAAAGTAAGACTTTGATTTGAATATTTTGAAAAGTGAATGATGTTATTTTTGACAATTTTAAGAAGGAGAAACTTTGATTTGAAATTTTTGAAAAATGAATGATGTTATCTTTGACAATTTTTAAGAAAATAAAACTTTGATTTGAAAATTTTGAAAAGTGAATGATATTGATTTTGACATGTGAATCTTCTTAAATTTGAAAATGAAATCTCATATGTTTATAAATAGCTCATTTGAGTTCTTCAAATTTATAACAAACATACAACAATAAGAGCATACAACATTCATTCAAAGTTGTAATCTCTCTTCTTTAAGCATTAAGTCTTAACCCTCGTTCATTTTGAGAAAAATATAGTTTGCGATGTATTATTTTTATTTCACTTATTGAGAAGTGTTTTATGATAACCTACCCATATAAGCTTTTGTATCAATAAAAGAGTGTATATAACCCTTGTACTTGGAGAATGTGTTCTACATAGAGAATAGACATTGAATCACCACGTGTAAGGTGATTGCAAGTGTAGAATGTGTTCTACATAGAGAATAGACGTTAAATCACCATGAGTAAAGTGATTACAAGTGTAGAAAGTGTTCTACACAGGGAATAGAAGGTTATTGCAAGTGTAGAGGGTATTCTACATGGATTCTTTATAGTAGCACTGCTAAAAAATATAATATGTTTTTATCTCTACCTGAAAGAAATTGGATAGTGTATTTAGAAATTCTCAAAAGGTAACTTGAGGCAAAGACGTAGGCAGCGATGCTGAACCTCGTTAAAATACTGAGTTTGTTTCATCTTACCCTTACTCTTTTTATTTACTACTGCTTCGTATTTTATTCATATTTTATATTATGCATTTAATTTATAATTACGAATTTTTAAATACAATCCAATTTATCCTCCTCTTGTATTAGTCATCTGGACAACAAAAACTATTGTACTTCATTTTCTCTTATTAATGCATGGCAAAAAATCATAATCAACTTTAAAACAACCAATTTTGTTAATCACATCCCGAGCTGCTAAGAAATTGCAATAACCTCATTAAAAGATAAAATTATCCCAAGAAATTCTAAAAACAAATGACAAAATATCATATTTATTTGGAAATAATTTTTTCAAAATATATTACAAATAATTTACAAGGAATAAAAATGAAATTTTTAATTTTTTGCACTATGAAGTTATTCAAGTTTTTATTTTTTATATTTCAACCTTTTTAAATATTTTTGTTTATAAATATTTTTTTATTTTTTTATTTTTTCTTTCCCTATTAATGGTATGTCAAGTTTTTCATGGAAGAGAGTACAATTATCAGAATGGATTACAATTATCGGCACTGAGTTCAGAGGATGATTTCAGATTGTGTAATAATTTTAAGGATTTGTATATTTTCTTTTTCCCTGACAACTTATACGATACAATAAATCTTCTCAACCTCTCAACACTCCACACTCTATCTTTTTAAAAAAAAAATTTTAATTTTTTTTATTAAATAATTTTTATATGAATAGTGAATAAAAAATTTGAAATAGTTTAAAAAAAATAAATTCAAAATTTTTTTTTTAAAAAATATTAAAAAATGTGGAGTGTAGAGTGTGGATGACTAGTAGGAGGTTGTGTAGCAAAACCCTATACGATATAGTACCACTTCTATTTACAATGCATATTCTTCTCGCAGCAATTATAGTTTCAATTAGGACTCGTTGGATGCACACAATCTCAACTCATGTCATCTTATTATTACAACTTTCTTAAACTTTCAAACAAAATATAATAAACAATTCAACTTTTTCAAATCTCAAAACAAAAATAATATTAAAAAATAATATTTTAACAATATTTTATTCAACTTTCATTTCATCTCAACTCACTGTTCAAACCAGTTAGACTTTCAGGAAATCTGTTAATCCCAAATACTTCTTTTCTGTTACCCGATACCATTTCAGCAATTTTACTATCACAGAGAGAGAGAGAGAGAGAGAGAGAGAGAGAGGGTTCTCGTCTTGTCTTGGTAGTGGGATGGGGAAGAAGAGAATGAGAGAGATGAGAGAGAGCAAGTAATTTGAAAATATTTGTAGCGTCAACAGTTAGATCAGAGATAGCTACAGTTCCATCCTAAATCAGAATGAATAGAAATTTAATACTAGCTACAGTTGCCAACAGTCGCCGCGAAATAAGATACTTGAACACTCCAAATTAAGAACCTAATGGTACAGAATTAGAGAGAGAGAGAGAGGCTAATTGTTCAGTTTAAATACATACACAAAGCTTTGAACCTTTTGCAGGCCTCAAAAAGTTAAGTCTGATGCACACAAGAAGGATCCGGAAGAAAAATCCTGAGAGAAAAAAAGGAGCAAATTAGTGGCGTGAAATAAAGGAAATACACAATCTTTAGAAGGATGCCCTGGAATCACCTACCCATCAATCATGCCAAGGGAAACAAACCTCTGGTTCTCTCCTTTCATGAGGAGGATATCATCTTAAGGGCATTTCCGTTGAATATAAGCAGCCCCATGCTCTTCATACCTGTCAATTGCATACAAAAATTGAAATGAGGGGCTGATCGATAAAAAAAACTGTTTTCTGAGGAAAAACTACATTTTGCACTTCCAAAAGTGGTATATTTGCAACCCTGAATTACCAAAACTATCAATTTTGGCAAGTTGGATAAAACATTGTAACAGTTAGATCTTAGTCGAGATGTACCGTGTCAATTACCAAAATTTAGTTTAGGGTGCAACTTGAAAAAATACTAGTTGTTCATGGATGCAAGACGTAATTTTTCCAAAATTCAAATATTTGACCAATGTTCCACACTATTTTTGTAAGCAAGACTTTAATTTTTCATTCCAATGAATTGGTAAAATAAAAACGAAGGTTCCTCTAAACTCTACAACAGTTAATACAACGTTTGAAGTGCAATCTTGTCAAATAGGTGAAACTTACTCAGATTTGGAGAACCACATCTGCTGGAATGAACCGAGAGAAGCCAATATACTCCCTCCGATCCAAACACTAAAAAAGTTCCCATCACCATCAATAGGTTAGACAAAGCAATGGTGCATGATGTGGTATGAAAACAAGCATCTTGCAAAGAAAAATTAAAGAAAGACGTGTGCTCGAAGGGGCCAGGGGTTCAATAAAAGTATTCTGGTGCAAACTCCAAAGGCTACAGAACATAAAATAGAAAATGATGACTTAAGTTGGCTGGGCTATGCGTGGATAAAAGCAACTCTCCTGTGTATCAGCAAGTGGTCTAGATCAAGGTTGCGCTTGTCAGGAGTAAAATGTGATACTGAGTTTCTCAACATAGAATTCTAATCAACCAAAAAAAAAGGTTTCTCTACATAGCATTACTTCTAGGAATTTAAACAGCAATCGAGATTACTAAAATTGATTATTAAAGCAGAAAGTTAATTGGATTCAACCCTCCCATGTATCGGCAAAGGGGTCTTAGATATAGGTTGCTCTAGTCAGAAGTAAAACATGATACCGAGTTTTTCTACACAGCATTACTTCTAGGAATTTAAAAAGCAACTGAGATTACAGACATTGAATTCAGTAAATGGACCTTTTTGTTCATATTAAAAGCTATGTCAACCATAAACAGATTAGGATTTCTTCCCCCACAACATATGAACCAATACTATCATTTCATCTTCACAATATATCCCATTTCTAGTTGTCACCAGTTAACAATGCACAATATAAAGATGGTTTATCAAAGGGTTACGCAAGCCAGTGAGGAATGTTATAATGATGTTTACTGAAAGTACTCACATAAAAAATAAAAAGATTACAGAGAGTCATAATACAAAAGGATGTTTTATTTCCTTTATTTATTTGTTGATGACAACCATATGGTTAACAGAATAACCAACAAGGGAATGTTGTCAAGACCAAATCATTGATTGAGAAATCTGATTGGAAAATAAAAAGTATCAACATCATTAATGAAGCCAAACGGCACTGTGACACCTTTATGAGCTTGCATGGGCATGCAGTGCATATCAACTAATACAAATCCAACACTGCGAGAGAGTAAAATAGATCTGACCTGAATCTCCTTTCTGTTGCATTTCCACTTGCCAATACTTTCACTCTAGCAGCTTGAGGAGACTCCTACACATTGAAGATGATATTTCAGAAATGCAAAATCTTTGAGACAATTTTATTTTCTTCATGGTTTTCCTGAAGTGAGGTGTGTGTGATGGTGTGAGAGGAGAAGTGGAGGGGATCCACAACATCGGATAAAATGTTGTGCAATGATATTTCAGTATGCTTAAGTTGAGGGTTTGAATGTTCCATTCAAGATTGTGGGTGCAAAGTTGGATAAAATGATTAGAACTCTAACAATAAGATCACAGAACTTATTTGTAAGTTATTTAACAGTGGAAACACTAACATGGCCCTTTGATAGTTAAAAGTATAGTGCAAGATGGAACCACAAGTATCAACCAGGAAGGAAAATCACCAAGAATTTGGGGTGAGGGGGGCAAAAGAACAAAACTTTATAATATACAAAGGCTGTAAATATACTTCTAGCAAGTCTTTCTCAAGGCGTTCCTTTAACTGTTGCATTGATGCCGTGCCACCAGCAAGCTGTACAAAAGAGAAACAGCAAAACCAAGTTAGGTTGAAAATGCTCCAAGTTACAATAACCAAAAAAAGTTGCTTCTATTGGAAATATCAAGTGTTTGTATACGTGTATGTGTCGATACAGTTGCAAGAAGAAATTAATCTACTTGCTTAATAGGCTTGTCTCCCAAGCATATAGCAAAGAAGAGTCCATGGAAAATGTTTGTCTTGAAATAACTTTCAACCAGTCTCATTAAGAATCTACGAACTCTGCATACACGAAACATTTATATGATATTTCTATCAATTTTTCAGGCCAGGCTGAATCAGGCCACCACTTGGGATGGGAATGGCTCCACTCACATGCATCATTTGATCAAAGCAATTCAGTCCAGTCACCCCCCAAAGTGGGATTTATGGGATTTACAAATTTCATTAACCACCGAATTTAGTGAGCGGCGCCAAATCTTTAGTAATCGAATATTTTATTAAAAAACATAAAAGAAATAGCCCAAGTGCACAGGACTAAAGTAGGTTAAACTTAAAGCCTGAATTCAGTACCT
Source organism: Cyclocarya paliurus (assembly GCA_029856935.1). NCBI lineage: Eukaryota > Viridiplantae > Streptophyta > Magnoliopsida > Fagales > Juglandaceae > Cyclocarya > Cyclocarya paliurus. The sequence continues at coordinate 28,850,914 of CM056947.1, forward strand.
AGTAGCATTTTATCATTTAAAACACAAAAAAAGATATAAGTATTTAATAACAGCAAAGGATTTTACCGGGATATTTTTTATAAGTAATGTTACTAAGATCCTCAAAAGAAGAAAACTGAAAAGGAAAAAAAAAAAAACAAATTGATATTATATGACTTTACCAGTATACTACTAAATAGCTCTCTCCGAATGTCCACATCACACTTATTAATGCTCTCTAAGACCTGAATAGACAAAAAAGAAATTAGAAACCAGAAGTAATTAAAAAAATAATTAACGCCCAAATACATGCAACTATACATGCATAATCAAATAAACGGAGCATACCATTTGTGGCAAACCACGAGCAGAAGAAGCAATCTCCGCATAATTCTCCATACCAGGAATTGTCTGAGGTTTACGTCAATAACAAATTTAAAGCTTGAAAACACAACAAAAGTAATAAAAAGAATAATGAATTTCCTAGTAAACTAAATAAGCACATGAGCCCTTTGAGAACTACTTATTCTGATAATTTACATATGTATATTTATTTTTTAGGTAACTGCATATCACACTAATATCAGAAAATTAGATATTTATCTGTGCATGCAGTTGTCCTGCATTATCCAATTTCAATTGTCCTGCACTGAAGTGGGTTCTACGTCGGGTATCGGCGTAGAGACGTCCGTAATGGAATGCCCTCCGCCACAGGTGACACAGGAAAGGCCGATAGTCGGTGTTACACCCTTGGTCAGTGTTCTCTTCAAAGAAACTATGGCACCCACGCCGGAGTTGAAGGAAAATGGTGTAATGCTGAGGTCCGAGGGAGATGTAGGGTCCGTCAAAGGTGCAAAGAAACAATTGCTAGAGGTGAAGGAACTTGATGTACTGCCGAGACTTGTCGCCAACCTAGAACCTCCAATGGTGACCATGGCCTCACCACTCATGACGGAGAGAACCAGTTTGCCGAGTATCTATTCAGACATCTTGTGACAGCAACAATGGAATTGTTGAGGAGTTACAGGATTTGAATGTAGGAGATGGTGTTGGGGGGGAAGGGGTGGAAATATGAGTTTGTCGGTGGTGCCTTGCAGGATGAATGTTTAGGGCCTAGTGTACAGTTGGGAGCTATGTCTGGGGAAGATGTCGTCCCCCTGTTATCTCTTCCTCCGATAAACAATATAGCAAGATCATCATCGAATTGGGTTTTGCAAAAGGTTAATAAGATACAACAGTGTATGGGGATTACATGTGGAGGATTTGATGACCAATACACAACACTACTCACTACAATTGAGGCGGGTCACTCGCTTGAAACAAAATCAAGATTTAAGAAGAGAAAGGAGTTAAAACGTATTACTTGGGCAATCAACTACGATGCAAAAGGAGGTGGTACAAATCGAGGGAGGGCATAAAGCCTTCCCCCATCCTCATAGAATCATTCAGATGGACTATTAATCTTGTGGGAAACAAGGGGTTGCGGTAGTTATAGTGACTTGCTTTGCTTTGGGGAGGCGTGTTTTGTCCCAATAGGGCTTGGTGTATATTGGATAGGTTTTCCTTTTTTTTTTTTTAAGTAAAAATATATTAATATCAATAGGCATAACCAAGTACACTAAGTGTATACAAGAAAAGAGTATATTGGATAGGTTTTAATTTTTCCCTCTTGGGCGATGTTCATTAGGGGCGCTCTCTAATATGGGCTAGGTGTTTTCTCTTTTTTTTTTTTATAAGTAATAAGTAGTTGTATTGATAAAGATAGGCATGCTAGGTGTTCTCTCTTATATACACCTAGTGTACTTGGTTATGCCTATTGATATTAATACATTTTTACTTGTCAAAAACAAAGAAATGACCGGTGTCAACTTTGAAAGAGGGATTAACACTTCGAAATTAAATGTCCTTCAGTATAAAGGAGGTTTTGAGATTAATGGCAGCTAATATTTGTTCAAAACTAAAGCTTAAGAGTTCAGGAGAATTTCATAATGAAATTATTGCATCAATCAACTGCTCAATTAAGAAGAATTTTACAGTCGGGGGAATTAAGAATTAACAATTTATTGATAATTGTTTGTTTTGAAACTTATGAGACCAAAAGCAAAGTGATTAATGCAGATGAATTTCACAGAAATAACTTTTTAGGGGTTTCTTATTCCCAGCTTGTCAGGCTTTTGAAGATTTCACTCAGTTTTCTGATAAGGGATGACCTTCCCTTCATAAGAGAAAGCTACAAGGTGGTACTTTGTGAGTGCTTAGGCCTTTTTTCCCCTCCTCCCTCCTGCTGTTTCTGTTTTTTTTTTTTTTTTTTTTTTTGCTTCAACAAATTTGTGTTTATTCATTCTAAAAATGGCTAAATACAAGTTCAGACTAACTACCAAAGGGATCAAAAAACTTTCATGTATCAAACCCGAGGAAATTGATATGCATATTGGGAATAAGCTAAAAGGAAGAAGAAATTGTTGTAGCAAATAACACCTCATGCCAATTACATGGTTATGCAAGTGAGCCATAGAGAAGTATCACTAAAGGGGAAAAAAAAAAACCAGCAGCTGCACCAATATTTGTTAAAACTGAAAGCACAATATCTAACCCCAGGTAAACAAAGCAAGCATACAGCTAGCAAGCTATCAGGGACAAATTCAAGATGCTACCCTCAAACAATGTTTTAAATTTTTTTGATAAGTCAAACAATGTTTTTAATTTCCTGGCATAAATGTCAACAAGTCTGTTTTTGAAGCTCATAAAGGTCTACACAGAACAACAAAGAAAAAATACTTTAGCCATAAACTGACGTGGCTTGATGTGATACGTTAGATTGTAAAGTTACTTTTATCGTAAAGTAAATCTAATGGATCATATGAAGCCACGTGACTTTGTGAGTTTACTTTTGTGTAATCTCTTTATATTTGTAGCACTTCCCAACAACAAAACCCTTTCTCCACCAAAGATGAACATTTCAGTATCACAGGATTAAGACCTCTCCAGGACTTCAAGCTACATTCATGGGCGAGAGATTGACAAAGCCACATGTATTTCCTATTATCTGTTTCACTAAACAACTTATCTTTCATATTCGTAGTAAACAATGTATTATAGAACATAATTGGTTAAAGGAAGTTCGTTTAATAGAAGTAGAAGCCAATCGGCCAATAAACAAGAAAAATGACTTAACTTTCTCAGCCCCACATGCCCATTAAAAAAGTCTCAGCACCATAAAACCATAATCAACAAGGTTCATCTTCAAAATTTTTATCAAAAAAAAAATATATATTAAAATTCTAAATTCAGTGAAAAAGATAACATAACTAAATGAAATATGCACCCAACATTTACGATTTATCTGAGAAAATATATAAAAAGCTGAAGTTCTGTTCATTTGCAAGCCACCCACCTGAACCAGAGATGGATTAAATAAAACATCAGGAATCTTGAATCTGTCGGCTCCAATTTCAATTGTCCTGCATTATATGGAATGCATTATGAAGTATCAATATGAGAAATGACAATAATGCTAATGTACCAGTATAAAAGTAGGTTGGCTGGTCGGAAGCAGCTGTACTTATCAAAAGGAGGTAGAATCACCTTAATTAAAAGTACACTTACGAATCTCCAACATACTTTCTTTTTTTATTTCCATTGCCTGCAGGGGTGGCAGATTGGATTGAAGTTATTTCAAGCATTTCTGTGGGGTGGAATGGGAGAGGAAACTAAATTCCACCTTGTTAATTGGAATAAAGTTTGTACTCCTATTTCGTTTGGAGGTCTAGGGGTTCGTAACTTGAGAATTTTCAATAAGGCTTTGTTGGGGAAATGGCTATAGTGGGGAACTGGCTATAGAGATATCAATCGGAAGGGGTGTCATTGTGGAGGGAGGTTATTGACCGGAAATTTGGGAGTGATTGGGGGGGGTTGGTGTTCTAAGGAGGCTAGGGGAGCTTATGGTGTGAGTCTTTGGAAGTTCATTAGGAAAGGCTGGGAGAGTTTTGCTAAACATGTCAGCTATATGATGTTGGAGAGGGTTCTAGGATCGGTTTTTGGTTTGATGTTTGGTGTGGTGATCGGGCCCTTAATAGGGTGTTCTCGGCTATTTTTCGTATGGTATCTGATCGGCATGCATCTGCTTCTGATTTGTTAGTCCGTTCAAATGGATCCTTGCAGTGGGATGTCTGTTTTACTAGAGCTGTACAGGATTGGGAACTTGATGATGTTACAGATTTTTTCAGTTTTTTATGTTCCCTGGGTATTGGAGGTAATGAGAGGGATAGAATGCTGTGGAAGAGAAGTGTGTCCTTATTGTTATAGAGTGGTGTTTCATGTGTAAGAAGCATGGGGAATCTGTGGATGATTTACTTTTGCATTGGTTTCTCTCTATGCAAATGCAAAATCAAATGTTTTGGAGATTGTCTTTGCCATTCAAGAAAGACTCCTACATTGAATTATGCATCCTAAAATTAATTTTTTTATATATATTTTGCAATTAGCACCCACTACATACATTTGGCATTAATAATACAAATATAATAAAAATATATATTTTTTATATATTATATTAAAAATATAATAAAATGATAAAAAAATATAATATATTATAATAATAAAATGAAGGTGAAGGTGAAGGTTCTGTTGTGTTGTTGAGGGAGGGAGAAGAGGTTGTGAGATAGAGAGAGTGGGAGGAAAGAGAAAATTAATAAAATAGCATTTGAGGAGTGAATAGTGCATCTTCAAAGATGTATTGATAGTGTTCATAGCTATGAAAATATTTCCACATGCATAATCCAATGTAGTCAATTTAATGGTCTAGTTATGCAAGTATGTGTTTGTGTTTGCATTTGCACATAGATAAACCAATGATAATGCTCGGCTTCGTGGGATGGAGTTTTTAGTAGAATTGGGTTGGCTTGGGTGATGCCTTTGCATGTTGGAATGGGCTATATGGTTGTTCCCAAGTGGCTGCAGTGTGGAAGATGGTTCTCTTGTGTCTTACGTGGTGCATTTGGTGGAAAATGAACGAGCGGTGTTTTAAAGATAAGGAGCGCACCTTGGAGGATATTCAGAATCTTTTTGTGTACTCTTTATTGCAATGGTTTTCTGCTTTACTGATTAATGGAGCTTCAGCTCATGACTTTTTGTTGTTGCTTTCTACTTTCTAGAATGTAATTAGGTGTTTTCGTTTGTGTACATCCTGTGTACATGGGTTTCGCTTATTTCATTCATTCTAATAAAATTGTCCTTCTTACTTATAAAAAAAAAAAAAAAAACCTAGGTAACAATATTTCCTTAGAATGCCATGTTGTGCCTCATGAATACATTAAAGGTCATGAAGACCAGAACTAGGACATTCAAAGATGCAAAGAAATGAGACATGGCATAATCAGATTACTGGTAACAAACAAGTACAGGACTTACTGGCCGTCAGGTAGCTCATATGATGTCATTGGAATGTTTGAATAAGCACTTTCTGTAACGACAAGAATACTCTATCAGATTGCTCAGCATGATCAATGCTTTTAAGGCCTCAATGAGCAAAGCATTTGATAAAACAATGGAGATTTGGTCAGAAGAAAATTAACAAGATTGTCAAGGTTCAACTATAAACATGGATCAAAAGCAGTTCAAGGTGTACATATGGCAGGGATACAAACCATCATATGGAGTATCTGGGGCTCGACAGACACATTCCTTAATATCACTAGCAATTACCCTCTGTAATAAGAGAAAAATCAGAAAAAAATAAAAGGGACATTCTGATCAAATAAATATAAATGATACAACATCCAATAAAGAACCGTAATCAATCACAAACCTGAGAGTAGAGTTTGTAGCTTTCTGTTGTACTCGGATGATCAAGGTCTACTGTCTGTGAGATTCAGAAAGTTAAAAAAGTCCAAAGAATGACATCATAAGGTTATGTCTAACAATTGCACCTGACGACTTAATACAACCTAGGCAAATGCGAGTGCACGATTAGAAATTCATAACTGATTTTTTTTTTTTTGATAAGTAAGAAAGACACTTTTATTCATCGAATGAAATAGGCGAAGCCCATGTACACAGGAAGTATACAAAAGAAACACCTAATTACATTCTAGAAGCACAGAACAAAAACAAAAGCTCGTGAGCAGACCCTCCATTAAGTACAATAACAGAAAACCATTGAAGCAAGGAGAAAACAAAAAATTTCCAGATTTCCTCTACAGTATGCTCCTTATTGTTGAAGCACTGCTCGTTCCTCTCCAGCCAAATACACTACATAATACACAAAGGAATCATCTTCCACACAGCTGCCACTTGAGAACAACTATGAAGCCTATTCCAACATGCAAGTAAATCCACGACTTTCTTAGGCATTACCCAAGCCAGCCCAGCTCTACAAAGCACACCATCCCATAAAGCCTTTGCCACCTCACAATGAAGAAGTAAATGATCCACTGATTCACCATATTTCTTACACATGAAGCACCACTCCATAACAATCAAGCCATACTTCCTCAAATTATCAATCGTAAAAATTGTCTCAAACCAGGAAGCAAGCGTATCTTCTTTTTTTTTTTCTGGGTAAATAAACTGAGAAGGATAATTTAACCCTAATCTTAAGCAACCAGGAACATTTTTTTGGAATTTAAGGCCATTGACTAGAAGCAACATATCAGTTTTTTCATGATGGGGGGCCCTCACCAAGGTAGGTACACTTGGCAAGTAAATCACGGACACAACCCACAAGCTAGAACCATATATAGAGTAATCCAGGGGAACTCCTAGTGCGAAATGGAACCAGAATGTCTAAATCTACAACTAATCCTAAGCCCGCCCTTTGACCAAGTGATTAGATTTATTACACATTCTTGTACCAAGAGAATATGCCGTTGATATGAATTCTTAGTAAATTAAGTATTAGCCAAAAAATAAGTCTTATATTGCCCTTCTACTACAAAGCTTGCAAGCAACTTGACCAAAGGGATCATATAATGTTGCAGTTCCATGCATAGTGAAGTCAAGACAAAGGAGATGAGGGAAGACAAGAGACTGAATTGTGATATCCATCAAATCCATACCACAAACAAGAGAGAATTGAATGAATTATCTGCCCAAAAGAAACTACCACAGAAATCATTAAATACCTGAAAGTCGCCTGGCCTTATTTCCTTTCTCTTGAAAGAGTACCTGGGTTTTATCTGTTTTTTTATCAGTAAATAAGAATTTTATTAAAAATAGGTCAAGCCAAGTATAAGGGAAATATACAAGAGTTTATCTCTAAAATAATAATAAGAAACATTCATAAAATAAGAAGAAAAGATAAGCCAAGCAACTTGGAATAGTCAATTTGTCTTCCAAGATAAAATTTTATTGTAGCCACTTACCGTGATACCTTTGCTTTCCAGACTTTTCATTAAGCAATCACTGAGAAATTCTCCTCCAATTGGAGAAGATGCCACAGCCTATAGTTGTAAACACAATAACAAGGCAAAAGAGCCTGTTACAAGCTGAGAAAAGCTTTATTAAAACATTGACATGGTAATTTACCATGTCATTAACTGATTTTTAAGTTGCCCCTTTTTATGCGGACAGTAAATATATGAAGCTTCAGGGACCATGTTAAGAGTGCAGCGTGCAGAAATTCAATATAACTAAGTTTGCTTGTCAAAACGTGAACAGAAATGTGAGCTCAAGTAAAATTATCTAGTGAGTCATTCTTGCAGTTGGTTGTAAAGTGAGGAATACCTTCTGAAGAACATAACCATCATGCACTGGGGCAACTGTAGTTGATCCTCCACCACTGAATGAGTCGGTAATTATAGTCAAATATTTCAAGAAAAACAAAAAAGAGGAACACAATAGATTAAACAACAAATGAAAAGAAAGCCTCATAACGATTGCACATTGTATACTCATTTACCTACAAATAAGATGAGAACCATCTAACCAACGAATTTCTTATGGGAAAGGGGTGGTGAAGAAAAAAATCTAAAAAATAATGTCTTTCTTTTTTAAAAAAAAAAAAAAATCTTTTAGAAAAAAAATTAACATTTTACAGAAAGGGAATAAAATATCGATCATCAAGTCTTTCTTCATCTCTGGTATTTTGAGAATCAATTAATTCCCTTCGCAACTTCTGCTGAAGCTTTTCCAAGAATTGACAAGGTTTCGACTTTTCCAAGAAGACCGGAAAAAAAATGTTGGAGCTCAAGTAATCCTTTCTTAATAGTTTGTACCATTGGATAGTAGTCCACAATAGTGTATTCTTCTATTTCTACCATTATGTATTTCTAGCATATTTTTCCTTATGCTAATTAGGTGGATGTCTTTTGTACTTCCTGTACATAGGGGGGGGGGGGGCAGAAGATAACTAACCCTACATCTTTAATGCAAATTCAAATGTTTTCCAATCCAGCTGTACAAATTTAAGGAAACAGTGAAAAGAAAGAGTAATTTTGGAAATTGTGTCCACCCCTTTCGAAAACAAGGAGCGATCACCTAGGAACTTCGAGCGTTATTTTTCCCTTACTTTATTTCTATGGGCCATAGCCTTAGATTTTAATGGCCTGAATTTTCATGATTTTCTTGTTTCCTCTACCTCGACCTAGATAGGTCTTAGCTCTTGTATATCATCTTGTGTACTTGGGCTATGCCTATCCTTATTAATAATATCGTTTACTTATCAAAAACAAAGTGTGTCCACCCAAGGCAAGCCACAAGCAATGATAAAAAATTCAAGTAATCTTACTCCATAGCAAGAAATGCACAAATTAATCACAGAAATGAAAATATAATATGCAAATTGTCTTACACTATAAATGGAATGTCAAATAATAATGCTTTTGCATGTGGTATAAAGGTCATGCCATTGAAGAAAACTAATACTGATAACAGTTACATATCCTACCAGTCAACAACTAATGAGGTAGCACGTCCTGATGCGAAAGATGTGAGAACCTGGTATCAACAAAAAGGCCAATCAATTAACATACTGACATTACTTGATGAAAGGAGAGGAAAAGAGCATATTCATATTGATAAGCAAAGTGCTACAAGTGGAATGAGGATAAGGATCCACTAGGGGCATACAGCATTCTTGGCCAAAAATAATGCAGGAACTTTGTACTTTTCAAACATAAGCTCCGCCGTCCTGTCAGATACATGACAATCAAACTCTTTTACTAAACAATTAGTTTTTTTATAAGTAAATTAAACATTTAGTTATCATCGAGTAAAATACAAAATCTTAAAACAATAAATTTTGGCCACCACTAAAAGAATAAAGCTTTATTGAGTGAGGTAGGGTACAATTATTCAGCATAAGTTTTTTTAAAGAAAATATGGAAAGGTAGGACCAAAAAATAAAGGAAATTTATCTTATATGGAGAAGGTATAGTTTGCATATATTTTTATAAGACAAAAAACTACTAATCATATAATATGCTTTCCATCAATTGGAAATTAGTAGTCTATACCTACTTACACATGAAATTATAACTCCCTTTATTAATGATCCAATGTTAAAGGTAAGAAAACAACCTACTGGCATAACAGGACAGTAATTGCGTTCATACTACATAAAGCACAGAAATCTATTCTTGATAGACTCGGCTGAAATGCATTTATAAGTAACCTTAAAGTTCTTAAGAGATCTTTCTGTGAGACCAATATTGTTTTCGTCTTAGTCTTTCCTCACCAATCCTAAAAAAATCCCAATCACCCATATTAACATCATCAACTCCATAGATCTTATGTTCCTTTTTTTTTGTCCCGTGTACTTGGCTTCACCCATTATCAATAAAATCCTTATTTACTGATCCAAAAAAAAAGGATCTTATGTTCCTTTTCCTTAAGATTATGTCTTAAAAAGCATTTGGAGAAAGATTGTTTATTGATGAGACAATGACTCCTTATAGCAGATACCACCCTTTGTTAAATTGAAAAACAAAAATCCACCTGAGGCAGAGAGAGCAAAGGTCTGCTTTTAAAAGGCTTCCTCTACGCATATCCACTATGAACTCAGTAGATGGTGGCTGTTGGGTCATTGAAACTAGAAGTACACATGCTTTTTATTCCAACAACTTTAGTAAGTCAAAAAAGAGAACAGCTATGGAAAATAACTGACAAAGAAGCCACTTGTGAACACCAGCAAGTCAAACCTCAATGTCTTAAATAAACATCATGTAAGTCATAAAATTTACAAAATCCTGAAGCTGCTCTAAAACAAGTTGATAATAATCACAGTGTCAGATCACTGATCATATGTATCATCAATTTACAAAATATTACACAGCACTAGATCACCTTTCTCTTTGTTGTTGAGTATTAGAAGATGGTTCTGCGAGTAGCATTGGATGCTCTTGAGGATCAATCAATAGGCATTCCCTAAAGCAAAATAGCGCCCAGTTATGACATAAGGTAACATAATTTCAAATAAAAAAAATAATCAAACAGCTTAAGATGAAAAGGATGTACAAATTGCTGCACTGACAACTGATTTTTTCTTTTGTGTTAAATAACAAACCCCCCCCCCCCCCCAATGGATCTTGAACTCACAACTATACCTCCACCCGATGCTCATGAGGAAAGGTAGCATTTGAGCTAGAGCTCGCGGGCTATGGATGATATATGATTTTGAAATTATAAAAGAAAGAGCTACCACATAGTACATTAAGAATAATGTTTTCAAGCAGTAGAGATAATGTGGTCGAAAATATAACATTCAATGTAAAAATACATGCATAAGTAAATAGTTGTAAAAACATCTGGAGATCAAGCCCAAAAAGAGATGGCCTTAACAGGCTAGCAAAGAAATATATTTGAGAGAGCAATAACAATGGAATTATTCTGATTCTCCCTTATTTGAGGTGGTACCACTCCATTGGGCACCTGATATCCTGTTTTAAAAATTGGGAAGGTACAACAGGGTCATACTTCCAGGTCTATAAAATGGATCAACAACAATGGTTGAGAGTCTCTTCAAAGGTATCATCACACTGCTCAAAACTGCAATATATCCTACATTACCATTATTGAAGCATTTTATTTTAAATGATTTATAAGCCAACAAATATTAGCAACAAATATTATAGAAAAAAATAACCCTCATGGAACATCTAGCCAAATATAATCCTCAGAAATTACCTTAAAGCATGGTCCCATATGCTGTCAACCATATCCCAGTCAACAACAACTCCATCCTTTATGGGTGACAGCACCTAATCGACAGCAGAACATATAGTACATGAAACAATCAGGACATTTTCCATAAAAGACTACTACATTAACAGATAATAACTAAATACTTACCTCCATATGATCCCGGCGAAAACCTAAGGTTTGGGACCCAACATACAACTTGCGTTTTCCCTTGGTTTTGTCAGAATCAAGAGTTCTAGCAGTGTTTTTAGCATCTAAAGCAGATCCAGAGTTATTTTCAGTTTTTTCGGGGTCATCAACTTCCATTTGATCAATTGCTCCAACAACCTTAACAAGCATAGACATAAAGTAAAGAAATTTAACTGCTTTACACACAAGAACGAAGAAAAATCTGCACGATGATTTCCAAGAAATTATATTATATAGGAAAAATTGGAGGGCAGATTATGCAGTAATGGCATCTTATCATAGAAAATTCTTCATATGAACCAGAACAACTGTTTACAGTCCATTTGAAGGTACAAGCATGCCATCCAGGCACCATGCATGCTGCTCATAACAGAGGCACAACTAATAGCAATACTTTCCCCACTATCCAAAATCTACATTCAATCCTATAAATAACAGCCAAAGCCATACCCCAATATATGCAATAGGTTCATTATTGACCGATACTAATAAATTCAACCACAGTTCCCTTTGTTGTTGATGAATTCAATGCATGAAATTTCGAAGGCTAAAACTTCAACATTAAACCTCCCCCAAAATGATTGTTAAAATATAACTTACCAGACCGGCTACATTTTCTAAGATCTGTCTAAAGTCTATGAAAGGGGAAACTGTTCAACTTTGGGGCACCAGCCTTATCCTTTTCCTAGATACTAAACCCCACCCAAAAAAATCTCCACTAAAATTAGTGTCAGTATCGTAATACCCTATTTAATCGCTGAACAATTATTGTTCCATCTTTCAAATTTTAAAGCATAGTCTACATGCCACAAGCGCAGGGTAAAACAAAATCAAATAACACAAAATTACATCCTATTTCAACATATATATATGAAAAAAGAAACAGAGAAATACAGCACCGGAAGTAACATTCATACTGAACAGCCATCAATTTTATAAGATTTTAACAGAGGCCTCAAAATTGTGAACCCTGATAGCCAAGACTAGCTGCGCAGAAGACTTGGAACGATTCACATTCTGAAAGACGGAATTCTTTTGTTCAAGAAGTATAATACGGTTTCAAAAAATGGAAAAAACTTTGTGAGTGAGTGAGTGAACACCTTCACTCAAAAATTTGACTCGGACGCAAAAACACTTACAGAAGGAAACACAGCTTTGGGCGCATCTTCGCCGGCGTAACCTGCTTTGCAGGTGTGAGTACCCAGGTCTATTACAATTGCCGATACCTCATCTGTACAATTCACACACAACAACAACAAAAAAATAAAAAAAATGCAAAACAAAGCAAAATGAACAAAATCCATTAGCGAAAAATTCAAACATAGAAAGAGAAACAAATGCGAAAATTCATGCACTCACCGCCTCCATACATGACTGCAAATTTGATTTTTAGGGAGTCTCGCCTGTAGGCCGATTAGGGTTTTAGCAAACGTCGGACCGCGGGAGCGAGAGGAAGCTCAAAAAAGGCTTTGACCCGTAACGAGTTGACTGGGTTTCTTCGAGTTCGTGTTCGGTTTAGGCTATGTTTGGGTAGCGATAAGTGTTGAGAAGTATTGTGAATAGTTATGAGTAGAGATTAAAGTGAATTTGTAGGTCTCATTGAGAGTAGTTTGAGTTGTTTGGATATATGAAATATGTTGAGTTATTGACTTTCGAATTTTGGATTAAAAAAAGTGTGGGTTCCATCATTTTTTTTTTTTAAATGATGAAATGATGATTTTATTTATATATAATAATGATAAATGTGACACCTCAATCGTTTTAAGTTGGGAAGGTGGTCATATGGAGTTTTGGTACACAATCTCCACCGCATCTCATATTTCATATTTTTTAAAATTTTAAAATTTTTAAGTTTTTAAATTTTTTTTTAAGTTTATTTTTTTAAAATTATTTTAAATTTTCTATTCATTATTCATATAATTAATATTTTATAAAAAATAAAAAAAATATGATGTGTAAAAGTTGTATGAATAGTAAAAAATTATAGAGATTTTTTCTTTCGAATAATAGAAAGAAGTAGTGGTAGGTTACTACCGTATTACTTAAGACCCTTAATCGCTAAGAAAGAATTATAAAAATATATAACTTTATTAATATTCAATTTCTTAATTATTAAGTAAATTAAAATATATATATATATATAAAGAATAGTAGATGAGTAGTAGTAGGATAGTAATCCTATCATTCTAGTAGAAATGATAATTGTATAATATTTTATAACTCTTAATAAATAAATAAAATATTATATTTTCAAGTCAGCGTATAAAACACATCATTGGCATCACTTAAATAATAAAATTTTATGGGTTTTTTGCTCTTTGGAATCCCAAATTAGTGGGGAAAGAGGGAACAACCAAGGCCCAAGGCCTATAAAAGGAGGGTTAACCTCTTTGATTAAGTGCATTAGTCAAAAAGCTTAACTAGTAACTTTTGGCTTTAGTTAAATTCCTCTGTTGGTCTTTTTTTTTTTTTTGCAAAATGGAAAAAGGTGAGAGTTAAAGTTTTGCTAGTGGGAAAGCCATGTGGATGTCCTTAGGGTGAGGAGAAAAATTGTGTGATTGTAACGATTTTTCACATAGTGGATTTTCTTTTTTAGGTCTAGTGTTCTTTCTCTTGTTTTTGGGAGTTTTCCACGTAAATTTTTATGTTATTATTATTTCTCATTTTTCTTGATATTCTTACAAAGAATGAATCCTAGAGGGTGAATTTGAGAGGTCTAAATTCCCAACAATTAGTAAGATTCAAATTTTAAAATCTATCTTTAAAATCAAATTATTCTATATAAGTATTTTATTAATTGTGCTTTACACACTGGCTTGATAATAGAATTTCTCAATTTGCATCTTAGGGCTCGTTTGGGAAGTGAGATGAGATGAGAATTTTGTGAATAGTAGTAAAATAATTTGTAATTAGTAGTGAGATAGTTTGAGTTGAATATTTTTAGGGTTTTGAGAAATGAAAGAGAAAAAGTTGAATAAAAATTATTATAAATTTAAAATATTGTAAGAATATAGTTTTATAATATTATTTTTGTTTGGGATTTGAAAAAGTTGGAATTATTTTTTATTTTTTATTTAAAAGTTTGAAAAAGTTATAATAATAAGTTTGAAAAAATTGTAATGATTAATTTGAAAATTTTGTATTTGAAATATGTGTGGGAATAAGATGAGATGAGATGAGATTAAATGAGAATTTTATATCTCATCCCATGCCGCAAACCTAAACCTGCCCTTAAGGTCATATTTAGATAATTATATGAGATGAGAAATTTTCAGAACTTCTCACAACTCCTCGTAATGAGATGAGAAATTTTCAAAACACAAAATGCTTTTCAATTTTAAATTTTAAACTTTTTCATCTAACCATAAAAACTTTTACAAACTTCAAAATAAAATACAAAAATTAATACAACTTTTTTAAACTTCAAAACAAAAATAATATTCAAAAATAATATTCAAACAATTTTTTAATTTCATAATATTTTTTATGTAACTTTTTATATACTATTTTCCAAAATCTAATTAAACATATTAACTTAAACCATTTTATCATTATTCACAGATTATTTCATTATTATTCACATAATTCCAATATGTGTTCAAACGCTTGCAAAAAGATAAAGAACAAAGTGATGGTCTAACATGCAAAAATGTGAAATGACAAAGTGGGTTACAGCTAAAAAGGTGAATTAAGGCATAAACCAAAAGAGATAATTTCAAAGGAAATACTTCTACGTATGTAAAGGGCGTGTTTCACACCACCAACTGTATGGATAGTCTGCAGCAGTAAAGAGACGGCATTGCTCACCTTGAGTAAACTTCGATACTTAAGTCAATAACAATATAAGGATAAGTGTATATGAAAATGAAGATGTAAATGTTTGTTACCTCTAACAAGTTATTTATAGAAGGATGTGACGCGATGACGACTAACTCCGATCACCAGTCCTGTGTGTTTATCCTTCATGACCCCTTATTAACTGGGGAGGATACCTTCCGTTTTTAGGAGTTATTTTGCTAAAGATAATTGCATCCAATTGTAGGCCTTATCTCCAGCTCTTTAGAGTTATCTGTCACATCATTGTGGTTACAAGCCCCTTGTCCATAGGGCTCCTAACCCTAAGCATCGGGCTAACCTTCTTCGTCTTAGTGATGGACTTAGATTATGTTTGGATGTTCTATTTTATACAAAATTTTCATCTTATCTCATCTCATCATTACAACCTTTTTAAATTCCTATATAAAATATAATAAACAATTCAACTTTTTCAAATCCCAATACAACTTTTTCAAATCTCAATTTAACTTTTTCAAATCTTAAAACTAAAAAATAATATTTTAAACTTTAAAACAAAACACAAAATTCTCATCTCACTTTCCAAACATAATCTTAGTCTTGGAGATGGGCTCGAAGCCCAGGGGGTCCAAATGTCCCCTTCAGTTACCCCGCTAATTTTCCTTGTGCTAGCACATGGGAAATTAAACCTTTTTTTTTTTTACCCATTGCTGACACCGCTAGTTTGTAGGCATTTATTCACACTTTTTCTTTTTTTAGGTATAGTCCATGCTAAGTGGCGTGCACGAGCCTTCACCCTTTCTTTTTGGGGAAGACATGGCTTGCGTCAGCCATAACTATTTCTGCTAATTTAATGGTTTTCAAAAGAAATAGTAACCGTCGGCATAACCAAACTTTCAGATTTCCAAGAACCCTCACGATTACCTTCTCTGAATTGGCTCACACACCATTTACTTCCGTGACCCCTTTCTTTGCACTTCCTTGCTTTATCGTCTTCCTCACATTTCTCTGCACTTCCATTTGTCTTCCTTGCATTTCTTCATCCTTCCATCCTCTTCGCCCTTCTTCTCACTTCTCTCTGTCTTCCTCGCATTTCTTCTTCAAGATATTTACAATGGCTGGTTGCAGTTCTTCCAAATTTTCCCCTAAATCAAAGGGCAAATCTTCCCTTGCCCGTCACCCTATTTCTTTCGACGGGTACTCGTGGTGTTCAGTTCTCGATGTGGAGGACTTTGTCGAGCTGAAGGAGTCGTTCTGCATTCCCGAGTCAGTGGATATGAACATTCCAAAATCGGGGTGTGTCGACGAGGAAGGCTACGGTGGGGATGTAGCCCTAACAGTTTGTGCCCTAACCCATGGGCTGCGTCTCCCTTTCATCCGCCCAATGCATGATGTTTTACACTTCTTGAAACTCACTCCTACCCAGCTTCATAGTAAGGCATGGCGTGTGTTGATGTACACCTACGTAGTCTTCCGTCATGCCTTGAAGCCCCTCAGAGAAAAGTACCCCGACCTTACAACAAAGGAATTCCTTTCTTTCTACAGAGTGGTGTCCCTGCCGAGCAACATTTGTAGCTTCTGCGTGCCTGGGCAATGCTAGGCGGCCTTTGAAATGCGTTATTTCAGCCCCAAACAGTGGAGTAGTAAGTTTTTCTTCATTTATGGTCGTGTCTGGGAATATCCCACCGATGAAATGCACATAAGGGATTACGCCGTTTCTACCAATTGGGGGCATGTCCCTGATGACAAACATTTGTTGTTGGAGTTGACTGACAGTTAGCATAATCGTGTAGACATTGTCCATGAATGGCCGAATGACCACGACAGCAATGATTTATGGTCAGATGACCTTCTTTTTGCTCCTAGCATTGATAGATGTTTACGGTGCCGAGTCGCGCCCACGTTAGGGGAACCAAGCTTAAATCGGTACCCTCTCCAAGGTAAAGAAGCGCTCCTCAAACTGGGGGGCCTAAAATGAAGCACCCTCATGGTGAGGGCGCAAAGCCTAGTGATGTCTATGGTTACCCTGTGAAGTTTGTGGATGTGGATACTGCTGTTCTTGGGGAGGTTATGCAGGCGGCATCCCCTGTTAGGGCCTCCCCGTCGATGAGCCCAGGTCTTGACGACCTGGGCACCTTAATGAAGCAGGCTATCGAGGACTTCTTGTTAGCCTATGACTTTAGACTCCCTTCAGGGGGTGACTCTGCAGATGCGTCTTTTGAATTCTCATATGTTCCTGCTATTGATCATGCATCTATTAGCAGGAGCGATTTGAATGATATATACACTGTCTTTGCCCTGGGCGTATATGGGGAAGGGGTGTTGATGTCCTCACCCCTGTAGTTTGTGGTACCACGACTAAAGTTGAAGGTGGTGGCACTGTCTCCCGTGTGGGGCAAGATTCTTCTCCGCACTCCCTCCCTACTACTATTTAAGGCGGCGAGACTCCACCTACAGATCAAGATAGGGTGTCAATCCCTTCACCAACTCCGTCGTCATTTGGTGGGGATGGGAACACCACCCCTCGTGAGGGCGGTGTCTTGCTAGGCAATCGAGGTGCTATTGGTGGTAGTGCCTTTGAAGAGCAAGTAGGCGCCTAGTGTGAAGATCGGGAGGGCAAGCAAGTTGGCGCCTGCCAAGATGAGCTAGTGAGGGAGCAAGTTGGCACCTATGTTGAAGGTGACCTGTCTACGCCCAATCCTGAGGTTACCGTGGCCCCGGACCTTAGATTGGGGTGGCCAGCGTGGGCTGAAGCCAATGTGATGGGTGACGCCAGTTGGGTGAAGGATGTTGGACCCTGTATTGTTGTGCCTCCGTCACAGGCAGTTGTGGAGATGAGATGCCTGAAGAGAATGTTGGCTCTAGTAAGGCCTTTTTTCATTTGTCTTTGTATGTGGGCGCCTGTTTCTTAGATGCTTGAATGGAATTTAACTGCCCTTTTATGCTTGTGCAGAATGTAGAGGCTTTGGCGTATTGGATTGTGGAGGAAATGGCTTGTTTGGAGGAGGAGGTTCATGAGAAGCGGAAGTTTTCTTACTTTTTCAAGCAAGAGAATGACCATCTTAAGGCTGAGAGGGACTACTTGTGAGGCTATCTGGAGCAGTCTGATTGTTATGTTCAGTCCTTGGAGGCTGACCTTGACTCTCTTCATGAGGAGTCATCTAGCCTTTGTTCAATGCTCTTTCATGTTGAGAGTCTCCACGCCCGCAATAGCTTTGCCTTGCAGATGGTAGAGATGGAGACAACTGCCTCTAGGGTGGAGGTATTGCGCCTTAAAGGGGTGTTGGATTCCACTGAGCAATCCTAGTTGGACGTTGAAAGAAAGTGCAAAGAGGCGACTGCAGCTTTGGCTTCCTCTGAGCAAAGGCGTGAAAAGGTGGCCAAGGAGTTGGCCTAAAGGAAAGAGATGTTCTAGAAGGAGCGTCATGAGAAGGACATTAGGATCACCGAACTACAAGGTGAGTTGGCTCAGGTGGAGGCCAAATATGACAGGTATAAAAAGGAGCGCGAACGGATTGATGCTCGCCAAGATCAAGCACTAGAGAGCCTGACCAGATTAGCGCGAAAGGTGAATGAGTTGCGGGAGGCGCGGGGGAGGTCGGAGTCCCAATTAAACTCTGTGAACAACGAGATTGTTCGACTACATTCCCAGTTATCTGCTGCCAGAGCTGTCCCGGAGGCTTTCGGATATGCACTTGTTGGCCAACCCTCAGACCATCTTGAGGAGTCTAAACTTGGAAGACTTCAAGCCTGATGTTGCTGCTTGTCAATATGCAGATTCTATGGGTCGAGACGTGATGTTTGACGCCTTTCCTCGTCCCCCGCCTCAAGAGTGAATTTTCTTATTTATTTGTAATGATTGTTGGGCCCCTGTTTTGGGGTTTTGTGATTCTTGTATACTGTTTCGTAAACACTTTGCTTTGCTTTGCGGACCTTGAATTGGCCTTTGTGCTTGGTATGCAATTTTTGGACTCCTGCTGTGGATTTATACTATCTTATTTCTTCTCGTGCTTTTCCCCTTTGGTGGTATGGTTCATTATTTAGGCTTCCACACCCTTGGGCTTGCCTTTTTACTTGAATTTAGTGGATGATTGTCTGTAAGTTTGAAAGTTGTGGGGACTTTTGACCTCCACACCTTCGTTGATTGCACCAGAAGTGTCCTATCAAGGTCTTTTTAACCTTCGCGCCCACTTTGGCAATGTTACGAGTATGTAACTCACCTTTCGATTGCTAAACTTGGAGAACAGGTCGTGCGGTCTTTTGACGACTATGCCCGTGTTTGGCTAACTTTGGAGAGCGGGTTGTGGGGGCTTCTGACCTCCACGCCCGTGTTGGTTGCAACGCGAGTATGTGACTCAACTTTTAGTGACTAACTTTGCAGAGAGGGTTGTGGGGTCATCTGACCTCCACTCCCATTTGGTTGCACTGCAAGTGTGTAACTTGACTTTCAGTGGCTAACTTTGGAGAGAGAGTCGTGGGGTCTTCTGACCTTCACGCCCGTTTGGTTGCACCGTGAGTGTGTAACTCAACTTTTAGTTGCTAACTTTGGAGAGAGGGTCGTGGGGTCTTCTGACCTCCACACTTGTTTTGCACAGTAATGGATTAAATACTTACCCATTTTTATTGCCTTGAGTTTCGAAGAAAATATACATTCCAAAAAGTAAGAAATAAAAATTGTAAAATGTAAATGCATAAGGAGATAAACTTTCTAAGGATAGAACCTCTTTAGGTACTCAGCGTTCCACGAATGTTGTAACTTTCTTCCCTTGCTATCTTTAAGCCTGTATGATCTTGGGCGGTTGGTAGCAGTCATTACATAGGGCCCTTCCGAATGCGGACCGAGCTTCCCTTCATCCTAAGTGGTGACTCCTATTTCTCTCAGGACTAGGTCGCCGACCTTAAATGACATTGGTTTGACCTGTTTGTTAAGGATTCCAAACCTGCATACGATGTTCTTCCACAAAAATTTGGTTACGTTTTTGCTATTATGGTAGTTAAGGCTTCTGCTTCTGCCCATTTTGTAAAGTGGTCCACTGCTGCTATTATGCATTTTACTCTGCCTTTTCCAGGCGGGAGTGGTCTAAGCAAGTCGATCGCCTACTGGGCGAAGGGCCATGGGGAGGTAATGGAGGACAACTTTTCTGGTGGGCAGTGTGGAACTGGAACGTATGCTTGGCATTGAGTGCATCTCTTGGTGAACTGTTTGGCATCCCTAAGAGCGTTGGGCCAATAGTACCCTGTCCTTAGGGCTTTCCTCGGTAACACTTTCCTGCCTGAATGGTTACCTCAGATGCCCACGTGTATCCCTGTGAGGATATACTATACTTCTTTGGGTGAGATGCACCTTAGTAAGGATGTTGTAAAACCCTTTTTTATATAAGATACGGTTAATTTTGACAAACCGCACTGCTTTCCTCTTAATCTTCCTTGTTGATTCCTTCCTTTCAGGGAGCTTCCCTGTCTCTAGATAGTCTTCTATTTCGATGGCCCATTCCGGCGTCCCGGGTCCCACCTATGCCACCGAGATCCCAACAGCCGGTACTTCAATCAGCCTCCTCTATACCTCCCATGACAACTCTGCGTCGTCCCTAGCCGACGCCGCCCTTGCTAACCTATCCGCCACTAAGTTGTCCGCCTTTGGAATTTGCATTATAGAAAAGTACTCGGACTGGTCATGTAGTGCCATCACTTGTTCAAGGTACTTCTCAAACTTTTCCCCTTTAGTGGCATAGGCCTCTATTACCTGGTTCACCACTATTTGGGAATCTGCTTTTTCTTCTACCTGTTTGGCACCTAGTGCCTTGGCAGCAGACAATCCTACTATTAAAGCTTCATACTCTGTCTCGTTATTGGTGGTCCTAAAAGTGAGCGTTGCCATATAATAATGATCTTAACTTGCTTCTATGACGATATGTACCCTTATGCCATGCTCTGCATGCTGACCCAACGATGAAGACTGTCCAGGGTCGGCCTAAAGGGGGCGCCGTGATCTCTGCTAGGAACCCGCTAAACACGGCCACGAAACCCGCGAGGGCCTGGCCTTTAACTACGTTTCTAGGCGTATAACTGATTTCAAACTCGTCGAGTTCTATTGACCATGCTACCAGACACCCGGAGAAGTTCGATTTTTGTAGTACCCTCCCTAGAGGATTCTCTGTCAGTACCTTTATGGGGTGGGCTTGGAAGTACAGTTGTAGTCTTCTGGCAACTACTACTAGTGCGAATGTCATCATCTCCATTCGCAGGTACCTAACTTCAGCACCTCATAGAGCACAACTTATGTAGTATACAGGCGATTGAGTTCCTTCTTCTTCTTGTACAAAGACGACGGATACAACTTGGGGGGATACTGCCAAGTATACATACAAAATATCCCCTTGATTGGGCTGCTTCAACAGAGGCGGGCTAACCAAATACTTCTTCAGTTTTTCAAAGGCTTGGTTGCACTCTTCATTACAAGGGTGTACCTGCCTTATAACTCGAAAAAATATAGGCATTTATCCGTGAACCGCGACACGAACATGTTCAAGGCTGCTACTTTTCCTGCTAGGCGCCGAGTGTTATTGATGGTTCGGGGCGGCTTCATCTTCAAAATTGCTTTTATCTTCTCAGTGTTGGCTTCTATTCCTCTTTGTGAGACTATGAATCCCAGGAATTTGCCCCAGTTCACTTTGAACGCGCATTTGGCGGGGTTGAACTTCATCTTGTATTTTCACAATACCACTAAGGACTCCTTAAGATCTGTTAAGTGCTGGGCATCTTCTTTACTTTTCAGCAGCAGATCATCTACATACACCTTCATAGTCTTTCCAATCTGGTGCTTGAACATCCGGTTAACCAGCCTTTGGTATGTTGTTCCGGCATTCTTTAGCCTGAAAGGCATCACTCGATAGCAGTAGAGTCCTCTGTCGGTTATGAACGTCGTCTTTTCCTCATTTGTCTTGTTCATCCTGATTTGATTATACTCGGAGTAGGCGTCCATGAAACTCAAAAATTGATGTTCGGCTGTGGCATCCATGATGACGTCAATTCAAGGGATTGGAAAACTGTCCTTAGGACAAGGTTTGTTGACTTCGATGAAATCCACGCACATCCTCCGTTTGTTATTGGCTTTTTTTACTAGTACCATGTTGGAGAGCCGTTCAGGGTAGTATGCCTCCTGTATGAAGTCTGCTGCTAAAAGTCTGTCAATTTCCTCTGCTATGGCCGTGCATTTCTCTATACTGAAAGACCTCTTCTGCCATACTTTCTTAGCCTCTGGATCAACGCAGAGGTTGTGCTCTATAATTGAATTATCGATCCAGGGCATATCTTCGTAGCTCCAAGCGAATACATCTCTATGTTCAATCAACAACCGCTTTAAGGTCTCTCAGTACTCTGGTAGGAGGTTCGTACCAACCCTCGTTGTGGCTGGTGGGTAGTCTAAGTGCAGCTGCACTATCTCTAAAGGTTTGTTAGCTTCGGCTTGCAGCAAATCCATTTCACCCCTAGCTTCCATATCCGGTTTCTCATTTACGGGAGGTGTTGGCGACGAGGGTGGTAGAGGCTAGTACCCCCTCGAGCTACCTACCACACATACTGTTGGCACTCCTGTATTCAATTCTTGAATATAACACTCTTGAGCCAATATCTACTCATCTCGAATTTCGCCGACTCCTACTTCTGTTGGGAATTTCACTTTAAGGTGGTATGCGGAGGTAACCACCTTTAGGTTATTGAGGGTCAGGCAACCTACTATAGCGTTGTAGGACGACGAGGCCTTGACCACTAAGAATTTTGCCCTGTTGTTATTGGGAGCGCGATGGAGCCGATAGGTTGAATGACTTCTCTTGAGAATCCTTTCAGTAGAGAAGGTGATGGTCGTAGCCTGTCGGTACTGATCCCCATTCTAGTGAACGCGTCCCAGAAAAAATGTCGACAGGGCTCCCATTGTTGACTAAGACGCGTCTGGTCATATAATTGGCTATCATCAGTGTAACAACCAAGGCGTCGTCATAGGGATACATAACCCCCTTACAATCCTCGTCCCTGAATGAGATGGTCGAGGTTGCTTCTGTCCTAGGGTATTTATATGGCCTGTCTGCCATGTATACCTCATGATACCTTACCCTGTGGGTGTGGGCTTTCCTACCAGATGCTATGGTGCCGGCCCCAATGAATCCGCTTACTATCATGCGGATCTCACCTACGGGGGCCTGTTCTTGGTCTCTCTTGGGTTCTGGAGAATTATTTCTTCTCTACTCCTCCTATTTTTGGCACTTGGGGATTTTACCTCATATGGGCTCTCTCTTGTGATTCTCCTCCCTCTATGGCTTGATGTAATCAGCCAACATCCTTTCCAGTTCCCCACTTCCAGACATTTCTTCAACCCGTTTCTTCAAGGTGATGCAATCCTCGGTCCAATGGGAGTAGCTTTAGTGGTAGGTGCAGTGGCGTTGGCCTTTGCTCGACGAGAATTCTTCCTTCCTTGAGGTCTTACTATTTTCTTGTACATTGTGGTTATTATGGACCAGTCGGCGCCCATGGTCTTGGTGGCTCGTGTATCGGTTTCATTTGTCATCTTGGTGGCTTCATCTGTTTCTTTTTCTTTCTTTGTCTTTAGAATTGCTCTAGTTTCTGTTCTCCAATTTGGCCTCCTGCTTTCGCAATTCTAGTAGAGTATGCAAGGTGTCTTCCACTTTAAGAAAATCATCTGCTCAGTCCAGGAATTCTCTTAATGTAGACGGGGTTCGTCTGGCTAGCTCAACCATGAACAGGCTTCGAGGCCAAGGTGATCTTTTCATCCTGATCGTTTGTGGTGAGCCTCTCTTTATTGAAATGCATTAGGTAAGCCTTCAAGTTCTCCCCTTCTTCTATTTTATGGTTAGCAGATAAGCTACCAGCTTGTGGCGCCTTCTACTCACCATAAACTAAGTGAGAAACCACTTAGCAAGCTCCTCAAAACTGCTAATTGAGCTGGGGTGAATGGTCTCAAACCACCCCCGTGCTATTCCTTTCAGCGTCAATGGGAAGGAACCACCATGACTTCCTCGTTGTAAGGGAGGTCCGTGCATGTGAGGAGCTGCTCCACGGAAGAGGAACCACCCATCATCTTCGCCATCTCCTTGTATTTATCCACTAAACTATGTAGCTCATCATGCATTTTTTTTCTTTTCTATTTCTTCACTATTAACCCCCTCTGCACTGTGTGCATCTCCTTCAGGCTGCCCGTTCTAGGCTAGGGGATTATTCCTTTGTCGTTTTAATTCCTCCTTCTCCTTTTGTTGTTGTTCAACGACCGCCATTACTTATTTTAGCTTTTCCTCTGTTTCTACTAACCTTACTTCCACCTCTGTCATGCTCGTTCCCGGATCCTGGTTGACTTGTGATCGCGTTACGGTTGGCATGTAAAAATCACGTTGAAGTCTATGTAGATACCAAATACGGCGCCATTGTAAAGGATGTGTTTCATACCACCAACCGTACGAATAACCTGCAATAGTAAATAGACAACGCTAATCGCCCAGGGTAAACTCCAATGCTTAAGTCAGTAACAATATAAGGATAAGTGTATATGAAAATGAAGATAGAAATATGTGTTACCTCTAGCAAGTTATTTATAGAAAGATGTGGTGTGATGGCGACTAACTCTGATCACCAGTCCTATGTGCTTATCCTTCATGATCCCTTATTAATTGGAGAGGATACCTCCTGTTTTGTAGGAGTTATCTTGCTCACAATAATTGCATCCAATTGTGGGCCTTATCTTCAACTCTTTGGAGTTATACGTCACATGGTTATGGTTACGAGCCCCCTGTCCATGGGGCTCCTAACCATAAGCAACGGGGTAACCTTCTTAGCCTTAATGATGGACTTAGTCTTGGAGATAGGCTTGAAGCCCAGGGGGTCTAAATGTCCCCTCCAACGGACTACTGCTCTCTCTCATTTCTACAAGAATAACATTTTCTTCAACCTTTCCTTAACTCTTATTTTCACCATTATATTGAGAGCAAAGAAAAATCATGAGAGACTGTAAAATTATTAAATATAGTAGATGAATAATACTAAATACAGTCTTAAGGTGTGCAAGCTCCGCCCACTACCTTTAAAAAAATGTGGGGTCTACTATTAAAAAAATTATTATTTTTCATATGGGTCCCAGAGTTACCCGTTTATTTCAATTGGAGTATGCAAGTCTTACACACCCTAAGATTGCAAATATTATTTTTTTTACAATGGATCTCATATTAAAAAAGCTTGTGAATGTAGACTTTATTGCCGAATCATGTAAATCTTTGTGTATATGCCTTTATTTATATTTTATGTGCTTTATTATTTAGTCCATGGGTAAGCATCTAAGTACCGTACCTTCATCCACAGCTATTGTAGGCCATTCAATTGTATTGCTGGCTTCTAGCCTTAATGGAAAATTACATCAACAAATATCACTGTCTGTTAGAATTAAGATTATTGCTCTTCAAAGAAAAAGTATACCCAATATCGAGAGGCCCCCAACGTATAGGTCAATATATTACTTACTCGTCTAAATTTGGCCTACACAATTTAGTATCAAACCCAAGTTGTTTTCATCAACATGTTGGTCCATCATGTATGGTGGTGCATCATGTCATACACCCAAGAAAATGAAATTTGAAAAGCGGGCAAGCATGAGCATGCCAACCTCCTATCCAGGGCGATCATTCCCAATGGACTTCGTGTCCATGGGTGTGGAATGTTCTAGGCCCATCGATGCCCGAATATTTGATTGGCGGCCATAGGCACGCTGGTCTCTCCTCACAAGCAAGCACAAAAGGGTGCCCATAAACTTTGCTGCCGAAGGGCGTTGCCCACTGACTTAGCTAGGAAGTACACCTAGTTTGGACAAAGTTTGTGGAATGGACTACTTGCTACCTTGGTGAGTTGGTCTTGTGACGAGCACATCCCGCCATGCTACATGGCGAGCAACATCCTGCCACATGATTCCAAACTTCCCATTGCAACCGTGACTACCACGTGACATACATCAAGCTCACCTCCTCCATTTCCTGCCCATGGAGTCCTCATGCTCGCCTACACTTATACTACCAATGAAGCGCAACTCCCCCAGTGAAGGAGATCATCTCACTCAGTTACTATGCTCGCTAGCTTCACGCTTGCTACTACAACTTCTTGCCATCATGACCAGTAGTATCTCGTTCACCTCAAAGACACCCAACAACGAACACTGCCATATCTCACCTAGTAATGGATCGTGAACCATCGCACCTAGTCATTACAATATCCTACCAACATGTTGAGCAAAGGAAGCTTGCCTACTATGCCCACCATCATGACCTTGTCTAAGTAAATGGAGCCACGTACTCATCACCCACAAGCAACTCGCCCAAGGATTGCAACTCGACATTCCCCATGGAAACTTCTATCAACTATCCCACTGGTCTTAAAAATGTATGTGTTTCTCGCCACCAAGTTATCTCACTTTGATCGCCACCATGCCAAAACAGACAGCACACACCTTACCAGCACCAAGCTCGCCTACGCTAGCCGAGTGCAAGGCCCAAATCACCATTGGCAAGACAGCATGGGCGAGCTCATGCCTGCCCATATCTTGCCCCCACAAGCCCCCACAACCAACAACTAACCAACATGTTCTTGAACATCCTTTAAATATCCTTTCATAACGTCAAGCATAAATATCATCATTTCATTTCAAGGAACATAAAGACAATAACTACTACATATAACAATCATTCACATGCATACAACTGTTCTTAAGGTACATAAAAAAGGGGCTACAAAAGAAGGTTATAACATATATATATATATATATATATATCTTAAACCATTAATACTTTACCATACTTTCATAAACCATCTTTTTATTTTTAAGAAAACATTCCATCTTCATTTTCATATCATTTAGAAAACTCTAGAAGAGTATAAACATAATACTTATCTGGACTCCATACTATTTTCATTTCATGCAGTCCATTCATGTGCGTGTCAGATGGCAACTTACATGCATTCATAACACAACGTCATTTCCTTTTCAAGTGTATAAGCAACTTAAACTTAGAACATGCATAAAACTACCATTTACTTAAAATTCCTTCACTTAGACTCATTCAATTATCTAACCCATCTTCCATGCATTCTTTTGTCATCGTTCTCTAAATTCTCAAAGTCATGACTTGGGACCTATTTGATGTCACATTCTCCATTGGCTGCAGTGGTTGTAGCCGTAGCTAAAAGAGATGGTGGGGGCTGGAGGCTTGAGGCGTTGGTATTGGTTCTTCACGTAGATTATGGTGGCGCTGGAAGATCGTGGACTGTAGATGTTACAATTTCATGGTGGAGGTTTATGTGAAGGTGGAAGGTGCTGGTTTTGGGCAAAGGTGAGTGAGAGATCGTGACTGAAAGGGAGAAATCTAGAGCGAGGTTTGCTTAAGGGGACACCGATGGCTAAGGGTTTTCTTGGAAGCTGCTGCAACATGAATGAGGGGTTGTGCTCACAACGGCCAGAGTTGGTTCGCGGTGGGGAATGGCTGCTAAGTGCGGACAAAAGAGGACGAGAGAGAGAGAGAGAAAGAGAGAGAGAGAGAGAGAGAGAGATCTGTGGGATAAGGGTGAGGCCGAGAGGGAGGAGGGGCTAGTTGCCAGCGAGGTGCGACAACATGCTCATGGTGGCTAGGGTGGTTGCTCACGGTGGTGCCCAGCGGCTTGGCACAGGGGAGGGCGAGAGAGGGACGGCGCTAGGGAAGAAAGGGAAAGAAAAAGAAAATAGGAAAGAGAAAGGGGAGGGAACCAGAGTTTTGGGCAACTAATCATAACCCTACATCTTGGGGTTCTTATTTTAAATCCGACAATATAAATAAACTCAAGGGGAATAAAGGAGGACTAATAGAAAATAAGGAGTAGAAAATAAATGGAAAGGAAATACACTAAGTGTTAAAACCAAGCTTTTTATTCTTGATCTAAAAATAATAATCTTCATCATAAAATAAAATGATGATCTTTAATAAATATTTCTAAGGAAATAAAATCATATAAATAAATAAACTACTAAAAATTTATTTAATTTTCGAGACTCCGAAAATTAAAGAAGCTAACTTTAGAAATTAGGTTTGGTTCAATAACACTTAAGATACCCAATTTAAAGTAATTTTAGTTTTTTACAATATTTGGAGGATTTTAAAATGTTAGGCTCGATTTAAAAATCATCTACTAGACTTTAAATAAATATTTTTTATTTTAAATATTTAGGCAAGGCTCCTGACTAATCTAAGAAAAAAATGAACGGTTGGTCACAATCTCTCCTCCTTATAAAAATTCCGTCTTCAGAATTTGCCTATGCATCATTCAAATTTGTTCATGCTCATCCTCACATTGTCTTCATGCCTTCGTACATGTTCATTGCTTCAATCACTTCTTGCATAGCACCTTGCATCCTCGCGTCTTGTAAATCCTCCATTGACATGCTCAAGTCATTGCCAGGTACTTAATCCGATCCATCGTGTAGCACTTGTACCTTCAATACTACAATCCTTACTGAAACATTCTAAAGTCATCATCTTATCCTCTATCTCGATTCTAACTTAACTGATGGTCATTCATATTCTTCATGTCTATTGTAATCCATCTATCATTTCTAATCCATTTTTCGGATAAACAAGTAACTATTCCTATGCATTCTTAGCATTCCATAGTTCATTCATTCTCTTCTAACTACCTCCATTCCTTATAACGTCTTTCAGTTCATGCACTTAAACATCACTTCTTCTAGTTGGTGTCATTCTGACATGCATGCATTGATGATTTCATGTTTTTGAACATCATAACTTTAAAACATAAGATTTTCACATATTTACCACAGAGTAGGACAAGCCTCAGGAAGACTTCAGCCTTGGTTTTCCTTGAATTTTCTATTTTCTTTTTAAAAGTTTTCGTTCTTCATAAAAAAAAAAATCTCTCTTTTATTTTGAAAAGTTTACAGAATATATTATAACCTGTAACGTTCATCCTTGTAGTGGGATTTTAATAAATAGTTTTAGAAAATGAGACAGAATTATTGAACTTTTAAATAAAAATTTCTTTTTCTCCCCAGGATATAAAAAATTCTATAGTTAAAATTGAAACCAACTTTGTAAATCAAAAAAGAGTTTACAACGGTACTCATTAGATTAAAAATACAAAGTCATTTTACAGAATATGCTTTTATAAATTACATAAAATGTGCCTAAGTTTTTGTCACCTATCCTTTGGACCATGTCTATCCTAACGCTTCGTTCTCATTTTGTTCCTGGGAAAGGAAGGAACATACATACAATAAAAATGAGTTAAATACTCAGTAGACATTACTTCATAATGTAAAAATATACTAACATAAGTTTTCATTTATACATTCATCTACATACTTTACATGGAACATTTATTTCCTTTGAAAAACATTACAATGTGTGGTTTTTCTTTAAAAATGTCTTCATTCCTCATAAAAAAATTTCCTCACCTTATACATTCATTCATAAAGAAACTAAAGTATTCATACATTCAATTAACTGTTATCTCTTTCCATTGGCTGGTACACTCTATTACACCCCTGTGTGTTGGGCTTAGCAGTTTTTTGAACCTGGACTTCGCCCCTGGCAACAGGTTGGGAATCTCTTTCAGTTAGGGGGTAGCACTGGGTGCACTATCAGTATTACTTACCCAAGATTGCAATCTGTCCAATCTATTGGTACCATCATTCATGCAGTCATGACCGTTACGTAGCTTCATATATTAAAATATTCATTTAATTTCTTTTCCTTTTAGTCATTCATTCATTTCAATCATTTCCTTTTCATTCATCATTCAATTTCATTTCATAACATAAAACATAAACATCAATTAAAACATCATCCTTTAAACATCATTTTATAGTGTCGATCATAAACATCATCATTTCATTTCAAGAAACATAAAGACAATAACTATTACATATAACAACCATTCACATGCATACAATTATTCTTAAGGTGCATAAAAAGGGGACTGTCAAAGAAGGTTATTACATACATATACCTTAAAACCATTGATACTTTACCATACTTTCATAAACCATCATTTCTTCTAAGAAAAATCTTCATTTTCATATTATTTAGAAAACTCTAGAAGAGTGTGAGCATAATGCTTACTTGAATTTCATGCTATTTTCATTTCATGTTGTCCATTCATGTGCATGTCATATGGCAACCTATATGTATTCGTAACTTTATGTCATTTCCTTTTCAGGTGCATAAGCAACTTAAACTTAGAACATGCATAAAACTATCATTTACTTAAACTTCCTTCACGTACACTCATTCAATTATCTAATCGATCTACCATACATTCTTTTATCACCATTTTCCAAATTTTCAAATTTGTAACTTGGGACCCACTTGAGATCACCTTCTCAACACATTGCATTCAACTTCACTTTAAAGGTTAAGATACATTATCACCTTCATCATTCTCTCTCTACATTCATTTCCATTTTATAACTTTAACAAAGTTATATAACTCATTTTTAACCAGTACATACATCCATTCCTCCATTTATGTGTCATATAATCCAATATTTCAATATGGCACAATCTAAAACTTCAACTATTTTCACCATATAACAAAAGACAAGCATAATATACAACTTTAAACCAACTTTGATGCTTAAATATTGTATATTCATGCATAAGACAAATTATACACTATATATTAAATTTGTCCAACACAACCATCATGCTTCACAAATCTCAAACCAACACAATCTCATCTAAGTATATATGTACACAATCTCAAAGACATGACTTCCCAAATTCCATATATAAATGAGACATTCAAATTACACAAAGTTGTCCAATATGTGTAATCAACAAATTACACATGTACCTTACTATTTTTATCACCTAAGATCAACATACGGTTTACCAATTTTGAAATACTCAACTTCAGCCATACTTCATTAAAAATCCAGTCCATGACATCTCACGCCATCTTCACATATGAATACAACTTCTCCATTTAATCCTAAAACTTCACACAGCATATAACCACATCACAAACTGTATAATAATCTTGTCACTTCACACAATTACATCTCAACTACACCCCACTTCTTCTTAGTCTATCACAACTAACACATCACAATCACATAACTTCACAATCTCAACCATGGCTTCCCTTGATCCATGAAGTCCAACACTACACTACAATTATATAAAATCTGCCCATAACATTTACACACCAATCCAAACACAATCACAAAGATTTATAAACTTTATATGCATGAACAACAATCCCAACACTTCATGTGGCATCCGACTACTTCACAAACTACACAACCATCCTATCACTTCACATAGTACAACCTCATCACAACTTCACATTTAATCCCTTCGCTTCACACTACATAGCCACATCACAAGCTATACCATTCACAGTTCACAATACAGAGCACATTACACATTTGACAATTCACAATTATGAAAAAAGTACCTATCACTACACATTTCAATTTCACAAACATAATACTTCTTGCGATAAGGAGATAGAGATTTATACCATGATTAGAGGCTGGAATTGTTGCTTGTTGCTTGTTGTCCTGTAGTTTAACCGTGCGTGGAGGGGAGGTGAAAAGTGTTGAGCTTCACAACTACTATGACAGTGGGTTTGGGTGGTTCCCAATGTGAGGCGGGGGTGGAGGCAGCGTTTGTCGTGGCTAGAAGACTCAAAGTTAGGGCTGTAATCTAGTTGAGCCGAGTCAGTTTTTGGCTTGCTAAGCTCGACTCGACTCAAAATCATAGAGATTTTTATTTATTCTTTATTCGAACTCGACTCAGTAAGCTAAACTCTCAACTCAAACTCGAACTTGAACTCGTACTCAAGCTTGTCCCACAAACGAGCTCGAGCCGGAATTTTTTATTTTTTATTTTTTGAATAAGATTTAATAATTAATAAATTAGATAAATAAAAAAATAAAAATCTAATATTGAATTTTTACAACTAAAAAGTAGAACCTCTATTGAATTATAATATTTTAAAAATTTATAAACAATTAATATCTAACTAGTTGATATTTAACCATAATAATCATATATTATATGCGTACATATATTATTAATACATATACATAATATGATAGTATATATCTATTTCATATGTGGTTCCCACATACTAGTATATGAAATTATTAAATCTTATTGACTAATTATTGTACAAATTATAAAATATAGCTATGAAGTAAATTCAATATATAGATATAAGTAATTAGGTTACATATTATATATTTAATTATAAAAGTGTTATGCTTATATTATTAGCTAATACATAGGTGTATGTATATATTTATCAATATATAAATGAATTTTAATCGAATCAAGCTAACGAGTCGACTCGAGTATAAACGAGCAGGCCTTAACGAGCCTTAGTCGAGTTTTATCAGGTATGCTTCATTTACTAATCAAGCGGGTATCTGCTTTCACGGGTGAGCTTTTTTTTTTCACGAGTTGAGTTCATTTCAAATTTAATCGGGCGAGTACGAAGCGAGCTATCAAACAAACTGGTTTATTTATAGCCCTACTCACAATGGTTGTGGTTTATGGTTGGGCAGGGCTGTTTAGAGGAGGGTTACACTGGTTCTCCATTGGGTGCAGTGGTTATAGCCATGGGTGAAAGAGATGGTGGGGGCTGGAGGCTTGAGGCGTCGGTGTTTGTTCTTCACGGCAGCTGGCGACAACTGAGATTGTGGTCACACTGGAAGATTGTGGACTGTAGTTGTTAAACTTTCATGGTGGAGGTTTATGCGATGGTGGAAGGTGCTAGTTCTGGGCAACGACAACAAAAGCGTCAGTAATGGCTCACGACGGTGCACTGTGGCTGGGGAGATCATGAGGGAGAGGGAGAAATCTAGAGAGACGGGTTTACTGAGGGGGACACTGGTGGCTGGGGGTTTTCTTGGAAGTTGCTGCAGTGTGAAGGAGGGGTTGTGCTCACGGCGGTCTGAGGTGGTTGGCAGTTGGGGGTGGCTGCTAGGTGCGAACAAAGGAGGAGGAAAGAGAGAGATATGTGGGATGAAGATGAGGCCGAAAGGGAAGAGGGGCTAGTCGCCAGGGGGGCGCGACGACATGCTCGTGGGGACTAGGGTGGCTACTTACAGTGGTGCCCAGCGGCTTGGCACGGGGGAGGGCGAGAGAGGGACGACGTTGGGGGAAGATAGGGAAAAAAAAAAGAGGAAAGAGAAAGGGGAGGGAATTAGGATTTTCGGCAACACATCCTAGCCAGACATTTGGGGCTTCTAACTTAAATCCGACAATGTAGATAAACTCAAGAGAAATAAAAGAGGACTAATAGAAAATAAAGAGTAGAAAGTAAATGGAAGGGAAATACACAAGTGTTAAAACCAAACTTTTTATTCTTGATCTAATAATAATAATCTTCATCATAAAATAAATGATGATCTTTAATAAAGAATTTTAAGGAAATAAAATCATATAAAAAAATGAATTACTAAAAATCTATATAATTTTCGAGGCTCCAAAAATTAAAGAAACTTACTTTAAAAATTAGGTTAGGTTCAATAACACTAAGCAGATCTCATTTAAAATAATTTTAGATTTTTAAAATATTTGAAGTATTTTAAAATACACGGCTCGATTTAAAAATCATATGCTAATTTTAAAATAACTATTTAAGATTTAAAATGTTTAGGTGAGGCTCGTGACCAATCTAGGAGGGAAATGAGTAGTTGATCACAATCTCACTTCCTAATTTCGTCCTCAAAATTTGTTTATGCATCATTCAAATCCGTTCATGCCCATCCACACATCGTCTTCATGCCTTCGTACACATTCATTGCTTCAATCACTTCTTGCATAACACCTTGCATCTTCACGTTTTGTCTATCCTCCATTGACATGCTCAAGTCATTTTTTGCTTTAGGGCCACCGCACCACCCCTTAAAATTGAGTCGTTGCTTGATTGGTTTCAACAATGAGGTTCACAAAGTTGATTTGAAATTGTGGGTAGGGACCGTGCCATGTTTAGGTCTCCTTTTTCCCTTGCATGCCATATTAATTTGGAAGCATTACCCATTTCAATGGACCCAAAAGTATCCGTATTTTGTTGGGGAGCACTAGCTATTCCAACTTTCTTTTTATTAAGAATTTGGTTCTATTTTGTAGAAACCTCACATATGGATTGACTTTTGATTGTAATAAAGATATTATGAAGCAATTCATTATTTCAATCCACAAAAAATGGGATATTCATTTTTTAAGATAAAAATTAGTTATGATCCAAAAAAATCAGTAGTGCACGAAAGGAGGTCCCCAAAAGGAGATTCATTTACTCTAAAAAAAAAAATATCAATGTAACCCAAACTCATTTGGGGAAGGAAAATGATTATTTTATTCAACAACTCTTTTACAATTTCATATTTAAAAAAAAAATGACTTACTACTCTTGGGGAATCCTACTAGCTACCACTGAATTTAAAGTCATGGATATTTTTTCCCTAAAATGAAAATATCTTTTTGTGGTTTGGAATAACAAGTTACTTTTTTTTTAATATATATAATTAAGTCTTCATTTACAAATGAGTAATACTAAATACAATCATAGATTATGTAAGCGGTGAGCACTCTTTTAAAAAAAAAATAAGATCTATTATTAAAATATTAATTTTTTCATATAGATCCTATATTTACTCAATTTTTTCAAAAAGAATGCGGCGCGCTTGCACACTTTATAACTGTAAATATCATTTTTCTTTACGAATATAGAAAATGATATACATACAAACTTTTTTAAAATCATTTGTACAACTATGTTTTAAATAAAAGGCATTTTATAACATAACTTATAAAAGTAACTCCACTTTGTATAAAATTTCATCATTTTAAAATATAGTTATATAAATGATTGTAAAAAGGATTTTGCATATATCATTACTCAAGAAATATCATATATAGTATTATATAATATATTAAATAATATTTATAATAATGTAATATTACAATAACACAAATGCACATATTACTTTTTATAATTAATTTTGTTTAATTAACAAATTACTTTTGAATATGCTTAATGCAATAAAAAGTAAATGCACAAATACCATGTTTCTGCAAATTAGAACTAAACTATTGCTAAGAAAAAAATATGCATTTTAAGATCTGGTTTGGTTTTACAAATTTTTAAAATCATCTCATCTTATCATTCAAATGCTAATTTTAAATTTTTAAATTTTTAACTTTTTCATCAAATCAATACCTAATTATTATAACTTTTTCAAACTACAAAACAAAACATATTCTAGCATTCTTTTAACTTTATAATTTTTTTATTAAATTTTTTCTCTCTCTTTTTTCAAAACTTCATAAAATCTGAACTCAAATAATTTTACTACTATTTACAAATTATCTCACTATTATTCATAGATTTTTTATTTTATAACATCTCATATGTATAATCAAACAAGGCCTAAATTATTTATTAGGTAACTATATATGAGTATGTATTTCAATTTTCAAGATATTGAGGGTTGTTTGGTTACACAAAACCAAACTATTTATTTCATCTCATCTCATATAATCATTATAAAATTTTCAAACTCTTACATAAAATAAAATAAACAATTTAATTTTTTTAAATCTTAAAAATAAAATTAATATTAAAAATAATATTTTATTCAACTTTAAACAAAATTTTATTTAATCTGAACTGTATAATCAAACGAATTCTGAGAAAGATAAAATCAACAACAGTAAAAAGTCAAATATCCATAAGATACAGTGTAGCAAGGTCCCTACTCTCCTTCATCTCAAATAAAAAGAATAAATCCTTAAATAGGAAAAGTACCTAGCCAAATTCATCATCACCCTTTTGTGCAAGATTTCTTATTAATACATAATATCTAACCCGTTGATGAACACATTGAACTATCCATACGATTGGGACCCTCACAATCAAGGCACACCGACACAATTATTAGAAGCGCGCTTTATCACTGTGCTAATAATTTTAAGTAAGTTGATTTGGTTGATAGAGATAATCCAAAAGCTTTGAGTTTGTACTGTTCCACCATTATCTTTTCATCTAAGGGTGTGGTACCTTTCATTCATCTTAATCACATAAAGGATTCAATGGCGTGCAAGTTATCTTAGTCACATACTCAAGAAACTAACAGAATTGATGCTGTAGTTGTCAGTTGATAACACAGCTTGCCCCACCACAGCTCAAACTCTTTCCCTCTTTTAAATGATTATACGTATAAAAGCTATCTCAGTTCCTTTACTATTTTTTTTTTTAAATTAATAATTACTGTACTTGACGAAGAGTCGATGTCTATCCTCTCATCGTACAAAATAATATTTATCATTAACTCATTTGATTAGAAGTTGGGAAGAGATAATTTTATATTAATTAAATAAAATATTATAAAAATATTAATTTTTAATATTATTATTATTTTAAAATTTAAAATAATTGAATTATTTATTATATTTTTAAAAAAATTTTAAAAAATTTATAATTATAAGATATATGATAAGATAATTTCTGTATCTAAATGAGACGTTATTATCATCTTTTAAAGTGATATCAAATATTGGTAATTATGTATTATTATTTGCTTATTTTTTAAGTATTTAATAACACTTGATCAGGGATGATGATAAATAATTTTTTTTTCTAAAATTATAGTTGAAATAAGTGCCAATTTACATGGTCCTAATCACTACATTATCAGGGCATGCAAAAGGCAACTATATAGGAACAGATTTCTGTTAGATATTTTTTTTAATATAAAATAATTATTTTGAAGATTAATAAAGTATGTAAAAAAAATACAAAAACAACTGTAGCATAATTATATTTTTTCAATAAGCCAAAACTCTTTTCAAGTGACAGCTGATTGAAAGAACCAAGTTGTTAAAAAGAGGGCAACATATTTGTCTGATTTAAATGATATGTCTTTTTGACTTTTTGGGTTCCTCGAGCGTGTCTTGTGTTTACAAACATAAAGAACTCTTGCTTTTTAAATTGGTACACAGAAAAGAGATCAATCTTGCAATCCCCATGTCCCCACTGATTGGAAGCTATAATTCTATAAAAAAAAGAAAGAAAATGTTTGGATGCCAATATTTGAAGAAAATTATTTGAATCTAGGATTTTATAGTCCAAATTTTCTGTTTTTGGAACATATATTAAAAAGAATTAAGTTCTTGAATTTAAAATTATATTAATTTGGAATCCAAATGCAAACGCAATTGTACCCATATAATACAAATGTTCTAAATTTAATTCATTTAGTGCTGTCTTATCTTATCTTGTAATAAAAAGTGAAAGATAACATAATATAAATTTATTTTAATTTTGGCTCATCACTTACTTCAAGGAGTAATGATATATAATATATTTTTTTACAATTTTTTATATAATTATATTTAAAAATGAGAATATTTTTATAAAATAATATTATTTTTATAACTTATTTGATCAAAATATCTATCATTCTTGGATAATGGTAGGCTTACTACACTACTACCACTATTTTACTACTCTATAGTATATTTGAAATTTTTATTTTTTTAATTATTTTATTTTAAGTATTTTTTTTAACATCTTTAATCATTAAGAAAAAAATAAAAAAATATATATACAACTTCACTAGTAGCCACTTCCTTAACCATTAAGTAAAAAAAATTAAAATAAAATAAAATAAGTAATAAATGGATGGTAGAAAATAGTGAGCCTATCATTATTGTTAACGTCGTGTTTCGACCACCTTTGGCCTATGCTCCGACAACTCAAGTATTTATAAATGGGCCTGCAAAAGATATGAGGGAAGACAGTTAAGAGAGGATGACCTTAGGGTTGGAAGTCTCCGATGCCAAAATTAGTAATTCTCTTGGAAGTTTGTAACTAAGTGAAAGAGTCCAAGAATCAGAAAGTTTTCTTGTACCTGTGGCTTACTGTCAGAGTCTTTTAATGCTGCGTGGTTCTATGACGGCACCATAAATGTGGCGTGTAACTCGGTGTAGTGGCGCCATTAATGCGGGGTGATTTTTCAGGCCTTGCTTTTATCTCTTTGTGATGTCAATGGATCAAGGGTCTTCTGCAGTTTCTTATGTGTCCTATGCAAGTCCCCAAGTTCAGAACGCGACCGTGAGATGTCAGGCTGGCCTGTCCTATCGATTACTCGACTCCTTTCCTTGGTAGACACCATGCTCCCTATACAGTCCTGGTGATCCTTGGGCCAGGCATTAGGGCGAGGCCTAGTGGGTTTGTTGAAGTGGGGAAGATCTCCTTACAGTTACCCCGCCAAGTCCGAGGAAAATTCTTTCTTCATTCCTTTAACCTTTGCTTTGCAAGACTACCTGGCTTTTTTTGTTCTGAGCCGAGCAACACTTTGTCTTCCATTTTTGTGGTTGTATTGCGACGGTTATGCTTTGTATTGAATGGCGTCCCTTCGATTCTTTCATCATGATCTCGTGTTAAGTAGTCATTTATTCCGCACGTCGTTTCAGTAGATACACTTTGTGGAAGTTGCGACAATCAAGGGATTCTGGTACCTTGGGAGACATGTGGAGCTATGTTGCCTTGGATTTTCAAACGTCAACCTCGCCTATATAAGGACCCTCCCTCCCTTGCGAAAGTTCATTTCACTCATTCTTTCTTTTGCTTTGCTCTTTGCATTCATTGCTTGCCACTTAAGTCCTTCGTTCCTTTGTTTTCTTTCACTTTTCTCCCAAAATTCATTTACTTTCCTCTTGATCTCTGACTCTGAAGAAATCTTCACACTCTTCTGGACATGATGGGTCCTCTGGCAATGCTCAGGCTTCCATTGGCCACGGTGGTGCCACCCCAGAGGAATTTGTCGGATTTAAGTGGCGATCGGTGGTGACTCCTGCCAAACTGGAGTTGTTGAAGGGGACCGATAGGGTCCCTTCGAAATTGGAGTTCAAGGTGTCTTCCTCCACTGAAGGGGCAGTGGACTCCGAGGGTTTTGGCACCAAGGTTGCGGTGTACCCCATCATGTTCTCCTACGGCCTCAGGCTGCCCTTTTATCTGCCAATGCAAGAAGCCTTGGTCTTTTTCGAGTTGGAGCCTGCCTAGCTTCCTCCCAGCTCGTGGAGGATTCTTGTTTCGTGTTGTATCATCTGGTGCCATGCGTTGGAGGAGGCCAAGTCAAAGTTTTCGAATCTCATAGCGCGCGAGTTCTTCATTACCCACAACATTCTAACAAAGGCTTGACATCTCTATGGCTTCTAGCCAATCTAGGAGTTGGTTCGGTTGGAGGCGTGGCATATTGTCGTGAAGGGGTACAACTACCGATTCTTTTTCTTGTTGGGCGATGGATGGGAGTTCTTGGTCGGCAGGCCCTAAAGCGCTGGTTTCCTGTATACGCTGTACAGGGCACCATTGATGGGGACATGAACCGCCGCCCTAAACTGACCCCTAAGGAGGCACTTAGGCTCAAGGTCATTCGAGTTTGGGTGGAGGCGTATCCGGACAACGTTTCTTCGAAGGCTTTATTGACCGAGAATAGCTTTCATTGATATATGGCCCCCCTAGCCAACTTGCGTTCTGATATGGGCTTCCCAATAAATTCGATC
Source organism: Cyclocarya paliurus (assembly GCA_029856935.1). Classification (NCBI taxonomy): domain Eukaryota; kingdom Viridiplantae; phylum Streptophyta; class Magnoliopsida; order Fagales; family Juglandaceae; genus Cyclocarya; species Cyclocarya paliurus. The sequence goes on from CM056947.1 coordinate 28,890,624, forward strand.
ACGTCGTGTGCCCCAGTCACTCTCCTAGCCCACGGGTAGAAGGGAAACGAAAGAAGCCCCAAAGGACCTCCCACGTCAGATTTGATTCTAACAATGTTCTCATTCCCTGGGGGGATCCGTCCATTATGGTGCTCGTTATTCGGCCCAAACCGTTGGCGCCCAAGAAGATGGTAACGATAGCGAATCCTCCTCGCGTCGTGTCATTGGTCCAAAGCATTGTTGCCAAAAGCTGCTCTTGTGGTTGAGGTTGTTTCATTAGATGATGTCAAAGTACTGAGGACTATTGTTTTGGCCCAGGGTTTCTGGCGAGGGGGAAGGCAAGGAGATCGTCAAAGAAGTTTCGGCAGATCTTTAGATGACGGCTTTGGGGGGCCACGCCAACGAAATCCGCGAGATGGAGAGTGGGCTCAAGAGACTATTCGCAAGGGTAAAGCCTTAACTAACAACCTCCTCAGACTCTTTGTTTGTTTCCTTTCTTGATCTTGATTCTGACTTGCGTGATAGGGGTTGGAGCGTCTGGCGGCTTTCATCGTGGATGGCCAAGAGGAGGTGATAAGTGAGAATCAGGTACTTTGTTCGCTTGTGCAGTTGGCCTTAAACTATGTGGCGAAGGAGCAAAAGCAGCAGGAAGAAGCCGAGGAGGCCCTTGTCAACTTGATAAGATCCCAGGGCGAAGTCAGTGCTCTTCACATTGAGGCCTTACTTGCTTCCGAGGTGAGAGAGGTGTTGCAGCAGTCTCTCGACAACTGCTAGTTGGAGCTTGAGTGGCTGCAGGCCGAGAACCGAGAGCTGTGCCAACAACGAGACTCTGACAGCCAGACGAACAAGTGGCTGACGAAGTGAGTTGAAGACGCCAACGAGTCTCTGACGAAGAAAAGGAAAACCCTGGAGAGAGAAAGGAAGCGACGGAGAGAAATGGAGACCGCCCAGGAAGAAACCAGGCAGGTTCTAGAAGCTCGTGAAGTTACCATCTTTAGTTTGCAAGAGGAGTTGCCATTTGTCCGTAGTGTTCGCAATGACGCATGGTGCTTTGGTTATAACGATGGCTTAGAGCGGATGAAGACTCACATTCTTCATAACTCTTGGTGCGACCTCAAGGTCTTATGCAATGCTAGAAATTATTATGGATTGTGCAAGCGTTATGCACTCATTTGAAAAAAGAGTAGGATCTATCATTAAAATATTAATTTTTTCATGTGAGTATTATATTTACTTACTTTTTTTAAAAAGAGTGTGGTGTGCTTATACACTCTATGACTACAAATATCATTTTTCTTTACAAATATGGAAAATGATATGCATACAAACTTTTTTACAATCATTTGTACAACTATATTTTAAATAAGAGACGTTTTTGTAAAATAACTTATAAAAGTAACGCCACTTTCTATAAAAGTTCATCATTTTAAAATATAGTTATATAAATGATTGTAAAAAGGGTTTTACATGTATCATTATTCAAGAAATATTATATATGGTGTTATATAATATATAAAATAATATTTATAATAATGTAATATTACAATAACACAAATGCACATATTACTTTTTTATAATTAATTTTGTTTAATTAACAAATTACTTTGAATATGCTTAATGCAATAAAAAGTAAATGCACAAATATGAAGTTTCTACAAATTAGAACCAAACTATTGCTAAGAAAAATATATACATTTTAGGTCTGATTTAGTTTCACAAACCTGTGAAGTCATCTCATCTCATCTTATCATCTAAATACTAATTTTAAATTTTCAAATTTTAATTTTTTCATCAAATCAATACCTAATTATTACAACTTTCTCAAACTTAAAAAAAAATGCAAAAAAAAAAATTCAAATATTTCAAATTCCAAAACAAAAACTATATTAAAAATATATATTCTAACGTTTTTTAACTTTATAATTTTTTATTTAATTTTTTCTCTATCATTTTTTAAAATTTCATAAAAACTGTAAGTAAAAATTTTTTACTGCTATTAACAAATTATCTTATTATTATTTATAAATTTTTATCTCATTTTATCTCATCTTTATGATCAAACGAGACATAAATTAGTTATTAGCTAACTATATATGAGCATGTATTTCAATTTTCAAACATTTTGATTGGTTAATAGAAAAACCCACCTTCCTTTCCACTCTTGGAAGATCAAATCAGCAACAGCAAAAAGTCAAATATCCATAACACACAATGTAGCAAGGTCCCCCTGCTCTCCTTGCAGAGGTCCTTTACCTCAAATAAATAAATCCTCAAACAGGAAAAGTACTCAGGCAATAGGCAGATTCATCCTCACCTCAAATGTCTCTTTTTCAAACTTTCTGTTGAAAAGTATTTAGGCTATACAAATACAAGGCTAACGGTACTAGTATTGGTTTGACTAAAATTAAAAATTGGTTAAATTTTAGATAATATGTGCTAAAAAGTCCCCACATTGGATTGAGCATCTCTAAAATAATTTGGATGTTAGCTACAGTGATTAGCCAAATTTAAAGAACCAAATTGATTCACCAAAAGTTAAAATAATAATTTTTCACTCCAAGTAAACATTAAAATATTAATTTCTCACTCCAATAAAAATATTATTTGATTTGTAATTAAGAAATTTAGATAGAATTTTTGATGAGTTTAATCAAATATTTTTTGTTATTAGCATTAAATGACTTTTAAAAATATGATTTTTTTAATATTAATTTAATTAGAATATAATTATTATTAATATTAAATTGGTAGAATTATAAAATGTGATATAAAAAAATTAAATAACAAAATTATTAATTTAATAATATTTTATTATTATAGATAGAGTAAATGGCTAATCCAATGTGGGGATTGAATTTAAATAGAATATACAAATGTAAAAAAGTGTGATATTGGCTAAAATTTAAAGATGCATTTGGCCAATCCAATACTAGTGCTCTAAGCATGCCAAATAAAGTGTCAAAACTACTTAAATTCTGCAACTACCATTTATAGTACTTGTCCAAACTCTGAGGATGCATATATAATGTTGTTAGATACAACGTTTTTCGCAACAACAACGATACTTTCGCATATCTTGATTGCCCTTACAAACGAGGATATTTTCTAGTCTATCGTTATATGATTTTTATGAATAACTGCGATGATGTCAAGTGAATTGTCTTCCATGATCAAATTGTCCAATGTCCATGCCAAGTCTCCTTTTCTTTTTATCATGAAAAACTTGTTGCAAGCATCTGAAGTTCTTCTCGTTTAGCCACATCGACATTGAACTTAATGTGACTTGGGTGAGGAGGTCATGCCCATCATCCACATTCTACAACTTCAATTTTTCTTTACAATTGCTGAGGTAGGTCTATTAATCACATCGGTTTCTTTTGACACATTAATGTTGCTGTGAGGGGGTAAAAGTATGAAGCCCAATATACCATTAAGCCACATTGGAGATAAGACAAAAGGTTATGAGTGGGGAACGAGGGGAGACATGACAGGCAGGTGGCAAGGAGGCTTCAAAGCATCAACATAAGTGGCGCAAGTGGGAAGAGAAGGCCGGCTGACACGCGCAAGAGGTCCGGTCTCCTCACAGCCGACTAACACACGCAATAGAGGTAGATAAAATGACTTCAGCCAGATGACCAAGAGATCTTCTTCTTCAGTTCTCCTTCTTCCTCTTTGACCTCTCTTCCAACTTGAGAACAGGGAGCTCCAACGATCGATTTTCTTTCAGTAAATGTATCAGAAACCACCATTATACAGTAATGAATGAAAGACTATGAGAGACTGTAAACAAGATTATTATAATAGATTTCTCCTTCTCAAACGTCCGTGGATGTAGGTATTATACCGAACTACATAAATCTATGTCTTCATCTCTTTTATTTCTCTGCATTTATGTTTTTCATTCACCGCCATGGATGTATACATTGCTACCGTATAGCTACACCGGAACACTGCCAGGGACTCTAAACAACACCAAACAAGGCCCAAGTGGCCCCATTGGGCTGGGAATGACTTTTTCTCCCATTTCGGCCTGTTCTGCGATTTTTACAGCATCAACAGTTGCTATGGAACCTTTTTAATCAGGGTCATGTTAAATTTAATCGGATACATCCTGTTTAAAAAATGAATGGATAAGATTGTTTCGAAAGAAAAATTAATGTATTTTTTTTTACATACAATTATTTTTACGTACTCTTTGTATACTCTATTAATGTGATTGATTGCATCACTTTTTTTAATATAAAATAATTTTTGATCAATTACATTAGTGAAATACATAAAATCTATGCAAAAATTACTGTATTTAGATAACTCTAAATTTTTTCAAGAATATAAGCCAAAAATCTTTTCAAGAAACTGCCGATTGAGAGAACCAAGTTGTTAAAAAAGAGGGCAACATATTTGTCTGATTTAAATGATATGTCTTTTTGACTTTTTGGGTTCCTCTATCGTGTCTTGTGTTAACACATACAGAACTCTTGCTTTTTAAATTGGTACACATAAAAGAGACCAACTTGCAAGTTGCAATCCCCACGTCCCCACTGGTATAATTCTATAAAAAAACAAATGTTTGGATGCCAATATTTGAAGAAAATTATTTGAATCTAGGATTTTATAGCCCAATTTTTCTGTTTTTGGAACATATATTAAAAAATTCGGATTTAAATTTTCACTAAAATCAAAGAAAAATTTAATTTATTTAAAATCTTGAATTTAAAATTATATTAATTTGAAATCCAAATCCAAACGCAATCGCACCCATATAATACAAATGTATAAATTTCATTCATTTAGTGCTGTCCTATCTTATCTCGTGATAAAAAGTGAAAGATAACATAATATAAATTTATTTTAATTTTGGCTCATCGCTTACCTCAAGGAGTAATGATATATAATATCTTTTTTACAAATTTTTATATAATTATATTTAAAATGAGAATAATATTATTCTTTTATAAATCATTTTATCAAAATATCCATTTAAAATATAATTATAAAGAGTAATTCTACATACAATTGTAGAGTGCGTAAGCATCACACAGTCACTTTAAAAAAAAGTAAAGTCTACTATTAAAAAATTATTTTTTTCATATAGATTCTATATTTAATCAATTTTTAAAAGAGATTATGCGACGTTTGCACACTCTATGACTATAAATATCATTTCTCAATTATAAAAAATGTCGTGTACTACAAAACCAACCAACACACTCTAATTTCACATTTCTTCAAAGGAAAATGATGTTCTTCCCACTGGGGCTCTACTTGAATTTTTTTATTTATTTTTAATTAATGATTAAGAAAGTATATTTTAATGATGTTATAAATTTTTTATTTTTAAAAAAAATATTAAAAAAATACATCTAAAAAAAAACATCTAAAATACACTAGAGGAGTCCCAGCGGGAGCTCCTTCTTCAAATCCCGTGATAAAAAATAAAAACACATCAACTCGATAATGACATTGACAGCTTTTGCTCACAATAGTTAATAAAATAGAGAGCACTCTACGGTGAGAGGAGATAATGAAAATCATGCAAATTATAAAAGAAACAAAAACAAAAAGACAAAAATTAATGGAGAGATTCTAAACAATAATCTCATTGGCTTTTCTGTTTTCTCACTAAACGATCTTTTGATTCGTAGATTCGGCCTCCTAGAATAATCTGTTTCGCCTTCGTGGCGAAGATGCAACTTGCCTTGTTCCATATTTATAGGCATAAATGAAGACTTTTGTCCCTCTTTTCTATTGGGAGTATTTCATAGGTTTGATGTCATGTGTCATGTGATAATGGTACCAATATTATTCTCAATGGGTTTACTTAATGCAAGGAAGTTATGTGGAAGATATAGTGGACATACACATTGATCAAGAGACTAGTGGAAGGTGGAGCACATTAGAGCTCTCTTTAATCTACTTGTCGCTGCTGATATTCTAAAAATCATGTTGTCAACAAATTAGTATGAGGATAAATGGTTATGGACTCAAGAAAAGAATGGCAACTTGGGCTCGTTTGGATACAGAGATGATATCATTTCATCTCATCATTACAATTTTTTCAAATTCTAATATAAAATATAATAAACAATTCAATTTTTTTAAATCTTAAAACAATAATAATATTAAAAAATAATATTTTAACAATATTTTATTCAACTCGTCTAAAATCATCTTATTTTATCTCATTATCTAAACGAGCCATTAGTATTTGAAGAATGCTCTAGGTGTACAGATCAATCTAAACTGTGGAGAATGCTTTGAAAGATGCAAGTCCCTAGAATGATCAAGACTTTTGCATGGAGAGCCTCTAAAGATATTTTGCCTACACTTAATAACCTTAAAATGAAGAAAATTGAGATGGAGGATAGATGTTGTTTATGTAAGGTAGCACTTGAGGATGTTTTACATGCCTTAGTTTTTTGTCCTACCATCAGGAATCTGTGGAAGACTTATGAGCCTATTATGCAGAATATGAATTCAGAAATGGATTTCTTGGCTTTGGTTACATATGTACTAGAAAAAGGAACCAAGTTAGACTTCTCTATGGGCTTTCTTATAACTTGGGGACTGTGGTTCAGGAGAAACAAAATGCAGATGGATAAAATCTTAATTGAGCCTAGTTAGGTTATTAATCATGCTTTGTCTTTGTAGAAAACACAAAGATCTCATGAATTCATTAGGCAATATAACAAAGAGTATGTGCTGTTGGAAGCCACATCCAGTGGGTTTTTTCAAGCTGAATGTTGATGGAGCCATTTTTTTGACTTGAGAAAAACTGGTGTGGGTGTTGTTCTTAGAGATGACAAAGGAAAGTTGGTGATGGCTGCTAGTAAGATCGAAAATGAGGTAGAGGTTCCCGATACTATTGAATTGTTGGCTTTACTATGGGGCTTACAACTTTGTGCCTATTTGGGTTTCACCAAAATTGTTATTGAAAGTGTTGAACCCAATATTTCAAACCTCATATAACTACATATCTACATATAGATTTTGGTGATAACAAATGAATTCTAGTATAAAAGAATCTCAAACTCAAGTTATATATACAATGAAGCCAAATACATCAACAAATCAAGTATGAGCAAGAAAGGGAATAAACTTACAAATAAAGCTCTTAGAGTGATTTTGTAAATCTCTTGATAAAATCTAAAATTGGATTAAGGTTCAAAATTAATATTTTCTCATAAAATATCAAATTTCATTTTTCACATATGCTTGACATATTTGATGATTAAAAATTTAAATTTTGAAACTTTGAAAGATGATTGATTGTCATCTTTCACATGTGCATATTTTGTTTGAAACTTTTTAAAAATGAATAATGTTGTTTTCGACAATTTCAAGAATGAGAAATTTTGATTTGAATATTTTGAAAAGTGAATGATATTGTTTTTTATAATTGCAAAAAGTAAAACTTTGATTTGAATATTTTGAAAAGTGAATGATGTTGTCTTTGACAATTTCAAGAAAGTAAAAACTTTGATTTGAAAATTTAAAAAAGTGAATGATGTTATCTTTGACATGTGAATCTTTTTAAATTTAGAAATGAAGTCTCATATGCCTATAAATAACTCATTTAAGATTTTCAAATTTAGAACATATTATTGTAAATTTTACAAACTTTCAATCTTTATTTTCTAAGCATTGAGCCTTAACGTTTGTTCATTTTGAGAGAGATATAGTTTTGTATTGTATTATTCTTATTACACTCATTAAAGAGTATTTTCTAATAACCTATCTATTATCAACTCTTATATTAGTAAAATGGTGTGTATAACCCTTGTGTGTATAAAATGTGTTCTACACAGAGAATAGATGCTAAATCACCACATGTAAGGTGATTGCAAATGTAAAGAGTGTTCTACACAGATTCTTTGTAGCGATGTTGCTCAAATGTGTAATATATTTCTATCTCTACCTAAATGAGATTGGATAGTGAATTTGGAAATCCTCAATGGGTGGCTTGAGGCGATGATATAGGTAGTAGAGCTTAACTTTGTTAAAATACTAAATTTGCTTCCTCTTATCCTTACTCTTTATTTTTATTGTTATATCGTATTTTATTGATATTTTATATTGTATATTTAGTTTATAATTACAGATTTTTTAAATACAACTCAATTCGCTCCTTATTGTGTTAGTCATCTGGGCAACAGAAAGTGATTGTTTGTTGATGGTCAAAGAAATGAAAGAAGATCAAGATTCCTTTTTAGCATATGGTAATATGGGGAATGAGTTGGCTCATAGATTAGCCTGTTATGCTTGAAATATTGATAATATTAAGATTTGGTAGGACGATATTCCTATATTTGTTGCTCAATCTCTTTGGATTGATCAAAATAGTTTGTATTGAATGATTTATGAATGAATGTTTGGTTATAAAAAATATATATATATTTTGGTTTTTCCATCTTTTTGTAAGGTCTCATTTATTTTCACAACACATTTCATTTTATCTAATTATTATAAATTTTTTAAATTTTTACATAAATAAAATAAATAATTTAATTTTTTTAAATCTCAAAATAATAATAATATTAAAAAATATATTTTAACAATATTTTATTCAATTTTTAACTTTTATTTCAATTCATCTTATCTCATCACATCTACAAAATTAAAAGAAGCCTTAGAATAATATGAAAAGTATATATCCAGAAATATATATAAATTTTAAGACAATGCTAGAGCCACCGCTGGGCTCTTTATGTGTATTTTTTTAAATTCTATTTTTATATAAATTTTTTAACACTTTTAAATATTTTTAAAAGATAAAAATAATTCACAATATTATTAAAAAATACTTCATTAATCACGAAGAAAAAAAAATCTTTCCGCTTGAGCTAATAAAAAAAATTAATCATTAAAAAACATATTAAAAAACACATCATGAATATGTTTTTTAATGATTAATTTTTTTATTAGTTTAAGCGGAAAGATTAATATTTTTTACTTCATGATTAATGAAGTATTTTTTAATAATATTGTGAATTATTTTTATTTTTTAAAAATATTTAAATATATTTAAAAAATTCATATAAAAAAAATAAAAAAAAACACATAAACGATCCAACGAAAACCCAGCAGTGGCTCAATCATTTTCATAAATTTTAATGTATTTTTAATTTTTAATATTTTAGATTCTTTTTATTTTTGATGAGTTGAGATCCCAATCTTACCGAAGCTGAGAAAAATTGATTGCCACTACCGTATATTACGTACGTACCGCTCGATGCCGCATTCCGTTGGCTCTGAAGTCCCCTTTTCCCACTAATTAATGCCCATTTTGGCCTTGTCTTTATCCTCCCAACATCCGGAGAGAGCGAGGTAAATAAAAATTTATAAAAGGCCAACTTCGCACTTCGTACTCTCTGCCTTTTCTCTTTGCTCTGCTCTATGCAGCAGACCTTAAAAATGGCTCCAAACTCGTACCTGTGTTTCTTCTTCTCCGCTATTTTCGTTGCTTTTTCTGTGATTTCCCTATTTCCTTTGGCTTTCTCTCGAGATTTACCCGAGACTACTCATACATTCCTTGACGTCTCGGCCTCGCTCGAACAAGCCCGTGCAGTCCTCAACTTCGACCCTGAAACCGTCAAGCCCTTGATTCAACAAAAAGAGCCCCTGCTACAAGCTCAGGTCGGTAATTCCTCTTCTTTCTCGGTTCAGGTTCACCCACGAGAGTCACTTTATAAGTCCTCGCATAAAGACTACAAGAGCCTTGTTCTTGCTCGACTCGAGCGCGACTCGGCCCGGGTCGAAGCTCTCACCACCAAGCTCCAGCTCGCCCTTGAGGGTGTGAAGAAGTCGGATCTTAAACCTTTGGAGAAGGAGCTTCTCCCCGAGGATCTGTCCACTCCGATCGTGTCTGGAGCGAGCCAGGGCAGCGGTGAGTACTTCTCGCGCATTGGTGTGGGAACCCCCGCCAAGCCTTTCTACATGGTGCTCGATACTGGCAGCGACATCAACTGGCTCCAATGTAAGCCCTGTGCGGACTGCTACCAGCAATCCGATCCTATATTCGACCCAACTTCATCCTCCTCCTACAAGCCTCTTTCCTGCGCTTCCCCGCAATGCCAGGCCGTCCGGGTTCAAGGTTGTAGCGCAGGAAAGTGTCTCTATGAGGTCTCCTACGGCGACGGGTCGTACACCACTGGCAACATGGTGACGGAGAGATTGTCGTTCGGGAGCTCTGGCTCGGTGGACAATATCGCTTTGGGCTGCGGCCACGACAACGAGGGTTTGTTCGTTGCGGCAGCCGGATTACTCGGACTCGGTGGGGGTTCACTCTCGTTTCCCTACCAGATCAAAGCGTCGTCGTTCTCATACTGCCTCGTGGACCGTGACTCGAGCAAGTCCTCGACTCTCGAGTTCAACTCGGCTCCACCGGCTGACTCGGTCACTACCATTATACTTAAAAATGAAAAGCTCGACACGTTCTACTTCATCGGACTCGAAGGACTGAGCGTCGGAGGTATGCCCCTCTCGATCCCGGCTTCGGTATTTCAAATGGACGCGTCAGGAAACGGCGGAATCATCGTCGACTCGGGTACGGCCATAACCCGATTGCAGACCCAGGCCTACAACGCTCTCCGCGACGCGTTCGTGAAGTTAACTCGGAACCTGAAATCGACGAGCGGCGTATCTCTGTTCGACACGTGCTACGATCTATCATCCCATACCTCCGTGCAAGTTCCAACGGTGTCGTTCCGGTTTTCGGGCGGGAAGTCGCTGTCGCTACCGGCGAAGAACTATCTTATTCCCGTGGACTCGGCCGGAACCTACTGTCTGGCCTTTGCGCCTACATCATCATCTCCGTCAATTATTGGGAACGTACAGCAACAGGGGACACGTGTCAGCTACGATTTGGCAAACTCGCGGGTGGCGTTCTCACCCAATAAATGTTAGAGCCTTTCCGTAGGAGGACACTTAATTTACTTTTATATCCCCAATAAACTAGGTAATTTACAGGACAGGTATTGTAAGAGAAAGTGGGCCCATCTAAATAAATTCCAAAGCAGAGCTTGGCTTTGGCTTGGTGTGGCTCATAATTATTATTCTCATAAATGTAATATTATTATTGGCATGATCTGGTTGGTTTAGTGGCAGTAAAGAAATTTAGTCGAGTGTTAGGGGCCATAGTGTGACTGTGAGTTCACGTTTCGTGTACTGTGTGTTTGGAGAGAGAGTGAAAATAATATTTTATTTTACCTATTTGTCCTTTTCCTGAAAAGGAGGGAAAGAGAATTTATATATTTTATTTTGTGTAATTGTTTAGATTGAATTCGACAATTATGATTTAATCAGCAATTTCTCATATTTTACTAAATATCTCTTTTTTTTCTTCTTTTTTTTTTCTTTTACATCTAAGGTATACGGTGATTATCAATTATGTGTTGGCAACAGTGATTTACTTTTGTTTTTTGGTTTTTGGAATAAGTATTTATAAATGAGTAAGGTTAGAAATAAGTTCTAAATTACATAAGTTTAACGCACTCTTTCTTAAAAAATAGAGTCAATTATTAAAAACATAATTTCTTTTTATTTGAATCTCAGATTTTTACACTTAAATGAGTATGCATGACTTGTACTAGGTTTACATGAGATTATTTTTTTAATAGTGAATTTTATTTATTTATTAAAGAAAATGTTCTAGCATTACTCTTTATAAATTAAATCATGGGGTTTGAAAATAAAAGATGGATCTAGGGGTGTAATCAGTCTGGTCTGAAGGGGTCACGACCAAAAATTTCGGTCTATCCTTTCTTCAAATTGGACCGTTAGCTATCGGTGTGACACGGTGTATATGAGCTAAGAATATTTTTTTCCTCTTTTCTTTTTTTAGTAGATAAATTAATACAAAAACTTAATTAAATTAAAAAATCAAAATTAAATAGGCTCTTTAACGTAGATTATATAATTAACTTATTAAAAAATAATTAATTATAATTATATTTATAATGTTAATAGTTACTAACTTAGTTCTTTAGTAGATTATGTATAATGTATCTATATAAAATAATATATATTATCATATAATTTATTGTATGATACATTAGTTAATATATATTAATTAATTGATAACGAATATTATTTTACATTTTATTTGATATTTTCTTAAACTAATCCAAATTGTTTAACAGTGATAAGCATGTTCTTCATGCATTGCAGGGGTGCATCGAAAAGAGTGTACCGATAGTGCATTTTATCTTTCTTTAATAATACAGTATTTCGGTGCACTCTTTCGGTTTGTTTAGCATTATCTATAGTGATAATACTCGTGCATCAAAATGATCAAACTTTTAAATATAAGAAAATGTATTTATAAATCCCGCTTTTTTACGCACTAACACATTGTTGATGTAGAAGCAGTTATGTTAAAGAAATTATTGGTGTTTTAGCTTTTTTAAAATTGATGTGTTGGTGTTAACACATCAGTTTGTATGTAGTAAAACTTTTTTCTAAAATGTTATGTATAACATCGGGTAAAATTTGATTCTTTATGGATTTTGTTAAAGGTTTGTATTATATTTTAAAAAAATGCTATACATCAGTCACTATTTATTCTCATATCTAACATTTATATATATTTTTTTATAGGATAAGAGTGTTTTTCATAATGTGTAAGATGTGAAATAATAAATAATAACTGATAAGAAGAATTTTTCTATACTTTATATCTCAAATTAGGTGTTCATATTATATCTTATCAGTCGAATTATGCTATAAAGTATATTATATTTCTAATTTTGGAAGAAAAAGAAAATTAAATAGGATAATTGAGACAAAAGTTGGAAATAGCCTACGTGTGTGATACGTGGCATTGAGTGATGAAGTTAATTTGGATTTTTGTAAGAACACACCCTCATTATTTGTTGAAGCTATGTCTCTTTCTTGCCAAGTTTTCTTTATAGGTTGTTATTATCATTACGAAAACAGAAATGCTATTTATAATTTTCACACAACACATTTATTATTTTTATTATTTTATTTAAATATATATATTAATATATGTTTAAATAAAATGATAAAAATAATAAATCACATATTAATGTGTGATGTAGGGGATAATAAATAAAATCTTTCTTACTGAAATCATTAAAATTTAGATTCAAATCATCACTTATTGTCTTTTTAATAATATATTATCATATTTATTTTTATTTGGATTTTAAGAAAATAGATATATAAAATCAAAAATATAATTAAAATGTATTTAACTATAAATAATATAGGACTGACTTATTACGTGTTTTATATCACTTTATCTTCGTCATCTTAATTAATTTTACTCCCAACCATCTCTCAATTATTTTTATAGTTTGTTTTTTAATTTTAGGACATAAAATAAGAATAAATATATAAAATATATTTTATCATATATATTTAAAAATTGAGTAATGTTAAATACAATTATGAATTATACAAGCGTTGTACACTCATTTTAAAAAAGAGTATAGTTCACTATTAAAAAAATTATTTTTTATGTTAATCTTATATTTACTCATTTTTTTCAAAAGAAGTGTGTGGTACTTACGCACTTTATAACTACAAATATTATTTCTTTTAAAAATTTAATGCCACCAAAGAGATTTATTCAAATAATTATAAATATTACAAGGTTTCATTGCATATGTCGCTCTTTTTCACCTGAAGATTTGTTAAAACTCTAGTCTTGTTTAATTTAAAAAATAATCTCAACTCATCTCATCACATCTTATCTTATTATATCAACATTGAAACAACATTAAAACACAAATGCTTTTTAATTACAAATTTTTGAAATTTTGAATTTTTTCATTTAATCATTATAACTTTTCCAAACTTTAAAAAAAAATTTAAAATTTTTAAATCTCAAATAATATTAAAAAAATTATATTTTAACAATATTTTAACTTTATAATATTTTTATTTAATTTTTTCTCTCACAAATTATTTTACTATTATTTATAAATTTTTCATCCAATCTTATCTATATAACCAAATCACACTCTAGAAAAATTCAAACACAATGCAATAATCCAAGTTTTCTTTATAAAAAAAACAATTAAAAAAACTTTTGTGGTGGGTTTTGTGGGGTCGCTTTCGGGATGATGAAGAAGAGATCACGTGAATTTTGGTGGCCAGTTTTTGGAATTGGGTTGGAAGACAACCTTTGATTATCTACAAAAACGAACTGTTTCAGATAGTGGGACTGAATTGATTCCGTGATTGTCGTTGTGCTGAAGGGGGGTGATTGCTTGATATTTTTCTACTTTCCTTTCATTACTCGACACGTGGCCTTTGAGCTGCCGGGACCCATACTGAGCTGTATTCCTACCATTCCCATTTCCAACTGTTTTTTATTGACAACGATTGGTGTTTGGCTTCATTTTAGAAAAATATTAGCATCAACAATTGTTTGGCATCACTCAAAATACACCCTAAGTAGTTTTAAGTGAAATAACTAAAAACTCTTTACAACAAAATTCACATTTCTCATTGTTTCCTCTCATTTCACCCATTCAAATTATTTTTATTTCCTCTCTCCCCGCCCGTCGCCTAAGCCCATCCCCCTCACTCGTCACCCATCCTCTCTCCCCACCACCCCCGTCATCCATTCTCTCCCCCACTTCCACCTCCGCGTCGCCTATCCTCTGCGGCATCTGAAAGGGGTGGTCATGGGGAGGCTACGGTGGAACTGGTTGTGTCGTTGGCTGTTGAGGTGGCGGCATGGTGGTTCGGTGGTGCATATTTGACCATGAGGGAGAGGGCATGTGAGAGAGAGAGGAAGGTCGGCGTGAGTTGGGGAAGGAGGGTATGGCCGATGGGTGGAGGTTCGGCATGCTCGTGGGTAGCGATGTGCGGTTGTAAGTGGTGGAATGTGAGCCGCGACGTGGGGACACTGTGTAGAGAGAGAGAGCGTGCGTGCCAGGGAAGAGGGAGAAGCTACGGCCTTGGGCTGGGGGAGGAGGAGGGGCTCGGTGGTGGTGGTCAGTGGCTGCGATGGGGACACGCGTGAGAAGAGAGAAAATGGAAGGAGAGGGGGAGGGGCTACGAGGACTGATTTTAATGGCGAAAAAAAAAACGGCAGACACGTAGGGTGTACAATGTGTGCACCGCTACAGTGGCTGCTCCCTAAAATGACTCTTTTATGTGTTCGCGTTTCATTAACGGTAGGGCTCTAATCGAGTCTAGCCTAGCCAAACCGAGCTGATTTTTGACTTGTCGAGTTCAGCTCGATTTAAAATTATTTGAATTTGAGTTCGAATTCGTCTCACAAACGAGCTCGAATTGTTTATTTTTGAATAAGATTTAATAATTAATAAAATAGATAAATTAAAAAAATTAAAAAACTTAATATTAAATTTTTACAATTAACGAGCATAACCTCTATTGAATTATAAGATTTTAAAAATTTATAAATAATTAATATTAACTAGTTGATATTTATATATAATAACAATATATTATATGCCTACATATATTATTAATACATACACATAATATGATAGCATATATCTGTTTCATATGAGGTTCCCATATACTAATATATGAAATTATTAAATCTTATCGACTAATTATTGTATAAATTATAAAATATAGTTATGAAATATATTTAATATATAGACATAAGTAATTAGGTTACATATTATATATTTAATTATAAAAGTGTTATTCTTATATTATTAGCTAATTCATATATATAAGTGTATGTATATATCTATCAATATATAAATGAGCATGAATCGAGTTGAGTTAACGAGTTGACTTGAGCATAAACGAGTGGGCCTTAACGAGTCCTAACTAAGTTAAGTTGAGTTTTGTTGGGTATGTATTATTTACTAATCGAGTGGGTATTTACTTTCACGGGCAATTTTTTATTTCACGAGTCGAGTTCGATTCGAATTTAATCGGACGAGTACCAAGTGGGTTATCAAACGGACTGGTTCATTTATAGTCTTAATTAACAACACTGTCACACAATAAAACTTCAGAAACAATATTTAGTACAATTGACATATGACACACGTTCATTTTGAAAAAGTGAGTAAATTATATGGGACTCATATGAAAAAATTAATTTTTTAATATTGAATTCTACTATTTTTTAAAAAGAGTGTATGGTACTTACACAACCTATGACTGTTTATATCGTTACTCATAAAACTGGCAGCTAATATAGCTTTATTGATGTGGCACCGATGCGTAATATCATATCATTTATTAAAAATTAAAAAAATATATTCAAATAAAAAACATTGTAAATAAAAAAAAAAAAAACTGAAACTTTAAGTTCCATCTATCCCTTTGTATTTATATTTTTAATAAATCCTTGGTGCCACGTCAAGATGACTATATGAGCGTTAAGTTTTAAATGGCCAAAACTCCAAGTAGTATTATTCAAACAATAAAAACAATAATACCAGATACAGTTTTAAAGTGTATAAATTTTATACATTTCTTTTAAAAAAAATAGAGCCCATTATTAAAAGTGAATTTTTTTTTCATATAAGTCATAGGTTTGCCTACTTTTTTCGAAAGGAATATATAAGATTTGCACATCCTAAAACTATTCGAATAATTTCCTATATATATACACACTATTCTTTAAACTTTAATCATTGTTTTGAAATTTAATGGTTGAGATTTTGCTTCGAATTTTGAGAAAATTTAAGGTTTAGATTTTAGAGAGAAAATAAAACACAACATGTGGGTCTTGGGCTATTTAAAATTAAATCAAATATAACTATAAATATTAGAACAAAATTCTTATTTATTTATTTATCTTGAACCATTTTTTATCGCTTGTCATATTTTGTGGTGTGTAATATCATTTAAGTAGTTGATATAAAAACCCACTTGAAATGTAACACACCATCACGTGTGATTGAGAATGATAAGATTTCCGATAAAGAGTAATATTGGTCTAAAAATAATAGAGTAACACTTAACTTGAAATAGAGATGGAGAGGGAAAATGTAGATACTGTTAAATTGGTTCATTTGCTTGCCATTCATAGAAGTCTTTTGCACTTCAAATGATATGATAATTATTTAGATTTATACTTATTAAAGTTAACTTTTGGCCATTTTTTAGTTACATTTCTCATAAATGTACAAGTGTAATTAACAAAAAAAAAAAAAATGAAAGAAAAAGGGAAAGATCATCATATCATAGAATGTAAAGGTGGAGTCTGGAGAGGTCTCCAATATTCTCAAAAAAAGGAAGCTGAAAGTGTAGACCCTTTGGAAAGTACTCTCAATGCAGAGGCGATTGAAAGACAAAAAGGAAGACAGACAAGATGAGTGGAATAATGTTTTTTTGAAGTACATAAAACTAGTTAAATACCTTGAAAACCTTAATGCCTTGACCATGTGCTTGTCCACAAACCTACACGGTATGTTGGGTATTAACGTTATAATATATTATAAAATTTATATAGTATCATTTCATTTCATTTCATCAGGATTGATGCGTGTTTGTCCAGCCTTAAGGTGTGCAAGTTCCCCACACTCATCTGAAAAAATTGGATAAATATGAGACTTATATGAAAAAATATTTTTTAATGATGAACCCTACATTTTTTTAAAGGAATGTGCGGAGATTGCACGCCTTAAAACTATATCTAGCATTACTCTTAATTATTATATAATCTTTCTTTTATAATAATCTCAAGAGTTGATAGATAATATCACATTATCACAATAGATCGTAAGAGTGACATTGAGATGTAATATATAACGTTTTCTTGAAATAATTGATCTAGACATTTTTGGCATAACTTTCAAATGAATCAACATTTTTCTAACAAAGAAAGAGTGGATTCTCTAAAATTCTTAGGAAATTTTATCGAGTGAATTTCTTTGAGTTCTAATCATTCATCGATAACGATTTTCCTACGTTAACATTTTTCAACTTCAAATATTCAATATGTTAATTATTCAACTAATCCGACATTGAGGTGGGAAAACTCTTACAATTAAGTTTCAAGACAATAGTTGGGATTTCAAGAAATCCACCTATATAGAGCATTCCAAACATTTTAGAGAATATTAGTTCTATAAGAGTTGTTCTATTTGTAAGTAAGCATGTAGAGTACACCGTCTATATCACTTAGATAAAATCTGATTTGTCATATTCAAATTTTAAAATTTTTATTATAAATTAAATTACGTCATATAAGCAATTTACTGGATGTATTATCTACACTGACTTAAATAGAATTATCTATTCTAGAATATAGAGTTCCAAAACTTTGGTAGGTATAGATTTCATGGGATGAGACAATCGGAGAACAATCTTTAGAATATGAAATATATGCTCTGACACTGTCACGCACAAACATATTTAAAATATTAAGAATTTGAATTAAAAAAGAAAAAGGGTTTGATGTGAATCTTTTGAAAAAAACATCAAGATTTTTGCATGACGACAAACCCTTTCATGTGCAGGAAACCCGGGTGGGGTTGGACTTGTCTTTGGACACATATATTGAAGCAGATTTTGGCAAAAAGTAGCACTTTCTTGCATGTTTGTTTGGGCTTGAAAATACAAGTCATAAATTACTGCCAAAGAATTACGGTTGCGTTTGGGTGAGAAATATAGTTATTTTATAAATAATAGTAAAAAAATAATAATAAAATTTTGAATAGCACATAAAAAATAATAATAAAATAATTAATAGTAATAAGATATTCTGAAAGTATTCAAATTAGGAATAGCCACAGTTTCGCATGTCAAGCCTCTAATCATGGCAGAAATCTTGGGTCTATTTTCTTTCGCTTTCTTTCTTACCTGCTTATAATCATAGTGCTAGCTATCACTTTTCATAAAACACACAATGGTCAAGAGCTGTATATTGGAAAATGATTCTTAGAGACTAATGGGACCAAAACTTTTCAATGATTTTAATACATTATGTATGAAACGGATATAATAGTCTTCAACCATTTTTAGTCAGCCTAGATCATATCACATGCATGACTTAATCGTAATTTTTTATCTCATTGTGTTGACGTGACACTATTCATATATTCAAGATCAATTG
Source organism: Cyclocarya paliurus (assembly GCA_029856935.1). Classification (NCBI taxonomy): domain Eukaryota; kingdom Viridiplantae; phylum Streptophyta; class Magnoliopsida; order Fagales; family Juglandaceae; genus Cyclocarya; species Cyclocarya paliurus. The sequence goes on from CM056947.1 coordinate 28,909,630, forward strand.
TTCTCTACATTATATTTTCATATTAATTTTAGAGAATTGCTATAGATATAAAGATATTATATAAAGTAAACTCACAAATTAATGTAATTTTATAGAATTCGTTAGATCTATTTTATAATAAAAGTAACTTTACAATCTGACGTATCATATCAAGTCAATCAGTTTGTAAATTTATTTTTGTATAATTTTTTTGTGACTAAAATATATTGTACTGATGTGACATTACTCATAACCTTTGAATCAACTCTCTAGTTTTTTTTTTTTTTTTAAACTCAATTTATGGGTAATCCTACATCGAGATAATGAGATATAAATATAATATATAACGCAAATCATACTATATTAATGACCCGATTATGAAGATCTTGATTGGGATTGTTTAAAGTTCTTCGATCCTTCCATCAGTTCAATATGGTATAACCTCAAAGTCAAGTACAAGGTTCAAACAAATTAGTCAGTCTAAAGTTCCATGCTATTTTCCATCGTACCGATCGGTCTACAGAGATAACCATCAACATTATGACTTTGGGACTTTTGTTATCATCATGAATGTCCTTTTCCACCTAAATGGAAAATTTCAACTTCAGTTTCTGCAGATCTCATTTAGCAGGAAGACACAAGGAAAAAGGTCAACTTCCAAAATAAAAATTTGGGGGCATTCCGAGAATCGAACTCGGGACCTCTCGCACCCAAAGCGAGAATCATACCACTAGACCAAATGCCCACTTGGCAACCTAACATTGAATAAAGTTGGTTACTAAACAAATGAGTTCATCATGATCCTCCTTTTCTATTGATTTACTACTTGAACAATTTTTTCTTTTTTCTTTTTTGAATTTGGATTAAAAATCTCAAAATATGACACTCTTGTATAATCTAAAACTAAATAAATTCAATTAACTAACGTAATAATGTAATTTAATTAAATATAAATTCAATTTTATAACAATTGATATTCTTTTGCTCTTTGAGTCAATTTTTATAAAATTGAATTTATTTTTAATTAAATTACATGATTACATTAGTTGATTAAATTTATTTTCTTCTAGATTATGCAAAAAAAATCATGTTCTAAGATTTTTAATTCAGTTTAAATAGTAAAAAAAAAAATTTAGATAATAAAACAGTAGTAAAGGAAGTGTAATAGTATCATTATCCTTTCCCTAGACCCAAAAACATTTTTTTAAACAAACTGTGTTGTCTATTTTGACAGAAATGGCTCGGGAAGGTTGGTTGCCTTCTTGAGTCCTGATGCATAGCCTACTTTTTTTTTTTGAAATAAAACCAGATGGTTAACAGCGCAAATGCCTGTCACAAGACCAGATGGTGGGTAACTCAGATAAGTGATAGAAATGACCAAAAACATGTTCTTTTCTCTCAATCATATACCACCACAAGTGTCTTCAGAATTATAATATATAGAAAAGTTCTAATACTTAGCCTCATCCCACTCTTATCATGATGATGTATATATATCAACCCTTGAATTTGTCATTTTCAAAAAACAAGAATTGATCTAATGGTTGATGGGAACTACCATCTGACATTAGTGGGATCAATATTGAACGTGTGTGTACACACATATTAGTGTGTAGCGAGACATTCGGGTGACCCTTGCAAAGTTACTCTCTCATCTCATCTTATATAATCATTACAATTTTTCCAAACTACCACAAAAAATATAATAAACAATTCAACTTTTTCAAATTTTAAAACAAAAATAATATTAAAAAATTATCTTATAATAATATTTTATTCAACTTTCAATAAAACATTTCATTTCATCTGAACTATGCAACCAAAGTGCGCAACCAAACGGGTCACTTTTTCCGACTTCAAAAATATAAGTTCAGTTGTTAGTGTTCTGTTTGCAATATTGTATTTTCTGTTCACATTGATTAATTGTTGGGTGAAATAGAAAGTTTTAGCACTCGTTTTGCTCTCCAGTTCTTTCCTTAATAGTTCACCACCTGCGAGATCAATTTGCACAACAATTTGCTCTAAATGCATCTCAATGCAGATATATACTATCAATCAGAAAATTGTCTTCTTGCCAGAAACCAGGCTGATCGAGCAAGATCAGTTATTCATGCAAACACTCCACATATTACAAATTTCAGCAGAATTTACTCAACAATGAACAAATAGACTCCAACAGAATTTCATTCTCGCAGTTTTCTTTTTGCAGGGAAAGATTTTCCTCCACTTCAAAAACTTATTAAGTCTACAATTTTACAGTCTCAAAATTCTATACCTGTAGGAAGAAATAGTTGGGCTCCAGAAAGAAAGCACCATCGGGGAAGACCAATATAGCCTTTTCAAAAGGAACAAAAATAATATCCACCTGTCCTTGATCGCCAGTAATTATAATTTGCGCCCGAAGTTAACCAAGTTGTTCCAGGGTTTTGGCACTGTTAGCAAATGTGGCACTGTTATTAAACCCCTCCAGCAAAAGAATCCGCACAGCTTCCAGGCCATGTTGAAATGTGAAGTTCAACTGCAAAAATAATATTATTGCACAATGACATTATTTTAGTTATCGAATCTATCTACTCATGACTTTCTCCACCATAGATTGATGGAAAAAAATTTCATACCTCTTCACGTTCTTGTTTATTGAATGGGCGAAGAACAAAGTTGACTGGATCCATTTTCCCAGGAGGCCTTCCAATGCCTAGTAAATTTTACCAACTTAAAAGACAAAAATAAATAATAGAGAAGTATGATAGCAATAAGTTTAGTGCTTCTAGGAAAGTACCAATTCTTAAACGAGGAAAATCACGGTTCCCTTTGAAGTGATCGATGATGCTCCTCATTCTGCAAGGGAAAACTAGTAATAAGAATTATTCCTTAAAGTCACCTTTTTTATAGGTATAATAAATTTTATTGAATCAAATATATAGGTGAAGATTGAGCACACAAGAAGTATACAAAGAGAACACCTAACTACAAGTTAGGAGCTAGATATGGATACAAGAAAATCATGAAACTAGCTCCATTGAGAACAATAACAGCAGTGCACAAGAATAAATTGTGGAAAAAGAAGCATCTAATATCATCCAACAAGTGTTCCAACAAGTGTTCCCTATCCTCAAAGCTCCGGCCATTCCTTTCCAACCAAATACACCACATGGGATAAAAGACTCATATTCCACACTGCAGCAATTTGATGGCTACCCTGGAGGCCTCTCCAACTAGCTAGAAAATCCACCGACCTCCAGGACATTATCCATGCAAATCCAGTCCTGCTAAAATTCACATCCCATATGACCCTGGCAACCTCAATAAAGAAATAAGTGATAATCGATCCACCACTTTTTTTTACACATATAGCACCAATCCATAACAATAAGCCTACACTTTCTCAAGTTGTCCATGGTCAGGATTTTCCCAAGATAAGCAGTCCAAACAAAGAAAGCAACCTCGAAAGGCACCTCGCTCCTCCATACACATTTCCAAGGAAAATAAATGTGGTTCTGACAATTCAAAACCTTGTACAGGGATTGAGCAGTGAATGCTCCTTTCCCAGAAGGAATACAAATCATCTTATCAACCATAACACTACCAGTTCTCAAAGTGTACAGCTAGCTGAAAAGCTAGGATATAGCACCAACTTCCAATCCTCAGCCACTCTTATAAAACAAGCATTTCATTGTAAAGAGACAATAGAGCTGTCCAAAAGATCTGCCACCGAGGCCTCTGGATCATACGCAATCTGGAATAGGGCAGGAAATACAATCTTGAGGTCCCAATTGCCACACCAAATGCCATGCCAAAACCTGACCCTGGATCCCTATCCAACCAAAAATCTGAACTGGCATGCAAAACCCCTCCAACCATTCCTAATATCTTCCCACAATCCCATGTGCGTGGCTCTCACAACCCCCTCTCCCAACAATTATTCTAAAAGTCACTTTTCTTGGGCCATGGAAAGGATAAGAGAGCAAAGGGTGGTTGTACTGGGTTGCGAAACAATCCTTTGAAGAAGCAATTCATGAATTAAAAACTGTTATCTGTAGGAGATTTCTCCTATTGAATGACACCTTGGAAAGTCTGGAACATGACCCTAATGAACACTCGTTTTGACAGACATTCAGAGAGACAAGGAAGCCACCATCATTTCCCTCAGAAGTGTGCAGAATTATAATGGTGGAGGATTGCGTTTTGTCAAGAAGCAGATAAACATCAAAATTTTCACGATTTTTGTTTTCATACATATATATATCATCATTAACGAAACAAACACTTAGAACACAGATAAAATAGACCAGTTTTATTATCCAAATTCTTAGACACATTTACAACTGTCTCTGAGCCCCAAAAACTAGGAATTGTTGTTTTCGACACCCTGGTGTCTGACCCAATCCATTCCTTTTGTTAGTGACTTCAAGGTATGGAATAGGAGAATTTTTTCAATGTTGACTTACTTCAGCGACAGGAGCCTTATTTTCTAGGAATCCTAACAGTCACATAGCAGTTCAACAAAAACATCTTGCACATGACATAATACTGGCAAATTACTTGTAATGAAGATATCTTAACACCAACAGACGTTCATTTTTTGGACCCAAAACCTCTTTATGTGCATGTATTTCAAAAACCATTGAAGTAATGCCTACTGGCCTTCCTGCAATTGGGTCCCATGTAAAACTTTCTAAGATATGTTGATCCATGCAAGGAAATTCGAACCCCCTGCCTCTCTCCACCACGAGTTCTTTTCCATTTGAAAAAATTAGATGCAGCAGAAATCTCTTCATTCATTGTCTGCCACAAATTGATTTCTTGCATAGGAGAGGATCATGGTTGTGACGGGAGACATAGAACCTTGTAATTAGGCGCATATAACTTCGGTTTTAAAGGATACATAAAGTCATCTTTTAAGTTTTAACTAAAAGCCAGGGATATGGTGCAATAGAAAACTGCATAAAATGAGTATATAAATTTGAAAAATATATTCAGGAACATTATCTTGTCTTTTACATAAGATCCTGAATTAAATCTATGAGTGCAGCTGAAATATTAACAGAAATTGGACATTAAAGCAGCCTAATAATTACCCATTATGTCCTCCATGGCCACCTTTAGGCAAAAGCCGCAACTTTGCAAATGGCAAATCTAAGTCGTCAAAAATCTGTGTAAGAGAACCACAAGCTCAGATTCGAAAACTAATGACTTTGAAATAAAAAAGATCAGATGATAAGAAAGAAAAGTTAAAAAATGTAGGGATGGGCAGGTTTGGGATGGTATAGAGATATGGTATCCCCATCTATAGCCCCCACCCCACCCTTTGTTGACAATGCAAACACAGACACCAATGATCACAGCCACAACAAAAAATTATCAAGGGGAAAAATCAAGGCTCCAAACAACCACTCAAATTGCTGATTCCCAGTGGCACTTGTTGACGATGAAGCCAGGGGTGGAGCACAAAGGGATGGAGCAAAACCACTGTGAGGACCACCTTGTTGTGCCCTTGAACAACTCATTGTTCCTAGTGTTCACCCTACTCAGATATGTCGTCTCCTTTCCATGGAGGTTGTGATTGGATCTAAAGTCAATGAGAGAGGAAGGGCATTGTACTTTCAAGGGTGAGCTATGGAGATTGGGGTTCAAGGAGGATGCAAATGAATGTTGAGGGAGGGAATTTTACTGAGAGAGAGGTAGATATCGCTGACAAGAATAGCTTCTGTGCAGAATACGGCAGCTGGCCAAGTGAGAAGGAAATACTGAAGAGGGGAAAAACTCTAGGATTTAAGTGTGTATAGCAGTGGCAAGGAAATCCCTGATCCTGCCTTGGGTTCAATAGCAAACCCCATCCCTGCCCTGTCCCATTAACAGGGAGGACTGGGCATGATCCCCACTCAGCAGGCAAAAATTGCCATCCCTAATAAAGTACATGAGAAAGAAAGATATCTTACCACAAGTACTTGCTTTAGCGGAATCTTGTAATACGATACGATAGCCCCAACCTACACAAACCAATCCTCATTAAAACCATAGGAAAATAACAAGAGGAGAAAACCTATCAATTAATAAATAGGAGAAATTGTCCAGATAGCTTACTTACAGACTGACCACTTGCATTCATGAAAGTTTGGGGTTTAGCAAACATAACTGGAACGTCTCCAATAAAACCTGCAAGATTGGCTCAAATGATTCCAAGACTAGATAAAGAACATAACTAGTTTTGATCCACTAATTTCCCTTATCAAACATCACAAGCATCTACTTCAAACGTATCATTTGGTAAGGATTAAGGCAGCATTGCAGGACATGGTGGACACTTAGCATAAGTTGTACTACCCCTGAGCGGTAGATGTTAGAATGCTATTACATATTTCATCACAAGCATAATGAATATCATGGTATTTCAGGCTGGGGTTGTGGTGTAGTAACATGACACAATGAAATTCTTGTCAAGGAAGAAAGCAATATAAACTAAGGAGAAATTAACGTTTTGATTTAAGTAACCACGCAGATACTTTATTATTAGGCTAGCAGGTGAGATACAGTGACAACTTAACCACTATCATCATAAGCATAATTCCCAGACTATTAACCAGCCCAATAAAAAAAGTCGAATTCACCATTGGGTTGTTGAATGCATTATAAATGTGCAATTACTCAATCCCAAAAAAGAGAGAACACTTCACAATGAAGGGCAAACCTTTTCCTAACAGAGCTTTGAAGGAAACGCTGCTAATAGAAATCCCTTCAGCTTCGGCTATAGCATCCACCATCTCAAAGCCCACCTGAATAGAATTCCCTCATATTATAACTTCAAAGTTCAAAGGCCAACCCACATAACTCTAGCGCACTTAACACTCATTGAACAAGCTCGATACCAAATATCAAGTTATCATATTGATAATGATGCTGTTAATACATAATAATAAAAACTTCCCAAAAGCACATTGGACACTGTCCAAAATTCCTACAAGTGACCGAAAGCAGCGTTACCTAATTTTAAAATTTATGGCATAAAAAATTCAAGGGCCAATATCTTGGCCGGATGTTTGCAGGTAACATTTTCTTGATAATTTTTTAAATTAAAAAAAAAAAAAACCTCTAAAGATGGATTTTTACAAGATTTTGTGAAAACATTGGATATGTTGGAATGGTAGAAGTTTTTAAGAGATGTTTTATGACAATTTGAGAAAGTGATGGTTTAAATTTAAAATATGTCAATAGAAAATATGTGAGATATTTCTTTAATTCTGTGTAATTTCTTTTTTATTATTGTTTTCATTATTATTGTTTATTAAGATAACCAAAACAAGATGTTTTGATAAAAAATATTTTTATATATAAAACATTACTTTAGTTCCAAGTTGAACTCTGAAATCCAATTGCATGCATATCAAACGTTATTATATTTGCCTTTAGCGAGACTCCAGTCTAGAACTCAAAATTTTGCCAAAACAGAAAGGGTCGTACTAACATTGTGGCGGGTGGCTTGGTACTTCTTGCCGGGGTTACCGAGGCCGACAATGAGCCAGGGGTGCTTGGGCTTCGGGGCCTCCACGACCACCGGTTCCGTCGTCGAAGCTGAGCTCATGGACATGAACGCTGATGGAGCTGAAGCCAGAGGCGAAATCATTCTCCAATTGGAGGAGCGTAAAGAAGGAAGCGGAATTAGGGTCCTCCAACGGTGGCAATTAGCAACACGCGTGGTTCCAATTGATGAGATAGAAGCACCAACACTCATACTTCTTTCTGATAGCTATTATTATCTCTTAAGAATTGTAAGACTTTAATGACTCAATGGAAGAAACCGATTTGGGTAAGGTTCAGGGTTTATGGAGATAGAAGAAACCCTAAAAGTGATTATAATTTGGAAGAGGATGGAGAGGTATAAGGGTTTTTACTTTTATAAATGGGTTATCTTGTTGCCCTGAGAAAAAACAAGGGGCTTGTTTGGTAGCCGAGAAAAAAGGGTTTTGTTTAGACGTCGTTCACGTTCAGCTAGGATTATATATTTTTCTAAAAAAAAAATGAAGAATAATTATATTTCTAGGATATTGATATTTGAAAGAAAAACGAGGAATAATATTTTATTTTTAAAAGCAATTTTTTCTTAAAAAATAAATAAATAAAGACTTAGCGGATGGTTTGGATTTTGTAGAGGAAAAAAGATGTGCATCAGCCAGTTCTTCCAACGCACACGCTCAGCTCTCGCGATTTTCGGATATGCAACAACGCCCCTCAACTTCATCTGCCCCTTTCTCGTCGAAGCTCAAGCCCTTCTCTCGCCTCTCCTGGCCAAAGCAAACTCCTCTGGCCCAACAACTCATTACAGTGCCTCTCCTCGCTGAAGCAAGCTCAAACCCCTCTCTCGGAAGCTCTTCACAACAACTCATTACAGTGCCTTCATCCCTTCGTGATAAGATCTCTCTCCATTGAAACAACCTTCCCCTCATCGTGCTCTCTCCAGAGATTTACAGACACGAGAAGCACGAAGAAGAAAAGGAGTTCGAGAGACAAAGCAAGCGGTGTAAAAATTTAGCTCCAAATGCAAGGAGAAAAGTTCCGAACTAATTTTGACATGTCCTAGCTTTAACAGCTACTCTTCGGATAGACTGGCAGCCATAGTAGCTGAAGTAACCCGTGAGTTTGATGGTGTTGGGGACCGGCAGCGACAACTTGGTGATGATTATCGGTTCGAAGAACTAGAGGACAATGATGACGACTTCGAATTCATTTCGGTTTAGAGGAGGCAGAGGGTCATGATGTGCTGTCCATCCGGGTTCCGCTAAAGCAGCTGTTCGTAGAGGAACGCAATCAAACGTCATTGACGTTTTTGGAAGAAGGGGTGGAGGACGGGCTGGATGGGGTCCCTCTAAGAAGGTACTGTATTTGGACTCCGAATAGTAGTAATAACAGCTCGGCCAAAGCTTCCCCCAGCAAATGCAAGAAAAGCAGGTCCACCGGAACTGGACCAGTGTTGGCATCAAAACGCAGGAGGCTCTCGAGTTTTCTTCGCAGATGCAACAACGAAGGCAAGGAATTTTCGGTATTTTTGACGCCAAAGAAGGAAGCTGAGATCAGAGCCGAGAAGGCAGAACTGGATTATTAGAAGCTGGAAAATAAGGTACTGAAGAAGGCTGTGTTCCAGGAAACCATGTCGTCGGTGCACGAAGCTTTCAATGTGAGGAACAGGGCGATGAGGGAAGGGGACAAGAGGCGGACATACTTGCCATACAGGCAAGACTTGGTTGGTTTTTGGACTAGCATGGCGACGCAGGTTCCTAGCATGGGAGGAGTTCCAATTTTGCGGGATGTGTGCAAAATTTGAATGGAAAGAGGTGAAAAATCAATGATGATGCAAAACACACGTGTTGCTTAAAAAAAATTTAAAAAAAATGAAAAAAAGTAAAAATAAAATAAGGTAAGGTGTGCAATGACTGATGTAATATCACGAATTTTAGTATATTTTATTAAAAGATTATTTTAATTAATTTAAAAACTGATTTTCTTGTTTTAAAATTTAAAGGAGTTTTGTTATATTATTTTATAATATTTTTAAATTGTGAAAATTATTTTAATGTACTTTTTTAATATTAATTATTGTTTTGCATTTAAATTGATCTTTAATTTAAATTAGTTTATTTTTGAGTTTTAAAATTATTATTGTTTTAATTAAGTATTTCACTGCGTTTGGATTATTTTATTTAGCTAGTAGTTTTAAAATCATCTTCGTTGGATCATTTCGAAACCCAAGATGAAAGTCTAGATCTCTCTTTTTCCCTTCTCTTTTCTTTTTCTCATTTTTCTTTCTTTTCTCTTTCTTTCCCTTGGATCCTCTCTCCCCAGCCCGACCCTCTCTCTCTCCTCTCCCCACGCCATTCGGCCTTTAGCATCCAGCGCCGCCGTCGGCCGTCCGTGGTTCACACCGCCGGCACCGGTCAACTCCCCAGCTGCCGGCAAGTCTTCCCTTCAAATCTCAGGCCGGCTAACGCCGTTGTTAGCCGCCGCGAGCCGTGCGAAGCCGCGAGCTTCATTTCGTCCCACCGCCGCCGTCCGGCTACCATTGGCCACCATTTCTTCACCACATCATCACCGGCCTTCTATCAACCTTTTGGACCCAATCCCGGCTCCGATCCGTCGCCGGAGTAGCCTCAATGAACACCCACTCCGATTCAAACTTCGTGGCCTTAAACCGCCGTTTCGGCCGCCACCCACGGCCAACCATCGTTTCCATTAGCTTCACCACCTCCCATAAGCCCTACCCTATCAATTTCAAGTCTTCGTTTGATCCTGTTTGGATTTGGGTATACTGTGTATTTCGGCCACAGTGTTTTTACACTGTGGAGTTGCTGTTTTGGCACTTCTAGCTATTTCGTGATCCTCTGAAAAATATTTTATAGCGCTGTAAGTATTTTTCCAAACATCTTTTGAGATTTTAATATATTTTTGCGCTGACTCGTTTAATATTACTGTGATTGGTTATATTGTGATCTGGTTGGTTGTTCGAAATTACTATTGTGATTGTGGTTTGGGCATTGGATATTGTTGTTGGTCTGGTATATTGCATGTACACACATGTTCATGTTTATAAATTGAAAATTGAGTTTTCGTGTAATTGTATTCATGTTCATGTGTTCATTGGAAAAACTGGATTTTTGTGGGAAAAAGGAAAAGAGACTGTAGGGATGGTGGTAAGTAGGGATGGTGGTAAAGTCCCGCCAGCGATTCCCGCCTACGGTGTACGCGTAGGGATGGTGGTAAGCAGGGATGGTGGTGTTGTCCCGCCTGCGATTCCCTCCTACGGTGCATGCGGTAGGGATGGTGGTAAGCAGGGATGGTGGTAGAGTCCTACCTGTGATTCTCACCTACAGTGCTCTAATGGGTTTTTGTGTTGTGTGGAAAGGAACAATAGGGATGGTGGTAAGCATGAATGGTGGTATAGTCCCGCCTGTGATTCCCGCCTACGGTGTACGCGTAGGGATGGTGGTAAGCAGGGATGGTGGTGTTGTCTCGCTTGCGATTCCCGCCTACGGTGCACGCGGTAGGGATGGTGGTAAGTAGGAATGGTGGTAGAGTCTCACTTGTGATTCCCGCCTACAGTGTCCGACAAATATTTTTGTGTAAATCATTTTCTAGAAAAATGACAGATTATGTTTTTGGGTCAAAAATGAGATTTTTGGCGTGTGTTGGAAAATATTCATTTTTCAGAAAAAAATGATATTTTTGGATTTGGTGCATATTTCATCATATGCATGCATGTTGGTCGCATTAAATGTATTTTGATCTTGGAGATTGTTTGGATTATTACTTGCCTGCGGTACCATTTTTGGTACTGTAGATTTTGGTGCAGATGAGGATGAGAACGACGAGCTTTAGGGATCGGCTCCGTGGATAAGTGGCATGTGGTTGCTGCTGTTTTGGATTATGGGATTTGTTTCCCATGTGTATATATTAGCTTTTGTTGTATTTCTTGGATAATTGTTTTAACTTTCAGTATACTTGTATTTTGGTAATTTTTTATATAAAAATTCTGGTACTTAATGACTTATTTATTATTTATCCGCTGCGTTTTGTTGTGCACTGTTTATTTGTTGCACACATTCGACTCTTGTTGTTGGGATGCGTGACTGTGTTGTCATCATCCTGACGTCACGATTCCCGAGACTTGTTGTACGTGGGAGTCGGGGCGTCATAACTGATGTGTGAACAATGACTGATTAGTAGTTTAATTTTTAGAGAGTACACACCACCACCATTAGCGGTCGTCATTACTTCCATAGGAGGTGGCACACCCACCATCTATGGTTGTGTGATTGGACATAATTTTTTTAATTATTTATATATATTTAAAAAATTGATTGGAAAGTTCTTCTTTTATTTTTAATTTTTTTTAAAAAAAAATTAGTGTGAATAGGATAAAATATTACAGGCCCAAAGTGATTTTCCAAGCCCTGCCTAAGGTGGGGGGTCTCATTGGTAGGGAAGAAAGAGAGAATGAAGGAGGGGATAAAAGACTAAAGAAGGAAAATGGTATCGGAAGGAAAAAAGGAAATGTGACATAAAGTAGAGGAGATGTGACATAAAGGAAGGAGGGGCAGCGGATAAAAGGAAAAGGACCAGATGACTTCAGTGGGGCTTCTCCTTTGAGGCTTATTCTAGACTGCAACTTTGACTTCTCCTTCAGCTTCTATTCTTCTTCAACCTGGCGACGAGAGCTCCAGAGAAAATATTTTCATCAGAAAATAAATCTCTGATCTCCATTGTATAACGAGGATGAGAGACTATAAAATAATCATATTATAGTGATTCTCTCCTTCCTAAATCTATGTGCCTCCATCTCTTTTATCTTCTTTGCATTTATTTCTTGTTTACTACCATGAATATAAGTAAGGACACCACAAAGTTGCACCGGACTGCCGCTGCAGGCTCCAAACCACACTGATCAAGGCCTGGATTATCATAGCAGGATGAAAATGACTATTTCTCCTCTTTTAGTCTATTAAGCAATTTTTTGGCATTAACAATTAGCATCGTCTGTGGGATCCGAGTTACTTTCTACACCGAAAGTGGGAGAATGATGAATTTCATGCATTAAATAATCTCAGAAGGAGTAGACAAAAGTTTATTAAATAAGTATTCTCAGCCCTCTAACTTTTATTTTTATGAATAGTATTGTTGCAAAAAAATGGACAAGGAATTGTATCTTGCCCTTGCAATTAGGTTCATTGCCTGCCCAATCACACTGTGCACTTAAGCACAATGTGCATACGGGACGGACACCCACTGTTCATGAAGGACACGGCAAATTGAGGATTATGGAAGTGCACAATGTACGTACAGCACACACGTGCATGGCATGCAAAATGGCGTGGGGGTGCACATTACGTGCACCTAAAGGGCACATGGCGGAGGGCTGGCTTCCTGCCGCCCCCACACGAGCGGCCCCGACTACCGGAGGCTGCACCATTGGATTGCCAGTCGGATCCAGCATATATCACCCTTCCTAGTTCACACCGTGCGAAGTCCACGGGTTGACGGGATCCATCCAACCAGCCATAGGGGGAGCTTGGGACAAGCACTACTGACCACCACTGGGGTTGCCAGTGGTTTCTGTCTTCGGGGTGATAGTCCACCTTCCCGAATGGCCACTGCCATCGGAGAACTCACATCTGCGACACTCATCACACGAAAGACTCACCATGGCTGGCATGTAAAGCCCACCACCTTCCTTATAGCACACGACGCACTCTCGACCGTTGTGCTGAATGCCCAGACGGAGTGGCGGGTAGCGGTGCATGACTGGTTCCTTGCCATTGAGCACTTAGAAGCTAGTGGATTACTACCCACCAGTTGTCGATGTGCTTCAAAGGCCCCTAGTAGCCACCACCATGCCAACGTTTTCTATCGTGGCTGGTGGTCCTCGACAACATAAAACACTAGTGAAACCTCCATTCACAACCACATGGTTGAAGATGACGAATCTAGGTCACCTGGCGAGTTCCTCGGCCACGGACATTCCTCAGCCATCATTGGCTTAGGCTCCACTCTTCTCAGCCATAAGCATATCAACCACTAGTTACCTGGCAACAAGTATCTCGGCCACCCAGTGGCGAGCACCTCTCACCCGGACAGTAACAACATCTCGGCCACCTTTCAACCTGGCGACGAGAGTTCTAGAGAAAAGATCTGCACCAGAAAATAGATCTCTGATATCCATTGTACAACGATGATGAGAAACCATGAGAGACCATAAAAAAATCATATTATAGTATATTCTCTCATCCCAAACCCTCGTGGACGTATGGACACCCCATGAGAGACTTTGAGTGTGTCTCCATCTCTTTTATCTTTCCTGAATTTATTTCTTGTTCATTGCCATGGATGTACGTACGGACATCGTACAGCTGCATCAGACCTCCACCAGTGGCTCCAAACCACACTGATCGAGGCCCGAATCATCATAGTGAGCTTGAAATGACTCTTTCTCCCCTTTCTAGCTTGTTGTGCGATTTTTCGACATTAACATAGCAGTTGACATATTTTAGAAGTTTTGGTCTAATTCTACATTAGACATAACTTGTTGTAAATAAATAAGAAAAAGAACAGGAAGTGACATTTCTATTCTTAAGGGAATATTTGGAAAACGTTTTCCTTACAACCGTCCTACATCTATTTTACAACTCTATATAAAATTGAGGGTAGTTTTATAAAATTGAGATTTTTTTAATAAATTGGCTTGATTGCATTAGTTGATTATAAAATGGGTTGCAAAGCAATTGTAAAAAAATTGTAGGTGTTTCATTACTCATAAAATATCTATTTCTCTTAAGATTTAAGAATAGAGTGTCTATCCAATTTTCTTTTCTAATCAAGCATATTATTGCATAAAAAAGAAGAATTACAAAAATTTTTAAGGTGGATCTTCTGCACTATCAATAAACAAAAAGCATCTAGGGAGATTTTCTAGAGATAAGCATCCAAAAACATGATTGGTTGCTACCCATTGCGCCACTGAGTACGCACATCGATTTTGGAATTGATAAATTTTTGCTAGTTTCTATCATTGATGATGGCGGAAGATTTGTTGAATATTTGCAATGATGGGGGATATTTGCCAAAAGGGGGATGAGTTTGAACTTTCAATGGTTGTGATGACAGATTAGGCATTGCCTTCAATTATTGCTAAATTATGTTGAGTTGCCATTTTAGAAGCTAGCAGCGTCGCTGAGACTTCAGCTATCAGAGGGTTTGAAGTTTGAATTTTTTCCGTTCTGATTTCCAGGATATCCCCACCGTGGTTCCTTTTTTTGTTTCTCTTCCCATGCTTTCTTGTATTCTTCATAAATCTGACTCAAATGACTATTTTTCTTTTCTAGGGACAGGGCAGTGTGATTATGAACAATATCATTTTGTTTCCTCTAGATAAAATCCATGATAATTACTACGAATAGTTAGACGTGGTGTTTTTCCTTGTCTCGTAATCCAAATTCTTGTTCAGGGTATATGATGATCCTTATCCAATCTAAGATGAAGCTGATGAGCAAGTTTGCTAAATTTAATGGTCAGTGGCTTTGTTGCCATAGTATCCGGTTTATTAGACACTCTATGAAAAGATGTAGCAAGGTTTCTTCCACTTGATTGCACAACGGACATTCTTTAGATTCTAGTTGAGGAACGATTGCACTTAGCCGTGATTTGGTGGGGAGAATGTTCAGAAGTAGCTTCCAGAGTAGCAGCTTGTGACGGTCTTGGATTCTTAGGCTCCATAGAGGCTTGAAGAGTGCCATCATGGAATATTGTTTCGCTGAATCTTGGTTGCTGATTGTTACATGGTAAACTGTTTTAACCGAGAATTTTTCATTGTGGTTCGGTGTCCAAGTGATCTTGTCTTGCCCCTGTAAGATTGTTGGCAGCGAAATTTTTTAGAATTCTGTAATGCTTTCCTGGTAAAAAAGGTTTTGCATTTTTGGCGTGTCTCATGATTGTGGATTGTTCAAAATTATATCCAAAACTTTGAGGGATGGATGGTTTAGGTCTATACCTTGGATCGGCTTTGGTTTGAGATTTTCCATAGAAGGAATCCATGGTTTTGACCAAATCTTGACTGACAAACTGTTAAGATTTGGTAAGATCTTCCTTTTTTGAGTATGTCACTTGTTTGGAGAATACCTTTCCACATGCATGAGTTTGACGGTTTTGGTGTTGCATTCCAGAAATTTGTGTTTTGGAAGTATTTTGCCGAGATAATTGAATGTCACAGCCATTGTGTCTTTCGCTTAATTCCCATCCAGTCTTTGCTAATAACGCTTGATTCATTCTTCTCATCAATCTGAGTTTGAGTCCTCCTTATTTTTTTAGTTGGCATATGGATTCACATGATTTTAATGTCAAGTGATGAGTTGACGCTTATGTTGAGTGTCTTGCATATTAATTTTGGGAGTTGAAAGGAGCTCTTGTGGTAGGATGGGATGGTGTTTGGTACTAATCTGATCAACATTGTTCTTCTTGCTTATGATAATAGCTTTGATTTCCAACCTTCCAATTTTCTCCCCACTTTGCTCAACATTTCTTTATAGCTCTCTCTTTTATTGTTGTTAAAGGAAGTTGGCAAGCCCAAATATTTCATTCTTGCTGAAGATGCTTTGTAAGGAAGTCACTGAGATATAGTTGATTTGGTTGCTGGACTTGTGTTCCTTGTGATGAAGATGGAGTATTTGCTCAGATTAACTTTTTGCCCCGATTGTTGTTGATATTTTGGTAAGCTTTCCGAGATAACTTGAGCATTTCTTTCCGTAGCTTTTGCGAAGATAATTGTGTCATCCATGAAAAGTAGATATGAGATGGGCAGACTATTTCTACTGAGTTTTACCACTTCAAGTATACTTTGCGCTTCAACTTTTAACAGAATTCTTGATAATGCCTCTATGACTAGTATAAAGAGAAAGGGCGAGATCGAGTCTCCTTGTCTGAGTTCTCTTTGTGTTTTGAAGAAGCCTCTTGGTGAGCCGTTGATGATGATGGAGAATGTTGCTGTTGTTACACACTTTTTTATCAGGTTTATCTATCTTTGATTGAATCCCAATGCTTTCATTACCATGAAGAGAAAATCCCATTCAACCAGATCGAATGCCTTTTAAATGTTAAGCTTTATGACCATTAACCCTTTTTTTCCAATTTTTATTTTGAGATGGTGGAATAGCTCATGGGCGATTATGGTATTTTTTTTATGTTGCGACCTGGGAAAAAAGTCGTCTAAAGGGGAGGAGATAATATTCGCTAGCGTGGCTTTAAAGCGGTTTGCCAGTATCTTTGTTATGATTTCTGACATTTGTGAGACTGATTGGGTGGTATTGGCTTGGGGAATTTAGGCTTTGGATTTTTGGAATAAGAGCTATGTTGGTATGATTCATCTGCTTCAAGAGTTTGCCATTGCTAAAGAAATTCTGCATTGCTTGGATGACCTTTTTTTTTTTTTTTAATTTTTATAATGTTCCAATAATGTTTATAAAAGAAAGTCATCATGCCATCTGGACCTGGCGCTTTGTGGCTTGAAATTTTTTTTTAGGGCTTCTAATATTTCTTCTTCATTTGTTATCGAATTGAGTAATTCATTATTATGATCCGAGATTTGCTTGTTGAAATGATTTTTGAATTGCTCTAGGATTTGCGAATTGGATGAAGAATATATTGATTTGAAATGATTAATAAATAAAGATTTAATAACGAGATGGTCCATTGACTAGTTACTTGGTCCCAATTTGATGGAGTCTATGGCGTTTCTTCTCCTTCAGATTGTTGTTGTAAGATGATAGAATTTTGTGTTGAGATCCGTGGAGGTGAGCCAGGTGATCTATGATTTTTGACGCCATAATGTATCTTCATTTTCTCTTTGCTTGTGGAGTCTATGCTGTAGGAACCTTTCTTTTTCTTGATTGTGAGATGTCATTTTGTAGCTTTAAACTTCAAGTAACTCTCTTTCTAGATCTTGGATATTATTATGAACTCACCCAAAGTGATTTTTATTCCATAGTTTGAGTGCATCTTTGGTTGATTTGATTTTCCTACGGAGTATATAGGCCGGATTGCCTTGATAGCTTTTACTCCATGCTTCTTTTATTATTTGATGGCTGAGTGGCTCGAGGATCTAAAATTCTTCAAATTTTAAAAGATGAGACTTGACGATGCTTTGCCGTAGTATGCAACAAGAGTGGGTGGTGGTCTGATGCTGATGAGGCTAAATGTTGCAATGATGCATCCGTGAATGATAGTCTCCATTCTTGATTTGCTATTACTCGGTCTAGTCGTTACTTTATAAGTGCTTTTCCATATCTGTTATTTGACCACGTGAATTTGGACCTGTGAAACCAATGTCAATGAGACCGTTTCTATCCACAAGAGCCTTGAGGCATTTGTTTGGGCTAAAGATGATTGAGCGCCTATCGTGCTTCTCAAACTGGTCAATGAGATCATTAAAATTGCCTATACATACCCAAGGGCCTGGGAAAGCTTGGTGTATTGAATCAAGGTGACTCCAAAAGTTGGCTTTATAATTTCATTGGGCTGATGCATATACATAAGTAATTAATCATGGATGATGTGGGAGATATGAGTAGACTAAAACTGAAATAGCATTCATATTAATATTGACATGTTTTAATTCTACACCTGGACGCCACAAAAGTAAGAGACCATCTTTTTTACAAGCAGCTGGAAAGTGAATAAACTGGTTAAAACCTATACTATTTACTATAGATATGGTGCACTCATCCGACACTAGGTTTCTGACAAAAAAATTATGTCCGAGTTATAAGTCCTAATATTAGCCCTTAAGTTTCTAATTGCCTTGGGACGGGTTAGACCCTTGTAATTTCAAGCTAATATCTTCATCAGTGGAGGGAGTCATTTTGAAGCTTGCCTCGCTAGCTTGTTTGGACTTTCCTGGAGAAGGTGGTGATGGTCTACTGTAAGGAGACATGCCAGCTTTCCCTTTGAATTTTCTCTTTTCCTATGAAGCCTGACTGCATTTCCAATAAAATGAGAGCCAAAGATGTCTCTTTCTTTTGTGGTGCATTGGCTATGGGCTCATCAGTTGTTTGCTTTTCTGTATTCACTAGGTGTTGGGTTTCCTCTTTGGGGGTTGTGGGGAGACTGTACTCATTTGTTGCTTGGATGGGAGGATGGCTAGGTGAAGTTTCTTGGCTTGACAAGGTGGAGTGACTATTGGGGATGGGGCATTTGACATGAAAGCAGGTGGTAGTGAGTTTATTTTTTGAGTCGTATGCATTGTGGGGATGTTTGTTGGGTTCGTGGGATTGATTGTGGGCTGTGTAGTCATGGAGGTTGAAATTGAGGTTTATGGTGATGTTTGACGGGGATCTGGAGTGAAATAAGGTGGTGGGCTTGCTGGGGCCTTATTTATATCATGGGGACAACTTGATTGGGTGGTGGTGTATGAGGCTTGGGTCTAGGGTACGTTAAGCTCTTGGGCTAGGGAGGGTTGATGCATTTGAGTGCTTGGATTTTGGGATGTTTCGTTGTCCTTAAGCAAATGATTGAATTGAGTGGATTTTGTAAAAGATTGGTTGGGCTTGGGAGAGTGGTCAGCTTGTCTTTTAGGGAATGAAGTGAGTGGGCTCAGTGGGCAGAGGGTTATGGGCCTAGTAGAGAAAATATTTTTCTCTTGCTGATCAATAAAAAGGGGCTTTGTATAATTGAATTGGAGGGTTAAGACCTAGGCTCACCTAGATGGGCTGAGGAAATCGTGGCCCCATGCTTGATCTGCTGTGTTTTGTAGCTCTGCATCGCCAAGTATATTTGCCTCCACTGTGCCTTCCAGGTGTATGCATCCTAGTTGATAGAGATGCGATCAGTGGTGTGACGCCTGAGAAGTTCTATGGTGTTGCTGCCATTCTTTCTACTGCCTTAATTCCTGGTCTAGTTGATAAGAGGGAAAATTGCTGCGGATTGAATTTAGTTGATTTGAGGTAGTAATTGGTTCCACAATGAAGATATTTATTTTTGTTGGTGGGGAATTGAATGCACTCGATTCACTATAGTTGAATAGTGGTGAAGAGCTGGAGGGCATCGTTCGAATGGAGCTTGCTTCGTGTTGTTGGGTAGACAACGATGTGGGAAGAATTGAAGAAGCTCTGGAGTCTCCACTACGAAAGGATTGTTGTCGCCTCTGGTAAGTACATTCTGATCCAAGAAAGCTATCTAATAATTTCCTTCTCGTTGATTGTTTGAAAATTGGATTCCTTTCCCCTTATTGTTTCTATCGTGAGCTACGGGAGGTTGAGCTGTGTTTTTCGAAGGGTCCACATCTTGTATTTCTTTTGTTTGTCAAAATGTTTGAGAAAAGCTTAGGCTATTGAAATCTGCTCTAATACATGGTCCGTAGTTAAGATTCATGGGAGGTGATTTTTGTTAATTGCAAAAGATTTGAGAGTGACCAAATCTTTCACATGCATAGCAAAAATCAGACAAATGTTCATATCTTATGGAGACCCATATTTCTTGATTCCTGAACCTTGGTATTGTAAATCCTTGTTGAAGGGTTTACTGGCATCGATTTCGACCTTTATCTTAATGAATTTTCTGTAGGTATCCCATGGATAAGATCTTCTTCAATTTTGATCAAATTGCCAAAAGCTTTCCCAATGCTGGTTGAATTCCTCAGTGTCATATGGTCGAGGGGTAGCCCATGAATCTGAACATTAAACAGTGAGTGTTTTAGACTAATTTCTTGTAGAGTAGCTCCAAGGGGCCATTGCTTGAGAATTAATAGGTGACATTTGAAGTTCCAGGGTGCTTGGTTTAAGACTCTTAGCTTATCCTAGAGAGATAAAATGAACATGTTTGTTTCCAAATCTTCTATAAAAAATTTCTTGATAAGTTCCATGTTGCCTTGATACTAGAGTGGATTGCAAACTTGTTGAGTGGCTTAACTGCAACCAATCTTCCTACTACAATTGTGTCTGGTATGGCTTTTCATAACACGTATGTAGTGTATGGATGATGAGTAGAACAACTCAATTAGTTTAGCAGAAAAAAATGTATGATATGTGGTATGAGATGTTGAATAGCTTAACCCTACTTTTATTTTGGCATTTGAAAAAATTAATTTTTTTTTAATGTTTTGCTTGGATGTTTGGGAAAGTTGTAATTATTAAGTAATGATTAGAATGGAATCAGAGACTCTTCCTCAAGATAGGAGATGTATAGGAAGATGTAAATTTAGACTCTTCCTCATTTAGACTTTTCAAAATAGGAGATGTATTCAGTTTGCATCATTTAGACTGTGTTTGGAAGATAAATCCTCATTTCAAACCAATCATTGATAAGATCCATTATTTTTTCAATTTTTCATAAAAAGTTAAACCCATCTTAGCATTCTTCATACATTTCAACCTAAAAAGTAAACTCATTTCAACTTAAAAAAGTTAAACTCATCTCAATAGGAGTCACAAAATACTAGGGGTGTAACCGGTCCGGTTCGGTCCGGTTTTGGACAAAATCTTGGACCGAACCGATATGACCGCTTTTGTATTTTTCAAAACCGATTACGCACCGGTTATACTCCTAAACCGGTACTTCCGGTTTACTTCCGGTTTTACCGGTTTCCGGTCCGGTCCGGTCCGGTTTTCCGGGTTTTTTAAAATATAAGTTTGACATTTTGTAATTAAAAATATGTTTTAAAAAAACTGTTTTAAAAAAATATGTTATACTTTTATTAATCTATATTAGACTATTAATATAACTATAATTATAGTCTATATTAGACTACTTTTTTTTTTTTGAGGGAGTCTATATTAGACTATTAGTACAAGTTATAAATTTATATATGAGTATAGCTATATATTAGTATATATTAGTATTAGTGATAAACTATATATTAGTATAGCTATATAATACATGATCAATTACATTTTCATTTTTAAGATTAAACTTTTATTTTATAATAACATTATCTTATATATAATTATATTAATAGTATATGATCAAACAAATTACAAATGTTCATATTTAAAATTAACATTTAATGTTATATTTTATAAATTATAATATGAAATTATTTCATATATGATATATAATTATATATAAAAATTTCACATATAATTATATATTATATATAAAACTTATATATTTAATATATATAAAATATTTTGTATAATTTTAATTTTGTATAAAACTTATATATAAAATATTATTTTTTATATTTTTTTATCAACCGGTTCGGTCTAAAAAATCCTAAAACCGGAACCGGATCGGTTCCAACCGGTTTATTAATTATAAGAACCGGTTCCAGACCGGACCGATTCAAAATCGGTAAAATCGGTTCGGTCCAGTCTGGTTCGGACTGATTTACCGGTTTTCCAGTTTAAATTTACACCCCTACAAAATACTACTATTCACAACTCAACTTTAAAAAAAATTTGAATAAATCACACACATGAGAAAACCTTTTTTTTTCAAAAAGAAAACGTGAGAATTGCACAGTATCTAGTATTACACTTGAAAGAAAAGTTGCTGAAATTGTCACATTACATGAGTAAGCTAGCTAATCAGCTAATGATAATAAGGGCTCGTTTTGACTGTGACCGGCCTACGAACATCATATTTTCCGACCGCAACCAGGAATTCAGGAATATAAGTTGGCCTTAACCAGCATCATGCATCTGGTACCTCACAAATTTTTGAATTGCACAAATTCATTTGCATCTTTTTTGGGCACAATTTCGAAACGGAAAAAGGAATTTACAAATATTAATTGCACAATCAAATTGGTAAAAAACTAGAAAATAGCATCATTTTTTTCTTTGCTGTACATACATAGTATAGGACATCTCCTTTTATAATGTCAATTATCCTTTGTTCTGTTCAGACGTTAGCAAAATCCAATGAAAAAGAGAATTGGAGGGACTAAGGCGCATGTGGAAGGTTCAAAGTTTTCTCTCCAACAAGATATTCCTCGGGGCCATTGCTGTAAAAACAGAATGAGTTGGTTGAAGATTAATTAAAAAATAAACTATAAGAGTTATAGCCAAGTCATTTGACAGATAATTACCTCAGATAGCTTAGAGCCGACATCCGGTAGAGACAAGTGAACACCAGGATATGCAGCCCGATGGTGTAGAAAAATGCAAAAGTTCGAGCATACCTGCAGAAGTAATTCTTTATTATATTGACGACTCTAGAGGAATATATTCGAAGCACTTGAATGGGAAAAAACGTGAGTGCAATTTTAAAGTGGAAACAAGATACTAGGGCAAAGATCACATGGTGGCAGAGAAAACGTTAAGAAACAACAAAGATAGATTTTAGTCCCCATTTGTAAGAGTTATAACATGCAAGATTCAGATTGTAAAAGGAAGAGGTCAAAAGCCAATGATCTTGAATATGAGCACAACTATTGGACCTTCCACTTATATGGTGTATTGGGGGGAAGGAATGACGGAACCTTCTAGGATCGTGAACGGATGCTAGAGGAGCTCAAAACCGTCTTCTTCAACAGTCTCTTCCTTTGGACAGCCTCGATATACCTTAATCGGCTTAACTTTTATGATTTCATTGTTTATTTCTCTCTTGGATTGCCCTTTTGAGACTTTTAATGATATCTCATCACTTATTACAAATAAAAAAAATGGGTGGAGGAAATATCTGTGCTCTACCAGATACATATGCACAAAAACTAGCCCTCATGAATGCATGCCCACCCACTAACAGGGAGAGAGATTGGTCGAAATAGATAATGCGTAACCAAAAATAGCAGCATGTAAAGTCATGGAATAAAAAAATCAGACACAAACAGCTAGTATGACAAGAGTGCACTTTTTCGCTATGTTTGAAAGGTAAAAGATGAGTTGGAAATGCATAGCATGGGGAGCACCGTGTGCCTCTTGTCTGACAAGTTAAATTTGCTTAGTTTTGTAAAAGCAAAACCAAATTGTAGACACAATAGAACATGCAAAATAAAACTAAACACACGGGCATGCTTCAAAGGGACTTCTAAAATGAGGAAATTTAGAAAGTTTATCAAACTGGGCCATATATTTAATGTGTTTTGTAATGCAGCATCATGCACTTTGTCTAGAGAAATATATGATCCAAGAATGAGCAGATGCTGAGGAACCAAGAGGCAATATGTTCATAAGACAAGTGGTGCCCAGAGAAAGAAGTTTTTGACAGCTTGATTCAAAGTCATGACTGAACAATAATTTGAGCAGAGAATATAAACTGGTAGACCTAACTAGAAGATTAGGAAATGTTAGACATATATCATAAGCATCATCTATCCAGATAAACAGTTGGTAAGCTGAACTGGAGGGACAGTTCGAGGTGCCAAACCTCAATGAGAAGAATTAGGTCACCGATGACACCAACAAGCCATAAAAGTAAAGAATCAGGACACTCTTTTAATGATGTACAACGGGGATTTTGTCATTTCATTCCCATCGCATGTTGAGAGGTAAAAAAAAAAAAACATTTCCGAAGGAGAGAACGGATAGATTCCAGAAACTCAGAATACAGAACAGAAACATACTTATTGCCAAGAAGAAAACGTCCACTGCTAAGTGTGATTCGATCCCTGAAACCCAACTCTTTGTACCTTTGATCCCTTTCCTGATTACAAGTCAACAAATTCAATTAAAAAGTGATTTATAACCAATAATGCCTTACAAACATTTACTGCCTACAAGAGGACAACAACTGATACGATGTAGACAAGAAATCAGGGAATGCACGTTAGTAACTGTAATGCAATCCATATAAAATTACGGATTGTCAATTTCAGTTTCATTCACCGGAGAATTTAATATCTCAAATCATCATCATCTTTCAAGACTTCAGAAGCCACAGAATTTTAGAACAGGAGACTGTAAATAACATTCAACTAAAAGAAGTAAAAAAGCTCATGGGTCGAGTAGCAGAAACCTTCACTACAATAATTTCAACTTTAACATGGAAAGAAAAGCAAGAATGGCAGCGCAAACATTTGATATAATCCTCAATTAAATAATCCGCATAGGAATATTATGAAAATTTACAAATTCATCAAAGAAGCTCAAGAATAACAAGTTAGCAACCTTTTTTGAGAATGCTGCAAAAGGATTTATGTCATCCTCATATATCTTCTTGTACTTAGTTTCCACATCTGAGGTAAAACCACTTTCAAGATCCTCTGCTTGCTGAAAATGACAATATAATGCAAAAACATGAACCATAACAAACTAAAGGGATGCTAATTAGGAAAAGGTTAAAAAAAGAGAGGGAATCACAATGAAGCACCTTCTTTGATCCTCTAGAGACTACTTTTTCATGATTGTAATCCTGGACATAACGAATCTTTCCGTAGAGTTTGACATTATCAGCTTTTGTCTTTTCCAGCTCCACTGTCAGCAACCCAATCTTCTCCTTCAGTTGTCTTATTTCCTAGTACCATTGGAAAAGCAAATTCCAACACATAATCTAACCATCTCCTCATAAAAATATTATATAGAGATAGGAAACTAAGTGAAAGTTTTCAAAAGACAGAATACCTCTTCCGTCTCTCTCAAGCGTGTCCTAAATCGATCTCGCTGATTACAAATCACCTTAAGCATTGAACTCTGATCTTGATCGGCGAAAACTTGTTTTTGATCCATATTCTGATCCAGAAAAGGCGAATATGAATAAAAACAGAGCAGCATCTCAAAGCAATTATCTAGAAGGAAGTATTGGGGCTGGATCATGTTAATGGAAAAGTAGAGGTTGTGATCCTTGTATTCAGTTTTTCTTCATCTTTTAAGCTTTTTCTTGTAACCTTTTAGGACTTATTATACATTTCAATGTCCACATGTATTCAAAGAAAATACTGACTGGGTTGTTTTTTTTTACAAGCAAAATACTGGCTGGGTTGTTGGTATCTATTTGGAGCAAACTTCTCAATTGCAGAGTAGAAACAAAAGGGTGAGAGTTACCTCAGATATCTCAGATCCCCCAGCTTCCGAAAGGTCCCAGTCATTAAATAGATTGGCTTTTCTATCTTTGGAACTATAGCCCTGAATTAGAAGGGAAAAAATTAGCACAAGAAGTTGATACACAGAAATGTCAGCAAAGTAAACCTGTAAGGGTTTCTTTGTTTTTTTTTTTTAAAATACAATATGCTAAGTGAATAAAGAAAATAAGTTGCAAACATAAGCATGAATAATATAACTTCATAGGTATGCAGGTACATGTAAAGCCATCCATCTAAATCTATTATCGTTCTTGGGAGTGAACAGAAAGACTTTTAGTTATTTGCATGTTCATGTAAAATTTATTTCATTCTCAGTTATAAAATTTATCTATTACTTAACAAAAAAAAAAAAAAAAAAAATTATTTGCATGTTCATGTAATCTAATTAATAATGTCAGGACACTAAACATCACAATCCAGAATATTAACTGAACTACGTGCTGCAAATAATTTGTCACTCAGTAATCAATAACATTGGATATCACTCGAGTCAAACCCAGACAGTTTCTCAAGCCATCGATCCAAACCTTCAATATGTCATCTTCCAACTTCTGTATCAGTTTTTGCTGTTCATTAACCTTTGCTTTCAGTTCTGCTATCTTTCCTTCAGCTGTATCCAGCAAAGATGTTTTCTCATTAAGTTTGACCTGAAAATGATAGAAAGGTGTCATTTTTTTTATATCTAGAAAGGTGTAAAAACAATAAGAGGCACATGGATAAAATATGTGACAAGACATGGAAATTATGTTTAGATGTTTACTCATTCCTTCTGCACAATATCTAGTTCATAATACACTCATGCATGTGGATTTCTTTTCCCTTGTCATGCTGGTGAATGCGTCTGAGATCTTCTTCCCCACTCTACAACAAAAGAACTAGCAAGGACAATTCATACCTTCAGTTGTGTGAGTTCATGTTCCATTTTTCGGTTCTTGTCGAGAAGAAGAGACTCCATTTTGCTCATCTCCTCCCCGCTGGTAGCTACTTCCCAATCTTCAGCCTCTATTGAATTATAACCCACTGCCTATACAGATGAAAGTGTGTAAGGCAGATCATGAGAACGAAAAGTACATAAGAAAAGTACCATAGGAAGATGCAAAATAAATGAAAATGTGTACAATGCGCAGGAGACAGAAATGGGGGTGGGGGGGACAATATGTTGCTTACTAAGAAGAAAAGAAAAGAAAAAAAAAAAAGAGCAGACGCATTGGTGTCAAATAACTTAAAATAAAAATTGTGATGCCAACATGAGAGGAAGTCTCAGGTTTAAATGAATCACATAAAAATATTCAACAAGAGAGCATGCTGTTGATAAGCAACTAGTATATTGCTACATCTAGTGACACAAATGGCCAAATCATTGTATTGTCTCACAGGAATGGGTCATTGAGATGGTTTTTTCATTGCAGAAGTAACAGTGAAATATGTTTGTAGGATCTAAAAAGCATCTTGTTGGTGAGATCCTTCGTCTCCCGCCCCATTGAAGTTGGTATAGACAACTCCTTTAGAGCTGTAACAACATGAAACGCCACTTGAATAATAAATAAAATCTTTAACTGAAAACTAAGGGCATGTTGGCTTATGAAATTCTCAAGAACTGTTTTGTGAATTGGGAAGTCTTTTATCAAACATACAAAATTTTCTGCTGTGGGCAGAAAAAAGTTGGAAATTTTTTTAAGCCCCTCGGTATCTGTTCCTAATATTTCTGGCGCAAGATGCATTGGATTTTACACAGAAAAAAACTCTTGGATCACGGTTCTTCTCACACCAAACTCTTATCTCATGTTTTTTCTCCTCCTCTCCCCTAACGTCTGCATAGAGCTTCTCTTTATTTGTTCTTTACTCCCCAACATGCTACTCTGTCCTCTTTTTTTATTTGATGTGGGGGTGGGGCAGAGTACGAGGAAAAATTGGAAAAAATAAAAGAACGCTTGAAGCGCTATGTCATTTTTAAGATCAAATTTTAAGCATCTCTCTCAATACTGTTATCTAATAGTTTTTTTTTTTCTTTATATTTGATTTATTTAATAAAAGAAATTGACAACACTATTATATCTATAAATTGGAGCATACATGGTTGATATCGGTTAGGTGGGGTAATGATTGGCAATTCTAACATTATAATATCTGTTAATTGCATAAAAAAATTACGCCATATATCGATTTGTAAGGATTTTTCTTTTTATTAATGATAAACCATAAATTTGATGATAAACCATAAATATTATTCTAAGTTTCTACACAAATATTATTAATGACAAACCATAAATATTATTTTAAGTTTCTACACAAATATTGTTTATGATAAACCATAAATATTATTCTATGTTTGTAAAAACTTATCAAAAGTTTGTCCAACCAAACATGCCCTAAGCTATTGGAACTTGGACTTTTCCATGCAGCATTGCCAATAAAACTTCAAGGAAGTCGAATATCGGTAAAAAACACACTAAACATTTGATTCCACTCCCCCCCCCCCTGCCCCCAAAGTCTTCATCACAGTCAGGCCAGGGTCGTGGTTTCCTCCCCATACAAAATCTGTGCCTCCATCTACAAATCTCAGAGTGATTTTTTGTGGGATTTTCAAGTATCGGAGGGCGAGCATAATCGATCTATACTCTTGAAGTGAAATCCTTCCGTCAACACAGGTATATCTGCAACTAATTTCTCTATCTCTCCCCCTTCATCCACGGTCATTGCTTTACAAAAATTGGCCTTTTTTTGTAGACTAATTTCAAGATGTTTGAATCTGAATAGTTGATTACAATTTTTTCTTTCTTCATTTTTTCTCTTTGCTGTTGATGGTGGAAATTTAATGGCTTATCCATTTGGAGATTAATGCTTCGCTGTAGCTTGGGTTATTGAGTGGGTTAGTGTAGATGGGGTTGTGCAGTGAGGTTGTTATTGAACAGAAGTTATTCAAGATCAGAAGGGAGAATGGAAGGTGGTGGAGAATCATAGAGAGTAGTCACCGTGTAGTGCATTACATCTCTCTAGATCATGAAGCCTTGGGTTGGCTGGGCTCTATGGTGAAGGAATGTGCAGTATCAATGGGTTCTGCTGAGTTACTGAGAACTCGTAGAAAAGGAGACACTGTGTTAATGGTGCGAAAGGGGCATAACCACTATGGCAGTTTTATATCCTTATCAGAGTTTGGACATGATAAGAGGAGAAGTTTGATAGTGGTGCCGGAAGGGAAGAAGGGGGAGGGGTGGAGGAACTTCGCTGATACACTGTTAGAGCTGCATTCCTCCTCTGTTTCAAGCATGAGAAACAGAGAGGCTTTTGATGCCCAGGCAGGACACTCAAAGAGCAGAGGTTGAGGTGCGCCATCGTCGAAGGTAGGAGGTTCAAGATCTTACAGTGAGGTGCTCCAAGCGAAGAAGGCACTGCCTGGAACTGTGAGTGCCGTGGTGCCAGGCGCTGTTAGTGCAGGGACAGTGCAGAAGCATGGGGGAGTTGGCAGCGGGATGGGTGAAAATGAGGAAACTTTCTTAAGGATATTAGTTGGTCTAGAGGAAAAAGTTGGAGCCTTGTTAGAGGAAATTAGTTGTTTGAAACGCTGCGTTAAAGGTAAGGCAGTGATGGGCTATAATGTGGTGATGGGCCCTGTTATGGGCAGGCCCAGTTCTTCAGGCAACGTGGTGAAGGGCTCTGGGATGGGCCAGGCCGCAGGCCCAACGAAAGTCTGGAGGGTTATTGAGAGGGAGGCCGATATTTCGGCTCAAGATGTTTCGGCCTAGGAGCCGAGATGCACTTCGCCGACACCGATACTTGCCTCGCCAGCTTCTCCACCGGCACAGAAAATTTCGCTGGACTTCGTCGACATTGTTGGTGAGCCGATAGAGACAGTCCGACGGGAGGAACTTGAGGATGGAGAGGTGGTGGAGGAATCGGTAGCGGGGGAAACTTTAAGGGATGATCCTCCTCCGTCAACACTCGGGATAGTTTTCGAGAGTGGGCAGATTGAGTCGGACGTGGTGGTCGAAGGTCTAGTGGCTATGCCGGTGGTGGTCAAAGGTCCAGTGGCTTCGTCAAAACGTGGGCTTTCACTTCTGGGGCCTCCGATAGACAATACAACACTGGATATGGAGATATGTTATGGGAATAATTCTGGGGATGTTTTTTCAATGGAATATGTGGCATCAGGTGGTGAACCTGAGTTTGTGGGGGGCTCGGAATTGGCTCTGCTGCCCAGTGACAGTGTCGGTGAGGAGGGGGCAACTTATACTCCACTGTGCACACTTCCCCCTAGTTCTAATTATGGGAGTTGCTCGTCAAATTGGGTTTTTAAAAAGATAGAGGAGCTTCAAGCTATTATTGGGGTTTCTTTTGGTGGGTACGAAGAGCAATTTATGGCACTGCTCGTGGCTATTGAAGCTAGCCATTCGAAATCAGCCGCAAAACAGGATAGGGAACTTAATCGTTTAACCTGTTCCATCAACTATGATGTTAAGGAAGGGAGCAGTAGAAGGGTTAGATCGAAAGGGGGGGTAATTTAAGTTTTTATGAAGCCTAAGATATTATCATGGAATGTACGGGGACTCAATGATAGCGATAAACGGCTCCGTATCAAATCATTATTGAGGATGTGGAAGGGTGACGTGGTATGTCTTCAAGAAACAAAGTTGTGTTACATCGATAGAAGGATTGTGCGTAGTCTATGGGGATGCTCGTATGTGGGTTGGTCCTATTTGGCCTCTTTGGGAGCCTCAGGTGGTGTGCTATTAATGTGAGATAAAAGAGTGGTTGAAGCGATTGAGGAGTGTGTTGGAGAGTTCTCGGTTTCGACTTTATTTAAAAGTGTGAGTGATGGATGGGAATGGGCATTTGCAGGGTCCTATGGTCCTAATATGGCTAGGGATAGGCAAAGGTTGTGGGAGGAGTTGGCGGGTATATATTCCTTATGGGCGGTACCATGGTGCATGGGGGGTGATTTCAACATTACCCGCTTTCCTAGTGAACGTTCAGGGCATCATCAGATTAATAGGGCCATGGAGGAATTCTCAGAGTTCATCTTTGACCTGGATCTTATGGACCTTCCCTTGGTGGGGGGTGAGTACACATGGTCTAACGGTCGGGCCTGGTCTAAATTGGATAGATTCCTTGTCTCTCCTGCATGGGAAGCCCACTATCCAGAGGTAAGTCAGAAAAGGTTAGCTCGAGTTAGCTCAGATCATTTTCCCATTCTCTTAGATTGTGGAGGCATTCACAGGGGTCGGCGGTAATTCAAGTTTGAGAATATGTGGCTAACTGCGAATGGGTTTGTAGAGATGGTGCGTGTTTGGTGGGCATCGTATCAGTTTAGTGGCACTCCAAGTTTCGTTTTTGCAAGCAAGTTGAAGGCTCTAAAACAAGAGTTGAAAAAGTGGAATTTGGAAGTTTTTGGTCACACTGACGACCAAAAGTCTTCTTTGTTTGAGGAACTGCAGGAGTTAGAGGGTAAGGAACTATTGGGAGAGGTTTCGGAGGAGTTGTTATTGAGGAAGGGTACGATTGAGGCAGATTTGGAAAGGGTTTTGTTGTCAGAGGAGATATCATGGCGTCAAAAATTCAGGGCCCTTTGGTTGAAAGAGGGTGATAGGTGTACAAAGTTTTTTCACAAAGTGGCTAATTCACATCGGCGTAACAATGCTATTGAGTCGCTACATTCAGGTACACAAGTGTTATCCTCCCCTACCGAATTAGAAAATTATATTGTACATTATTATGAGAATCTCCTAACCGAATCGGCAACATGGAGGCCGAAGCTTGATGCCTTATCCTTTGAGGCAATTGAGCCGCAAAGTGTAAGTGTCTTGGAGAGACCTTTTGAGGAAGAAGAGATTTTCAAGGTCATCTCTAGTATGGCTAAGGATAAAGCGCCGGGCCCGGATGGATTCTCAATGGGTTTCTTCCAAACTTGTTGGGATGTTGTGAAGAGTGATATCCTACAGGTGTTCAGTGAATTTCACGCTTTTCATAAGTTTGAAAAATCCCTTAATGCGACCTTCATTGCTCTCATCCCCAAGAAACACGGGGCTTCGATTATTGAGGACTTCTGTCCAATAAGTTTGGTTAGTAGTGTATACAAGATTATTTCGAAGGTCCTTGCTAACCGGCTTAGTCCAGTGTTGGAAAACATTATTTCCAAGTCTCGGAATGCTTTTATCCGTGGGAGACATATTCTTGATTCGGTGCTCATTGCAAATGAGAGCGTAGATTTTAGATTGCGGGAGGGGAGTCCGGGTATTCTTTGTAAGCTCGATATGGAGAAGGCCTATGATCATGTGAACTGGGAGTTCCTCTTGTACTTGCTTGAGAGGTGTGGCTTTGGGGATAGGTGGATTTCATGGATGCGTCATTGTATTTCAACAGCCCGATTTTCAGTTCTAGTTAATGGCACTCCTGCTGGTTTTTTTGATAGTTCAAGGGGCTTGCGGCAGGGAGATCCTTTATCTCCTCTCTTATTTGTTATCGTTATGGAGGCATTGAGTAGGATGGTGCAGGCTGCAGTTGGTGGGGGTTTTTTATCTGGTTTCCAGGTGGGAAATGGCTCTGGCAGCACAATTATCATCTTACACCTTCTTTTTGCAGATGACACGCTGATATTTTGTGAAGCGGATAGTAGTCAGGTCCAAACTCTACGAGCATTGTTACTTTGTTTTGAAGCTGTGTCAGGGCTCAAGGTGAACCTTGACAAGTCCGAGATGGTACTGGTGGGTGAGGTCCCTAATATCCTCAATCTAGCAAATCTTCTAGATTGTAGGGTATCATCTTTCCCAATGAAATACCTGGGTCTTCCTTTAGGAGCAACTTTCAAGAGTAGAGCTATATGGGATGGAGTGGTGGAGAAGATTGAAAAAAGACTAGCTGGATGGAAAAGGGGGTATCTATCAAAAGGGGGTCGCCTCACTCTTATCAAGAGCACCCTTACTAACCTTCCCACTTATTTCTTATCTCTTTTTCCTATGCCTGCAGGGGTGGTGAATAGAATTGAGAAACTTTTTAGGGCGTTCCTATGGGTAGGTATAGGGGAGGAGAAGAAATTTCATTTGGTTAGTTGGAAGACAGTATGTGCTCCAGTTGTGAATGGGGGGTTGGGAGTGTGCCACTTGAGAACCTTTAATAAAGCACTATTGGGGAAATGGCTCTGGAGATATCACTTGGAGGGGGGATCATTGTGGAAGGAAACCATAGATGCTAGATATGGTGTGGCTTGGGGTGGATGGTGTTCCAAGGAAGTGAGAGGGGGGTATGGAGTGGGTCTATGGAAGTTTATAAGGAAGGGGTGACCATGCTTTGAAAGTCATATTTGATTTGTAGCTGGTGATGGCAACCGAATCAGTTTTTGGCGGGATGTGTGGTGTGGTGATCGTGCCTTGGAAAGGGTTTTTCCGGTTTTATATAGTATTGCAGCTAATAGGGAGGCTTCAGTGGCAGAAGTGAGGCTATTTCATCATGGTTCACATCAATGGAATATTCTGTTTAATAGGGATTTTCATGATTGGGAATTATCTTTGGTTTCAGATTTTTTCAGCCTATTACATTCATTGGGGACTACTACGGCACAGCATGATAGATTGAAGTGGAGGTCTAAGGATCACAAGAAATGTTCAGTTAAGGCGTATTACAACCTTTTGACAACACAGGATCATACTCCATTTCCATGGAAGAACATTTGGAGGTCTCGTGTGCCCTCTAAAGTTGCTTTTTTTGTTTGGACTGCCGCTCTTGGGAAGATCTTAACCACATATAACTTGAGAAAGAGAGGATGTGTAGTGATGGAGTGGTGTTACATGTGTAAAAAGAATGGAGAATCGGTGGATCATCTCTTATTACACTGTGACGTAGCTAGAGTGATGTGGGATGAGATTTTTAGTAGGGCTGGTGTGGCTTGGGTAATGCCCAAGAGGGTAGTGGATTTGATGGGTTGTTGGAGGAAATTGCAGGGCTGTCAACAAGTGTCAGCAGCTTGGAAGATGATTCCGTTGTGTATCATGTGGTGCATTTGGACGGAAAGGAATGCGCGTTGTTTCGAGGATAAGGAACGCACAAGGCTGGAGCTGAAGAACTTTTTTTTACATACTTTATTGCTGTGGTTCTCCGCTATTGTATTAAACGGGGATAATATTCATGATTTTTTGGCTTTAGTGCATCACCCTTAGAATGTATTTAGGTGTTTGTATACTTCCTGTGTACATGGGCCATGCCTATTTCATTCATATTAATAAAATTTATCTCTTACTTATCAAAAAAAAAAAAGATTTCTGTAACATTTCATGAAATCTGAAACCAGGTAGAGCGAGATAGTGTTTGATAACAGAGAAGGGATCAAACTACCTGCAAGATTTTCACTTTTTTACGCAAATCATCAACCAATTTCTCTGTTGGCCTTGCATGAAGCTCTTTCTTCATCTCTTCAAAAGCAACTTCCTAAATTGATGAAGATAAAGTAAAAGGAAAAGGTCATATTACAGCAGAAGCCTGGAACTTAACAATATTACTAACAGTGATGCAGAGAGAATTAAAGAAATGTGCATAACATCAGATGATGGGATAGTATTGCCCCTTTCAGCATCTTTCAGTCCTAGGAACAGAATTTCCCATGAAGTGAAAACCAGAACAAATTAATTGTTATTTTGAAACATAATTAACTCTTAAAATTGAAGAAGCAAGAAAAAAAGAGTTGCATACCTTTTCATTCAGTAGAGCATTCAATCTCTTAATCTCATTAACATGTTCTTCTCGCTCATTCGATAACGTTGTTTCAACATTGTGAAGTTCCAGGTTCAGTTCAGAGATTATTTTCTCCTTCGCACTTAATGAATTCTCAAGGATGTTATTTGAATCTAAAGTATCACTGCAACCAATAGTTTAAAAACGTATCCCAAAATTAGAAAATTGGAAAACTCAAAGATGAGTATTTAATCACAGAAATGCCCGAGTGACAAATAAGTACACCCAACACAAATTCTTATACTAGCCCAAAGTGTTGGGCAGAAAGCCAGGTAAAACCTTATGGTAGAGAGCAAAAATAGTGGCCACAAAATTTCATGGGGTGGCTATGCTCCCAAAGGTTTGAACAAATTCAAATTGAATCAAATCTAGAGACTGATGGTGGAACAAGGTAGGGAGAAGGGTGCAAGTTGAAACTGCATTCTTATTATTTAATGATAAAAAAAAAAAAAAAGCACAATACAATGAATTACAAACAATTCTCCCAGGTTTCCTTCAGAGGACAGACAGGTTTCATGGGGTGGCTATGTCCATGACTTCCTTGTATGAGTTTATAACTCTAGCTAGGCGTTTCTCTTGTATACAACCCATATACTAGGGATGTGCCTTGCCTTTATTAATAACATGACTATTTACCCATAAAAAGACAGTTTATGTCATTAAATGACCCTATTTTTATAGCTATGCCATCCACTGAGCTATTGAACTCAAAGCCATGGTTTAAGATGATAGAAATACAGATAATGGTACTGAAGTAGCTCACCTAGTCTTATTTCGAGTTTCTTCATTTGCCGTTTGCAATTTAGAGCGTAGAAGTCCCTGTTATTCAAAATATGCAGTTCATTATGTCATGAAACAACAGTAAAAAGATATGCAAATATATCAGCAGCATGACCATTATAAAAATAAATGCGCCACCATATAACATAATGCATAAAAGAGACTTGAATCCAGATACCCTTCAGGATTAGTAGATGGAAAAATCATGATATATATATAGCTAAACAGATTCATGCATGTTTATATAAGTTCACCATTGATTGTAAAAAGATATGTATAAATAAATGACATACAATGGTCAACCACTAACCACAGACTTGACATACTGAACTTCTCTAAGTTACATCCTAAAATCCTAACACCCATGCTTCCAGGTAGAAAAACAATGGCCAGAAAACAAGAAAGAATGGTTGATAGCTCCAGAATCCAAATATCAAATTCTTGTCATAGATCTTAAAACAGGGATGCCTCTAAACTAAACCCTAGGATTTCAGATCAAAATCCTTGTGATCAAAAGTGATTTCAAACAAAAACCTGGCTGCTTCATGAAACAAAATAAAAAGGAGAAAAGAAAGAGCTGTCCCGTGAAAATATAGATTTTCTTGAATTCTTATGGGTTAGCTTTATTAAATAAAAGTTAGTTGATGTTAAAAAAAATAAAGCATTTGTATTTGGACGTGAGAGCATTGATCTTTCTACATCCCATCATTTTGTAGAACTCTGAATGGATTTTTTGATAGGTTAGTGATTCATTATAAAAGAATACAACTCTAATGCATGGGAAACCTTTCAATTTGGAAAAAAATAAATAATAACAGAAAGCAATGAAGACAAAATATTGAATTTCTGAGAGGGGACTTTATGCACTATGCTGATAGACCACCCAGTCAATAAAAAGATGATTAGAAATGAAATTGCAAGAGTAAAGAAATAAACTGAAGGTGAAGTAGAAGATTCCAGTTGTATTATGATTAATAATGAAAAAAGAACAGGCACCAAACAGCTAAGTAAAGAACATTGTACACAAAGATTTGTCATTGGATAGGATGAAAGACAAGTTGGATCCTTTTCAAATTATGGCCTGAAGGATTTGTAAAATGCACCTTCTCCCTCTCAAGACTAAGAAGCCGTGTTTGGGCCCGTTCTACTTCATCCATCAGAAGATTGACCTCTGACTGCTTTGCAGCCCTATCTTCGTCTGAAAGTGTTATAACAACAAATAAGACACTTTGCCGGGCAGATAGAAGAGGCATAAATGTTGACATCATGCGTGTCTAGCATCAATAATAAGAATAGAACATGCCCATTGACTTAAGCAATGAGACATGACATAAATCAAATTCTAAAATCAGCATATCACCAGATTGCGCGCGTAGTTCAAATAACTGGCTTTGTGCAAGTTCGTGTATTTTCTGCATATTTGAAACACTTTCTTGCGCTTGACGTAATTGATCCTGCAGCAATTGCTCCCTGTATAAAGAAGGAATTATAAATCAGGACATGGATATAGACAAACACAGAACTGTCCAGGAATAAATAATATATATGCCAAATGAACTCAGATACATATCCTAACGCTAAGTGCCACTAGATAGGACTGTACCTTTCTTTTAAAACTTCAAGCGTTTTTTGGTTCTCTTCTGCCAAACTGCGTTGCTTCATCTCCACAACTTCTTTCACCTTTTCTTCCATCTGAACACATATTAGAAACCTCACACATTAAGAGGAGAAACCATCATGGACTGAAGTACACGAAACTATCAACTAAATGAGAATTTTATCGTTCTTGCAACATTTTGTTTACTTGACAATTATGGCGTTGTTTGGTTACGTAGTTCAGATGAGATGTTTTGTTAAAAATTGAATAAAATATTGATAGAATATAATTTTTAATATAATTTTTATTTTGGGATTTGAAAAAGTTGAATTGTTTATTATATTTTGTGTGGGAGTTTGAGAAAGTTGTAATGATGAGATGAGATGAGATGGTTTTGTGTATCCAAATCAGGCCTAAAGCTTACTTGACATTTTCTTTTTCATTTTCTTTTTAAGGGTTACTGACATAACTAAAGTAATGTAAACATTACCCACCTGTTGCTCTAACTGGCGTGTGCGCTCTTCGAGTCTTCGTATTGTTGCCTGCTGATTTTTTAAGTGGGTGGCTTCTGTCCGAAATTCCTCAAGCTCGACCTTCATTTTCCGATTCTCAGATTCTATTTCAGACAATTTTAGATCTTGCTCCTGTACGGAAAGAAATATGAATTTAGAAAAAAGCAACTGGCATGCATACACAAAGTGTAAGTATAATGCATACACAAAGTGTAAGTATAATGCACACAAGAAGCTTGTATCACATATAGAGACAACAAAGAGAGCCATGGCTTTAAAGGAAACAGCTAGACCAGGTGCTAAGCTTTTATATCAGAGCCTAGAAGCCTAGGTTTTGTACTGCTTTTCAAACCAATTCACATCCACCATTACCCAGCAAAAACTCTGTTTTTTTTTTTAATGATGAGGAAACCCAAAGACCATGCAGACGTGGCATGCCTTTTACCCAATTACACCCGGACCCGTATAACATGTCCGCATAACACGGATCAAGTATATCATTGGCTTTTCACTGATGGGGGGTGGCCTCTAGAAATTGTTTACACCAAGGGTTTGAACCTTAGACTTAGGGGATCATACCCCAAGACCAAAATCTTTACCACTTGAACCAATTCCTAGGGAATATTATATTTAATTTCAACTACAAGATTGAAATGAATGGATAAAGAGCTAGCGCATACTCAAGGATCTTAAAAATATGGGTGCTGCTACACCCACTGAGGGGAGCCACTGACAGTTCCCACCGAAGGGCCAATTTTTTTTTTTCAAACATTTTTTTAAACCCCTTAAACATTTAAAAAAAAAAAAATTCACAGACTCATTAGAAAACACTTCCTTAACCATTAAGGTAAAAAAAAAAAAAAAAAAAAAAAAAAAAAAAAAAAAAGCTAATTGGTGTCCCTTGTCGGTGATAGTCCTCATGGGAATATCATTTCCCTAAAAATATTTAAAGTGCTAACACAAAACCCCTTTAGCTCACCAAGGACGCAAATATGATATGAAGTTTGTGGTTATTATATCACTGATGTTGCCTCATTCAAGTGATTAACATATTGATAGGCTTAGATAGAAGACACTAATGTGCATCACCGTGGGATCTCATTCATCACGTTCCTACACTCAATCCAAGGTATAACACATCATGAAGATATTTATATGATTTGATGAAGATTTTCAAAAGAACAAGTTTAAGTGCGAGCTAATTATATAAACATACCTTTAGAAAAAATTCATTTAAACTGGCTCTAATGCAACACAAAAAAGAAACATGCTAGCACTTACAGCAATTGAAGCAAGAGCTGGATAAGGATCTGGAGCCTCATAAAGTTTTTGATAGATGTTAAGGAAAGCATTTTCTCCAAACTTCGCTCTCTTGGTAAGATTGTCAACTTCTTCTTGGTATCCCTTAAGTAAAGAGTTGAACAAGCTTAACTTTTCCTCTGATGAAGCTTTCTTGAAATCTATATGCACGGCAGTTTAAAGTTTAAGAAAAAAAAAAAAACAATTTCACAACAGAAAGAGCAGTGGGTGAAGTAGAATGATAACAGAAAAGATAGATCCCATCAAGACCTCTCCAATTTTTCCCTTTAATACCTCTAGTGCTTTCTGCAAGCTTCCGTCTGTTTTTCTGGCTGTTCTCCTGATTTTCGGCTATCCTAAGCCCTTGTTCATCCAGCACACCTTTTTCCTTTTCTAAATCAAAATCTGAATACAATAAAATAAGAAAATTGTGAAACATTCTAACAACACAAGACCTGTTCTTTGATGCTGCACAAGAAAAATATTCTGATAGATGCAACTATGCAATAATGGAGCTTTACATCAGACATAATATCAGGAGACATAAAAGAATGGGAAAAGCAGAGTGACGAAGGGCATCCAGTGCAAAAGGAAGTATGAAACAGGGTATGTGATGACCCACAGAAAGCACTAGCTGCATTTGCAAATTAACCCAAAAAAGATTAGTCAATTTCAAGTTTCCCTAGAATCACTTACAAAGTCCAGTTTCAACTTGTAAGTAGTCAATGCAACTTTAACAAATATAGAAACCCAGGGAATTACATTTTTTAAAAGAGCCAACATGCAGGCCAAAATTGCCAATAATACAACAAAGATTAATAACTTTTGAGACATCGTGCAAGTCCATCAATACCTTATTCTAGTCCACCACTTTCATGATAATTAATTGTTTAGGCCGGTATATTATTATAGATTTAAACAGTTGCTGCAACTCATTATGATGCTTAAAAACTTTGACCTTGGATCATGGACCAAAAACACAATATTCATTCATATGGATCGGGACCCTATAGAATTTCTTGAGGCATCCCATCATGTAGAATAAGTTAACTACTTTACTAACCTAGTACTTATGATCTGAATATGCATCATATGTACTTAATTAACTAGTATTTACTTATAAAAAATTTTGAAGTGATAAATGCCGAGATGATAGAATCTCAATCAGTTAATTTGAATGCAATTATTGGGATTTAATAGCTTCAGTATGATAGAATACCATATGACTATAGAGGACCTTGATTCAGATTTATAGTTCTGTTCTTATTTTCTTTTTTGATCGGTAAATAAAATTTTATTGATCATAAGAATAAGCAAAGCCCAAGTACACGGGTCATATACAAGAGCAATGCCTAGGAGTGATGTTCTAGTGATACAAGAAATTCAATGGTTATGCCATTAAAGTCAATTACAATCGACTAGTGGAACAAGTTGTTAAAAAAGAAAGTTTTAAGTTCATCCAATGATCACTCATGATCTTCAAAGTTTCACTCATTCCTCTCCCTCCAAAGACACCACCATAAACATATCGGAACCATCTTCCAAATTGCAGCAATCTGAGAAGTGCCTTGAAGACCTCTCCATGAAGCTAAGAGGTGAATCACCCTTCTTGACATCACCCAAGATGATCGACGGATTCTTTGCTCTTTTTACACATGCAACACCAATCCAATACTATGATTCGGCGTTTCCTTATATTGTCAACAGTGAGAATATTTTCCAAAGAAGCTGTCCATACAAAAAAAATAAAAATGATGCCTTTAAGGGGGCCTTTGTCTTCCAAATGCTCTTCCACGGAATGGATTTGCATTACGCTTAGAGATGGATTATTCTATCTTACATGGTTTTCTCTCCGTACATGCTCTACCATGTTTTTTTATGTAACAAGATTTTTTTTTTTTCAAAAAAAAGCAGAACTTCTTTTTTTCATAAGTCAATTATCAAACTTCTAGTTAAGAAATCCATAAAAATTCTCCAAATAGCAAATTATCAAGCTCCTCGTTGCCCAGTGAGTTGTTTATTTTATATTAGTTGTAACAAAAATACATTCAGCCAAAGGACTATTCCAAAATTTTTTCTTGGTAAGTGACTATTCCAAACTTCAAAGACGAAGCCAAAAAAGAAAAAAGACTAAGGTATAGAAGAACTTGCTGATAAATGCGAATATCAAAGACAATACATCTTTGTACAAGTTGCATAACTAATATTGCCTTGAGAATGTAAATATTTTACAAGTAAAATCATGCAATAATAAAAAAAAAAAAACAAACTGAATTGAAAAATGAAGCATGCAGAAATCAGTACTGGGAGAAAAAAGGATTTAGGATATGTAATTGAAAATGCAGGATAGTGAGATTAGAGGGCGCGAGAGTTAGAAACTAGCAGGCAATGCGGGAAGAAAGAATTTGGAATTTTGGATACCTTTCCAGAAATTGGAGACGACTGAGGCAGGAGAAGAGGACGAATTCGATTTCTCCCTCTCGGATCCACCACCTTGAGGGGCCTCCATCAGTCACCGATCCGGATCGCCGAAGAAACGCAAGGGTTCTGATATGGCGGTCGATCTCTGCAACAACTAGTATTTGGTTCCAATTGCTGAGGCTGAAGAGAGAGCGAAAGCGTAAGACAGATTGAGATTGCCTCTCTTCTTATTAGTTATTATGGATCGATCCAGCGAGAACTCTCTTTAAAGTGTTAATTTTTATTTTATTTTTAGGTGAGCGCCTTTAGTTCGCATTTGGATGGTAAAATATTATGTGAATAAAGATGAAAAAGTTATTAAAAAATAATAATAAAATATTAAATAATATAATAAAAAATAATAAAACTAAAGAAAAATAATATTAAAATAATAAATAATAATGATATTGTCATAAGTAAAGTTTTATTACCGTCTCACGAGAAAAATGCTTTAGCCATCTATGACTTTAAATTTGGTTTGAAAAATTTTAATATATTTTTAATATTTATGATATTAAAAATACGATATTTGAAAATCTGAATTCGCCAATTTCTGATTGAAGTCATATTTGAGATTTGAGATTTGCAAGTTGGATTTTAGTTTATTTTAGGCAATTTGTAAGAATTATTATTTGAGTCATGTATACAAGACTCGTATTAATAATAATAAATATAATAAAATTTATTTTATATGTATATTCTTTTTTTTAATTTCAAGTAATATAAATATTATAATATAATCAGTATAATATATAGAAAGTTAGTAATAAAAGCAGTAAAAATAGGCGGTATAAGCAGCTATATGCATGAGAGAGTATTTCTGTTCTTTGTGATGCCTGATAGCTTCTCTTGTTAATAATTGTAATGATTCATACTCGTTATTTAAACTAATAGTTTTTTCTACTGTTTTAATTGTATAATTAGTAAAGAATGATAATTTAGAAGAGAAAGTAGAATACTTATATATCTGATTTTTTGGAACATTAGGAATCGTCCAATTTTGTAAATTTCTTTCTATATCTATTATACTGTAATATTCTTGATTAATATTATCAGTTTCTATGGGGATACTAGTAGTAGATTCATTAGTTTTGAATAAAGAGTTCAAATTCATTGAGATAGAATAAAGATTTCCTATATCCAAAAAGAAATAAGTAGATTAAGAGTTTGAGCGAACACCACCGGGACCACTCTTAAAAGCCTTTTAGCATAAATGGGCTGACCAACGGATTTCATGGCTTACCAACACAAATCTCTTAATATACTTCATTTTTCTTTGTTATGGGTTTTTTTTTTTTGTATCAGTGATTTTTACTCCTTTTTTTTTTTTTACAATGCAAGGATACTTAAATGATACTTGATGCTTTTAATTTCGTTTATTAGGAACTTACGATGTTATTGCCTGTGTTTTAATAACTGTATTCTTCTTTTATATAATTGGTAGTTAGTAAT
Source organism: Cyclocarya paliurus (assembly GCA_029856935.1). NCBI lineage: Eukaryota > Viridiplantae > Streptophyta > Magnoliopsida > Fagales > Juglandaceae > Cyclocarya > Cyclocarya paliurus. The sequence goes on from CM056947.1 coordinate 28,951,913, forward strand.
CATTAATTATTTATCTTGCTTCATTAATGAAATTTTTTCCTTAAGACCTTTTATATGATCCATATGTATTTGCAATTCAAGTTTCAGATTATAATCCATACACTTTAAATCATATAGATCTCGATAACCAGCACCAGGAGCAAAATAATGTTCCATAAAATAAAATGTAAAATAAAATGACAGTAAAATAACAATAACAATAACAATAACAATATATAAAATAACAACAACAATATGATATAATCGCCAATGACTTTGATACCAAAGATGTAAATCCTAGGTAATATAAATATTATAATATAATCAGTATAATATATAGAAAGTTAGTAATAAAAGCAGTAAAAATAGGTGGTATAACTAGCCATATGCATGAGAGCAATTAAAGCAAGCGGTATAACCGACCATATGCGTGATAAAATAAAATAAATAAAAGAGATATACAAAATCAACTTTATTGAAGACATAATACTTATAAGGAGATTAATTCTCAGAGAAGTTGAAAACAAAAGACATGAAGAAGGAAGAAGGAAAAGAGTTGGTTTACAAAAGGTAGGCTTGGGAGAGCTAGGAGAGATTTTGGATGAGTGAGGAGAAGACTTCAGATGAAATTTAGAAATACATAATACAATATCTAAAATCTCTTTTTTAATGGTGCTATAATTCTTTTGGGCGGGATTCCAACATCCTGAATGAAATCGAACAATCTGTTCATAATTGTCTGATAACTTTTGTTTCATAATTCCTCCATAACCAAGATTAGAGGCATCTGTTTCAACAATTTTTAAAGTATGAGGAGATGAGAGTTCCAAACATGGTAATTTTTTAACATGTGTTTTAATTTGTTTTATAATATTTGTATGCTTTTCTGTCCATGGTGGTGGATTCATTTTTAATCTCTTAAATAATGGTTTGCATAATAGCCTAAGAGATTGGTAAAAATCTGCAACATAATTGAGACTTCCCAGAAATCTTTGTAATTGTTGCTTATCTTTTATTTCATCTGAAAATTTATCAGCAAACTCTATTGCTCTACTAATTGGAGTAATAGTTCCTTGATAAATGTCATGTCCAAGGAACCTAATTTTGTTTTGAAATAGTTTTATTTTTGGTGATGAAACAACTAATCCATTCTGTTTAATAATTTGGATAAAAGTATTTAAGTGCTTCCAGTGTTGTTCAATAGATGAGGAGAATATTAATACATCATCTATATAGACTATTGAAAAATGAGTAAAATAGGTAAATATTTCGTTCATAATATTTTGAAATTCACTAGGAGCATTTTTTAATCCAAATGGCATAACATTCCATTCATAATGTCCAAATGGGACTGTAAAAGTTGTTTTATATCGATCTTTTTCAGCAATTTGAATTTGCCAGAATCTACTTTTCATATCAAATTTTGAAAATATTGTAGCGTCATAAAGTCTAGATAATAAATCTTTCGTATTAGAGATCAGATACCTAATCCATTGTAATACTTTATTTAAAGGTTTGTAATTAATAACTAATTGAGGAACTCCTCTTTCTAATTCTGCCTGTTTTTTAACAAAAAAGGCAGCACAACTCCAAGGTGATTTACTTTTCCTAATTAACCCTTTTGTTAATAAATCATTAATTTCCTTTTTGCAAAATTCTAATAATTCATTATTCATTTGAATTGGTCTAGTTTTAGTTGAAATATTTTTCTCAGAAAAGTCTTTCTCATAAGATAATTCAACTCTATGTTGTTTTTTATTCCAAAAAGCATTAGGTAGGTTCGAATATACTTCTTTTTCAATCATAATCTTAAAATTATCAATTTTTTTGAGTTAATAATGGATTTTTTAATTGTTCTTCAATTCTTTTATATTTTAATTCTTGTTTTCAAAAACTTATCTGTTTTTCTTTTCTTTTAATTCTTTTTTTGTTAAAAAATTAATCTCTTTGGTTAATGAAACTTCTTTTAAAGAGTTAATTTCGTTTGATACAGGAGGAAATATAAATTTAAATTGGATTTCTTGTCCAAGTATTTTAGTGAAAATTCCTTCCTCTGTTACAGAGAAAGGGTAAAGTAATGTAAGGAATGAATTTCCTAATATTACTTTGAAGTTAATATTTTTTACCAGAATAAATATTGTTTTAAAACAAATTCCATTATTACAAATATGTGCATTAGATAATTTATAATTTATGTTTAATTTTGTTCCATTAGCTTGAAATAATGTTTCCTTAGTTTTTTCAAAATATTTAGAAGGTATTAATCTTTCTTGTATACAATTTAAATATGCTCCTATGTCTAATAGAGCAATTGGAGTAAAAGAAAATTCCTGATTAATTGAAACCGTCACTTCAGTATACACTTTTAAAAATTTATCTTATTAAGGATATTAATGAAATTATCTGTTTCATCTTTAATAATAATTGTTGAACACTCTCCTTGTTCTTTATTTTGAGAATTATTTAAGTTATTTTTATCTATTTTTAATAATATATTTTTTGTAGTAATTGTTCATTTGAAACTTCTAATTTAAGATTGAATGTTTTTAATTTCTTATTTTATCTTATTAATTTCTTATTGTAGGTCTTGTAATGTGATTCTTTGTTTAACCTGTTTGGTTTTGTTATTCCGGTAACACAAAAAAAAAAAAATACAAGACTCATAATAATAATAATAAATATAATAAAATTTATTTTATATGTATATTCTTTTTTTTTTTAATTTACATTTATTTTGAGAGTTGAAACCATTTTGTTTTTAAATGGCTCCTTGATGGTGAGTTGAAACCATTTGGTTCGTGTGCATTTTTACAATTGGGGAAGTATTATAGACTTTCATGCTTGTTAGAATGCCAGCTTATTTATTTTTTAATTTGAAAAGGTTACGTCGAATTACAATATCTATCTTATGAAAGAGTACACATTTGGAGAATAGACAATAAATATTACTGTTTTTACATTGATAGAAACAGTAATATTTATTAAGTACACAGTTTTATCTGTACAAATATTTTACGAATGATAGTTATTTTGGAATACGGAGCAGACTAATTATGTATATCTATATTTATCACGTATAACCAACTTACTTGAATTATGCTTATCTTGAACTGTAGGTTAGAACAAGTTTACCTTGGGCTCCAGATTGATGCTAGTGGGAGTAACACTTGTTGATTGTGTAAATATCTTTTATCTTTATCGATAGAGAGGTCTCGGACCAAAAGATTATTGCAAAGAAGCCTTTTGTGAATAAATTAGCAAGTTGAGCAGCAGTTGTGATGAAGTGCAGTTGAATGTCCTTGTTAGCCACTTTCTCACGGATGAAATGAAAGTCTACTTCGATGTGTTTGTCCTAGCATGGAAGACATGGTTGAAGGCAAGAGATAAGGTGCCAAGGTTGTCACACCAAAGGGTTGGAAGCCGAAGAAGGGAAAGACCAAGATCATGAAGGAGCATCATTAAGGTTCAGTTGTGACAAGTGTCATAGACCGATATTCTAATTTAGTGCTGGAGCGAGAAACAACCAATTGCTTCTTGGCACTTCAAAACACAAAACGAACCAAGAAAAACTGCATATCTAGTGGTAGATCGATGATCGTCCAAGCTCCATGCCCAATCTGAATCACATAATGCCTGCAAATCAAGAGGACCTTTGCCAAACATAGGACCACGATGAAGAGTACCTTTGAGGTAATGCAGAAATCAATTTTGTTATTGACCAATGATCAGATGTGGGAGTGTGCATGTAGTAATAGAGTTGATTCATAATGAAGGCTATCTCAGGTCTAGTGAGGGTACAATACTGAAGAGGCCCCACAATGCTTCTATATTTAGTTGTACTAGGGTGGGGATCACCGAGTATTGAGTGAGCTCCAAAGGCCATAGAAGTAAAACATGGTTTAGCTCCAGGCATTTTGGATCTATGTAACATGTCAGCAATATACCTTGTTTGAGATAAGTATAGATGAGGTGGTGAGCTCTTTTTCCTACTAGCTGATACCAAAGAGAGCAAAAGTGGTCGCCACCCAAGTGAGATTTGCAGGAGCAAAATTTCTTGCCACCGAGAGAGTCAAAGTGTTTGCCCCTAGGCGAGAACCAAGTAGAGAAAAAGTGTTCGCCCTTAGGCGAGCATCACAAGACCAAAAGTGCTCGTCGCCCAAAGGAGTATCTTAGAAAGCAAAAATGCTTGCCACCAGGCGAGCATGGAAAGGCAAGTACAAGGAATAGCCAAAGTGCTTGCCACCAACCAAGGATTAGGGAGATTAAAAGTGCTCACCACCCATGCGAGCACTTGGAATAGCAAAATTGCTTGCCACTAGGCAAGCAATGGGATAACAGAAGTGGGCAAGCACTTGGAAGAGCGAAATTGCTCACCACCAGAAGAGCACTCAAGAGCCAATGTGCTCAACCCCATGTGAGCACGGGAGAAAGCAAAAGTTCTCGCCACCCAAGAGAGCAACTGGAAGAGCGTAATTGCTTGGCAACAGGTGAGCATCATGAGAGCCAAAATGCTCGCCATTAGGTGAGCCCCAAAAGAGCCAAAGTGGGGGTGAGCACTTGGAAGAACAAAACTGATCTCTATCAGGTGAGCATTGGAAGAGCAAAATTGCTTGCCACTAGGTGAATCCTAGGAGAGCCAAATGGGGGCGAGCACTAGGAAAAGTAAAAGTGCTTCGACCAGCTAAGGACTGGGGAGAGCAAAAGTGCTCCTTACCCAGGTGAGCGCTATAGAGAGCAAATGTGCTTGCCACCTAAGCGAGCACCCCAGAGAGCAAAAGTGCTCTCCACTAATCGAGGACCAGGGAGAATAAGAGTGCTCTTCACCAAGGATAACAATGCTCGCTCAGCCAACCATAATGGACCTTCTTTGTTGAATGGACGTTGAGTACTCCAATTTTCTACAAGCTCGTTGCAGCTCTTCACTTGATGTGAGATTAAAAACCACTTATCGTGATGTTCGACCAGGGGAAGAGTATTGTTGCTCACCTGTGTGCTCGCTTGGGAGGCAAGCACATTTTCTCTTCTGGATGCTCACTTTTAGGGCGTGCACTAATGCTCTCCTTATTATTCATTTGAGTGGCAACGAATTTTGCTCGCATTGTTGGACACTTGGAAAAGCCAAAGTGGGGGTGAGCACTTGGAAGAACGAAATTGATCTCCACTAGGTGATCACTAGAAGAGCAAAATTGCTTGCCACCAGGAGAGTCCCAGGAGAGCCAAAGTGCTATCCTCCAGGTGAGCAACTGCTCATCACCTAGGCGAGCACGAGAGAGATTAAATGTGCTTGTCACCTAGGTGAGCACTAAGCAGATGAAAAGTGCTTGCCTCTTGGGATGCACCTCGAAAAGCAAAAATGCTCACCCCCAGGCACTCATTAGGAAGAGAAAAAGTGCTCTCCACCAGTCGAGGACTAGGGAGGGCAAAAATGCTTGCCACCAAGCGAGCACCACAGATAACAAATGTGTTCAGTTGGGCTACCATAGTCGACCTTCTTTGTTGAATGGAAGTTGAGTACTCCATTGCAACTCTTCATCTGATGTGAGATTAAAAGCCACTTGCTATGATGTTTGGCTGGGGGGCGAGCACCATTGCTCGTTTGGGTGCTCGCTTGGGGGGCAAGCATTGTTGCTCTCTTGGATGCTCATTTTTGGGACAAACACTATTGCTCTCTTTGGTGCTTGTCCAAGTGGCAATGATTTTTGCTTCATTGGTGCACGCTTGGCTGGAGGACTTTGGCTCTATTTGCAGTAGTGCTTAGTCATTACTCTCTTTGAGAGAGGGATATGCTTCTTTATGTCCCATATTCTCTTTATGTCCAATTAAACCTTGTCATTGTCAGAGTGTCTTTTTTGTTATATCAAATTATCACCAAACAAAGAGGAAGCAAGAGAGGGATTGCGATTTTTTTAAAAGACTGTCAGAACCACTTTTATGGGAGGCTCATTAGGAACTCACAATGGGTAAACAATGACAGATAAACATATGCATTTCCATGAAAATGAACACTCTTTCTATTGCCAAGAAGGGTAAATTCAAACTTGCAAAAAATCTAACCTCATATTTAACATTAAATATAGGAATTTTATTGAAATGTTTACATATTTGGAAAGTTTCATTATTTCTGAACAGCCAAAACAAGAAATCATATAATCTATTTAGCTCTCCATGGTGCTCACCCGGGACGAGCACTTTTACTCTCCTTGGGGCTTGCCTCAGGGCGGGCCTCATGGCCATTCACAAATTGATTTATCTATATCCATTTTTTGATTCTCCAACATGCAACATTCTTCCGTATTATAAACTCACAAATTAATATGATTTAATGTGATATGTCATTGTAAAGTACTCTTATTTTAAAATATATTTGACGTATTGAGATCTCATGTCAATTATAAATTTACTTTATTGAGATCTCTTGGTGGATGAAACATTTCTTCCCTACGGGCTCCACTTAGTTCCGTCACAACTCTTGAAGCACAAGCTTCACATGCTCCTTCTCCACCTGTTGTTGGTTGATAGTCCATTAGTTTATACGATTAAGATCCCTAAAGTTGTAATGCCTTGTTCCTCAATAATTCTATATATATTTTTTAATTTGAAAAAAATATAATAATAATATTTCGACATCATTTAGATTGCTAACAATACAACGTGACTAAATTGAAAATTTTCTGTAAACTTCTGTCGTTATGAAGACTATCTAACCTTATGTGGTCCTTGGGTCACCTTTGGTTGAATTAGTAAGATCGAGGATGTCAGGGGACAAGAATGTTGGTAAATAATGTGTACTCTTGCAGCTTTTCATATATGCCATCTTGCACTTCAACCCCGAGAAATAATTATATTCTCCATAAATATTTTTCGTCTAAAATTTCATAATTTTTTACTAATAACATAGCATATTATAAGTGATTATCATCTAAATGATTGACATAAACTACTAAAAATGTTCTATATCAACAAATACGAATTGGATGAATGACAAAGAATAACATTATTCTATCTCAAGAAACGCTTAATAATCAAAAGAGATGATATTTGTAATTTTAGGGCGTGCAAGCCTCATGCATTCCCTTTAAAAAAAGTGAGTAAATCTAGATCCACATGAAAAAATGACTTTTTAATGATGAACCTCAATTTTTTTATAAAGAGCGTATGAGACTTGCACAATTTAAGACTATATCTAACATTATTCATTTTTTTATATCAAAACTCAGCTTTATTAATCTCAAGATTACAAGCATTTATCAATCCAAAAAACTTGAGAAATGAAATCTGGGAAGGGTTCCCACCAAATACAAATATCATTTACATGCCAAGCATTTTTAGCTAGCTTATGAGCAGCTTCATTCCCCATTCTCCCCACATGTTGAACATGAAAGCTTCTGAATCTCTTCATTAGTTTGCGAGTCTCAATTATTAGATTCCCTAGTAGTGACATCAATTCTTTAGTGGCTTGGAGTTCTTGTACCACAAGCAAAGAATCACTTTCCACAACAAGGTTAGGTATTTCCATATGAGTGCATAGTTGTAAACCCCTAAACATTGCTATCAATTCAACTATTGTAGGATCATTGACCTCCGGCTCCCTCTTGCTGGTTGCCATAAGAAATTTTTTTTTTATCATCTCTGAGAATAGCTCCCACACTTGCACTACGTTTGTCAAAGAACATAGCACCATCCACGTTTAATTTCAACACTCCTGTAGGAGGGTGATGTGATTGACCCCACTTCTTAACCAATTGTTGTGGCTTCCCCTTTAATTCTTTAAAAGCTTTCTACACTAAAAGGACATTATTGATCACCTGGTTAGTCAACATATTTTTATTTTCAAACACTAGTTGGTTTCTTTTGAACCAAAAGCTCCAAGCTAATAGAAAGAAATGCGCTAGTCTTTCGCTGTTTCCTTCTTCACAAACCAGTCGAGCTATATTCACAAAATCCTCTTGAGTACCTATATTTTGTAGATAGGGTAAGAATTTTTCCCATTTATCCTGCAAAGTAAGGAAGTAATATAATGCATGAGTAATGTCCTCCCTATTTGCATTACAAAACTGGCAGGTGTCCTCGATGTCAACTTTTCTCTTCCTCAAGTTGTGTTTTGTTGGAAGCCCATCCTTGCAAGCTCTCCAAGGAAAGACTCTAATCTTATTGGGGAGTTGCATGTTCCAGACTTCCTTCCAGAGGTGCTCTATCCTTCCTGCAGTGGAGCTCTCCCCTTCCATCCCCTCCTTTCTTATTTCTTTGATGAGTCTATAGGCACTTTTCACACTAAAGTTCTCATCTCTCTCAGGGGCCCATATTCGTACATCTTCTTGCTCTCCTGGACAAATCACTATCTTCAAAACTTCATTTGCAACTTCTGGTGGTATGAGGTCTCTAACTTTATCCACGTTCCACCACTTGGAATGGCAGTCAATAAGTGTATCCATTGTTGCATTGCTATCTCAGATTTCTGTCTCATTTAAACCCTGTTTCAGAGTCCTAAAGCTAGGTAGCCAATGATCATTCCAGATCTTTATCAACTTCCCATCTCTTACCCTCCATCTACATCCATAAGCCAATTCTTGTCTTACTCCCCATATTCCTTTCCATACATAAGATAGATTACAACCCAACCTTAAGTAAAAAAAAAAAAAAAAATCACCATTAGGGAAGTATTTTGCTTTGAAGATTTTGTGAAGGAGTGTTGTCTCATTTTTCATGATTCTCCATTCCTGTTTAGCCAGCAAAGCCTCATTGAAAGTGTTGAGATATATGAACCCCATTCCTCCAACTTGTTTAGTTTCACACATCTTCTTCCAACTAACCCAATGTATTTTATGGTCATCTTGTTTCTGCCCCTACCAAAATTTGGCCATCATTTGCTCCAAATCATTATGAATCCCTCTAAGAAACTTAAAACAACTCATGGCATAAGTAGGAATCAATATAGCCATTGCCTTAATTAACACCTCCCTCCCCCTTGAGACAAAAGCCTCTCCTTCCAACATTGAAGCTTCTGCCAAACCCTGTATTTAATATCAGAAAAGCCTTGTTTTTTGCTCTACCAACCATGGAGGGCAAGTCCAAATATTTATCATAATGTTGAAATCCCTGGACTCCCCAAATTCAGAATTGCCTTTTGCTAGACCCTACTGACGTTCCTACTAAATACCATTGCAGTTTTTTCTCAATTGATCTTCTGATCTGAGGCTATTTTATACTTTCCAAGTAGCTGTTGAACAGTCATATTCTCTTGAGTATTTGCTTTATAAAAAAGTATGCTATCAGATGCAAAGAGTAGGTGATTAACTTTTGGTGCACCTTGACAGATTCTAATCCCAGTAATTTTCTTTTCAGCTTGAGCTTGGTTCAATAATGTTATTAGCCCTTCAGTGCGAAGTAAGAACTTGTAGGGGGACAATGGACCTCCCTTTCTTAGGCCTCTAGATGGTTATATTGGACCCTTTGGTTCACCATTTATCATAACCGAAAAATATACAATTTTAACACACATCATTATACGCTCAATCCATCTCTCTGTAAAGTCTATCTTGTGCATAATTTCCTCCAAGTAGTCACATTCAACTCCGTGATATGCCTTGCTCATGTCCAACTTCAAAGACATATACTCAACTTTTTCAGTTCTTTTCATCCTCAAGAAGTGGATAAGTCCATACGCAACTAAGATATTATCATTAATTTATCTTCCAGGTACAAAAGCACTTTGTGAATAAGCAATGATACTAGGAATTGCATTCTTCAGTCTATTAGCCAATACCTTGGCAATCAACTTATAGATCACATTACACAGGCTTATAGGTCGATAATCAGCTAATTTTTTAGGCTTCTTCTTCTTGGGGATCAAAGTGATAAAAGTGTGATTAAGTGATTTAGGCATTGAGCCACTATTTAAAACATGTAACATAATAGATACCATAGACTTACCAACAATATGTTAGTATTTCTAAAAGAAGATTGGTGCCATTCCATTTGGTCATGGAGATTTAGTAGGATTCATCTGATTCAAAGCTATTTGCACTTCATTTACAGTAAAGATATTAGTCATTTCATTATTTATATAATTTGATACTCTCCCCTTGCATTCGTCTAGAAAGTTCAAGTTCCTTCTTTGAGTAAAGGAAGTAAAGAGGTCTAGGAAATACTCCAAGATCACTTTATCCTTGCCTTCATTTTCATGCCATACGTCTTCATCATCTTTCATTCCTCCTATCAAATTTTCCCTCTTTCTCTTAAAAGCTTTATTGTGAAAGAATTTTGAGTTTTGGTCCCCTGATTTTAACCATAGTGCCTTTAACCTTTGCCTCCATAGAATCTCTTCTATTTCCAGCCAGCTTTGTAAATTATCCCTAGCCACATGTTGTTCTACAATTCTTTCACCTTGAGGATCCATAGTCTATAGGTGCTGAAGTTGTAATTTGGATTGCTTCATCTGTTTTTGAACAAAACCAAATGACTTCTTGTTCCACTTCTCTAGGTTCTCACTACACACTGATATTTTATGAATAACTGATTCCATTATATCACTGACATGCCCTTCCTTCCATGATTCAGTTATCACCTTTTCACAATTTGCAGCTTCCACTCACATGGTTTCAAATCTAAATAGCCACTTAGCTTGTCTGTTATAATCAACATTATTCAGGTGTGAAACAATAGGCGGGTGATTTGAATGAGCAACTAAGTCGTGGATCACTTTAGCTTTTGGAAACATATTCCTCCATCTATTATTGGCCAAGTATCTATTCAATCTTTCACTTATGCTGTGTTGCATCCCTCTTCGTTGCACCAGGTATATTTAACACTGATGTATCCCATGTCCTGCAAAGCACAATCGTTTACCAAATTCTTGAATTTCTCCATTTGTCTTTCTGGTCTAGCTCTTCCTCCCATTTTTTCTAGTTTGCTTAGTATTTCGTTAAAGTCCCTGAATACCAACCAAGCTTGATCTTTTTCCCCTCTTAACGATCTAATCAGCCTTCAAGTCTCATGTCTTTGAGCCGTATCCAGATGTCCATATATGCCTGTTAGTTGCCACACCTCTCCTCAGTTGCTTCATCCTTCATACAAGCATCAATATGATATTTAAAGAAACTATTTATGTTTACCAAATTTCCTTTCCCCATGTTAAAGCCACTCCCCCACTTCGACACTCACAATCCACAGCCAAGCAACATTCAAAACTTAACCGATACTCTAGAAATTCAACTTTTCTTACACTTAATTTTGTTTCTTGTAAAAACAAAATTTTGGAATCTTCCTTCCTAACTAAATCAAGAAGTGTATGAATTTCCAATGGGTTTCCAAGCCCATGGAAATTTCAACTAATGATTTTCATTGCTCCCGGTGGAGTTGGGACGCAGCCACCGCCGATTGCATATGTAATTCCATACCTTCATAATTCTCCACCTTCCTAAACTTCTTGTCTCTCTGTTGTTGTTCAGAAATTTTTTTTGACAGATGTGAATCCAAAATATAGAATCCCGACACATTAAAAGCCATAAAAACACTAAAGGCCAAAATACATTACACAACAAGAAATGAAAGTAATGTGAAATAAAATAACAACTGAAAAGATAACTGGGCCTAGCTCACCAGGCTATTACTAAATTAACTCAACCTAACACAACTAAACCCACAAACTCTTCAACGAACCCACAATAGCGAGCCCATGATGCCTCTGCAACCCACAAGCCTTATTTTAGTCTTCCACTTCAGTAAACTCCTTAGTTCACCAACTAAGTCTTGAAGTCCTTTGTGTTCCCCCTTCTATGCCTTGTTCTTAGTACTCAAAATCCCTATGGGAAATGGGTTTGGTTCCTGGAAACAAGTTTATGGCATGGTCATGGGATCTTTGGGGAGATAACCCTTTAGGTTCTGTGAATACTTTCTAAAAGTTCCTTAATTGAATTTCCTAGGAGGGCTCACATTCAATTATGCTTTGTTGAGTATTTTCTTATTCCAGCAATTGTAAAACAACCCTTTGGATTCCATCTTATTAAACATGTTCATGGACCCTACCTCGATTAATTGTGATGCAGCCAAGCCTTTGAGTTGTACTGGTTTACCAAATAGTTAAACTTCATACTTAACTCTCAAAATTCCACAGAGTGGGACCTAACTCCCTCAGCCATTATATGTCCAACACCATATCATAGCATGTTGGTACCAAGACAAACACATCAATAGAAAAGCAAGTATTTTGGACAATCATCTTAATGCCCTTGCACTGGCCCTCACTAGGGACTAAACCCCCATTACCTACTCTAGCCCTCACTCCTTCAGTGTTATTAACAGGGATATGGGTAGTATTAACCACCCCTGGATCCAAAAAATTGTGGGTGGATCCTAGTCTATAAGGATGGTTATCCATCTATGTCCTAGCCTTCCCTTGACTCTTGTGGTTTTTGGGTTAAGAGAACCTATTCTTGCATGGAGGGATATTTCTGGCTTCTCTAACATGATTCTTCTCTCTACAACTTCCTTCCCTTCCCTACTCTCCACTAGTTCCAAGGAGTTTTCCCTTTCAAGCTCCCCTCCCTCATAACTTCGTTAAGTAAGTAGAGCTTAGGGCTTTGACATTTACGTCCTGACCCCCACTTAGAGTCACAATAGTAACATAACCCATTTTCTCTCCTTTCTTTCATTTGTTGTTGATTGATCTTTTGGATGGGTAAGGTCGACTTTGGTGGGGTAGAGTTTTTTAAGATTCTTGGCTCTTGAGAAGAAAATGGTACTATTTTGGATGGGTGTCTCTTGTGCAAGTTCAGGTTTTCTTCTTGGATCTTGACTAAACTGTAGGCTACTATCAGTGTTGGGGGGTTAAACATCCTCACATGTAGTCTTATGTCATCTTTCAACCCACTTTGGAAACAACTTAGCTTGTAAGGCTCAGACAATCCCCTTAGCCTATTTGATAGGGTCTCAAATTTAACTTTATATTCCTTGATAGTCCCACTTTGTCCAAGTCTAGTTAAAGACTTCATGGGGTCATCATAAGCATTTGGTCCAAACCTAACACAAAGTGCCCTGACTAGTGAATCACAATCTGTTAATTGCCCTGACTCCTCCAAATCTTGGAACCAAACAAGAGCCTTACCTTCCTTATGAAATGAAGCTAATCTAACCTTGTGTTGTGGCAAGGTGTTATGAAAGTTAAAGAAATGATGTACCTTATATAGCCATCCTGTGGGGTCATCTCCATGGAAAATAGGAAACTCCAAACACACTGTCCTTGTCAGACCTCTCCCCCATGTTTATTGCCCCTATCCTCTGTATTCTCTCTGAAGAGTCTCCAGAACTGTAATTTTGATTTCTTCTCTACATTTATGCTATTAAGGGTTCTAGTTGTAAAGTAACAGCTTCTACTTGTCTTTTAGGGCTAACATCTCGGTCTCCAATGTTTGATTTTGAGCATCAAAAACTTCCTTTGTGCTTCAATGGCCTTTTTTAAAGCGTTAAGACCATCTTGGACTAATGTCAACCTAGTCCCATCTGCCATCACAATGTAGCTGTCTATTACTCCTTTTGACAAAAATGGTTCTCTGATACTAAAGTTGTAACAGATCCCTTTATAGAAATGGTAACAATGGATAAATCACTTTGAGGGCGAGGGCCTCTAGGAAGAAACCCGAGAAAAAGAAGAAAATAAAATTTTGCAATATTCTAGATGATTCCTTACAAAGGTTCTACAGGTCCCTTAAATGCCATAATTTCCCAACAGAATCCTGACACACTAAAAGCCAGAAAACACTAAAGGCCAAAAAAAATCCATTACACAATAAGAAATGAAAGTAATGTGGAAATAAAATAACAACTGACAAGATAACTGGGCCTAGCCCACCAAACTATTACTAAATTAACTCAACCCAACACCACTAAGCCCACGAACTCTTCAACGAACCCACATGATACCTCTGCAGCCCATAAGCCTGATTTTAGTCTTCCACTTTAGTAAACTCCTTAGTTCACCAACTAAGTCTTGAAGTCCTTTGTGTTCCCCCTTCTATGCCTTGTTCTTGGTACTGAAATCCCTAGATCCGATCGTGACACGAATCCTCAGATACTCACTCCACGCACCATCGCCCTGCTCTATATCCACTTCTTCCATAATCCCAATAGCCCCTCCAATCAGGTTCCTCACTCTCTCATTCATGGCATGCAAAGCCAGATCATATAAGCGAACTGAGAAAGACGCTTCTGTTAACTTTATATGATTAATTTGTAAGTCCCCTTCAAGTTCTTTCACCAGAAGAAGATTTTTATCAAAAGACCAGGGCCCTTCCTATTTCACTCATTCTTTGTCTCTACGATTCTCGAATTCTACTAGCATCAGTCAATGGCCTAGATGTTTAAAAGGTATCTTTTTCACTGGCCTCCATATCTTTCTTAGTGTTTTTTTAGTGCTTCCTTGTTGTAATGCCGATAAGTCAATAGAGATGTAATCAAACATTTCTCGCCTTTGAAAATCGTGTTTGCAAGTAGTTCAATGTTGACCAGGATTTCCTCCTTTTCTTGTTTTGATAGAGAGAGAGAGTTTCTAGGACAACTCTTCTAATCCTTTTTCCATTTCTCACAAAGCGACCACCAGTAAAGCACCAAAGAAGTCCGAAACTACCACATGGATAGGTTGATGTCCCTATACAAGGATAGGAGAAAAACCCCTACGAGAAAGAGGAAATCCAAAAGTTGCTTAACATTACTCATTAATTAATATCCATGCTTTTGAGTTTTTTTTTTCCTCTTTTTTGTTGTTGTTGTCTTGGCATAAGTTTTGAGACACCAAATTGAAAGTCCTCTACTTGTTTCCAAAGATCATCTGTGCGACAATTACTACGTAACGTTCATTTTGGTGCCCTCTTTGCGCTTTTTGCCAAGTCACAAGTGTACCGCAAACTCAAGAATTTTCGATTGGACCCTACCAAATGTATGTAAAAGAAAAACATAGTGATAATCAATCTATTCCTTAATTTGTATTTTTTTTAATTAAAAAGCAATACCCCCAAATTAGAAAACTGTATATATGTTCAATAATTTAGACCTTTTTTTGGTATTCTCACCATTGTTCTTGTGCTTGAGAAATTTTTCCATTTTTTACAACTTCTTCATACAGTTAATCTTCTGAGCTACATGTAAACTACTTTACATATGGCTACGTCAAACAAAATACTTCTCTAAACATGATAAAAGTTAAGAAATATAGATAATCTTATATCTCAAGGTTCGGTGGTGCAATACGAATTGTGACTTAAGACAAAATTTAGCTTGTTGGATATAAATATGTTTAGTAGGCAAGAAAAGAGCTTTAGGTGATTACGGTTACATGAGACTCACGTGGCATAGAGTGGTTAAAGGATTAAACTACATCAAATGCACTATATGATTTTAGGGGTAAAGTCAATCACCCGTATTCTCTAATATCGGAATCACTCCATAAAGATAAACCCTAGAAGATCGTAATCCACAGGAAAACTTAACTAATCGTATTTCAACAAGACACAGATATATGAAGATAAGTCCAAGCAAGATATCCATGCTAGATAGGCGCCATCAATGACCAAATCGTGCTAGAGAAGGTAACATACCAAACTGGGCATTGAGAGTCATACCTACGGAGAGGTCTTGCCATATTAGGCCACCTCAACCTTTATAAATAACCTAACAGGTGCGTACCATGAATTCATAGATTCACTAGTTATTATAAGAGCAACTCTTATCTAACTGAAGCATAGGAGGCATCCCCTACTGGATTTTTCGATTTTTCATTTCTGATTACAGATCATTAGAGTACACCACAAACATTCCAAAAAATTGCATCAACATAAATGAGTAATTTCTAATTATAATATAATAAAATATAAATCATTATAGTGAATATTTTTCAAAAATTTCAATAAATGAGTCTTATTTAAAAACTTTCTATATATTTAATACAACAATCTAAAGTTGAGACCTCATTGTAAATTTTGTCTCCATTTTGCAACATTTTAGAAGATTATGTTTAAAAATATAAATTATTCATTGTATTAAATATACAATTTCGTATCATGGGACCTTGCACACATTAAAAGCTATAAAAAAAACTATCTAAGTTTTATTTGATGAGATTTTTCTAAAGAAGTTCAAATAAAAATATCTTATTCCTTTTTTTGGATGCCTTTTATATAGGGTGAGGCCTTAGGCAATGGCCTAAATAGCTTTACCCTAATTGGATTGGTCCTGCTCAAGGTTGATTAGTACTGGAAAGTTAATATCTTGTAGTTCCAAATTCTTCTGAAAAAAAGAAAAAGAAAAAGAATAGAACATTAAAAGAATATATATAAGCTAGTAGTACTCTAAGAAAGAAACTGGTCGATCATTGTCAATGGGTTATATACCTTATTCATCATTCAATCGAGCATGCATTCACGAACGGGCTACAAATTAAGTAATTTCCCTGGCATATTAAATAATAACTTATTGTAGGGCACCATTCAACTCATTTTATAATAATGCTAGATAAAATTATAGGTATCGAAGTCTCGCACACTCTCTTTGAAAAAAGAGTGATGCTCCACCCACCTAAGGAAGCTACCGAAAGTGGTCACCGAATGTGCAATTTTTGTTTTCTAATATTTTTTAAACCCCTTAAGTATTTATTTTTTAAAAAATAAAAAACTCGTTAAAAAACACTTCATTAATCATTAAATAAAAAAATAAAAAGCAATTCGGTAGAAAAAAGTCGGTGGATATTGTTGGTGGGAGTAAAGTTTTCCTTGAAAAGAATTGGGATCCACTATTAAAAATTTAATTTTTTTCTTGTGGATTCCAAATTATACACTATTTTCAAATGGTGTACGTAGAACTTGCAAACCTTATAATTGTGAATATCAATTTTCTTTTATGAAAGTACCATTGATCCCTATTCTCATAAAAAAAAGATAGAAAATAGAAAATAAAAATGGATCCCTGATTCCTTACTAAATGGGAATGCTTGGAGAATGAGATGAGATAAGAACTTTATGAATAATAGTAAAATGATTAATGAATACTAGTTAAATAGTTTTAGTTAAGTATTTATTGGGTTTTGGGAAATGAGAGAGAGAAAGTTGAATAAAAAATATTACAAAGTTAAAATATTGTTAGAATATAATTTTCTAATATAATTTTTGTTTTGAGATTTGAAAAGTTGAACTGTTTTTTATTTTCTGTTTGAAAGTTTGAGAAAATTATAATAATTAGTTTGAAAATTTGTAATGATTAATTAAAATTGTTTGTGTTTGAAGAATGATTGGGAAGGAAATGAGATAGGATAAGATGAAAATTGTTTCCAAACAACCCCTAAGTGTCAAAATTATATATATTTGTATAAGTAGTAAAGTTGTAATTTAATAAATCATCATAGGGAAATATTAGAATGGCTTTTTTAATTAAATATTATATATATTCTACAAATGATAAAATATAAATGAGTTCTGCTATATATAGTCATTTTTGCGTACTCCTTATGCACTCCACTGATATGATTGGCCAAAATATTTATTTTATATTAAAAACAAAGTGATGCAACCAATTACATTAGTAGAGTGCGCAATGAGTATGTAAAAGTTATTGCACATAGAGTTTTTGAATGTAAATTAATTACTGTTTGTCGATCACTAGCTAGATGCTGTATATACGCAAGTGTTAACTCATAAAAGAGAAATTCTAAATGAAAACCTTACATCACATACCTCTACCTAATCAACATGTGATTTATTATTTTTGTCATTCTATCTTAATATTTAAATATGTGTGTGTTTAAATAGAATGATAAAAATAATAAATCACATGTTGATTAAGTAGAAGTGTGTGATGTAAAGCTTCTTTGTAACATTTCTTCTTCTTTTAATGACTGTTAATTTGTGATAGAATACAAGTAGTATTACCCCGCCTCTCTATAGTACTCTAAATTATCTAATAATTAATCTTATTTGACGTACCAACGATAAGGTCCAATCAATAGTTCTTGAGCTCGCGGTACTCTTGTAGAGAGCATAAGGAAGGCACCAATAATGGACACATGCAGCAATCGTTGCACGGAGTTTTGCTACGTACAACCGGCTATACGTAACTGCCGGGTAACTGGGTAGCCACATCATCATCTGAAAAAATTAAAAAAGAAAAATAAATGGAAATTGAGAAGGATTGAAAAGTGGGAAGAAACATCTGAGAAGAGAGAAATGCCCAACCAAACCCTAAACCCATTTTGAAATCCATCTGATTGTAACATTTAGATTGGAAAATTTGACTGCAGCATTTTGACTGTAAACATCTAAAAATATTTCTTTCATCAAGAAATCCTTCCAAATCACATACTTTTCAAGGGAGCTTAGTCACTCAATAAACCCCATCAAGATTCAATAAAAACACACCAGAAGAAACGGGTCCTGTCCCACTCCATGGATTGGAACAATAACACGACAGTTAAATCTTTTCATCCATTTATCGACCTCCGCAAGGAACTTCCCAAATATTGTCCTCAGCCCTGGAAACGTCCCTTCAAGAAAATAAAAAAAACCCACTCAAGGATGAAGTTTGCAGATTCCAAGTGAGAAGCATATTTGAAAAAAAATAAAAAAGAAGAAAATTAAAATCATTCAATTAGCAAATAATAAATAAATGAAAATGAAGTTTATTAACAAGTTATTAGCATAATTGACACAAAGTTCTTCGAAAAAAAAAAGGAAAAGGAAAATTTTCAATAAGATGTATAAGTCAAATGCAGAACAGAGAATATGGTGGTTGGCTCTGTCCCATACTCATATTGTTCGACTTGTACAGGTTTGTGGGGTTCAGTCTCTGCATCCTTGGCAAGTGAAAATCACCATGGTTATTGCTACCTTTGACAGAAACGTTATGTATAGTCGAAGGAGAAGGGAGGTAATCAGTTAGAGTTCACTTTGACAGAGATGAAGAGGGAAAGAGAGGTTGAAGGAAAAGGAGGGGGCGTACACGGGGATTGAAATATTCCCAAAACGGCATGTTTAATCTCCCGTCCCAAAATGAAAAAAAAGTTACTTCTTCATTTACAACCCCTAGAACCTAACCTCAACTTATAGCTTAGTCAAGATCCAAGAAGAGACTGCTAACCTTAACAAAAGAACCCACAAAATTGGCCTTAATTACTCCCCAGACCTAGGTATCGTCAAAAGTCCCAACCAGCATTATTTTTCCATCACAAAACCCCACTAGACACCAACAAAGCATTTTCCAAGCCATGTAACACCCCGTATTTTTTTGTGCACTGTTTATTTGTTGCACACACTTGACACTGGTCATTGGGATGCGTGACCGTGTTGTCATCATCCTGACGTCACGATTCTCGAGGCTTTTTGTACGTGGGAGTCGGGGCGTCACAGGTGGTATCAGAGCAGTTCGGCTCTGGGTAAAGCCACATGTCCCATAAGTGCAGTACTAGAAAGTTTTAAAGCTGTGATTTGAAATTGTTTTGTTTAAAGTATGTTATTTTTATTGGTTTCATTTATTTTATTGTTTGTCATTTTATTTTAATTGTTTTATTTTATGGTCGGTTATTTTATTTGTTTTAATTAGTTATTGTGTACTTCTTCATTGTTTTATTCATTTTGTCGTATGTTATTTTATTTATGGATTTTATTTTATTTGAGAGATTTTTTTGTTTTGTGTTGGTTTTATTTTGTTTGAGGCATGCTACTTCAATCGTTTTAATTTATTGTATGTTGTTATACTTGGTTGGTTTTATTCTATTTTAATTCGTGGCATTTGGTTGTATTTTAATTTATTCTGCTATAATTATATTTTAATCGATTTGAGTTGAAAAGTGGGTTAAGGGTTACGCTATGGTAGGAAGATGGTACGACCGTGAATGTCATTGTTAGGATTGAATATTAAAGCAGTAGGCCTGAACTCTTAGCGATTGGTTTGTTTTAATATCGAGACTTGAAGGGAACGACATGGTCTAGGTGAACTCTATGGAGTAGGAACTCAAGTCGCAGCTGAGGTGAGAATAACTTTAGTTCGCTTAGGATACTTGAGGTCTTAAGTACCGTAGAATTATGTGTTGAGCCTATGGAGTAGGAGGTTGTAAGTTCAACGAACCTTAAGGATAGATTTATGAGAAGTTATCTAAGGTTTGAGACCCTATAGTTCTTAGGAAATAAGTTTATGGGATTGAAGGTGGTAGGTTCAACAAGCAATTGAGGGACTCTAATTAAAGAAGTTTTAAATTTTGTCGATTCGGTTAAGCACTTTGGTATCATTTGTGGTTTTAGAATTTTGCAAGCTTTATAAGGTGAGTGTTTTAGATTTAAGGTCATCGATATTGAGGATTTTGGAAAAATGATTCTTATCTGGTTTAAGTTTTTAGGATTGCAGATTTGAAGGACTGATTTATAATAGGATTTGAGTTCTTAGTTTGGTAGACTTGGTACACTAGCTTGATTTATTTTGGAGATTAATTAGTCTATAATCATTGAAGTGAGGTTGATTAGAGTTGAGTTACTGATATGAGAAATCTTTTCAAGGGAGAATTTCTTTGAAGAAGGAAGGTAAGGATCCAGTTCATGTATTTTCTAAGGATTGAAGATGTCGACCTAGTTCGGTAAATGATTGTTATTAGTTCGAGGTTTTAGTGGCAAGTTTTAGAATTAATCCATATCAATTTTAAGGATAATAGATGGTGTGGACCTAGGAAATGATTCTTGTTATTTTTCGAGGATATAGGTCCAGATGATGGAAATGATAATGATGAACCACTTGCATGTTTGGAGGATTTTTGGTTTCGGCTAAGGGTGCATGAGATCAATGTGTAGTAGTGGTGAGTGTGTATGGATTTTGGAGAGTACATGTCCTAATCGCATTTTTGTTGAAAGAAGTGGCTTTGGTAAGTGTTGAAGAGGTGATGACATGACAGTATTAGATTCAAGAGACCTTGGCCTTGAGTTTTTGAGGATTTGATTGAAGTGTACAATCGAAGTGGGTTACTCAATGAAATGATGATTGGCAATATTTGTTGTGATTACTTTCAGGAATTAATTGTGGCTTGAGGTCACATAGGAATTTAAATTCTTGAGACTATACTTTCCTCTGGAAATGGAGCATCAAGTTGGGTGAATTAAGGACATTGTTATTTAATTTGAAGAGAGTTTAATGGGTTGCCATGTATGGTGTATGATAAAATTTTGGAAGTTGAAACTTCGGCATCAATGGTGGATAACATAATTAAGTATGTGAGTTATTAAAGCATTAGGATCCTTGAGTGTTGTGCAATAGTTTTTGGTGGATTGAAGATTTGAGCAGTATGACTTGCCTTGAGGTTTAATAGTGATGTGCTACTGAAGGTACTAGTCGTGCTAAAACTAGCTTATAGGAGTAGTAGTAGGTGGGCAAGTTACCAAGGTTTCTGTAATGTTTTAGTGAAGTCATTGGTGGTTCGTAGTGAGTTTAGTCACCGCTAGATTAGATGATATTTAGAATTTAGTTGTTAAACTTTCGAGTTTAGGTGGTTGGGTAGAAGTTTATAGATGCTCTTACTGGTTGGCTGGAATGGATTTGAGCCTTTTAAGGTAAGTTCTTATCTAAGATGAGCGGGTGTATTTTGGGGTGATATTACTTGTTTCCAATTTGGGATGCTGAGGTTGATTAATATTGATTTTGTTTAAGGCAGCGAGAGTTAATTTTGGAATATGTGTGATAATTCATGATTTTGGAAGAGGGTATTTTCTACCAATTGTGGTAAGAGTTTCTTGGTTAGTAGGTATGGAGATACCTTGTACTCAATGATGTTATTTTATGAGGACATAAATTTTCGGTATGTGGTGATTATCAGAGTGTGCAGCAGGAGCATGATACTTTGGTTGTAATTAGGAGTTTAAAATTTTGTGTTGATTTTGAGGAATTAGTGGTGACTTGAAATTTTGAGAAGATACTTATAATTGGAGATTAATCATTTGTTATATAGTATTGTTATTGATGGTTAACTTTGGAAGTGGCCATTAGGTTACCAAAGTGTAGTATAAAAGGAAGGTTTGGAAGTTATATCGTATGAGTCGATTGAGGATAGCAAATTATCGAATGGAGATATTAATCATTGGAATTCCTTGAGTGTTGTATTAACCTTTGTGGATAGGGAGATCTTGGATTACACGGCCGCTCTAGGAGTAAGAGACGAGATGTGCCATTAGGAGATTAGTGCGAGTATGATGGAATTGACTATAAGAGTAAACTTGGGAGAGAATTACTCATGTGGGTTGGGAGTTGTTGATGGTATGGTTTTCTCAAGTGTGTTCGGGGTTATATCTTATAACTGCCTTTGCGTTAATATTTGACTTCACAAATTTCGAGGATGAAATTTTATTTAAGGGGGGGAGAATGTAACACCCCGTATTTTTTTGTGCATTTTTAATGAAGGATTAATTTAATTTATTTAGTGATTGGTTCTCTTGTTTTAAATTATGGGAGTTTTCAAATATTATTTTATAATATTTTAAGTTGTGAAAATTAATTTTTATGTGTTTTCTTATTATTATTTACTATTTTGCATTTAAAGTGATCTTTAATCTAAATTGGTTTGTTTTTGGGTTTTAAAATTATTATTGTTTTAATTAAGCATTTCACTGCGTTTGATTATTTATTTGGCTGTCAGTTTTAAAATCCTCTTTGTTGAATCTTTTCGAGAACCCAAGATGAAAGTCTGGATCTCTCTTTTGCCCTTCTCCTTTCCTTTTTCTCTTTCTTTTTCTTTTCTTTCTTTCTTTTCTCTTCTTTCCCTCGGATCCTCTCTCCCCAGCCCAATACCCTCTTTCTCTCCTCTCCCCACGCCGTTCGGCCTTTGGCATCCAGCGCCGCCACCGGCCGTTCATGGCTCACACCGCCGGCATCGGTCGACTCCCCAGCTGCCGGCGAGTCTTCCCTTCAAATCTCAGGCCGGCTAACGCTGCTATTAGCCGCCGCGAGCTTCATTTCGTCCCACCGCCGTCGTCCGGCTACCATTGGCCACCATTTCTTCACCACCTCATCACCGGCTCTCTAGCAACCTTTTGGACCCAATCCCGGCCCCTTCCGTCGCCGGAGCCACATCCACAAACTCAAACTCCGATTTGAGCTTTTAGGCCTTAAACCGTCGTTTCGGCCGCCACCCAAAGACAAAGGCCACCACCATTAGCTTCACCGACCTTCCATAGGCCTTACCCTATCGTTCCCAAGCCTTTGTTTGACCCCGTGTAAATTTGAGTTTATTGTGTATTTCAGCCACAGTGTTTTTACACTGTGGAGTTGTTGTTTTGGCACTTCCAGCTCCTCCGTGATCCTTCGAAAATATTTTTATAGCGTTGTAAGTATTTCTTAAACAATCTTTTGAGATTTAAATATATTTTTGCACTAATTAATTATACTGTGTTCTGGTTGGTTCAGGACTGAGTCCGAGGAGTTCGGGGGTGGATGGATTGAGGACGGAGTATTTGTTGTATTGGTTATTGTGATTGGGTTGTTGTTGGAAATTGTTATATTGTGATTTGGAATTGGTTATTGGGCATTATAGTTGTGGTTCGGTACATTGCATATTGCATGCATGTTCATGTTTGTAAATTGAAAACTGGATTTTCGTGTCATTGCATTCATGATTATGTGGTTATCTTGAAAACTGGGTTTTCATGTGTTGACTGGATTTGTGGGTGCGTGTGTATCACGACCCCAAGCCGAGATGAGGCATTATCTCGGTGGAGCTCATCTGGTCACTCGGGAGCGGAATATACTGAGTGACGTCCCCTGGGTTGTCGCTGGGCGACAACGGGATCGGACGAGTTACGTGCCGACTCCATGGCCCTTCTGCTGGAGGGGGCTAGAGTTTGACTTGGCCATGAACGCACTGGGTGCGGAACTGGGCATCACTCGTTATGCAGCCAGGACGTGCGGATGGTCCATAGGGGAGATCATGGTGCATATGGATTAATGGATATGGATAAATGGTAAATGACTATTTTCTGAAAAAATAGCGTGAGTTGGATTTTGTGTGTCATTTTCTGGAAAAATGATGGATAATTGTTTTGGGCCATTTTCTGGAAAAATGGTGGAAATGATTAGGGGTGTAACCGGTCCAGTTCGGTCCGATTTTGGGCAAAATTTTGGACTGAACCAGTATGACCGGTTTTGTATTTTTCAAAACTGATTACGCATCGGTTACCCTCCTAAACCGGTACTTCCGGTTTTACCAGTTTCCGGTCCGATTTTTCATTTTTTTAAAATGTAAATTTCACATTAGTATAATATTAGACTAATAGTATTAGTATTATACTATTAGTATAGCTATATAATACATGATCAATTACATTTTCATTTTTAAGATTAAACTTTTATTTTATAATAACATTATCTTATATATAATTATATTAATAACATATGATCAAACAAATTACAAATGTTCATATTTAAGATTAATATTTTATGTTATGATTTATAAATTATAATATGAAATTATTTCATATATGATATATAATTATATTATATATATAAAAATTTCACATATAATTATAAATTATATATAAAACTTATATATTAATATATATAATATTTTTTTTATAATTTTAATTTTTAATAAAACTTAGATATAAAATATTAGTTTTTATATTTTTATTTTATCAACTGGTCCGGTCCAATTTGGTCCGGTCCGGAAAATCCCAAAACCAGAACTGGACCAGTTCCAACCGGTTTACGCATTTTAGAAACCGGTTCCGGACCGGACCGGTTCAAAACCGGTCAGGTTTGGTCCGGTTCGGACCGGTTTACCGGTTTTTCGGTTTAAATTTACACCTCTAGAAATGATTTATTGGAAATATTTTGGGCCAAATGGGATTTTTGGCGTGTGTTGGATTTCTTGCGTACTGCATCATGGGCATACATGATTAGATGCTTAAATGTGTTTTTATTTCAGAATTGGTTAGGTTATAACTTACTTGTGGTACTGACTCGTTCGAAAATGAGCAGCCCAAAGGCTATCCCAAGTGCAGGAGCGTGTCGCGTAGTAATTAGGAATAAATTCCTAGATCATCTCCACAGGAAAAGTACTTAAAAATCAAACTCGTGTAAAATGGTGGAAATAGTTACAGTGAGAGAATAAAAATAAAAGTGATGATATGTGCAATGAATGTGGGAGTGCAATGGAAATGAAAATTTACTAGTCATGGACTAGATTCATGTTTGTTGGTTTTGAGTGGATGATGAAAAGTAAAAAATTTAAAATACAAGACAGTAAATTAAAATTGCTGGAAATTAAATAACTGAAATGTAAAGGGACAATAAAATTTAAATGCCATAAAAGTAAATTGCAGAAATTAAAGGTGCAGAAAAATTAAATGACAGTAATTTAAATTATAGGAAATTAAAAGTACAAGAAAATTAAATGACGGTAATTTAAATTGCAGGAAATTAAAAGTGCGAGGAAATTAAATGACATAAATTTAAATTGCAAGAAAGTAAAATTGCGAGAAAATTAAATGACAGTAATTTAAATTGCAGGAAATTAAAAGTGCGAGAAAATTAAATGACATAAATTTAAATTGCAAGAAATTAAAATTGCAAGAAAATTAAATGACAGTAATTTAAATTGCAAGAAATTGAAAGTGCGAGGAAATTAAATAGCAGTAATTCGAAATTAAATAAAAACAGAAATTGTAAGGAATAAACTCGATGTTTGGAAATGGAGACTGTGTTCTCCAACCCAAAAATCTGAACTTCCAATTAAAGTAAACTCTCAAAAATAAAATGAACTCTCAATATTTATCAAAAGGACTGAAAATTTACTCACTAAACAAACTCAAAACTGAAAATAAAAACTTACAAAAATAAAATTTACTGAGCCATACATTGAAACTGACTGATGAATAAATTACATGAAATTAAAAATTGAACTCAAAAGAAAATAAAAACTGACTACAAAAATTCACTCACTATTTTTTTTCTGAACTTTAATTCTAAAATCACACTAAAAACATTCTAACTCACTGACTCTAACTCTAACCGCTGACTACTAACATCTGACAATCCAACATCTAACTCTGCTAACACTCTAACACCCCTCACTTCGTCTACTTACAAGCCTTATATAGGCATAAAAAAGGCCACTGTATTTGCTTAGTCCGTGATTCTTTTTGTCTCCCACGTATAATTGCGATGTGCCTAGCTGCCATGTATGCGTCTATTCTGTCCCATGTGCATCTGCCTTGTTTCCCACATGCAGAAGAATCGCCTCTTTCCAGTTCATCTCCCACTGCCAGCGTTCCTCTTCATTTTTTTTTCTTTTCTTTTCCTGCATGCTTGCTGCGTCCGTCACCTTTTTCTTCTTTCTTCTTCTTCGTTTTGTCTTCTTTCTTTATTTCGCTCCAGACCAGGTCTGCTTGAGTCCGTGCGTTGCTCGTGGGTCCTGCTGTGCGTGAAGTTCGAACTGCTCCAAGTGAACTGCTATGAGGTAGTGGGAAGCAGCGTTTACTGGGAGAGAGAGAAAACTACAACCAAGACGTAAAGAGAGCAGCCGAGGTGCCTTCGGTCGTTCTCGACAGTGTGCACAGGAGAAGGTTTCGGTATGCATGGGGGCTTCGGTCGTGGCGGAGCCTTGGTCTCCGGCATTTTCTGGCGGTCATCGGAGATGCAGGGTGGCGTGGAAGAGTGCAGCGAGTCTGTCCGTGTTTCAAAAATGGAGGTTGGTGTTGCCGGTGCATGCGGTGGTGCTTCGTGGAGTTGGACGTGTATTTGGCCATGCATGGTGGTGGAGAACTGATCCCCGGCATCGTCTGGTGTTGCTGGTGGCCGGCGGAGGAGCTGCTGTGCACGACGGCACTGTAGCACGAGCTGCAGTTCGAGAGGTAGACGACGAACCGAACGACATGTCGTTCGTGTCAAAACGACATGTCGTTTAGGCAACTGTCGTTTTGAACCTCTACGGCAGACGACATGTCGTTTGACAAAAACGACATGTCGGTTAGGACCTGTAATAAAAAATAAATAAATAAATAAAAATAAACAAAATAAACAATAAGTAATATATAATCAAAGAAACAAAAATAAAATAAAAATAAAATTAGAAAAATAAAATAAAATAAATAAATAATTATAAATAAAATAAAACTAAAAAAAAAATGTGTTGTGCAATTTAAATAAATATTACCCAATTAAATCACAAGCTATAGAATTAAGCATAAATTATACTTTTAATCAATTTAATTCATAACTTGGATTTATGCCTCTTAATCATTTTTTTCCATTTAAAACCAATGATAAAATAATAAAACAGTTAAAAATGTATTGGTCTTAAGTGTATAAAATATGCAATAATGCAGCTCAATCAAGTACCATTTAATGGTACTGCAGATTATGTTGATGATGATGCAGATGCTGAGCCTGAGGATTTGGCTCCGCCGGAGGAGTGATCTGGGATCACTCATGCTATGTTTTATTATCAAACTTGTTTTATTTTATGGGACATTTGGTTTATGTTTTAAAACACTTTGTATTTGGATATTTGTATGAAACTAAAATTCTGATACTTAGTGACTTATTTATTATTATCCGCTGCGTATTTTATTGTGCACTGTTTATTTGTTGCACACACTTGGCACTGGTCGTTGGGATGCGTGACCATGTTGTCATCATCCTGACGTCACGATTCCTGAGACTTTTTGTACGTGGGAGTCAGGGCGTCACAAGCCATCCCTACCCATACAAAAAATTAACCAACAACAAATGAAAGAGAGGAAATATAAGGGACTCTGTTATTATTGTGATGCAAAATGGAACCTAGGGTATAAGTACCAATAACCTAAGTTGTACTTGATGGCGGATGTGTTGCTTGAAAGTGAGTTGGTTATGCCATGTGATGATGAGCCGTGTGACTAGGTGGAGGAAACACCAACCCTCAAACTGACTACAAACCAAGGCAGCCCTGAAATTTCCCTCCATGCACTGACTAAGTCTCACAACTTGAGAACTATGAGGGTGAAATGAAAAATTGGCAGTCAATGGATCACTATCTTGGTGGATACAGGGTCTACTCACAATTTTTTGGATCCAACAATTATAACAAGAAACAAGCTTCCTCTTGACTTCATGAGAGAGTGAGGGTGAGGGTTGTCAATGGGGAATTGCTTCCCAGTGAGGGAAAATGTAATGGTGTCAGGGTATTAATTTAGGGAACTATTTTCACATTGGATGTGCATGTATTGGTTTTAGCGGGCTGTGACATGATCTTGGGAATTAATTGGCTGAGAGACTTGGGGTCGATTTTATGGAATTTTGAAAATCTGTTAATGCAATTTTAGTACCGAGGAAAGGAAGTGTCCATTCAGGGGTTGACAGGGGCTAAAATAATAGAGGAAGGGACTCTGAAAACGCTTCATAGGCAGGAAAAAAAGGGTGTAATTTTACAAGTGATGGAAGGGGTGAAGGCAACAAACTCGGCACCTCTAGAAGAGGTTCCACCAGCAGTGCAGCCATTGTTAGAGCAGTTTATAGATGTATTTTCAGAACCCAAGGGGTTGCCCCCATCCCAAACCCACGACTATGCCATAAACGCACTACCAGAAACTAAACCCATCTCCATAAGGCCGTATCGAAATCCCTATTACCAAAAGGATGAGATTGAAAAAATAGTGCAGGAACTCCTATCTACTGGGGTTATACAACCTAGTCAAAGTAACTATTTATCCCCGATGCTAATGGTCCGTAAGGCCAATGGTACGTGGAGGTTATGTGTCGACTACCGGGCCTTAATAGTGTCACCATCAAGGATAAATACCCTATTTTGGTGGTGGGGCCATAATTTTTTCAAAGCTGGATTTGAGGTCGGGTTACCACCAAATCCATGTCAAACTAGAGGATGTTTCCAAGATAGTATTTATGACACATGAAGGCCACTACAAATTCTTTGTTATGCCTTTTGGGCTAACTAACGCACCATGCACCTTCCAAAGCCTCATGAACAAGGTATTTAGGCCCTATTTGAGAAAATTGGTACTTGTTTTTTTGATGATATTCTTGTGTACAGCAAAATAGTGGAGGAACATGTGCATCACCTCCAAATTACCCTTGATCTATTGCTACAATACAAGTTGTATGCCAAGCGATCAAAGTTCACTTTGGGTGCAATGAAGTAGCCTATTTGGGCCATCTCATATCGGCGGAAGGGGTGCAGGCAGATCTCGATAAGCTACGAGCCATGAACGATTGGCCCTTACCTAACTCCCTCAAGGGCCTAAGGGGTTTCTTAGGGCTAACAGGATATTATCGTCGATTCATAAAAGGCTATTGAGGAATTGCTTTTCCCTTAACCCAGATGTTGAAAAAGGATGCTTACAAGTGGAGTGAGGAGGCACGGTTGGCTTTTCATAAGCTAAAGGAGATTTTCACCTAGCCTTCTGTTTTAGCTCTCCCGGACTTCTCAAACCATTCACTATCGAGTGCGATGCCTCGGGCAACGCCATTGGCACAATTTTGATGTAGCAAGGCAAACCATTAGCTTTTTTCAGCCAAGTCTTAAAGGGGAGAGCTCTCATGATGTCTTCGTACGATAACGAACTATTTGCCTTGGTTTCTTATGTTATTAAGCGGCGGTGTTACCTACTAGGGCAGGCCTTTGGGGTGTGTACTGACCAACAGAGTCTCAAGCAACTTTTGGACCAAAAGGTGGGTACTCCAATGCAACAACATTGGATTACTAAGCTGCTAGGGTATGACTTTGTGGTGGAGTACGAAAAAAGGGTGGAGAATAAGGTTGTTGATGCCCTATCAAGGAAGGATATGGATGGGAAGGCGAAATTAATGCTGCTTTCATTCCCCAATGTGCAATGGATGGAAGATTTGAAGGCCGCTTGGGAAAATGATGCACAAGTACATAACCTACCATGAGGGAAGGTCTCCTGCTGTATAAGGGTAGATTGTATGTTTCCAAGCATGAGGAGTTCAAGAATAAACTGTAGAAACTATCGCACAATAGTTCTTGGGAGTGGTCATTCAGTGTATGACAAGGCCATCCACTGAATGCGAAGGTATATTTATTGGGAAGGTCTTAAGAGGGATGTTAAGGTTTTCATCCAGAATTGTGACTTGTGCCAATGAGTTAAGGTTGGAAACACCCTACCAAATGGGCTACTTCAGCTGCTACCTATGCCAATACAACCATGGACCCACATCACCATGGATTTTGTAGAAGGGCTGCCTAACTCCCAAGGGTTCAACACTTTGACGGTGGTGGCCGACATGCTAACTAAATACAACCACTTTATCCCTAGGGATATTGTTGATCTATTTTTTAAACACATCTTCAAATTGCAGGGGCTGCAATAATCCATTATCTTTGACCTTGACAACACATTTACTAGCCAGTTTTGGCAAAAGATGTTTTCCTTGTAGGGGGTTCAACTCTCTTTAAGCACGACGTACCACCCTAAAACATATGGGCAATCAGAAGCAGTGAACAAGACGGTTGAGAACTACCTTAGGTGTTTCAGTGGAACAAACCTAAAGATTGGGCTAGGTGGATACCCTTGGCCAAGTGGTGGTACAATCCAGTCAACATTCATCTACACAAATCACCCCTTATGAAGCCTTCTATGGCCAACCACCACCTAGGCTACTGGATTATGCGCGAGGGACAACACGTGGTGAAGCAGTGGACACCACCTTAAGGACTCAAGAACAAATCTCAAGACTCCTCCAACACAACTTATAGAGTGTGCAAGATAGAATGAAAAAAAATACTCTGATCTTAAATGGAAGGAACAACAATTCAGTGTGGGGTGATGAAGTATACCCGAGGCTCCAGCCATATAGGCAGAGCACAGTGTCTCAGAGCTGTAGCCTCAAGCAAGCCCCCCGATATTTTGGACCATTTCGCATCTCGCAGAAGATCAGACAAGTGGCTTACAAGCTCAATCTCCCTAGTTCCTCAAGAATCCATAGCACCATTCCATGTATCTCAACTTAAACGCAAGATTGGCTTTAGAGTTATTGCCCTTCCCACGTTACCTCCAGTAGTTGACAATGGAGTGATTTGGCTAGAACCCACAGAGATCTTGAATCGACGCATGATCAAAGCTAGCAACAGAGCTTGGGTGGAGCTCTTAGTTCGATGGCAAGGCCAAGAGGCCGACGATGCCACAGTATTCGAGACTTAAGGAGGATTTCCCCCACCTTGTGGGCTAGGTGTCTTGAACGGAGGGGGGGGGGGATATGTAACAAACGTTGGCTCAGATGGATGGCAGTCAAACCATAGTACATGTGAAGGAGATCTGTCTGATCGAAGGGAAAGTCAAAGTGAAGTCCAGAGTCTAAGTGATTTTTTATGGAAGTAAATGGCATTGGATTCATGGGCCAGTGGGCTTGCCATTGTGGGTCTTAGTGACTTAATTAAGTGTTGGGTCTTGTCTTTTATTTAGTTGTTCCATGGTTCTGTGTAAGATGGACTGTAGGCCCTGAGTCTTTTACTTATGTTGAGTTTGCACGTCTAAGGCCATTATATGGCCCAGTAGTAGAGTCCTTTTTCATTGTGTCCATGGAACCTTTTTGAATCAATCTGAATGTTAATAAAAAACCTTATTTGCCATTCTCTAACTTCTGGAGGCGCTTTCCCTTGAAGAGAGCATTATCATTCTCAGTTTATTATGCTATTTCTTTCCCTATTTTATCAGTTGTGTTACATATTAGAAGTACTCCAAAAAATGTCACAATTTTTTCCTAAGTAAATAGATCAAAAGAAAAGAATTGAGTGCTAGAGCTCACAAAAGGCCTCACATGAGTTGGAGGGATCGTCAAAGCAATCACAAAGACCAGTGGAACATTTCACGACTAGTAGTACTACAGGTCGTCGAGCAGCTTGAGGGTTTGATGAGTTGGAAGATATTTTACTATCCGAGGGCTGAAAAGGATGAACCAAAGAGGACGTACGTGGGAAGTAGAGATCAGCTCTTATACCAGTATATTTACATATATATAGATACATATATGTATATGTGTGTATATTTGCACCCACAGAGAAATGATTTTACTGCCACGTAAGACTATTTGATTGATGGATCATTCATTTTTTTTTTCTAGTTAAGCAAATATTTCATTAACATAAGGAAATCGAGATACATGAGAAGGGAGAAGG
Source organism: Cyclocarya paliurus (assembly GCA_029856935.1). Classification (NCBI taxonomy): domain Eukaryota; kingdom Viridiplantae; phylum Streptophyta; class Magnoliopsida; order Fagales; family Juglandaceae; genus Cyclocarya; species Cyclocarya paliurus. The sequence goes on from CM056947.1 coordinate 28,984,026, forward strand.
GGGTTCCCCAACAAACACTCTATTACAACAAAGACAGTGCGAAAATAAAAAAAACAGATCGAGTTGTTGGACAAGAGTTGATCCCTGCTGAAACAGAGAGAAGAATGCATATCAAGTATTTGAGGAAAAGTTCTAGAGAAAGGAATATTGTATTTCTGTGTATATACCTGTTGTACAGTGATGAATTTATAGACTATGTACATAACAGAATTGCAAGGAATGTCCACTAATATTGTGACACCTAGCTAACCTATTTATTTTCTCCATTATAATGAGATTCGTCTGAGATATTCCCAGAGCCTCTAGAAGGATCTTGCTAATTTTCTACAAGTGCCTTATGATTCCCCCTCGATTCAAATGGCACTTGTGCAAGTGTAAGACTTGATCGAAGAAGATTAAAGCGAGATGTTGATAGTGGTTTTGTGAGAATATCAGCCACTTGGTCTTTGCTGGAAACAAAAGCAACATGAAGAGACTTGGCAGCAACTCTTTCATGGACAAAATGATAGTCCAATTCAACATGCTTTGTCCGGAAATGCAGTATTGGATTTATTGACCGATATGTAGCACCTATGTTGTCGCACCAAAGTGTGGGGGGTTCCGAGAGACCAATGCCAAGTTCTTTTAAAAGAAACTGCAACCAAAGAATCTCACATGTAGTATTAGCAATAGATTTGTACTCGGCTTGAGTTGAAGACCGAGCTATAGTAGGTTGCTTTTTAGACTCCCATGAAATTAAAGATTTCCAAAGTAAATACAGAAACCTCCAGTAGACCATCTATCATCAGGACACCCAACCCAATCAGCATCAGAAAAGGCATTTAATTTCGTAGAAGAAGTGGAAGAGAAACATAGACCAAGCTGTCTTGTATTATTAAGATATCGAAGAATACGTTTAACAGCTGACCAATGTGGAAGACGAGGATTATGCATAAATTGACAGACACGATTTACAGCAAAGGAGATATCAGGACGAGTAAAAGCAAGATATTGAAGACTACCAACTACACTACAATACCATTGAGGATCCTCATATGTACAACCATCCAAGGCAGTGAGTTTTTCTGAACATGATATGGGAGTGGACACTATCTTAGAGTTGTGCATATTCGTTCGTTTGAGTAAATCACTAATATATTTGGTCTGGGACAAAAAAAATCTAAGGGAGTTCTGTGTACTTCAATACCTAAAAAATAATGTAGGGAACCGAGGTCTTTGACAGGGAAATATTTGCTTAGGTTAGTAATGAACTGAGAAATAAGGGAAGAACTAGATCCAGTGACAAGAATATCATCAACATAAATCAAGAGATAAATGCAATCAGAGCCAGTGCAAAAAATAAATAATGAGGGATTAGCACTCGAACACTGAAAACCAAGAGTAAGCAATCGATCTCTAAGCTTAGCAAACCAGGCTCTAGGAACCTATTTCAAACCATAAATAGACTTGTTTAATTTACAGACATGAAGAGGAAAGTCAGAATTCACAAACCCAGGAGGCTGTTTCATGTACACGGCTTCTTCAAGATCCACATGCAAGAACTCGTTTTGTATGTCTAGTTGGTGAAGAGCCCACTTCGAAGAAACAGCTACTGAGAGAAGGAGACGAATTGTGGTGGGTTTAACTATTGGACTAAATGTCTCAGAGTAATCAAGACCTTTCTGATGATGAAACCCTTGAGCAACCAATTTGGCTTTACGCCGCTTAATAGTGCCATCAGCATGACGCTTTGTTTTCAAGACCCATTTTGAGCCAAGAAGATTATAGGAGGAATCGGGAGGGACCAAAGACCACGTTTTATTGTGGAGCAGAGCATCAATTTCCGTGGCCATGGCAGATCGCTACTCATGGTGTTTGGAGGCTTCAGTGTATGACTTTGGTTCCTCTGGAACCGAAGAAACAGAGTTGAGCAAAGGAGTTGACTCAGTGAGAGAAGCTGTTGGCTTGGGTGGAGGCCACATAATAGTTCCATCTGTGCGTCGTCGAGGACAGAGAGAACGAGTCTGAGTTCGGGTTACCATGGGGTACTGATTTGCTGAGAGTAAAGAGCCAGATGCGGAATTGGACGGTGCGGCTGAAGTATTAGTCGAAGAAGGAGGGATGGAAGATTGAGAAGATGATCAGGGAGGCGTTGGATCAGATAGTATAGGAACCAAAGGTGTTTGGGCTGAAAAATAATTGTTAAGTGGGCTGTCTGAAGAGATCTGTATAGACGATGGGGATGAATCCGTAAGTGCACCAGAAGCACGATTGGGCTGAGACGGAGAGGAAGCAAGTATAGGGGATACAGAGTCTGGGTTGGGCTTTATAGAGAAGGGAAACTTAGTTTCATTAAATGTGACATCCCTGGAAATAAAAGTGCGGCCCGAATCCATGTGAAAACAAAAATAGCCTTTGTGATCTGGGCTGTAGCCCAAGAACACACACTCTTTGGACCTATAGTCCATTTTATGTGTGTTAAAGGGCCTTAGATTGGGCCAACAAGCACATCCAAAGACTCTTAAGAAGGAATAATCTGGAGTTTGGCCTATTAAGCGTTGAAAAGGAGATTGATTTTGAAAGAAGTGGAATAGACATGCGATTTATTAAGTAAGTAGCTGTGTGGAAAGCCTTGGCCCAATAAGTGTGAGGGACCAAGGCATGAGAAAGCAAAGCAAGACCTGTCTCTACAATGTGACGGTGACGCCGTTCCACACTCCCATTTTGTTGATGGGAATATGGACAAGTGACGCAATGAGAAATACCAAGGTTGCGAAAAATAGATTGAAGGGGACGAAATTCCCCCCTCCATCTGTTTGAACCGAGACAATATTATGAGAAAATTGATTGCGCACAAACTGAAAAAGCTGTGACAAGAGTTGAGACATTTGATTTTAATTGCATTGGAAAATACCAAATAAACTTGGAATAATCATCAATGATGGAAAGAAAGTAATGACATCCTTTTGTAGACAAAGTAGAGGCTGGACCCCATACATCAAAAAACAATAATTGAAAAGGAGATGTGGATCGACTTGGAAAGGGTTGATGAGGTAGTGCGTGTACTTTGGCCGAGATGCACGCAGAACAGTGTTGAAGTTTAGTTGAAGTGCTGAGAGGGAGACCATATTGACGAAGAATGAGAGATGTGGTTAGTGGATAGGGATGACCCAACCTGGAGTGCCAGTGCTGGGCTGTTGTACGCTGACCAATATAGGCTTGAGGAGAAAATGAAGAAGAAGACGCTGTAGACTCTACATCCGTCCGAAGCACATACAAACTGTTCTCAACATGGCCCTGAAGAAGCACTGTCTAGGTGCATGAATCCTTCACACAGAAAAAATGAGAGTGAAATTCAAAGTAGACATTATTATCTTGACATAATTGACGAACTAAAAGAAGGTTACGAGAGATTGAAGGAACATGTAAGAGATTATGTAAGAAAAATTTTCCAGTGTTTGAAGAAAAATGAGTCGAGCCTATGTTTTGAATGGAAAGACTGGAGCCATCACCAATGCTCACTGTGTCAGGGCCTTGATTTGTAGATGAATCCAAGTTGAGATTCTGAAAATCTGATGTAAAGTGATGCGATGCAGTCGTATCTGGAAACCAAGTATGATTCTGAGAGGAAGATGGAGTAATGGCCGTGTAGTTAGCTGTGAATGACTGAGGAGGTGGAGACTGACAGGACTGATCAAAGCGATGATAACAAGTAACGACAGTGTGACCCCCTTTTTGATAGACTTGACAAACTGATTTGTTGTAGAAAGGTGAGGAGGGGGGTCGAGGAGCTGGAAGAATACCACGGCCATTGTGACGTCCACAACCACGGCCGCGAAAAAAATTATTATGACCACAAGAGGAAGAAGAAGAAATAGAGGGTGGTGTTTTGACAGTGTTATTGGCTGAGATAGAGGTGCCAGACAAAAGAGAGTTGGTCTGATGAGAAAGTAGAGACTCATAATTTAAGAGGTAACTGTAGATTTGATTTAAGGGAAGAGAATCAAGACGCGTGGTGAGAGACATAACCAAGGATTCATAGTCTGTGCCTAGACCAGCTAAGAGAACAATGGAGACTTCAGAATCAGCTAAGGGATGACTAGCGACATTTAAAGTCGAAGCAAGAGCTTTCACCTTATTGTAGTATTCGGTGATTGAATAAGAGCCTTTTTTAATGGTGGCGAGCTGAAATTTTGTATGAGTGAGATGAGCTGAAGATTTAGCTGCAAAAAGATCAGTGAGAGTTTTCCAGACCTCAGCAGCGGTGGAACAGTCAATGACTTGGGCTAAGACCGAGTCAGATAATGAAGAGTTAATGGCCGAAATGACCAACTGATCTTGATGACTCCATTGAAGATACGCAGGATTAGGCTGACCATCAGTGGAGGCAGGCGGCATGAGAAGAGAGCCATCAACATGTCCGAAGACTTGATGCCCCTTCAAATATGGCACTATTTGCGCCTTCCAGAGAAGAAAATTTTCAAAAGTAAGTTGTATTTTAACAAAATGATTTGCTGAAGTAAGAAGAGAGGGAGAACTAGAAGTGTTGGTTGATTTGGATGGAGCCATAAGTGTAAATCTGTAATGAGAAAAGGAGAAGAGAGAAGAGAAAAATGTATGAGAGACGTGAATCGGTTAGGCTCTTGATACCATGTTGAAACAGAGAGAAGAATGCATATCAAGTATTTGAGGAAAAGTTCTAGAGAAAGGAATACTGTATTTCCATGTGTATGCCTGCTGTACAGTGATGAATTTATAGACTATGTACATAACAAAATTGTAAGGAATGTCCACTAATATTGTGACACCTAGCTAACCTATTTATTTCCTCTATTACAATGAAATTCGTTTGAGATATTCCCAGAGCCTCTAGAAGGATCTTGCTGATTTTCTACAGGTGCCTTATGAATCCCCACCCATTTACAGCAAAGAAAGCGCTATCTTAAATGACAGTTTTTATTTATTTATTTATTTATAATTTGAATAGCTATGCAAACTATGTTGCCACTGCTGGAGCCAGTGGATTTTGGTGGTGCACTATTGTTTGTTATGATATTTGGTTTGAGAAAGCGGAAACATGGTAGGATAACTGGTATCGATTGGCTTGGATAGCCACTAGCTGAGTTTTTTTGCTCCCGCCTATGAATGCATGTGGAGTCCACATATCGGTGATAATGAGATGAGATAGTTAGATCTAAAAGATTTTGGAAATGGCAAGACTAATAGACTATTAGTACAACACATGTAGCCGTTGGATGCGTGTAACAATCATGGACCAATCATTGTATTCAGGAGGAAGTCGTATTGCAAATATTGCTTGCTGAGAACCCCTGATTTTTATTATTATTTTTATTTTATTTTATTTTATTTTTTCCGTTTTGTCTTCGACTCTTCGTGGACACTTAAATTTTAAATTCCAACCGCCCTTGATGGGAAAAGCGCACCCGCTAAGATCCCTCACCATTCAAGTTTGCTTCTTTTGGGATACATTTTTTTCAATTACAGATCAGCATTGATCACTCCATTGATCTTTTGGCATTTTTGGTAGGGTATATTGGTCCACCTTTGATCTTTGACAGAGCAGTCAAATCAGGAACTCGGAAATGGTTAAATGCAATGGTTATTTTATAAATGGATAGTGCTACCATCCCTCAATTTGTCCATTTGGCGTACCCCTAGTACAAATTATACTTTTTTTAAAAAATATTTTTTAAAAATAAAAAAATACCAATATACTAATAATCACTTCTTTAATTAGTAAGTAAAAAAAATTAAAAAAAAATAAAATAAATGCACAAGTAGTCAAAATGAGGCGGCAAAATAATAGAGCATACTAGCATTAATTCTTTTTAAATCGCAGTCCTAAATTTTTTTGAATAAGGAATTGCAGTCCTAAATTCCCAAATTCCTGAGAGGTTCTGAATTGCGGCAATAACATATACAAATCATGAGGCAATCTATTTTAAGGAAAAATTTAATGAAACATATTTCTAGAAAATTAATGAATTCAGAGCACATACATTCTTCACTTCAGAATAATTCATCTGCACATTACAATACAATCATCTGCATAGCAATCCTCTTCCCATCATAAAACATTAGGGAAAATATAAAAATTAGCATACATTGACACAAAACTTACCATATATTGAATTACAGGCACTTGTATAAATGAAAGAACCAAACAATTCAAACAATAACGCTAAATTACACAAACAAATTGAAAGAAATACAAAGAAAAGCCATCACAACCATTTCCCTCGTGACCCTTTGGACAACTACACAACTAACATGAATAAAATACAATAAACATTTAAATGTTGATGGTGGCTTCCCACAGCCTAAGAAATCCATTGCGACCACCACTGCATATCCTTTTCCTCTCAAGGTCGGAAGCCACACACCGTACCTGTATACCACAGAATAGGGCCGAAGTCAGTAACCATAAATTCAGATATGCAGTATCATGCATTCTAACCTTTCGACTTGTGATATTTAATGTATTTCTTTAAGATTTGTATCTTTTGTGTAATGTATAATCATATAATAAAAGATAGCCAAGCAGATTTCCAATCTTTCTAGTCTGTGATAATTTAACTTTTACAGTACATTCAATAATAAGAATCATAAAAAATTAGCATTTGTAATTTGACTAAAAATACCAGAAGTAATGAACTTCTGGAGATAACCGTGCGCCTAGGTTTAATGAGTTTCTCGAAGGTTAATTTACTACTTGTCCATGAAGATATTTACATATTCTTCTACATATCAAGGTAAAAGGAAAGTTCGAATTTATAAGAATGATCCAAGTATGAACAAGAAAAGTGTCTGACAGAATCATGGAGGCAACAGATTGATACTATACATGAAGGATTGGAGACATTATTGCATTACCGTTTCAAGAGCACAATATGGCTAGGGGCAGGGCCAAATTTTGAATATGCTTCATATGCACAGTATCATGTATCATAAGAGGAATTAAAATGAAACATATAATATATTCTCTTTAAAAATTGGGTTGAAGTTGATGAATTATCTCTATTTCATATACTAGCTAATTAAAATATTTTTCTGCTTGAGATACTATGGAAATGTTGAAACCTATAGTGGAACTTGCTGTTGCTCCACCCTGAATGAAGGATCAAGTAGGAAATAGACAAGAAGGAACGATGGACAACACATACCATGGCAACTGTCCTTGGTGGAGTACGGTAGAGTTGCCAGCCTGCTGTTTTCAAAGTTGTGCTAGAGATGCCACCAAGTCTCTCTTGGGGCCGATTAAAGAGAGACAGAGAATTATCAGCTGCTCCAATACCTAACCAGTGTTCCCCAGCGTTGATGGATACTATAGCAGCAGTATGTATGGTAACATTCTTCATGCACCTTATACCACCTGCATGCAGTGCACAATTAATGTTAATAATAATGCCTGATGCCTGGTTAAACTTCTTAATATAGTGAAGAAGAAATCAGTCATGTCTTTAAACACCAGCAACTAATTCTGCAATCATTTAATTTACCATACAAGTTCAATTCTAAAAGAAAGCAACCTGCAAAGCTGCTGACACTAACTTTCTCAACAAGCTAGCATTACTCTCTCTTTTTCTCTCCACAAACAATAACCATTTCCCGTTTTCCTTAGTAACCATTTTTTTCATAGCTTAAGCTGCTAGAAAGATAGCTGATAAATATATCAAGCTCATGAAAAATCTCTAGCCAAATAACATAACAACGAACCCAATCCAGCCCTTGCATGTCCAGGATGCAGTGGTCTTTTAGGAGATAGACCCTCCTAAAAAGCTTAAAATGATAGAAAGTGGGCCGGCAAAGTACATCAAGCTCACAAACCTCAGATTTCTTTTGAACAGATTCGCATCTTCTTCAAAATATGAAGCATAGATGCTCAAGAACACATCTCCCACGACACAAATCATCCCCCGCCCACCTCCTTCTCTTTTATTATGTTAAATAACACATGCATAAGTTGTAATATCCCGGATTGAGTATAGGAAAGTGGTCAATGGGATCGACATTGCTTAGGATGGAGAATTTCTTGCCCTTCATAATGGATTCCAAGGGACACCAATTCTAACATTGACTAGTTCTCATGGAGTATGGGTCTTGATGTGGCTTCCACTTTCTGTTACGTCATTAAAAATGGTAATAGAGCCAAATCCAACCAGAAATATAGCACTTGAGCGGAGCCACCTATAATTGAAGGTGGTGAATGGGATCTCATATTGCTTGGGAAGAAGTTCTTGCTCTTTATTATGAATTCCAAAGGACTCCATTGTAACATTAACCAGTCCTTTTGATATGGACCCAAATGTGGCTATGGCTTTCCCTTGGGTTGTTACATATATTGTGGCATTTATCTTCATATTGAAAAGTTTCCAATCTAGTAGTCCACAATCCACATCCATGCATAAGCGCAAATATAATTCCAGGCAAACATAATTCTGGATTATTGGATCCAAAGATCTGATGCAATCTCACTGATGAAAACTTCCGTAATTTGTTTTTTTATAAGTAAGAAAATTTATTAATCCTCATAATTAGGCATAGCCCAAGTAAACAGGTAGTATAAAATAGAGAAACACTCAATTATAGTCTACGAGATAGAGAAAGCAGCATAAAAAATTGAGCCCAGTATAACAAGTATTGTGCATTCAGCATTTTTTAACCTACAATAACTTAACCACGATTTCATATTTCTCATATTTCTCACAGCAGTGAATTCGTGATGGCTATAAAAAAAGTGCAAATACTCTCCTCTAACATGGCACTCTACAGTTCTAACATATTGGAATATACCATGAAACCTACATGACAAGAGGATGCAAATGATAACCAAGGTGCAAACATGTCCGAGGGTGCAAACATGTCCAACTATATGGCTTGTGAAGGGTTTCTCGGTGGGAATCATAACTGAGGTTTTCTTAACATTTCTCATTTATTCTTTGCAGACGATACTTTAATATTCTAAGATGTGGATTGAAATCAAATTCATTCATTAAGGGCACTTCTTTGCTTTCAGGCTGTGTTGGGCTTAAAGGTGAACCTTTCTAAGTCCAAAATGGTCCCAGTCCAGTGGAGAACGTTAAAAATTTAAGGAGTTTGGCTAGATCTTTGAGTCGTGAGATATCTTCTTTGCCCATGAAGTAGCTTGGCCTCCCTCCCATTAGGAGCGTCCTTCAAGGCTAGGTCCATATGGAATGAAGTGATTCAGAAGAGTGAGCGCAGGTTGGCAAGTTGGAAGAGGTTGTACTTATTGAAAGGTGGTCAGATCACATTAATCAAGAGTACACCCAAGCTTACCTAAGTATCTCATTGTTCCCTATATCGGCCGGTGTGGAAATCGCATAGAGAAGCTCCAATGTGCTTCCTTAAGAGTTGACTCGGTGAAGAATTTAAATTTTAGCTTGTCAATTGGGATAAGGTATGCACCTGTCCTCATGTGGCAGGATGGGGATCCAAAATTTAAAGATGTTCAACTGGGCTCTCCTTATGAAATGGCTACGGAAGGTGGTGATAGAATAAATATGGTGGTAATTGGAGGGGGGGGGGGGGGTGCTCTTTGGAGGTACAGGTGCTTGCGATGTGGCCTTGTGGAAAAACACTAGAAAGGGCTAGGGGGGGTATTTTCTCAACACATTAGGTTTGTGGCGGGGGATGGTTCTACGATCAATTTTTGGAACGATAGTCGGTGTGGCGATAAAGTGCCTAAGAACAATTTCCCAACCGTATATAGGATTGTGTGCAGACAATAGGCATTGGTGGTGGATCTATTGGAGACTTTTGGTGGTTCTATTCATGGAACATTCAATTCCTTAGAGCAGCACATGATTAGGAAGTTGGGATGCTCACAGAATTTTTCAGTTTATTGCACTGTACTGGAACATGGATCCAAGAAGCAGATAAGATGTCATGGAGTCTTTCTAAGAAGGGAAATTCTCTATCCGTTCATTCTATAAGGTCAACGCTAATCAGGAGAGTAACCATTTCCCTTGGAGGAATGTTTGGAAGAGTAAGACAGCTTTCTTTGTATGGACAGCAGCACTAGGGAAGACCCTGACCATGGATAGCCTATGCCAAATTATTGTGATCAACTGGTGCTGTACATGTAGGAAGAGTGGTGAAAGTGAAACTGTGGACCACTTGCTGCTTCATTGAAAGGTTTCTAGGGCTGAATGACATTCTTGGCAGAGTTGTTTTAGCAAGGGTTATGCCTGGGAGGGTGGCTGATCTTGCCAGCTGGAGAAATCTTCATGGTATCCTGTAAATCGCAGCAATATGGAAGATGATTCCAATTTGCCTTTTGTAGTGCATCTGGAGGGAAAAAAAATGATCAAAACTTCGATGATAAGGAATGCTCCCTAGAGGAGCTTAGAAGATTCTTTTTCAACACACTCCTTTTTTTTCTTTATTTCTAAACAATAGCTTTAGATTTTAATGGGCTTAATGTACATGATTTCTTTGTATCTATTTCTCCTTTAGCTAGGTGTTTTCTCTTGTATGCATCCAATGTACTTGGCTATGCCTATTGATATTAATAAATTTTTACTTCTAAAAAAAACTTTATGGAAATCTGTGTAGCTGCTTTGATGCAATGGACTCAATCATATTAGATAAAAGCAAATAGCAGCCACACCTAGGATTGTAAACGAACTGAGCTGTTCAGAAATAGCTCAACCTCTGCTTGGCTTTGGTTCATTTCCAAGGTTGAACCAAAATTTAGGCTCATTTCTCAATCTACGCTCAAATCAGGGAAGCTCATATAACTTAATATTTTTTGCATAATATTATTTTTAACTTTCTCATAAGTAAAGAAAATTTTATTAAAAATGATAAAAGGCACGCCCCAACCACATAGTTGGTATACAAGAGGAACACCTGACATGAAACTCAGCCTACAAAAATATATAGAAGCTGCCCAAAGTAATAGGTATTGAAAAAGAGCATTTCAAAATCCTCCATCGTCAGCCCATGGTCCTCAAAGACTTTAACTTCAGAATGGGAGCATCGCAAGTATTTTAGAAGATAAGAGTGGATCAAATTCTTAACACAATAGATGTTTAAATCCATGTGAATATAATTCTTGATATAGATATCTATGCATGTATATATGAACCATATAAATATATTATAAGCACAAAATTGGTTTCTCGATATTTGCACAAGTCATAAGATAGTAAATAAATAACCTACCCTTTTAGTAAAAAGTCATTTATATTTGATTAAAAATACAAGATTTTCCGATTTAATTTTTAAAAGTTCATGTATATAGTTTACCAAGCTAGCTAAATGATTAAATTGACTTTATGTAAGATTTCAGTAATGAAACTTATTTCATTTTAAAAAATAAAATATTTTGCGCAGCTCATGAAAGAGCTTTATCTCATTTGACAAAAAAGAACCAATTAAGAACATAAAATGTAGCTCGATGATAAAGTCATGCTTACTTTGTGTTTGAATAAAAAATTAAATTAACAGCATAGTTTGAACCTTCAATACTTGGCTTGACTAGGCTGAATTATAGCCATAGCCGCACCTCACAGGAATGGAAAGAAAAAACCTCAGTAGTCAAGAGATCATTAATGCTCTTACCCTCCTCATTTTCCCAAAACCGCAGCAGCCCATCAGTTGAACCTGAAAAGGACATCATTATTTTAATAAATATTGGACCAGCATGGCATGACAGAAAAGCAAATGGAAAGAACACAGCAAACAGAATGGGTGATAAGGTTCAACCTGTTATTATTCCTCTGTCCAATGGGGAATACTCAACACATAATATTGGACCAGCATGGCATGCTAGAACCGCTTCACACGTTCCCCGTGAAACAGACCACGCTCGTGCTGTCCAATCATCACTACCGGTAATTAAGGTATCGCCAACCATTCTTATTGACCTGCATATTTTACAGTCAAAGCATCTTTACTATCCCTAACAAACTATAGAAGCAAGAAAATGTATATTTTATGATCTTTCATCTCACCTAATCCATTTGGTGTGCCCTAACAGCTTGTGCATCTGCCTACCTGCACGGATGTCCCAGATATTTGCAACCCTGTAATGCAAGTATTCACCAATTAGGTTCATAGATATACAGACAGATATTAACATGCAAAACTTGATCATCTGGAGTATCAAGCATAATTGTTACTTTCAATATACATACGCATCTCTGCCAGCAGCAGCTAAGATTCCTGTTGAGTCATCATACTCCATGCATACAACTGCACTCAAACAACGGCCTACTGTTGCCACACATGTATCAGTTCTAACATCCCACATCTTAACAGTACCGTCATGGGCAGCAGTGAGGACACGCTCGCCTGACAACATGCGCACACAACTAACCTACAAGGACAGAAAATAGATTAATTCAATTGCAATCATCAACCGCATATGCCATCTCCATAATGCCTCCATTACTTGGAAGGAAAAAGAGGCAAAAAATAAATTCCAGGAATTTTTCTTAGAAGCTGCAATTATTTATGGCGTTATTGTTTTCAAAGAGTGTCTAAATTAACTGAGGTAAAAAAAAATAGAAATTGGTACAATATATAGGGTTGAAGATGAGCGCTAGCTCCAAGCCTATATATATAATCCATGCAACACACCCCTAAGGGTTGAATGAACAATCTTACTTCGAGGGTGAGAACCTCCAAAGTAAAAGAGAGGAAGAAGAAGAATAAACTAGAAAAATAATAATTCTATTAGTTTTGGACAAAAAACAAACAGTACGCTCCCCACATCTATATGTAGGAATTCCCTAATGGAAGGCTTCCCATCTACTGGGCCTCGTGGGCTATGCCTTGAACAACTAACATAAGCATAATAAGAAAATTAAAAGGTCCATTACATCATTAATCTACTTGGGCCTAAGCCCATGTCACTAACTAAAATAAACTTGGTTCCTACTGATCCAATGCAGCAGTCACGCAAGCTGGCCCCTGCCATTCGTGACAGTATGAAGCCCACGAACCCAAGGCCATTTGACTGTTACAATCCACCTCCTAATATTAACCAACTACTTAGAGTTGGAGCTCGAAATTGATCTTTGTGGGAGAGGGGGTGAACCAATATTATATAATAAATAACTATTTTTTATTTCTTGAATAAATATATTTTGCTATATGTAGTCATGAAAAAAAGATTTTATAAACCTAATTAAAAAAAATATTATTGTCATGTTCATCAGCTTAAGGTTATATGGTGCATATCTATTATGGTAGTGAAAGATCACAGACTAAATATATTGATTCAAAGAAGGTCCAAGTCATACCTGGGCCTATACTCCAAAATGAGTAGGTTTTTTTTTTTTTTTTTTTTTTTTTTTTTTTAAATTTATTTTTTATAAGCAAAAATATTATATATATCAATAGGAGTAATCAAGTACATTGGACGTATGCAATAAAACATCTAGCCCATACTAGAGAGCTCCTAATGACCCAAAAAGCCAGTGAAAAACTACCCAAAATACACCAAGTCTGAATTGGAATAAAAAATACCACCCAAACCCCCAACCACTTGTTTCCCGTAAGACTAATACTCCCCCCGAAACTCCCTTTACTAGAACTTCTTCATGATGCCCTCCCTTTAGTCTTCTCTCGACTTAAGCTACCACCCTTAGCATCATAATTGATTGCCCAAGAAAGACGCTTTAACTCCTTACTTTTCTTAAAACTTGATTTGGTTTCAAGTGAGTGGCTCGCCTCAACCGCAGTGAGTAGTGCTTTAAATTGGTCTTCACATCCTCCATGTGTGAGCTCCACGATATGCTAAATCTCGTTAACCTTATGTAGAACTCAATCTGATGGTGAACCCGCTATATTGTTTATTGGAGGGAGAGAAACCAGGAGAACAACATTATCCTTGGACACAGGACCAACTGCACTCCTAACCCTAGACATTCCTCCTCACAAGGCACTAACGACAAACCCATAATTTCCTTCCAGCCATATCCTGCATTCAAATCCCGAACCTCCTCAACAACTATATGGTTGCTATCACCATTAAAGGTTCCTCCCCTCCATCGACGAGGACATTGATTGTATGTGCTCCCACCCTTGACGATCATTTCTACGCCACTTTGTCAGACCCTAGTGCTCCCTTAGGAAGCATAGAACAGGTAGGGGAAGTACTACCTTTTGTTACCCCATTTTCATCTTCTAAAAGAGGCTCGTCAGTTTCTTCCAAAGTACTCAAGACCTTGGAAGGACCCCCCATCTTCAACTAAAAGTGAACCCTGGAAATCCATGTCAACTACGTCAACCACCTCTCATCTTCCATCTGAGACGAATCCACGTCATGTCACGTGTCGTCATCATCTGATCCCAAGTCACAAGATCATCTCCCAGGATAATCTCGCTTTGTCATCTCAAAGATTATAAGAAAATAAAAAGCAGATCAGAAACACCAGATCAGCGCCGAAGAAAATGTAGATCAAAATACCGGTCGCCGGAGGAGGACCAATGTTGGAGGGCCTTCAAAGAAGTCGCTGGAGCCTGTCGGTCTTGTTTGTGGTGGTGACGGTGGTTCGATGGTCAATGTCGACCCTAAGAAAGACAGAGAGAATCTTGCGAAAATCTAGGTTGCCGAAGCCAGGACCTATGCCGGACGGCCCTTAGCAAAGTCACTAGGGCTGTCGGCCTTGTCTGTGCCGGTGGTGAGGTGTCACTCATCAGTCTAGGGTGGGTGAAGGGTGGCGGCGGGTTTTCTCTCTCTGTAGGTTTTTTTTTTTTTTTTTTTTAACAATTGGCTCCTATTGGAATGCTTATAAAGGGCAATAACTTCTCTATCTCAAACAATGTGAGATCTCATTCACCACTTCTTATACTTAATCCGGGGTATTACATTAAACTTTAAGGTTTCACAAAAAAATCAAATTTTTGGATTTGGGACTAAACCTTTTTGTTTTAGTAAAAACCAAAATACATGTATTTTCTATTGCTTTTGAGAGCTAAGAGGATTATTTCATTTTTTTGTTGGGGGGGCATGGCATGAGACCTTTTTTTACCAATTCTTTGGTTTTACAATCTCATTGAACCTAATGTTAATGCATTGGCCACTCTTCCGCACATGCTTTATGCATACACCCTTTTTATTCCATACTCCTTTATTTTTTATTTATTTTTGCAATCAAAGAAAGATGCATTGTACACAAAACCTGTCCATCGTGGCCTTTTAGCTCTTCCAAAAGCTGAGTTGTGTGTTTGTCCCATACTAAAACAGACAGGTCATCAGATCCCGATACCACCTTACCTCGATCAGAACTTATTGCACGGACGGTTCTACAAATGACACAGAAAAGAAGAGTTAATCCATGGTGAGTCAAACAGCAATAGGGAGGCACGGGGAGTAGGAAAGATTGGCTTCAATCAAAGGGGGGAAAGAAAACCTTGTATGTCCTTTCAAAGTTGCCCGAAGTTCAGAACCACGAAGACTAGGATCCCAGATCTTAACCTGCATGATTGTAGAAAATGAATACCCATAACATGTTTAAGACCTGCATGGCATTTTATAAAAAGCCTCTCAAGCAAGTTAGAAAAAAAAGCCACAAATTCAAACTTACAGAGCAGTCTGTACTTCCACTGATAAAGAAACCTGCATCTTCACGGTCACCCACCAGATCCCACACCTCTCTTCTTGACACACAATGTAGAGCAGTAACAGCACCGCTATGACCCCTAAGTATGCGAACATTGGTTTGAATTTTCTTATGTCCTCCAGCCAATAGATCTTGTTTGCGAGGAGTCCCATTTTCATTTGTGTCTAAGATTGGAAGACAATAAACCATGTGGTTGTAGTAAGATTACCTTAACCAAAAAACTAATGATGCATGCATGCAACGATGACAAAAGAGTACCTGCATTGCCAGCATCAGAAGCCCATCTACGAACGCGACTAAAAGAGTTTGTTCTGGATGCTGTGTCTCTGCTGAACATGCTCTGAACCCAGCTCCTTCCAACACCAGAAGCCTCGGCAGGTGGCTGATTCTCATATGTTTCCTCTTTTGAACGTGGGGATGGCAATCCTAGAGACGACATGGATTGGGATTTTGTAGAAGTGATTCCCCAGTATGCGATACGTAGTTGCTGGCTATGTGACAAGAATCCTCTAAGTTTAATCTGTGACAAAGAGGGAAAGTATGGTTTCAGCAAAGGAAATTATAGAAAGAAAATCGAATAAAATGGAATGGCAAAAAAATCATAACAAAAATTGAACAAGAAAAAAGTGGCCAAAAAACATTAACCTAGTAGCTTGACACAAAACATCCAATGAGTCAAAAAGGCATGAGCAGAATTAACCTAAATCCATATCAATTTTCTTTGCTGACTACCAAACCCAAGAGCTGATGAACAGTAATCATTAAGACAGGCAATAAACCGAATTTCAAAAAAGGGAAGCATCATCAAACAATGGATTGACCAAAAGGAGGGCCAAAGGACAGTAGAGTGTCCAAGACCATTTAGCCGAAGTTGCGCGCCTTCTGTGAATGTCTCTATTACTTGGAAAAAGAACTGGCGAGTGCCCAGTTGGAATCCAATCCAAACACGCATCAGAGCAGCTCTCTAGAAATCACTGTTTGAATGTGCTTCAAAATGAAACAGATTTCATGGCCTCACTTGGAAGCCCCATCAGAACACTGCTTCAAATGCCCAGTTGAACATTAGGGTTTCTCTATGAACATATCAGTGTAGTCACCAGGCATATAAAATCTTGACAAGTTGAGCCATGGCTTGTTAAGAAAAGGATCATTTTTTTCATGGTTAGCACTCTATCCTTTCGGGTGGATTTTCATAAGGTGGTGAAACAATTTATCTCGCTGTGTATCTCTTTGGTAGATTTTCATAGACAACTGAGCTAGTTTTTCCATGTATTGTCCAATGTCTCTTTCTTGATCACCATAAGATTTGGTATTGAAACTTAGGTTTCAATAGCTCCTCATGGTTGCCATGTGCTAGACATTAAAAGGGTAGTCCTCAAGCGTAATATTTGACATGCTATAATGGATGACTTAGACAAGTAGAAACAATTCCATCAGTGTCTAAGTGCTGCAAACCTAAGGGGTGTGACGATGGGCATCATGGCTAAAAGTATAATACATCAAGCAATGAAGAAGGGGGGATCAAGTGAAGAGGTTTCTTTTCTCCATTGAACTCAAAGGAATTACAAATTCCAACGAGATTATGGCATTGAGGTTGATATTACAATATTTTGAATGAAAATGCATCCGAATGAGTTTTTAGATGGCGTAATGTCCAAGAGAATGGACATATAGAGAGTAAGGATCAGTCACCGAAGATTGAGGAGGAGCATGATTATGAGTAAGGTACCCTATGCCTCAACTATTAGCTCTCAGATGTATGCTATGGTCTGTACTCGACCTGACATTGCTCATGCAATGGTAGGTGTGAGTAGGTACATGAGTAATCCAGGAAGCAGCACTTGGAGGCAGTAAAGTGAATTTTGAGGTACTTGAGGGGTTCTTCATATATGTGTCTTTCCTTTACTGCGACTGGTTTAAAACTACAAGGTTATGTTGATGCTAATTTAGCTGGTGATACCGACAACCAGAAGAGTACTACAAGTTTCGTATAGACTTGGGGTGGTATTGTTGTGTCTGGGTGTTCAAACTGCAAAAGACTATTTCTCTATCTACCACAGAAGCCGAGTATGTTGTTATGGTATCTGAAGCCCCAAAGGATGATTTGGTTATAGAGTTTCTTGGAGGAGTTGGATAAGAAGAATGAGAAGGGTACTCTCTATAGTTATAGTCAGAGTTATTCATGAAAAAAATAGTGACAATCAGAGTGCCATATTCCTTGCTAAGAACCTAGCATTTCATTCCAAGACCAAACATCTTCAGATTAGATATAATTTTATTTTATCTCTTCTTGATGATGGCCAGTTGATACTTGATAAGATTTGTGAAAGCAAGAACCTTGCCATTTTGTTGACTAAGGGTGTTACACTTGAGAAACTGAAGTTGTGTGCAAATTCAATTAGGCCCCATTTGGATAGTGAAAGTGTTTCATTTCAGCTTATCATTACAACTTTCTCAAATTCTCACACAAAATATAGTAAACAATTCAACTTTTTCAAATTCCAAAACAATAATAATATTAAAAAAAAACATTCTAACAATATTTTATTCAACTTTCAACTTTCATTTAAAACCATCTCATCTCATCTCACTATCCAAACCACACTTTATTCTTCTAACCCAAGGACATGAGCTATGAGCTACAGGGATGGAGATTTTAGTTTTGGAGGTAGGTGGTTGATACTTGTGAATGTACCAATCTCCAAGTAGGAGAATTGTTAGGCTTCTTTGTGTGGAGCCTCATTCTGTTTATGTACGGCCCAGTTTGATGATCCGACCTGACATGGATCAATTGCAATTTTTGGTGATTTTTCAATGAGGTTTGGACTTATCCAAGCTAGAGTGATTTGCTAATTAGGGTTTACTATATAATTATATATTGAATTATACCATGTACGGTCGCCATATTGCCGTGCACTATATCTATGATTTTCATTTGAGTAAAATCCTTTGTAGCTGCATGGACGTAGGCACGTTGCAGAACGACATAAAACCTTGTGTCGTGTGTAATCGATTCCACCCTTTTTGCTTTAGTTTTTCACTTATCGTTCCTAACAAACTAGACGTTCTTCAACAAATAAAAGTAATCATTTATCACATTCGTACTAAAGCTTCCTGGAATTTCCTTCTCAATGTAGACTACCAAATAATCTGTAGGAAAGCCATCTTCCGTTTTACTTCGAAGCTTGTCTTAACAATTTTTAAAATTTAAAAGGCTCGCACAACTTATTTTATTTCGAAGCCTTGTCTTAACAAAGTATATAGTTTAAATTTTTTTACGCACTCATATTGTAGAATCTTAAAAAAGTTTTTTTTACACATTTTTTTACTTATAAAAAAAAAATTCAAAATAAAAAGTGTAGAAATTTACTCATGAACAATTCACAACATGACATGCAAAACTAATGTAGCCAATTGCATCAGAATAAACAAAATAAAAATTTTAAGTTTACACAAGTGTGAATCATTTTTTACTACTATTGAAAAAGAATGAAGTCTTACAAGCTCTCTCTCTTTTTCTTTTTTTTTTTCTTTTTTTACAAGTAAGAATAAAGTTCTATTGATCGTAAAGAGGCATAGCCCTAGCCCAAGTACACGGGAAGGGTGCATGGATTACACCTAGCATCATCTATGAACTAGAAATGGATATAAGAAAATTGTGAAAACTAGCCCCATTGCAATCAATGAGTGAATCCAAGAAAAAAGAGTGTTGAACAAGAATCATTTCAGCTCATCCAAGGACAATTAAATCAGATTATGCTTCTCCTAAAGAGATGTGTGGCTTCACATTAACTGCTTAGGAGGAGCAATTCCGGCAATTAAAACCCAAAACTTACTCATTCTTTTTCCTCTTTTTTTTTTTTTTCACTGAAATTTTTCAGAATCTTTGGGGGGGCCAGGCCCCTCGAGATTCATCCCTGCCTCATTGGTTTCTTACTAGGTGGAACTAGGCTTTCTAACAATGTCAAGGGGCTCCAAATGTAATCTTGACTAGTCTAAGTCCGAGTATGGCTTGGACTTCCCTTTGGTCATTAATACAAGAGACGATCTAGTAATAGCATGTGGAGTTGGGCAGTCAAGTGATGTGGGCCTTGACCAGGATGTTAAAATTGGAGTGGGGCAGATTGTAACGCCACACTAAGTTGCACACATGGTATTATTGGTGGGTAATCTATGACAAAGAAGAATTGAGTATGAAGAAGATATATTCAGTGCCAAGTCTCATATTGGTTCCTTACTAGATTTTATTTTTATTTTTTATAAGTAAACGATTATAATATATTAATATGAATATGCATAGTCTAAGTGGGGAATACAAGAGATAACACCTATTTAGGAAGAAGAAATAGAAATAAGAAAGTCATGAAAATCAAGGCCATTGAAATCTACAGCTTTGGCACAAGAAAACAGAGTTCTAACAAAAAGCAATCTAATCTCCTCCAATGAATGCTCCCTATCTTCGAACGTCCGGTCATTTTGTTCTTGCCAAATGCACCAAAGAATACATATATGAATCATCTTCCACACAACTAAGATTTGTGCAATACCATCCAGGTTCGACCAGCATACCAAAAGTTCGACCACTAATGCAGGCATAACCCAAGCTAGCTCTATTTGTCTAAATACGTTGACCCATAATGCTCTAGCAATCTCGCAATGTAGTAGAAGATGGTCCACAGTCTCACCACTTTGTTTATACATACAACACCATTCCACCACTATCACCGCGCGTTTCGATAAATTATCCATTGTCAGAATCTTTCCTAGAGAGGCTGTCCATGCAAAAAATGCCGCCCTAGGAGAGGCCTTATTTCTCCAAATTCTTCTCCATGGAAAATGATTATTCTGCAGTTGTGTGAGGGCCTTATAGAAAGAGCGAACTGAAAATATACCTTTTTTGGTAGGTATCCACCACAAAGTATCAGCTCCTTGGATGCTCGGTCACATGGAGTAAAGGAGTCAGAAGAAATCTACAAAATTACTGACTTCTCAATCTTGTGCCACCCTAGTGAAGCTCATATTCCACTGGAATAAATCACCATCCATCTCCATGAGGTCCGCCATTGAAGCTTCATTCTCACGTGCAAGTATGAACACTATAAGGAATGAGTCCTTGAGAGCGCTATATCCACACCATATGTCGTGCCAGAATTTAGTACTTGAGCCATCTCCCGTCACAATTTTGGTATGACGAGCAAACACTCCCCACCCTTGTCTAATGTGCTTCCATAGTCCCACGCCATAAACCTCACATACCTCCCTAGAGCACCACCCCCCCCAAAAAAAAAAAACAACCTCCATATTTATAATCAATCATTGACTTACATAAAGTTTCATGTTCCGTATTGTAATGCCAGAACCATTTCCCAAGTAAAGCCCGGTTGAACACCCTTAGATTTCTAATTCCCAAGCCACCACAAGAGATTGGGGGAGCATATCTTGTCCCACTTGATCAAATGAAATTTAAATTCATCCCCAAGTCCACTCCGAAGGAAATCATGATGCAATATCTCAATACGTGCCACCACACTCGCTGTAATGGGAAAACAAGGATAAGAAATAAGTAGGTAGATTGGAAAGAGTGGTTTTGATTAGAGTAATCCTACCACCTTTCGATAGATACAATCTCTTCCAATCTGCCAATCTTCCTTCAATCCTTTCAATTACTGCATCCCAAAGGAAGGCCTAGATAATTCATAGGAAGAGAGGAAACCTTACAACCAAGAGTGTTAGCAAATAGCCGGATGTTACGAACGTTACCAACTGGATTCACTTTCAACCCGGACAACTTCAAAGCAAAGTAAAAGTGCCATTCGTGCCTGAATCTGGTTCAGATTTGCCTGACAAAAAATTAGGGTGTCGTTTGCAAACAACAAATGAGAAATGTGAAGAGTACCTCGATGTATGTCACCAACCGAAAAACCAGCCAAGAACCCACTGTTAACCATCGTTGAAATCATTCTACTACATGCCTCCATAACTATGACAAAAAGGAGTGGGGACAAGGGATCCCCTTGCCGTAGACCTCGGGAGCTGTTAAAAATACCGATTGGGCTATTATTCACCAAAATTGATAACCATGCCATTGATATGAACCACCTAATCCTCACCCCAAAACCACACCTCCCAAGCAAATACAACAAGAAATCCCAGTGATTGTAAGCCTTCTCCAAATCCAACTTGCACAAGAGACCCAGATTGCCCAATTTTAGCCTACTATCTAAGCATTCATTGGTGATGAGTACTGAGTCCAAAATCTGTCTTCCCCTAACAAATGCATTTTGGGGTTTCCTAATTATATGCCCCAAAACTCCTCCCAGGCAATTTGCAAGCACTTTGGAAATGGTCTTATACACCCCATTCACAAGGCTAATGGACTGATAATCCTTAACCTCCCATGCCCTAGTCTTCTTGGGAATAAGTGCAATAAAAGTGGCGTTGAGACTTTTCTCAAATTTCCCATCTGAAAAAAATTCATGAAATAACTTTATTTATTTATTTATGTCGGGGAACCTTTCCAAGATAGGGCCCTTCAGACCCACCCCTGCAAAGTAAATCCCAGTCTCGCGCAATACACGCTCGGAAGTTTCCCTAAACAGAACTGGTTAAATAGCTAGCATTTCACCAGGGAGTGTGGCCCCAAAAGATTGTTTGCACTCATAATGTGTTGAACCTTGGACCTTGAAGGGAGTGATACCTCAAGACCAAGGCCTTCACTACTTTGGCCAACCCCTTGGGGTTATGAAATACCTTAATTAAATCCTTTTTCACCACTTCCCAGCAATATTGGAAGAAACCCATTGAAAATCCATCTAGACACGGTGCTTTTTCTTTGACAATCTTTCTCACCAATTCATGAACCTCAGCATCCTCAAACGGCCACTCCAACCAAGTGACATTTTGCTGCTCAATGGGCTCAAATGCTAGCCCATCAATCTTTGGCCTCCACCCCATTGGCTCAGTAAGCAACTGCTCAAATGAACTAGCAACATGTTCTTGGATCACAGGGACTTCCGTGCAAACAGATCCATCAATAGTCATCATCTCAATGGCATTAGTAAGCCTATGGGAATTTTCCACTCTATGAAAAAACTTTGTGCTGCAATCACCTTCTTTCAACCACATGGCTTGAGATTTTTCCCGCTAAGAGATCTCCTCCAATAGGGTAGCCCTCTCTAATTCTGAAATTAGTTTTGTCCTATGAGCAAGTTCCTCTAAAGATTGGGCTTGTCCCTCCTGTGCCTTCTTTACCTCATGAAGCTCCTCTAATAGTGACTTCTTGCGGTTGCCTATATCTCCAAAAGACTGCACGTTCCAAAGCTTTAAATAAAGATTTTATTTAAAGCTTTCAATTTACCTGCACGTTCCTTACTAGATGAAAATGGGTTTTATAATGATTTTAAAGAACTTCAATTATAACCTTATAAGTTCCTTTGGATTATAAGTTTGAATATGGTTTGGGTTTTCCCTGTGTCATTATAATAACAATATCTAGCAACCACGAAATACCTCCTCACATATATAGATAAGCTAAGGAAAAAGGGGATCAATATGCCACCATGAATCAGAAACGTAAAAGCTGAAAATAATAAAGCAGTCCAAAAGGGGAAAAAGAGAAAGCTCACTTACAAACTGCTTGTATCCAACACTGTTTTTATCTGCTATTGTTTCAAGCATATACCACGCATCATTATCAGGAAGTCCCAACCCAACCTTTGTGAAGAAATAAAACAGAATCGGAGCTCAAAAGAAGAAAAAATGTCTAACTTAAAATGTGGTCAGGGTAGGGAAAAGTGGTCAAATGGAAAAAAGGAGTAAATAAAAAAAGACCACATACCATGTGTGATGCCATCGCAATCAGCTGTGCAGTGACCAGAGATGCATAATTTGCCGAACTAAAATAAAATAAAATAACAAAAATATTGAGGAATTATTTCTGTTTTGACAAGTAGTTGAAGAATTTATTGAAAAACACGAGAGCCCAAGTACACATGTAGCATACAAGAGGAACACCTAATTAGAAAAAGGAAAAGAGGCAAAATCAATCATGGAAACTCAGCCTATTACAATCTACAATAGCTACCCAAAGGAACAAATTATTAATAAAATAATTTATTAAGCTCCTCCAACATCCACTCGTGATCCTCAAAATGTCTATCATTCCCTTCCCTCTAAATGCACCACACCATGCAAATCGTGACCATGTTCCACATTGCTACAATATGTGGGTTGTTTATTGTGATAATGCACTACCAATATGTCCCAATGATATGATGCTTCCTTAAGTTGTCCATAGTAAGAATTTTACCTAAAAAGGTTGTCTAATAAAAGAAAAAACTACTCTCAAAGGCACCTTAGTGCACCAAATATTCCTCCATGGGAGTCAGTTACTATTACGAGCCATAATGACCTTATAGAAAGATCAGACAATGAACTTCCCTTCCTTGGCAGTTGCCCAAAGCCTCTTATCTGCACCTTCAAACATAATCTTGTAGAGTACAAAAGGTTGAAGAACACTATGAAGGCATCAGCCTCCAAGTCATCAGCAGCTCTGAAAAATTTAACATTCCACTAAGGCGTCTCATTAAAATTTCATAAATCAGCCACTGAAACCTCACTCTGAGAAAGCTTCCTCGAGGGTTCTACCACCACACCATAAATCATGCCAAAACATAGTCTTAAGAGTAGTCACCTACCTAATATTCTTCCATAACCTCACCCCATATTGCTTATGTACCTCATTAAAGCACCACATTCCCCAAGTATGGCCAAAGTTAGAATCCACTACGGCTTTCCACAAGGTCTTCCTTTCATTTTAGTACTATCAGAACCATTTCCCAAGAAGGGCACTCTGAACAAAAGCAAGTTTCGAACTCCCAAACCGCCTCTAAAAGTAAAATTTGAGCTCTTGTTTACCAGGTAAATTATGTCAATTTACTAGGTAAAATTTGAACACTTCACCTACCCGCTCCATAAAGTTAAGCAAACCAAATTTACCTGCTTCCACTAAAAAGCCAGAGAAAAACCTCCAGCAACTACAGCTGATAACATTTAGTTGAGTCAGATTTACTTGCTTCTATTTAATGAAACCCTGCCCAAATGTGGGTGCAATTGGATGTGCAGCTAGGAAACAGATGCATGGCATAATTGTGCACCGATGCAAACAATTGCAAAAGAAATATATTTTTAATAAAATGTATACCCCAAATAAAGAAAGAGACTAAGACAACTTCAGAAGAGCATACCTAATTGTAAAAACAATAAAACAATAGAAAACTAAAACAAAAAAATGACAAAAGTCTCACTTGCTTGAAGAGCGCTCCATTAGATAGTCGAAGTATCCTTCCCAGAATCTGTGAAGATCATAAAGAATGTGTGAAAATTCCAAATCTAAATTATTTCACAACTCATTAGACTTAAAGAAAATAACATCCATTTTATGCGAGTGAAACTGATTCAACTGTTTTTAGAACAATGAAGAATCCTAATGATAAAAGAATCCCAAATCTTGCAAATTAGAGGAATAAATAATGGGTGGCAAAGAGAACCGAACACACTCTTGTTTTCCTAGACAAGTTTAACAGCCCAATTCAGGAAGAAGTAAACAAGAGTACTTCTATAAACAATACATTGCCCCCACAGCCTTTCCTAATACCTGACTATATGGAATCTAATTAAGGTATACTAAGAATATCTCAGAATATCTGTGAATAATAGTGAATTTTAGGTCATTTGTGGTTTCTCTAGTTTTTCAAAATTTCTCAAAATTTTTCAGACAGATTTTTCCAAATCAAACCAAACATCTTCAAATCTTAAAAAAAATGCAACATTCCAAATTTTCAACTTCTCATCCAATTATTACCCAAACATAAAAATCAAAACAAAAACTACTCTTAAAAAATTATATTCAAACAACTTTTCAACTCTGCCATCCACTTTCACAAATGCCAATACAAAACATATTTGAAAAAAACTTACTCAAATTTCTCTCGTTTCACAAAACCAAATAAACAATAATCTTAAAAATTTCTCAAATCTACTGTAATTGTTTCTCAAAATCAAGCAAACCAAACATGGCCTTAATACTCAGAGTATCAACAACTAAAGAAAAAAGAATGAACAGTTAGAAGACAGCGAGCTACTTAAATAAAATCTTAAAGAATTCCACAATCATCTAATCAAACACAGGACAAATCCTTAACTGGGGATTGTATTTGCTAGAAGTTCTTATAGTTATTTGCAAAGCACAATCTTAACCCATTACAAAGGACGAAAAGGACAAAAAGCAAATGGATTCAAAGAAAAGGACTATAGCTAAAGCATACTAAATCGTTTCCGTTTAACATATTTAAGATTTATCAATAGTAAAAAGCAGTTAAGATAATGACATTAACATGACAAACATGCTTCATCAGTAACAAGCTACAATCACCGACTTAAAACAAATTACATATATCTTGTTTATTTTTTATATATGCCATTCAGGCTTTCACCATTGAACTTTCTTTATTGCTTTGCATCAATTGTCTTTCTGGTGTCCAGAACCTCCCAACTATCTCACTTTGATTTTCAGAATTTCAAAAATGAATCATCGGGCCCAGCCCATATAATTTTGAGGTACTATCATGCACTTTCCACTCATAATGTCTTAAGGTTCAAATTTTGAGGTACTATCAATTGGATACATGACACTGCAGTTTTTGTTATCATTCAGTTATGATTGTTATTTTCCTACTTATACAATACAAATAAAACAAGACTACGATTTTTTATTTTTTTTATAAGTAACAAGACTACGAAATTTGAGACTCATAATCCTAAAAAGCACAGAATAATGTGTTCAATTTGTTTAACAAAAGCTACTGAGCATGTACATCTGAGTTACCACAACTAAGAGCAACCATGATGTTTAAATAAGAGCAGAAAGCATCTAATAACAATCAAGCTATTTTCACACCCATTTCCAGATGTAATATTGAGAATAAAGTAAAGGATAAAATGTAATTATTTAGAGAAATCAATGCACATGCCGTAACGCCTACTTGTGGAAAGGAAAAGGAGGTGAAATATGATATAAAAATCTTGTAAAATTATGACCTGCAACACATACCGCAACTCCTCCCAGATTGAGAGAGATATAAGATGGCGTTGGATGTAGTCTGAAACATTATTAGCATCTTTCTTATGCATTTCAGCAGAGACTTCAAGCGCATCTCTAATTGTAATTAAATCATTCCGAGATGTTGCGCGATTGATTGCCGTTTTGAGCTGAATAAACAAGTCAATTGTATTTAGAGAGAGTAATTGCCATTGCAAATATAAAAATTACATATAAAGTGTACTAAAGCAACTAGAGGTCTAGAAGAAAAGAAAAACATGCCAAAGATCAAAGCAATGCAAATGCATCTTTGGTCAACGTCTGGAAATTAATTTCTTTTTGTAAGCCATAATTTATATAGAAAGAGCAAATTACTTTAAATGAATTTATTCAAACAAATTAACTTTAAAAAAAGGCAATTTTATTTGATTGTATTCTGAAACATCGACATATTGATAACTAAGAATAAATATGTCATAAAACTAATGGAAGAAATTAAATGATGAAACCACTATAAATCATGCAGTAAAACCAATGCAACAGGAGCTTTCTAACTTAAAACAAATTTAACAATTATGTTTACTACAATACTCAATCAATTGTTTAGGAAACTTTGACTTAGAATATACATACTAATTCTTTCACTGCAATAAACTGTTCCTGAGTCAGTTGACAGTGCCACCCCTGAGAGCATAAATCCAGTGCAAAGTCAGCTTAATGCCGCAAAATAGAAGCAGGAGATGTAACAGAAATAAAAAAACCAAAATAATAACCGTAAAAGCCTGCTAGAGCTACATACTGAGTGTATATGCTCTCTTATACATTCAACAAACCCACTACCACCAATTCCCTCTGCATCAGATTCAATCAGAGCTGCAAAAGGCCAAAAAATACTTATTGTTGTGGGAGCTTTTTAACCATTAGAGCAGGTTTTGAATTAGTGAGTGACAGTTGTCAAGAGTTTATCTAAAATGTTAATTAAAATCTTCAACTCAAATGGAGCATACCCAGAATTGTGCCATATTCAAAAGATGAAAGGGGATCATCAGTTGCCCCCAATTTCAGAAGACGCAGCCACAAACCCTATTTAAGAACAAAACCACAATACTTGAAATAGAAGTTCAAAGGACATTGACAACAAGGCTACTATAACAGTTTCAAAATCAGAACAGCATCAAAATCAACCAAACTACATTTTCTCAACTTAACTAAGAAGGAACCACCAAGCATTTCTCTTAAATTCTACAAGCATTGGCATTGTAATTAGTAATTTTTTTTTTTTTTAATACTCATGTACAATTGGTTTCAATTAGATCACACACACAAGCCCATAAAGCATACATGCTTAAGACCATCTCGATGGTATCACAAGAGGTTAATCTCCTACGTACCTCACAACTTATCCATTATAAGTTGGTTGAGAGTCTACCCCACGTTTCCTCCATATCAGCTGTTAAACTCTCTATACAAGATTCAGCACTTCTTACCAATTACCCATCCAGCCAACAAGGGTCAAGGTCAGCGACAGCCAGTCATAGCCATAAGTATTTTCAGCAGTTTTTGGGAACCCTTCAAAAAGACTGAAAAAAAAAAATACTTGGACCCATTTATTTTCCATTGTCGAAGAATATGTTTCTATCAAATCCAAGATCGAGCTGTTGAGGTGCTGACAATTTTATGCCCACGTATAAAGATTCAAAAAACTTTATAAAATTGTATGGATTTATTATACATTCATTTTTTTTTTTTTACTGGGGAAGGTAATTTATTAACATTATGTACAGTAATAAGACCAAGCAATATGATTAGAAGAGAGAACAGTAACCCTAAAAATCCGGCATATAAACAGTTCAAACCTTAAATGCCAAATTCAGAAACTTTATTCACAATTTACTTGTATCCATCTCTAGTACCTACTTGTTATTAGGTGTTTTATTCGTATAGATCCCGTGTACTTGGCCATGTCTTCTTTACATTAATAAAATTTTAATTTTACCTATAAAAAATTGTCAAATTCAGAAACTGGGTAACCAGATAAGTTAGATATATATATATTTTTTGATCGGTAATCAAGAAATTTTATTCATAATAATAGGCAAAGCCCAAGTACACAAGGAGTACATGAGAAGTACCTAACTGGAGTTTACAACTGAAAGTAGAAAGTCATGGACATTTAGTCCGTTACAAACAATGGCCCCCACCCAAGAAAACAATGTTTTAAAGAAAAAGAAACTTTCAGCTCCTCAGTTGTTCTCTCATGGTTTTCGAAGCTCCTATCATTTCGCTCCCGCCAAATACACCAACACATATATATGGGGACTATTTTCCAGATTGCTACAACTTGTGAATTTTCTCGGAGGCCTCTCTAGCATGCTAGAAAATCCACCAATTTATGGGGCATAACCCATGATAATCCAAGTCTTATTAAACACATCAGCCCACATGGTCCTCCTCGCCACCTCGCAATGTAGAAACAGATGGTCAACTGATTCACCATTTTTCTTACACAAGCAACATCAGTCCAACACCATTAACTGACGTCTCCTTAGGTTATCTGTGGTGAGAATTTTGCCCAATGCTGCCGTCCAAACAAAAAAAAGCTGCTTTTAAAGGAGCTTTTGTTTGCCAGATGCTCTTCCATGGGAATGTGGGCATGCCTGGGCTCGATAAAATTTTGTGAAATGATATGACCGTGAATTTACCTTTTTTGGAAGGGCTCCAAAACATCATGTCCATAATACCCTCGGTCATGCGTACGAAATACAATGCCGCATAGAAGTCTGTGATAACCTCCAACTCCTAGTCTTGGGCTGCCATAGTGAAGTCCACATTTCATTGAGGGGAGCCACTAGAAAAAGCCAAAAGATCCGCTATCGTTGCATCATTTACTCATGCTAGCTCGAATATGGCAGGGAAAGTGTCTTTGAGACATTGTTCACCGCACCATTTATCATGCCAAAATTTGACATGAGAGTCATTACCCGCTACAAGATGTGTATGTCTCCAAAAGGTATCCCAACCCTTCCTAATGTTTTTCCACAAACCCACCCCATGTGAGCTGCATACCTCATTCGAGCACCAACTACCCCATGCTTCCCCAACCTGCGCAACTATGACAAACTTCCACAGGGCCACCCTTTCTTGTTGGTAGCGCTACAACCATTTACCCAATAAGGCTTGGTTGAACTTTGTCAAGTTACAAATCCCCAATCCACCCCCAGAAAATGGAGTGCAATTGACCAGATGAAACTTGAACTCATCCCCCAAACCACTCCACAAGAAATTGCATTGTAGGTTCTCAAGACGGTGGGCAATCTTTCCTTGGAGCGGTTAGAGAGAGTACTTTTAATCAATGTAAGCCTACCACCTTTCGATAAATACAATCTCTTCCAAGATGCCAACCTGCGCTCCACCTTTTCAATCACAACATTCCAAATCTACTCTAATTTGAAGGAAACACCCAAGGGTAAACCGAGATACTGAAGAGGTAGAGAAGATACCTTACATCCCAAGAGAGAGGCTAGAGCTACCGCTTCGGGAACATTCCCCACCAGTACCAATTCAGACTTTGAGAGGATAACTCTCAAACTCGAAATGGCTTCAAAACAAAGAAATAGAGCCCGCAAAGATTGGATACACCCAAGGTTTGCTCCATAGAATATGAGAGTGTTATCAACAAACAACAAGTGAGAAATATTAAAAGAGTAATAATTACCATTTCCCACTGAGAAACCGTAGAGCAAACCACCTTCCACAAGGCCTATAATCATCTTACTGAGAGCTTCCATGATGAATAGGAAGAGTAAGGGAGAGAGCAGAACTCCTCTCTCAAACCACGAGAGGAGTCAAAGAAACCCACCGGTGAACCAATCACCAAGATAGAAAAGCGGACTGTTGAGATGTAAAACTCTACCCATTTCAGCCATTTCTCTCCAAAACCGCATCTTGCAAGTAAATAAAGCAAAAATTTCCAATTAACAAAATCATACGCTTTTTCCATATCTAGTTTGCAAATTAACCCAGGTTCACGAGATTTGAGTTGTACGTCTAGCACTTCATTTGCAATTAGAACCGAATCTAGAATTTGTTTGCCTTTGACAAATGTGCTTTGTGACTTCGAGATTAACTTCTCCATCACCGTACTCAATTGGTTCGCTAGCACTTTAGAAAGAATCTTGTAGACCCCAGTTACAAGGCTAATAGGACGATAGTCTCAAACATCCACTGACCACACCTTTTTTGTAATGAGTGCTAGAAAGGTGGCATTGAGACTTTTTTCAAAGCTAGCATAATTATGGAACTCTTGAAATACCCGCATAAGGTCACCCTTGATCACTTCCCAACAGGTTTGGAAAAAACCCATGGTAAAACCATCAGTGCTTGGGGCCTTATCACTAGCCATGCCTCGAACAACTCTGCATACTTCTTCTTCTTCAAAGGGCCTCTCAAGCCACCCTGCACACTATTGATCTAGTGTTGAGAAAGTCAACCCATCTACTGTCGGTCTCCATGGTTGTTGTTCGACTAGGAGATGTTCGTAATATTGTACAATGTGGTCCTTGATACTTGATTGATCTTTGAAATTGCTCCATCAACCATCAATGTATCTATAGCGTTGCTCCTCCAATGCGAATTAGCCACCCTATGAAAGAACTCCATGCACCTGTCTCCCCCCTTGAGCCATAATGCCTTTGATTTCTGTCTCCAAGAGATCTCTTCCATCAATAAAACTCATTCAAGATCTATGACTACTTGACTCTTGGGAGTTTTTCCGGATTCAATGAGAGTTTTTGCCTCCTCCTCACCCTCCAAACCCTGTAACTCCTCCAGAAGGGAGTGTCGCTGTAGTAGCACATAGACGACCACCTGTTCATTCCATAGCTTCAAATCGTGTTTCAGCGCTTTTAACTTTCTTGCCAATATGAAGCTTGGAGAGCCTTGGAACTCCTAAGAGAACCACCATTGCCTGACCCTGTCTACAAAACAGTCAGATTTAAGCCACATATTTTCGAATTTAAAATACCTTTTGCCTCCTTGGATGCCTCCACAGTCCAAGAGGGTAGGAAATGATTAGAGCACACTGTAGGTAGCCGTCTTTGAGTTACATCAGGACAATGTAACTCCCATTCTGGAGTTAGCAAAATCAATCAATTCTTGACCAAGATGGGAGTTCTCGAGAGTTGGACCAAGTATACGTACCTCCCGTTAGTGGGATATCCATAAGTGTCTGTTTTGAAATGAAGTTAGGAAATTCCCTCATAGCGAGTGTGATGTGGGATGTACCTGACCTTTCACTCGGGAAACAAGATACATTGAAATCACCTCCTATACAACTTGGTAAGTCCCACCAACTAAGAAGTCCCGCCAATTCTTCCCACAATGATCTTCTTTCCAAGTAAATATTAGGGTCGTAGACTCCTGCAAATGCCCATCGGAACCCATCTTCTATATTTACAAAAGGAGCAAGCCACAGTGAAATGACCCACACATTCCTCTAATCTTTTCACCACCCTTTTGTCGAACATGATAAGAACACCACCCGATGCTCCTTTAGAAGGTAGATACAACCACCCAACATGATGCCATCTCCACAAACTTTGAAATATTTTCCTTGTAATTAATTCTAACTTGGTCTCCTGTAAGCAGATGATATCACCCTGCCATTGTCGAAGTAAGTTCTTGACTTGGAGCCATTTGGCCTGCTCGTTCAGCCCCCTTACGTTCCATAATATAAATTTTAGCTTCATATTGGAACCGTCATTGTCCTTCCCTTAAGACACCCCCGGCTAGAGCTCCGCTCCCCTCCCTCATCATTCATTGCCCATGTAAGCCTCTTGAGTTCTCTCTCTTTTTGTCCAAAATAAGTGAGGGATCAGCTTTGGCTTGTGCATGTCCAGCGTCAATAGCTGTGAGTAATGCCAAAAATTCATCTTCAAACCCCTCGCATGTAATCTCAACACAAAATTTGATCTCCATGGCTTCTTGAATTACCCAATTTGATACCCTCGGTTGAAACGAGTTCAATGGAGTAGGTTTTGTCCCTCAACAGAGCATCTGCCCCTCCCTGTGTCCTCCCCCCTTTCAACCATCATCTCCACTCTAGACTCACATACTACAAGAGCCCCTTCCATTGCAACTTACTCTGAGTTACCCAGGCTTCCCTCATTGTCAGGGTCAACAAATAGGGCTTTTTCAACAACTAAAGAGGATTCAGGCGCCTTTAACGGTTTATGGGCAGCTGAGGAAGGTTCTGTCGGCCCAGAGGTTGCTGTCAGCATGTTCTATGGCTTCTCATAGTGTTCCAACCCTCCCAACAACTCACCCATTCTCTCCTTTGCAAGATCCTGCAGTAACTCAACATTTGTCGGCACCGGTGAAGTCACTTTCACAGCCGTGATGGCGAAAGGCAACCCAAAAAGGTTCGTCGCACCCTTCTTTGCCTCTCCACTAGACACTGCCCTCCCGGCACAAGATTTCTAGTGCAAAGGTTACCGAAGATAGCCCCTGAAGATGCCGGCGACGAGCCGTCAATGTTGGATTTTTGCTACTGTTGATGGACCATTGTCGGGGACGGGATAGTCCCTTGCAAGCTGTTGTTGGGTTGTTGCCATTGTTGGGCCGGCAGCTCAATGGGCCCAATTGAGGATGTGGAGCCCTTCTCAAAGGAAGGCCCACTCTTTTTGAGACACCAACTCATTTTGGGTTGGGCTTGGCGTGTCCATCTTAGCTTTACCTTCATCCAACCTTGATTTCAGCCTTGACCCAGACCCAAAATGGCCCAAGCCCAAGCCCAAGCCTAGCCTAGGAATTAAATCCCAATCTACATTACCTATAAGTGCTTCGACAGCCTACTTCAAACAACAGAGCTCCTCCTTCATCCCAAAGAGTACCTTCTGCCCCTTACTTTCATCTGCACAAGCATCGGACAGACCACCTCCAACTATATCAGGTACAAAGTTTCGATCAACCCTCCCTGCCAAAGGACACACTCCCCTGCTACCCATTTCTTTTTGTCCTTTTCTCCATTTTGTGAAGCCAAAACCTGTCCCATACCACCATGCACCACCACCCTACTTCCTACTCTACCATCAGCAGCAGCCTTAGCATATGTCCTAGCTTGCCCACCCACGTCTTTCCCCTTCCCACCACTTGAACCTTGGAGAGACAAGATAGAGCATGCTTCATCTCCATGGACAAATTTTTCCACCCGTGTCCTTCCATCCTTGCCGGGAACACAAGCAGGCCTCGACGCCCATTACCAGCAAATTCCATAACTTCCAAGTAGCGTCCAAAGGTATTGATTTGGAAGGAAAAACTCAATATTCCAATATATTTCGAATTATTATTACATTCTCCTCTATATATAGATGATAATACTCATCTATTTTAGGGATATTTACAACTTACCTAGGAAAGAATCAAAACTACCTAAAACAGAAAACTATAAATATGGAAACTCATATCTACGGATTTGGTAACAGACTACCAAATCCCCTAAAATCATGGGATAGGAAAACATGATCTGTTAGCTGTAGATCTCCTCAATCTTAGCCCCTAACAATGCTGACAGATCATCAAATTAAATCTCCCTATAATTCTACAAAAGGCATTAGAACACCAGTGAGCAACTATTGCCTAAGACCCAACCCGAAAAGTCTTGAAAAAATCCTTTCTTCCCTCCAAAAGGTAGCATTCTTCCAATGTGTTTGCCAGCCAACGAGCCCTAGAAAGGCTGAAAACCATCTCCTTTGTAACCTTCTTGCCTCTTTCAGCAATACGGAAGAAATTTCCCCCCTCTAATGATAATATGAAAAGCTTAGTTTCTATCAATAAGTGTTTTAAGTAGCCCAACTTAAGCCAAAACTGTAACATACCCAAGAAAAGCTAATGGGATGATGATTCCAGCGTAGATCACCAGAAGGGATCACCCATGGTAAGGAAGAATGTTAAAGGGAACTCGAGGGGAAATGGATTGAAGTCATATGCAGCAAATAGAAGATAAAAGAGAACAAGAAAAAGTTTCACAGCCAATTAAACTAGAAAACTTAACAAATCCTGAGCAGGCTTAAACCATTAGCATGACCCCACCTAATATGAAAAGAATCCAAAAAGAACATAGAAAAGGCAGTCCAGATAAACAAGCAAAATTGGCAAAAATGCTGTAAGAGAAATCCCATCACAACAAGAATTGCCCACCCACAGCCATATGCACTTCTTCAAAAATTACATGAGGCGTGATTCTACCATTCTATTCACCTCAAGAAGAAGAAGAAGAAATGCAGATGACAAATCTGAGAAGTTAGATTTAAAAGCATATGATCCGATGTGGTTCAAAATACATGAAATACCAAACATGAACCAATAACTGCTGCATATTTATCAACCAATATACAAAGTAAATTTAAATAACTATTCGAACATGAAATTAACTTGTTGCAAGCAATTCATTGATGGAAAAAGTCCAATACAAAAGCAAGGAAAATAAATAAAATGAAAAAGGTTTCACCTGCAGCTTAACTTTTATGTCTAAAACCATGCGCTCCCTTTCAGCCTGTAAAATACAAATGAAATAGTCGATTCAGTTCGGAAAAATTGTTAAGTTCAACTGTAAAACTAATTAGGGCATCCCGGGGATGGTGTAAAGAACTTACAGCCCTCTCCATTGGACTGAGACTTTCTGCTTTTGAATCCTTACCCGCCAGCATGGAAGGAGAACTGATGAAGATCAAGACAAATTAAGGGTAGCACTAAGAGACATGACATCAAACAGCTAGAACATTTTAAACTTGTCCTTTACAAATACAAACCTTGGAATATGCTTTCCAGAGTATTCAAAAGCTCCACTTGCTGCTGCAAGAATCTGTCTCCTCTTCTCTTCTTGCTCTTCTGTTCTAAAATTTGAAGGAAACCGGTCATAAGTATATTTGGCACCTGATCCTGAAGAGCCAAAAAGAAAGTTGAAAAATGAATATTACCATCTACAAATTGGAAATACCCTTGTCTCTTTATAAAACGATACATTCATACAATTGGTAATCTAAATAAAAAGGGGACAACAAATATACCTGATAGTCCCACATCAGGATCAGATATTGTTATAATCTCAGGCTCTACCAAAGATGAAGGAAGAATAGAAATAGGATTTTGACCCCTTCCAATTGCATCTTGTAACTTGTCAAGGAGATTATTTTGATTTTCACCAGAACCCAAACCTCGCTCCAGATAATCCAAGAAACCATGAGAGTCTAGAAATTGTGTTATCTGAAAAAACAAAGACAATTACAGTTCAAGTACACTAAATTTTCAATGGATGCATTTGAAGGAAGATAGGTACTTTATTCATGTAAACAAGATGAATTAAAAAGAGCGTTCCCCTCATAATACATCAACTCTAAAGAAATGATGGTGATGACAACAACAACAACAGTAGTAGCAACAGCAGCAGCAGACAGCTGCTGTAGTAGTGGTACTAGTATTTCTTAAAATCAACCATAATATACAAAAATGGCAAAAGATGAGTGGAATTGCATCACATCACCATAGGTTCAGGCGGTTGGTTGGTTGACCGAGAGCGCATCTTTAGAAATGCTTGATTGTTGAAGACATGATTTGCTGTGTTTTCCTGACAAAGAAGATTTTAGCAAACAAAAACAAAAAAAGAACAGAAATGAATGAATGCAAGTTTAAAAAATAAATCCATTGCAAAATACAAGATAAGGGTTTCATACAATGAAATTGCGGTAGCCACTTAGAAGTGAAGCGAAGAACTTTAGGAATATTAACCTGCACGTGAACATTCATGGAATGTAAAACCAGAATTTTTATGTTGGATTTGATCAAACATACAGTTCTTTACATGATAAAATAACTCACATTCACATGTCAAGGCATCACCGTTCATACAAGTCATATGGTTTAGCCTTATACAATATACGTGCATATGACTAAAAACTTGCATTCTCCTAAACTGCTCATTCAGTCAGGCTTTAAGAATAAACCATCAAGCTAAGATTTAGAGCGGACATAGAACAGAAACAGGATTCAAGTAAATTACTGAGGTGATTGTTATAAATTGCACTTTTGTCTGCTGAATAAAAGGCATGAAAAACTTTAAACCACCATTACAAGAAAACATATCATAAATTTGCAACAATATGAATGCAAAAGTATCACCAAAGGTCCAAAAACGGTATATTAGTTTACATGAAGTAAAACTGAAACGATTGGCTCTTGGAAGGCAAGAGTACATCATAAACATGTGGCATCCAATCATCACCTAAGTTGAAGGTCATGATCCTCTCCCCAAGGTTTGTTGCCACGTATAGATAATTGCTCAGAAGTATTACAAGGGCCACCCTTCATCTGATCTATCCACACAACATTGGGGCACAACAACTTCGTGATCTCATCACGCAAAGAGCTTAATTCTGGCTCTGGAATAGTGGGAATCTCTTCTGATGTGGTGATACGATTATACTCCAGGTCTACCACAACTACCTATAAATGAGGAAAATATAACCAATTAAAATGAGTTAAATTCAAGATAGTAAATTGGAAATATAAGCATATATTTTACACGTGCTATGATATTTCATCAACAATATAACAAAAATAAAAGCATTTAAAAATTCAAAAAAAGAAGAAGAAAAACAACAAAAACATACGAATGTAATAATTAACCTCAAAGATTGATGATGTCTCTTTTCAAAGTAGAGAAGCAACAACATTATATGCACCAATCAAAATTTTATGTTGTCTATTAATGTTGCACTAATAATCAGGAAAATCATTCTAGTCGGTGCTAGAAACCAGCAGTTACAAAAGCTTAAGCAATAGGAAGTAAGCCAATGATGTCCACCCTCAGTCTTGCAATATTAGTCACACCTCCCACTTTTTGATTTAACAAAATAGATGCCAAGTTCTAAAACTCGAAATCAAAAAGAAATTTTAGGCCTGATTTGGTTTCACAAACCTTTCAAACTATTTCATCCCATATTATCTCATCTTAACAACTAAACACCATTCAAACACAAATATTTTTCAATTTCAAATTTTCAACTTTTTCATTTAATCATTACCCAATCATTACAAGTCATGAGAACAACAAGAAGGGCCTGAAACAGAAAGACCCGAGTGCAACCACAGTGGTGAGGCAATCATATGCAGAAGCTCTGAATACGAATCCTGCTTCGGTGAATCAGTTTGCTAATAGGGGCAAGAAGGGAAGCTGTGAGGGGTCTGCAGCCTCTACAGATTGTAGATGAAAATATTCCAAGTCAGAAGGGGTCCGACTTGGATGGTTTGGGTCTTCCCAATGGTATGCACTGTACATTAAAAGAGATGCAATACCAACTTGCTGAGTTGAAGGCAGCGGTTTGCTATGTTATCAGCAAAAATTGAGGGGCTAGGTGAGATAAGAGGTGGTAATGGTGCTGCTGTAAGGCCCAATAAGGGTGAGCTTGGCTTGTTATGTGATGGGCTGAATGCTAAAAAATTAGATAAAGGAAAAAAGAAAGTTGGGTTTGGCCCAATTTCAATATCTAGACCCAGGCGAGTGTGGAGGGTCAAAAGGAGAAGCGGGCCATCTACATTTGAAGAGGGTTCTACACCGGGTATTGGCATGAAGACGACTGAAATGGACTGCCCCTCACCAACGGTGACTGAGAAATCACCAACAAGTTGTGTAGTCAATGCTCTTTTCGTCAAATCGACGGCACCTATGACGAAATCTGTGGTATTGCCAAGTTTTGGGGAGGTTCCACCACCCATGCCAAAGGTAACCGGTGTACCTCTTTAGGCATCTATTGGGTAGATATGTACTTTGGCCAAGGTGGTGATAGCATCAATAACACTATGGAGGAGATGCGAGTTTTAGGAACTAGTGTGGAGGAAGGGATGGGGCTGTCATTGGTGCCTTGCGAGGGGGGGTTTTCTGGGCTTGGTCCACAGTTTGGAGCAAAGACTGCAAAAGATGTTGTCCCCTTGATATCTCTCACATTGATTAACAATATAGCTAATTCATCATCAGATTGGGTTTTGGACAAGGTAAATGAGATACAACAGTGTGTGGGGATTACCTGCGAAGGATTCGAGGACCAATTCACAACACTACTCACTGCAATTGAGGCGGGTCATGTACTTGGCGCAAAATCAAGATCTAAGAAGAGCAGAGAGTTAAAGCATCTTACTTTGGCAATCAACTATAACAATAAGCAAGGTAGTTCAAGTTGAGGGAGGACTAGAGGGAAGACAGGACCAATTGTATATTTTTAGTAGGCTCATTTGGAGTTTACAAGTATTGATGAGTGTGTTGTGAAATTGGTGGTGGGATAGGCTTGAGGGCAAAATCTGGTTTGGTGGGATAGGCTTGGTGCACTGGTGGTGGTTTGGGGCAGGCACGTCTTTGGGCTTGAGCTAGGGCTTTGTTAAGTTCCTTTTCCTAGATGTGTTTATCCTTTCTTTTCTTTTGCATCCCAACTAGATGTTTTCTCTTGTATAGATCTAGTGTACTTGGTTACGCTTATTGACATTAATAAATTTTTACTTATCAAAATCTTTATTCATTACCTGATCATTACAATTTTTCCAAACTTTCAAACAAAACACACAAAACAATTCAACTTTTTCAAATCTCAAAACAAAAATAATATTAAAAAATGATATTCTAACAATATTAACTTTATAATATTTTTATTCAACATTTTCTCTCTTTTCTCTATCATTTCCCAAAATCCAATAAAACATCTTAACTCAAACCATTTCACTACTATTCACAGATTTATTATTTCATCTCAACATCCAAATGAAACTTAGTTTTGGTAAATTGTAACTATTAGTAAACTTCGAATCCCTATATGGACCAACAAAAAGGGATGTAAGGGGTACAGGAAGTTGGAACAACACACTATGCGACTAACATGGTTTCCTAGCATGGAGGACCAAACTGGTGGAGGATCCTAAAATATGACAAACGAGATAAAAACCAGACAATTTTTTTATGTTAGTATTGAGAAAATGGACAGTGTAACTAGTGCAAAGAGGACAAAAAAGTAAATTAAACCATGAGTTTTGTATAAAAAGACTTACGCCATCCATTGTGAGAGTAGACGTATCAACACCTGAATGGAGACCCATCATATATGGTGTAGGAGCATCAATGTAATCTACTCCACTGAAAAATAGTAGTGGAATGTAGACATGCTTCAGCAAAACAAACATACCAAGATTAGATGAGAATAACTAACTATAATCACAAAAGGGATCACTATAGTATTTGAATATGTTAACTTCCATTTCCCACCACAATATAACGTTTAACACAAAATGCCAGCAGGATAGAAACCTACAACACATACGCGAGGGAAACATTGTTTTCTAGTCCATCAAAAGAGCAGTGGACCACAAAATATCAAACCTTACCTGCCACCGAAATGGATAGATTAAATGGCATATGGCCTCCGATACAAGAGTTAAAAGCGAATACCTGAAAAATACAGAACAGAGGATAACTTATACGTTGGACCTGCATATCTAGGATGATCACAATCTAGAGATATTAGAATCGGTCATGCCATATGCAAAATGTTATACAACAGACCAAAAATATCCACAATTATGATTCATAAAGTGATGATGGCATCCTTTTTTTTTTTTTTTGTAAAGAATTATAATCAGAAAAGGCCTTGGGATTCGCAAGTGGTTGTCAAAGGTGGCGTATGCTACGTTTCAAGCGAAGGGTTAAAAGAATTCATGAAAACTTCCAGATTGGGAAACACAGTTACATTGATAAATGATGCTTCAATAGCCACGACAGGGGCTTTTAGTCATTGTGGAATGTGGTGATGGGGATTAAAGAGGCTTCATCATTATGCTGGAGGGAAGAGGTCAAGGTTCGACTGAGTGTGTATCATGTATATGTGTATATATAAGGAAGAGCTGAAGATTTATAAAATGATATTAAATGAATATATGTTTAAAAAATCACAAACTTGAGTTGAGACACAAAAACAAAGAAAAATAAAATAAAAGAATAGAAAAATTATTAAAACTAATGATATTCAAAAAAAGAGTGAATGTCTCACTTTGTATACGTCCTGTGTACTTGGGTATTCCCTAGTTTCATTCTATTCAATAAAGCTATCTACTTATCAAAAAAAAAAAAAAAGAGTGAATGAGGGGACATATTTAAAGTTACAAAAAATTAAAATTATATAAATACATTTTATATTTTAGAACTAATTAAATACCATTTGGATTTAAAATTTACAAAAATGCCATCCAAGCACAAAAAATTACAAAAAAGTCCAAAACGGAATAGGGCCCGGAATACTAATTCCGGCTGATTTTGACCGGAATGGCCGAAACAGACCGGAACGGGCTGGAATTTGGAGTGAAACGGAATGAGAATGTTTAGTGTACCGGATACTACACCGGATTGGAAAATTCCGGCCGAAATGGCCGCAACGGAATGGAATTTAAAACTAAGGTGGAGATCCCTCCTCGCGTTGAAAAAAAAAAAACCACTGTTAACAGCATAAGACATATCCAAAGGCACTGCTTTCAGCGAGAAGGGGCTTGGCAGAAGGTGGAGGTGTTACCATTAGCAGGCCTGACAAACCAGCCGATTGCAGAATAATTGGGAGCAGTCTAGAAAAGGCTGAAATTCATTTTGGACATGCACATTGCACTGACATGCAGGCAGTAGCGCAGGGCCTCCAAGGTATCACTAGTGTAAACTTGTGGATGTTAGCAGATTAAGGGACATGTTGCTCTTTTTAAACATTAACATGGATCAGTGCATTGAAAAAGTGGACAAGGTTTTGGACTAGGGTCGGTATGAGTGGGTGGCCTCGGGAGCTCATTTCTTAAGCTGCCCCCTATAGGTTTAGGTTCCCTCCCTCAACCTTGGGGTGCCTAAGCAGCCCATGAGCTACCCACAACAAATGTGTCTCAGGCTGAAAGTAAAAGGAAGTCAACAGAGATTAGCATGAAGTTGGGCCAGGGAAGTTTTGTTCAAGAAAGTAGCACTGGGAGAGATATAAGCAAAGCACTGAATTCAAGGGCCCATTCCAAGACAATACCTCAACCCTCAATCATTTGTCCCTCTCATGGAATTGCATTTTTTTCTTATTCCTGTAGTTTGGTGTTTCCTATTATATACATCACATGTATTTGGATTGTGCATCCTTGTCCTTGTAATAAATTTCATTGCTTATCAAAAAGAAAACAATATCACGTCTTAAGTAGTAGATTACTTGTTTGATCGAAGCAAAATCCTCCTTTCAAGCAACACAGCAGTAAAAAGTTCAATTAAGTTGTCAACATCCAAGCACTGTACAAGGGGTTGAAATGATATCTGCATTCATGAAATAGAGAATGGGTGAATAAATGATAAGGTTATTCTTCAACAACCACTGAATGACAGTTGGCAAAGGGAAGCCACGCACAACTGAAAAGACAAAGGGAACTTGAGTGTCATACATCAGCATGTGGGAGACCATCCTTGGGCGGAGCCTCCACAGAAAGCAGGCAATTCTCTATAGCAAATAAAACTCGATCCCTTCCAGGTGTAGGCAAAGGTACATTGGACACCATATGTTCTATAACATCCCATAATGGCTTGCTGAAATTGTTGCAGAACTGATAATATCAAATATAATGAAAAAAAATACCATAGACTTTCATATTTTCAATGGATTGTAGATTGAACATTCAGGTCCCACTTAAATGCTGGCTGCAACACAATCTAGCACTAAATGGCACATACCTACTTCCATTTGCGGAAAAGCAAAGTGCAAATAGTTCCTCAAGTGCACTTCGAAGGGCATGAAAACTTGGCAAGCGTGAAATGAGACATATACATTTTTCAGCAAAAGAATTTGCCGGTATACGGTAAGCTTCCGCAATATCCTCACTGACTGGATCCCGAAAAGCAATGCAACTAACATATATTTTTGATCCATCACCCTCTGCACAAGTTTTACATTCAGACAAAACAAGAATAGCTTTTAGAAATTATCAGATATTAAAATATCAGATCATGCA
This sequence comes from Cyclocarya paliurus, assembly GCA_029856935.1. Taxonomy (NCBI): domain Eukaryota; kingdom Viridiplantae; phylum Streptophyta; class Magnoliopsida; order Fagales; family Juglandaceae; genus Cyclocarya; species Cyclocarya paliurus. Next base: position 29,026,764 of record CM056947.1, read on the forward strand.
AAAAGAATTCAAAGAAAACAATAGCAGGTTATAAAGAACCATGACAAAGGAAACTCTAAGCATTGACTAATAATTGAAAAAGTTAAACTATATGATACTAGTGCTAGAGCGTAGTTACTTCTTCACTTCCTTAAAAGGCATAAAAGTTTCAGCTTTTAAAATCAACATCTGAGCATTTCATGCTCCCAGCTTGAAAATATGCTTAGAATTAGGATACAAAGTACAGTACATGAATCAGAATATATCAAACCACTTTCACAAGAAAAATTAATATTCTACCTAAAAGACCATTAGGTGATAGAAGAAGCTCTCCTCCCTTTGCAACGTGATGGAAGGAGCTCTCCTCCCTTTGTAAAGATAGATAGGCGAGAAATGTCAATTCCTTTCAAAGTTCCCAGTATAATATGCAATGCATCCCAAATAAAATGGTCCTCGTAAAGTTCAATGGCAAAGCTCTCCTCCCTTTGTAAAGATAATTTGGTGAGATTGTCTATCCCTTTCAAAGTTCCCAGTGTAAGATGCAATTATTGCATCCCACATAGTTTATAAAGTTCAATGGCAAGACCAACAAAGGAATAAGCAGGAGAATAACACCTATGCCTGTTGGTTGGATAGTGGTGCAGGGAAAATTGAGTTCCCAGAGATAAGGTTACACTTCATAAAAACTCGAGCATAACCTATTGCACAATTATGAAGAGTAGAGCTGGAGTCTGATATCTACCAGTGGGCTCCAGCAGCTAGAATTGCTGGAGCAGTATACGAGTTATAGCTGAAAGGAAAATAAGTTCAAGAAGGTTAAACTGCACTCACAGGCATCAAGAAAAAGATCAAAGAGAGTTGAAAAACAAAATGCACTTTAAATTCAATGGCAGAATTGATTTCAGGAAAAAGAACAAATTTGCACTCATTGTTGTGGAATGCCATGACTCCTTTGGGCTTCAATTCAAGGATAGATGGGTCAAAAGAAGCTCTGGATTGAGCCATTCTGACTTTGAATAATATGTATCATATGCAGAGTGCAAATGGACAACAAAGGAAGATAGGGAATTGAGGATTATGGAAGTGCACTACAGGTGAGAGAAGATTATGGACAAAAGCAAGTCCCTATGAGAGTTGATGGGACATATATGCCAAGAAATCCACTCAAAACAACAATTTCATTTGCACAGGCTGCATAGGCTGAGAACTGGCCAGAAGAAAAGGTTTTATGCATGAGAATCTCACAGAAATGACAAAAAGGGGGCAATTAGGAACTTATTGGGTTCATACACCTCCCATACACCATGAGGACTAGGCCAAAAATGCCTACCCAAAAGAGCAATGGAGTTGCACATGCATTGTAATGCCACAATGGAAAACCCAAACCACATGGTCTATACTCCAAAAGGACTAGTCAGTGATACAATTGGAGCTCCATTGGAACATTATAAAGAGCAAAAACTCTTTCCCAAATAATATGAGATCTCATACACCACCTAGCTTATCCTCTTATCATATGAGGTATCACAATCTCCCCCTCTTAAATTATCGACATCCTTGTTAGGCCCATCCATCATAGGTGGCACGGCTCAAGTCCCACATTTCTGGTTGAGATAGGCTCTGATACTATTTGTAACGCCCCAATGAAAAGTCCAAACCACATGGCCTATATTCCAAAGTCAATAATACAATTGAAGCCCTATTGAAACATTATAAAGAGCAAGAACTTCTCATTCCCAAACAATGTGAAATCTTATACACCACTTACCTTATCCTCTTATCATATGGGATATCGCAATCTCCCCCGTTAAGTTCTCAACATCCTCGTTGGGCCAATCATCTTAGGTGGCATGGCTTAAGTCTTACATTTCTAGTTAGGATAGGATCTGATACCATTTGTAATGCCTCAATGGAAAACCCAAACCACATGGCCTATACTCTAAAAGGATTAGTCAATTATACAATTGAAACCCCATTAGAACATTATAAAGAGCAAGAACTTCTCCTTCCCAAGCAACGTGAGATCTCATACACCACTTATCTTATCCTTTTATTATATGGGGTATCACATGCACATTGACAGAGTAGTGGGCAACTACAGATGTCAAGGTAAACAAACCGCACAATTTCAGTTAGACAAAAAAGCATAGAGATCAACACAAATAAAGAAAAGTAATGCTACATACAACTCTCATGCAAGATCTTTGGAAAAAAAAATGGTATCAGGAAAAAGAGGAGCTTTTCCTGAAGTGGCCCACTTTTTTCAAAGGAATTAGAACAAAATTTCACGCCTAAGGTTCGTACAAAATCATGTATTGTGATACGATCACGTTGTACCAGTTTCTTAGCTACCTTAACATGTATCTGAGGTTTTACAAGTCCAATAACAACACGTAAACGAAAGTGCATGCCAAGTATATATTATTTGGGATCTGTAAAATAAAACATAACAAAAAAATCCACAAGTTCAATGCATAAATAAATGAATAAGACTTGTGCTCATTCCAGGCGTACCGGTTAAAACAATCGGGTAGCTCCTCGGAGAAGTTAAAGCATCATTAGCATCAAAACCAGATGAATAAAACTCGACCCCAGCCGGTAGAACACACTGCAATAGCACCCCCCCAACATCACTCTCAAAATTCCACAGAAAAGAAAAAAAAAAAAAACAATTCGTCTAGAACGATCAAGCACCGGAATAGCAGCACTTGTCATATAAATTAACTAAAAAATCAAAAGTAACTTCAGAATAAGTGAGAATGCATTCTGCTAGTGTTATTGTTGCTGTCGGTCGTGGTACTTACGGTGGGGAGCTGAGGAGGCGGAGGAGGATAGAGGGAGTGGTTGGGTGGAGGGTACTGATCGAGCAGAGAAGGCAGGTACGTCACGCCGGTTCCATGAAAGCCCTTGTCCCCGTCAAGGGTTCGAATCTCCAGACCAATCCCACAAACCACAAAGTGCTCGAAGATCCGAGCCATTGTTGTTATATTAGTAAAGCTTATTCGTAAATGCAAGATGGCTGAGATCCAGATTCATATGAAACCGACATTGATGAATTGGTCTGAGATTTGGTTGGGAGTCAATTTATTTTGGGTGTTGTGGGGATTCGGAGGAAAAATGATCGTGGAAGTTTCAAAAGTGGGAAATCTGGGCTCAAGTTCCTAAAGAAGAGAATAAAGTGGGCTGAACTGAAGTTCCTCTCTATTCTTTCCCCTCACCCCCTCTTCAAAAGAGTTGTGCTACGGAACAGTTTACGATTGATCCATAGCACACTTTTCGTGTCCCATATATATGTTTAGTTGGATTTAGTTTTGAATACTGCTATTCATCAGCTCCTGTACATCGCACTCTTCACACATCATACGTGGCACTGGTTTTTTTTTTTTAACCCAAAACGTGCGTTTTGTAATTACTGTTGGTTTGTAATTCCCCAGTTTGAATTTGCCTCCCGTTCTTGCCTCTCGATCTCAGCCCGCGTCAAAACTCGTCGCTTGCCCGCATCCATTGTGCTCTGCCCACCTGTTAGGGACCCCGGTCTTGTCCCTAAACATTAAGTCCACGAGCTTGCCTTGGTGATGATGGTGACCGAGTGTCAAGCCTTCTTGCTTGGCCTTGCACGTATAATGGCAATAATGGGTTCCTAGGTTGATGAAGGTATGGTGTTTAGTGATGGAAATGATGATGATGATTGATGAGTTTGGGTGATCTAAGTGATGAATATGCGTGTTTGATGCAATGAGGAACGGCTTATGGGTTACCCTTGATGTTGGGCCCTTTTGGATGTTGTTTAGGGTTGATATGATGAAGTTGGGCTAAGGTTTGGATGGTGGCTAAGGGAAATTTCGAGATTTGAAAGAGTTGACTTAAGGTTGGAGTGTAAAATGAGATGCTAGGGTTGGAAGGATGTGGTTGGATGAGGCTAGGACTCCTTGATTGATGAGTCACTTTGGGAAAGATGAGAATTAGGTTAAAGATGATGATGAGTTATGTTTGAATGGGTCTAGGGTTGTTCCTTGAGTTTAGGGATTTGGAGATGGAAGATGGGATTTGAATATGGTAAGATTGGATGATAGTCTTTGATTGATTTGAATGATTTTAGGGAATGAGTGATTTGAGGGATTGGATATGGAAGATGAGATTTGGTTATGGTAAGATAAGAAAGGTATGATTTGAATATGGCAAGAGGTGGGAAGTCTGTGGTTGACTTGAGAGAGTCTAAGAATTGAGTGATTCTAGGGAAGTTGAGTGATTGGAGGGATTGGGATTCAGTTTTGGCTATTGAGGTAAGTCTTGGTTGGCTAGAGATATTGTAGGGATGGAGAGGTTTAAGGGATTGACAATGGGTTGGCAATTCCTTAAATCAAGGGATATGGATTTGGAAGATAGGTTTGGGATGATGGGTAAGGTGGCTAGGGTTGATTCTAAATGGTAAGAGGCATGGGAGTTGTTGGGAAGTTGGTGTTTGGCTAAGGCAATGGATGGATTTCGAATTTGGATTAATTGGAAGATGGGTTAAGGATTCCTAAGTGGTAGGAATTACCTTGTGGGAGTCTAGGGTTAAGTTGGATGAAGGGTGGCTAGGGTTAGCCGAATATGGGAGTGGTTATTGTGGTCCTTTGATTGTAGGATCAAATATGGTTAGGTGTCACTTTGGGGTTTAGATTTAGGGTTGGATGATGGAAGAAAGTTTTAGGGTTTGGAAGATGGTGATGGGCGGCTAGGGTTGGCCAAACTTGGGAGGTTGAGAGATTTTAAGAAAGTTTCCTAAAATCTTGGGATTTGACTTTGGATAGTGTGGTGGCCGGCTTCGTGGTGTGATTTGGTCAACTAGGGTTTCCAAGTTATGGAAACACTAGTATGGAAAGATTGGTGGACGGCTAGGTCAAATTCAAATAAGGCAAGAGTGGCCCAATTTGAATTTGAATGAAGAGGGAATATATGTTTCGGCTAGGGCTAGGTGGAATGTGGAAGAAGGCTAATTTAGGTAAGTGGCCAATATGGAAAATGTGAGATTTGGCTAGATCAATGTAAGATTGAATGAATGATAGATATGGGGTGATTAGGGTTCCTAAAGTTTAGGAATGGCTTTGGGATTGGTAGAATTTGTGGGATTGAGTGGAATGAGTCAAATTTCCTAAAGTTAAGGGAGTTGCCTGGTAGGACTCTTGAGGGATGGCTAGGATTTGTGGAAGACAAGGGTTTCGGCTAGGGTTATTGTGTATGGTTGAAGCTAATTATGGTAGTGATGACAATTATGGAAAGTAGGGTAAACACTAGGATTGGTCGAATATTGTATGTGGGAAGATCAAAATGGATGGAAGGAAATTTATGGATGAACACTATAGATGAACAATATGGATGAACACGCATGCACATTCAAGAACACAATGGTGAATAACTTCAACACCAATTCTAGAATGTACAAAGATGAATGGACTCAACAAAGGACTATGAATACTCTTTTTTATGGTTTATATGGGTATTTTGAGAAATCAAAGAATACTAAGATTGGGACTTAGGATGTCTTTGATTTGCAAGAAAGTAAAGATGAATAAGAAGGAAAATATTAGAACAAACACTAAAATATAAGAACAATGTATTTTTGGATTTTTGAATATAGAATGGAAAACATTAACACAAGAAGATAATTGAATCAACACCTATTCAATGAATTGCAAGATGATGAAACAAAGATCGATAAAAGGATAGATAAATAAATCACCATTGATTCACGAATTGCACAATGATGAAATAGGATAGATTGAATCACCACCTATTCATGAATTACAAGGTGATGATCCTCTACTAGGGATTCACGAATTGCACCCAAATAGCCCAAGTGCTAAGTACCGAAAAGTGTTCTTCAAGAACACACCCAAACCGTTCCACAAAGGAAAAATGTCAAATGATCAAAAGATATAAAATGAAATGCCTAAGGGTCCTATTTATAGAGATTACAAAGTGGAAACCCCCAATAGGTCCCTTGAAATATAATTAAATAAAATAAATAAGGATAAATAAATGATATGGTCTTGCATGGCCAATGTGGCTTGTGATATGTCTTGGCTCTTGGTTGGCCTTAGCTAGTCTTGATCTTGGAAGTAACCCGATCTTTGTTGTCCATGCATGCCTAGGATCTTGTCCTAGGGCGGTTTTTGATGAGGTCCCAACACCACCACCGGCGACGCCGTCTCTTTCCAGTGACACCAAGGCTGTCTGCACAGCGCCGCCACACCCCTCGTCTCCCAGCTCTCCTCCCTCCCCATCGCCAGCCCATCTCGCCCCCCACCCCCACCAGTCGTGTCGCCCATCCTCTCCCCCACCCCCACCCCCTCTGCCCAGCACCCCCCCTGTCGACCCTCCCATCCTCTCCCTGAGTCTTCTCGTGCGGCTTCCTCGCCCTCCCCGAGTAAGTTATACTCTACATTAATGATTTTCTGATGTTTGCTTCCCTTTATGTTTTCCTTGAAAAGAACATTAACTTAAAAGTTCAACTCAACTGGAAGATGCGATGTTGTTGTTTTAGTCGTACCCAGATCATAAAGCAGTTAATAGTTTTAGATTCATGATGGGGTTTTTCCTTTTCTTGGATTTTCACAGCAACCCAATATAGGATAGTTGTTGTGCCTGCACTTATTTGTTTAAAAAAAGATAACTTTTTTTTATGTCTTCTTAATCTAAGATTAAGGAGTTTTTCCTTTCGTTTAATTTCTCACATTCATCAATCAAACGAGGAGATTGTATTGTATTGTATTTTAAATAAGCCAGCCCTGTAGCATTGTAACTGTGAAAATAAAGAGGGGAATCGTGTCTAATAAAATGGGAACTTATGGGTGTCGAATTGATAATGTTAAGGACTTTGAATGTGGTCATATGGTTCTTAATTGGTAATTTGGTGACGTGTTTCAGCTTCATGAATCATGATAGTGATGTAAGATCAAATCCCACCTTTACTTAGAATCCATGGATTATTAATGGGAGGAGGGCTAAGCTTCCACTTTGTACCCAAATTTTATTATTTATAAACAAAAATTATAATAAATCCCAATTTGCCTTCATATGCACAATGCTTTCTAAGCTATATGGAAGCTTTTCAATTTTTTGCATTTTAGGTTTAATGCCATTGGATATCGTTTCACTCAACATCTTTTGGACAATATAAAAATTATTCAACTGAAAGGCATTAACAAAGATACCCAACCCAACCTCGATAACATGATATCCTCCTCATCTCATCCCTTTTTACAGTATATTTTTTCTTTTTGGGGTGTTGCTTTCATTGCCCATTTATTCATAGGTCAAACTCAAATGCATGAATGGCAAGTTGTGGTAGTGTAAATGTATCTAAATCACTTTTTGTGGTCGGTTTGATGAGAATATATACCACTTTCTTTGGTCCTACTTCAGCTTGATGAAGTTGTTTTCACTTCCCATACTACCTCAAAAAATAAATCCCATGAAAGCAAAATATATATATATTCCAAAAAAGTGAAAATATATTCCCATCAATTGGTAAAAGAACTCAAACCAACTAGGTTTGTACTCATTGAGAAGGGTCCACTCCAAATATGTAAGCATTCAAACCTTTAATGCTTTGCCTCAATTTATGTCCCTTCTATGCCTCCTTAGGGCTGGTTCCATGTCCATCTCTCGTTTTCGTTATGTCTATTGAGTGCATTAAATTCACTAAATAACATATTTAGTGAATTTAACATATCTTAAAAAGAGACAAGATATGGACCATATGAAAATGACATTAACTTTGTTTTGATTGTGTTGTTGATTGAGCATATCAAATTCACCTAACATTAGTTTAGGAAAATAACATATCGTACGGATTTACACTAGTTTTCTCACTTCTATCATACTATGTGGATAAAATATTATTAATCAATCATTAGATTTTTTTTTAAACGAGAGATAATTTAATGATTAAATACAAGAAACAATGACACGTCAACACATCATGATCGTCTACCATGTTAAGAAAATCCTAACTAAGCAATTATGCTAAGAAAAATACTACTCTCACCGACAGTTGGGTCCCAATTGAATTGGGTCACGACAATTTCTTCTTCTTTTTATTTAGTGATTAAAGAAGTGTTTTTTTTAAAATGTTTAAGGATGGCACTGCTCTTATGCTAAACATTATCCAACTAAGTTCACCAACTTCATAAATGCAAGTATTTAGGCTTTTTTTTCAGGCTGCAAGTTATTGGACAGTTTAGAAATAAAAATTTATGTCGGATGATGGCTATGTCAAATCAATCAATTGAATACCACCATCATCTGAGTACTCTGGCATGCCCATTTATGTTCTCTACTTTGGTGCTCTAAAATTGATGATTGTGCTTATGCAAGCACTATGCAACTTGAAGTTTTGTTTAGAACTTTTTTTTGTTTTTTTTTAGATTTTTCTGCATACTGCCGTGGGATAATTCATTATTGAAAATCCTAATTTTTTTGGCTATGGTGTTATTTGGTGTTATTAAAAAATGCCATTAATGTTTGTAATTAAAATTTAACCAAACTCTACTGCTCTCAGCAATATCAGTCCAACACATTTTATTCAAGAAAATAGAAATGCAAGATCTGTATAAATTCATATCTGAGTGCTAGTTTTGGTGTTATTGCTTTTCTATCCTTTCTGTTGTGACGAAAGAAGAAGGCTGTAGAATTTGGGCTGCATGGACTTCATGAGCATTTTCGAATATTATGACATGGTAGATCGACCTGGGCCAATTATCTTAAAAAACAAAATAAGACCACTTGGGAGTTCTCAGTTTTATTCACCCAAAAAAATACATCCTCCCATATTCTTTTTATTTATTAATTTATTTATTTTTACTGCTATCAATTATGAGAGGTTAATCGTTATTTCTCTTCTTTTGCCATCATGTGCTTCGCCTTTAAAGTCTCAGAAGACATTCTCATTAATTGTAAATGGGGGAAGAGGAAGATCGCAGGCCTTCGACATCGACTTCACATTCCTTACAGACGCCTCTCAATACATATGGAAATCCAAACGCTTACCATGTGAGTAGGTAGGTTAATGTCTTTTATTTTTATTGACTTGCATTTGACGTGCTCATGAAACACAATTGATTGCATAATTGCAGCATCATTTTGATATAAATATGCCCCACCCTCCATCGGCGAGTAATCCGGAGAACTATAGGCAAGAATTTTCTGAATTTGGAGAATTCGAAGAAAATGCTGGAAGTACATTTTCTGATGTTGCTGATGGTATTACACTTTTGTCTAGTTTTTATTTCACTATAATGACGCAAATTTTGAATTTATGCTAATCCATCCCTATATTTCCATGTTCAGAAATGTTATTTGATATAGATGAAGATTTAGAGGATACAACTGTTGTCCCGGATGATGAGGGTAGGGTTGAAGCACCAAGATCCGGTATAGAATTTGAGAGTTTGAAAGAGCTTACTGCCTACTATAATCAATATGCCAAGCAAGAAGGATTTGGTGTAAGGACACAGAGGACTAAGAAAGATAATGCTGAGAGGCCTGTGTACGTGACTATTGGTTGTGCCCGTGACGGAAAATACCAACCTAAGAACATTAATATCTCAAAGCCACGACCAACAACTAAAACGGATTGTAAGGCAAAGTTAAATGCGAGGTTGAACAAGAGTGACAAATGGGTTGTCACTACTTTTGAAAATGAGCACAACCACATTACTGTAAGCCCCAAGAAGACAAGACTCTTGCGATCTCACAAATGTCTTGATGAATACAGTCAAAGGATCCTCGACCTCAATGATAGAGCCGGTATCCGAATGAATAAGAATTATTATTCTCTTGTCGTTGACGCTGGGGGGTATGAGAATCTAGATTTTCAAGAAAAAGATTGTCGAAATTTCATCGACAAGGCTAGACATTTGAGATTGGGTAAAGGAGGTGGCGAAGCCCTAAATGAGTATTTCCAAAGGATGAGAGATCAAAATGATGGCTTCGTTTCTTACATGGACGTGAATGATGAGGGAAGGTTACGAAATGTATTTTGGGCTGATGCACGGAGTCGAGCAGCCTATGAGTATCTTGGAGACGTTGTAACTTTTGATACAACGTACCTAACAAACCGGTACGGGATGCCTTTCGCTCCATTTGTTGGTGTTAACCATCATGGACAGTCCATACTACTAGGGGCGGGTTTGCTGTCAAGTGAGGACACACATACATTTATTTGGTTGTTTCGCATGTGGCTGTCTTGCATGAATGGTTGAGCGCCCAATGCCATCATAACCGACCAAGACCGGGCGATGAAGAACGCAATTCAAATTGTATTCCCGGAAACCCGCCATAGATATTGTCTATGACATATATTGTCCAGAGAAGTTAGGATCTCACTCCCAATTCAGCACAGGGTTGAAGACCTCTATTCAAACTGCATTGTATGATTCACATACCAGCACTGAATTTGAAGAGATGTGGGGTGGACTTCTTGATAAGTATGATCTCAGAGACAATAGTTGGCTCCAGTCCTTATACGAGGAAAGGACCTTTTGGGTTCCGGTTTATTTGAAGGATGTCTTTTGGGCTGGTATGAGCACAACGCAACGGTCAGAAAGCATGAATGCTTTTTTCGACAGCTATGTCCACTCTGGTACGACCTTGAAGGAGTTCGTGGACCAATTTGATAATGCACTAAGAAAGAAGGTGGAGGTTGAGACAACAGCTGATTTCAACTCCATCAACCAGATGATCCCCTGCGTTTCCCCTTTCAACTTTGAGAAGCAGTTCCAGAATATATACACAAATGCAAAGTTTAAAGAGTTCCAAAAGGAGTTGATCGGCCCAATGTGTTGTAATTGCACACTGGTAAGGACGCAAGGGTGCGTTTCAACTTTCGATATTTTGGATGAAATTTTAATTGATGAATGCACCAAGATAGTCCACTACACAGTTTACTATAACGAAGATGAGTGTGAGTTAAAATGCACGTGTGCATTGTTTGAGATGAGGGGAATTCTATGTAGGCATGCACTAAAAGTTTTTCAGCTGAAGAGGATTAATGTGCTGCCAAATAGATATATCTTGGATCGCTGGAGAAAGGACGAGAAGAGGAGATACACATTGATTAAAAGTAGTTATGATGATTTGCGGGCCAGTGGAGACGCACGGAGATATGAGATGGTGGTTAAAAGATGCATGAAGTTGGCAACAAAAATATCCCCAAGTGATGAGCGTGTCAATGCATTCATGCGATACGTCGATGAATTTGAGAAAGAATGTGATGATGTAACATTTGGGTCGAAGGTTGAATCAACGAAGGTCGTACCGAACGTCCATACGGATAAGGGTAAGAAGATATTAAGCCCCCACGTGGTCCGAGGGAAATGGAGACCCCCAAGTAAGAGAAAGGTTCCGCCCGTTGAGAAGATTGGGAGAAAGAGAAAGGTACTTTAATTTTCAAATTAAAGTTATATTGTTAGTATTCTGATTCTAACATTTGGACCAATTTTGTTGTTTGTTAACTTAGGTTTGCAGGAAAATATTGGTTGATGAAACACAATTGGGTGACACTCAAGGATCTCAACACATTGGGCAATTTGATGATGGGGTTGGTGTTGGGACACAAACCAGTATTGTGACACAGTCAATGCCATCAGGAAATCAGGAGGTCTTCAACATTTGGTTAAACGTGTCTTTGAATATATTTTGTTTGATTAAAGATTGCTTGCATAATTAAAAAAGGTCTTTACATTATAGTTGTTTTCTTTCAGATGTGCCGCCATAATTGAGTTGCTGATTTTGTGTCTGTTGGCAATGGCCATGGTGTAGTTTGTGTCATGTGTTTCATTTTTGTGTTTCTCTTGGAGAGAGTTGGGTGTAGTTTGTCAATATAGTTACATGTAACTTCTGTATCTCTTTCGAAGGGAAAGGTAGTAGTTATTAGTAAGGCATTTTTGTACCTGTTGGTGTAGTTTTTGTGTACTTATACCAAAGGCTTGCATTTTTGTGGAGATGTAACGGGTAATTTTTTGTACCTCTTGGAGCCGTGGTGTGTTTTGGTACCATTAGCCGACTAGTATGCCAAGCAGCTAGTTTTTGGTAGCACGATTTCCTACGTTGCAGTTTTTTGGTAATTTGATGACGGGCAACATCAAAGGTTTGTTCCTTTCCATTCTCATTTCAAATTTTACAGTACTTTCATTTGAATGAAGAAGGTAAGCAATGCCAGGGCATACACCCATTTGAAACATGGGTTAACCAGTACATCTGTGTTTGATCTAGATATATTTATATATATCTACATATTTTCATAATTATATCTTATTTCATTCTTCAGGGTATCTTTTTGGAAACTTCTCCCTTCTTACTTCAATTTGTACTTCCTCTAATTAACTCTCTTGGTAATGGGCATATGTGCAGATTCCGTAGTTACTCGTCTATCTTCCTGCTACTGAGTAGGTAGGTTGTCCTTGATGGTAAGCAAATCGCCTTAATGACTTGCGGGGTTGCTGCCACAAATGCTTACATTAAGACCAAAAGTGCTAACTCTCATTTTCCTTTTTTGGTTGGAGGTGATTATATTTTAGTTTCTTTTGGATAGTTTAAATAGTTTTTTAGGTTGGAGTTTGTTTTGTGGCGTTTCTATAGTTTCATGGAGTCTACTCAATGCACACCCTTAAATCCGGACTAACTGCATAAATATTTTCCCTTAAAATCTAGTCCTATAAGAATATGATATCTGACCCATGAATCATAACAGATTCACATATCTGAAGGATGATACCATGGTAAGCTTATAGCCTGATAACTTTTTGATTCAATCTTTATGTATTACTTATTTATGTTAGCATTACCCAGTCAAAAAAGAAAATTCTAAAAGTTTCATCCAACCACCAGTTTCACCTTCGGTGTCTTGATACAGACACCCTTGCAAACTATCTCTATTTTGTCACAACCAATTATCATGTGTATGTCATCTGATGCATACCTCTTCACTTTTCTGCTTTAGATTCCAATTGATTGTTTTGAGGAGCAATGGGTCATTTTTTTGGGAAACCTAGATGTGTACGGAACACCTGTGCACATAGGGCATTATATCTTCACCTGGGTTCAGTAAATGAGGGTCGCATCCAATGTCCCTACCATGGTTAGTCAGAATTATAAGAGATAATCACCACCCTAATTGGTCTGGGTAATATTTGCAGGTTTATATTCTCTCTTCCCACATTTTCAAATCTTTCAGTTTCGTTTCGCCCATGTTCTATGCTTATACAGTTTTCTTTCTTCGAATCTAATGACCGGCTTGATGTTTTGCCACATCCAAAATACCAGCAGTAGTGCTTCAACCATTTGGTTGCTCCCAAATTGGGAACTTCCAGAGGAGTAATTTGTTATTTTCCTTTAACTAATTGTTGTTTTATGTTGCAATAATTGACAAATGTATTTCTAGGTTCACCTTTTCTGTCATGATATATATTGAAATTCTTGGAAGTTTCATTTTATCTTCTGAAAATATGTTGTCACTTGCAATACTCAGCTTGCGGACTGTGATGATAGGGAATATTGAGGATCCTAATGCGATCAAGGAACCTAAGGTAATTAAATTTGAATTGTTCTTCCATATTACTGGCTATGCAATTAGTATTTGTACTTAAACATTATGTGCTTCCATTAATGTTTAACTTGGTTGTTGCAGGGATATGATTCAATTCCAGCAAAGTTTCTTGACCCAAAAGCCAAAAAAAGTTAGTTTATATTTTAAGAATCCATAGCATAAGCAAGGCTGCTTTATTTTAATTTATTCTCCTTGTTTCCATATCTTTTTTTATGTTGACTGCTTCTATTTTGTGATGTAATGCCTTTATAAAGCATTAAAAACTAATATTACTGAAGATGAAAACATCTCACAATTCTTTTCCATTATAAGCTTGATCATTGGGATGGCTTGATCATTGGGATGAGGAAGAGGATGGAATATGGAAACCCTCCAAGGTACCTAATCCAGTATATAAAGGGCCATGGAAGTGCAAAAACTTGCTACGTCACATACACGACCATGGGACAAGAACTTCCAAAATTAATCCCCCCTCCTATACTTTAAAATTTCACAATTAGATTTTTGAATGGGCCTAACTCGAGCCAATGTGTGAGTATCCTTATGTTGGAAATTTAGAAATTTATGCTACCCTCAAATTCTTTCCAGATTTTGAACTTTCTTGAAGTTAATCTTCATTCATCCATTTGGTTAGGCATGTTCAAAGTTCAAAGGACTTGAGATTAACTTGTGAAGAAAACCCAATGAGATTACTCTTTGTTTCTCTTAATCTGAACTTTGCGAGTAACCAGTTGCAAGCCTTTTACTGAATCAATCACTCCTATTTCCTTTACCCAATTTTTCCTTGATTGGCTGGATATTTGGAGAATGATACTAAACTCATGTGTTAATCACATTGGGCAAGTCTGAGGGCAAACAAGTTCAGGTTATTAGTTGGGAATTGATGGCAAAGTGGATTGGATATAAGTATTTATCATTTATTTCTTTGATCATTGGAGCTTTCTTCTCAATTTATCAAGACTCAATGAAAGACCAATTTGAAACTTTTTACTGTAAAGGGCAGCAAGTAAGCATATCTTATTGTTGAGTTCCCTGTATGATATTGATATTTTGGAAGGGGTGAAATGTGTACTTCTATGCAGATCATTCTTTATTTCTCTGACCATTTGTCAGTCAAGAAAATATATAGGCATGCTCAATTTCTTACTTTGGGTGTAGCTTGGTGATCTAACAGATGGAGTCTATTTTGGATTGTACATAAAAGCCATCTTCAAATCTTAAAGGCAGCTAATGTCCGATTGATTTGGATAGGTTCCGCCATGCTAGAAATCGCGAGAGATGAACATCTGCTGATGTATTTTAATTACTGAATGTAAAAAGAGTTATGACAGTGTTATTACAATGTTACTTCGATGTATTACAATCTAGAGATGCGTTATATTCTACTTATTCCAAAAATGTATGTGAATTGACAATTTTTCTTATAAAGAGAAGTCCACTTTATTTGGTTTGATACAATTTCCAGTTTCTCATATTATTCCAAAACTTGGATACAGTATGTATCCAATTTCATTAATTGGATATTATTTTGTTCCCATTAATTATTCCTAGCCTGGATAATGCTTAGATTATGATTAGTAATGTCTTCTAATAGGCTATGCACAAGTTTGATTCAACAATGGTTAAGCACCAATACAAATATTTTGTGTCAATTGTGAAATAGTAGTTTATTAACACCATCCATGTCTTGGAAGTGGCATTCAAGTGAGGGCAGTTGACATGCACGAGCAAACCAAAGAAAGTCAAATACAATGAAATTTCATACGCTCACTGTGCCTGCAATAGAATTGTTTCCCCAAAAACAAAACTACATTTCGCATGTGAACATCCAAATCAACTCAACTGTCGCAGCAAAACATATTTGCGGCGACTATATATCGCCGCAAATAAGTTTATATGAGTAAAAAATTATTTCCGGCGAACTTTACTCGCCGGCAATAATGGTTCAAAAAATTAAAAAAAAACATCCCGCTCGAGCAACGTGTCGAGCGGAGCTCTCGGGTTGCATCTGCTCGAGCGAATTGTCGAGTGGGTGTCGAGTGGAGCTCTCGGGTTGCAGATCTGCTCGAGCAGAGTCAAGCAAAGTGTCGAGCGAACTTCATCAAGCCACAGTTAAGCTAAACCTTAAAAAATAACATTTTCAACGTGAAATCAAGCCAAACGAAACACAAAAAAATATTAAAAAGAAAGAAGTTTCCAACTATGCTCAGATTTGAAGCCAGTGATCCCTCAAATTTGAAACTCAATAACAGAATTTAAGCAAAACACACCATCTGATTGTCAACAAGGTTGATGCTAAAGAGATGAATTTTAAGTTTGATGTCATAACCACAAGCTCATATTGATTGGTTATACCAATGTAAACTAAAGACCCTGGCATATGTACTTTTCTCTAAATTAAAACCATGTCAATTTACCCCTTGGCTGCACTCCCCAGTTGGGCCCCCACCACTTGATGTAACTTGTCAAGTCAAAGTTTCTTTCATTCCTTTCACTACAATGAATATTCACTTTATGCTGCTATCGCCCATACCTTTTGATAACACAGAGCAGTCATATAGTTAGTAAAGCTTGAAGAAGAGGCATGAGTGGAAGAAGATGGCATTTTCTTAGATGCTAGGAAAAAGGTTCTGTACTTGGGGATTAGGTGGATTTTTTATTAGTTGGGCTTGTATAACTCTCATATAAAAACCTTTTCTTGAGCCTAAATTTCTGCAGATCCAGCCATACGTCCAAATGGCTCCCATTGACTGCTTTGTGATAGCACCCAGTGTAATCAGTGTGTATAATCAGGCTTTCTACAAACTGGTGAGAATATAATCAGTGTGTATTTTACCATTATGTCCATATAATAATTATCGTGAGAATTCTCATTTCTTACACTATTTTATCCTTATTTATACTGATGAGACACACAAATAATTATGACCTCCAATTATAATAATCTATTTGCATAAAATCGTTGAAAGAATACATGCGAATATTTTTCCCTTGTTCCTGGACAATGGGTTTGTTGAGAAAAAATTAGTTGATTGGCATATTCGTGTGAAAACCTATGTAAAATTATGTTGTAACTAGTGTTGATACATTGTCACATGAAAAGAACTGAAGTGTGCTCAACACGGCTCGAGCGGACCCAACTGGCGCTCGAGCGAAATCAGGCAGAGAGCTTCGCTCGACTCCCGCTCGACTAGCCGCTCGAGCGAAATCAGGCAGAGTGCTTCGCTCGATGTCCGCTCGACTCAACGCTCAAGCAAAATCAGGCAGAGTGTTTTGCTCGACTCCCGCTTGACTAGCCACTCGAGCGAAATCAGGCAGAGTGCTTCGCTCGATGTCCACTCGATTAAACGCTCGAGCGAAATCAGGCAGAGTGTTTCCCTCGACTCCCGCTCGATGTTCCGCTCGAGCGAATTTGTGAATGTTAATTTGCGCTCGATGCTTCGCTCGAGCCAATGTTCTAGGAACTCAAATATCAGTGTTTTAAGCGCCGTGAATCAAAGGGACTATAAATAGAATATCTTGTTCTATTCTTTGTGTGAAAAAACAGAGCAAAAACCCTAGTTGCCTCTAAGAGCCATTGAGAGAACATTTTCCCCACCTTGTGAATCTCTCTTGGACAAAACATATATCCACCACACCACACACAAGATCAAACCTCACTTGAGTCCACCGAAATGGATGTGTTCATTGGCTGGAAGGTTTCCAGAGCTGCTAGTACTGCAGAGATCGAGAGGTTCTCGTGGGATGCTATAGAAAGGTCGGAGTTCCGACACTACATACTTGTAGAAATCGAGTGGGTCACTCGTGGTGTTGCAGATCAAGTTTAGGAACTTCAAAGGTTTTGTAAGTGTAGCTAAATTGGTTGTAACGATTAAAGTTTCTATAGTGGATTTGAGGTGGTGTCTTACACCTGGAGTGGTTTTAGATTTTGAAGAGTTCTTCAAATGAGTTTCCACTCCGTGAACAAATCTTTGTGTTGATTATCTGTGTGATTAGTCTTATTGTTAAATTGTGATAATATGATGCTCTTTTACATTTGATATGTTTATTGGGCTTTAAAATTGACGTGATTAATAGTGAAATCTGCCAAAAAGGGAATTCTGGGAGTTCCGCTCGAGCGAAAACCGTTTAAGAGCGCCCGTGGGTTTTATTTCCCAGAACCGTTCCTCATTTCTCTCTATATGTCCTGCGCCGTTTCCGTTTCCTCTCCTTTTCCCCCGTGCGATTTCTTCTTCAAGTTCTCTCTCTCATTTGCTCTCATTTTCACGAAATCAACTCAAGTAAGTCTCTTATCATTTTGTTTATTTTTCATTTCCATCATGCATTTTCATAAGCATGCAGTTCGGTTTGTGCATTTGGGTTTGGGGTTGTTGTTTTTGGATTTCGAAATGGATTTCGAAATATTGGGATTGTTTGTTGGTTTGGGAGTAGAGATTGAATCTCTCTCCCTCTTGTATTTAGGAAGTTTATGGAACTCTCATGGAGTTTTTGAACTTGGTTTTGCTTGGATGCACTCCAAGTGCTCGGTGAAATGCCTCAATGGTCTTTGGCTTCACTTTTTCATCATGCATTGACATAGCATTGTTCCCATGCTCTTTTCTTGTCTAACTGTTGGGGAAATGTTTGGCATGATTTTTAATTGTGTTTGAAGTTGTTTTGGTTATGGGAGGGCCATGAGATATTTCTTTAGTCTCAAAATTTTTTTTGGGTTATTTGCACTTGAAGTGGGTCTCTTAAATTGGTTTTGGACTGCACATTGCATAAATGGGTTTCTAAAACCCAAGGTTGACATTACATTAGACATGTGCATTAGACATATGCCTTGGCATGTGCATTGAATCATACTTTGGATCATGCATTTGATCATACATGCATTTGACCATGCATTAGGCATGTGCATTGAGACATGCATTTCACAATACCTTTAGCCTTGTCTAACAGTCTCTAATTGTGTCGACAGCCTAGTTATGTCTCGACGAGTTTGTCCACGCCAAAATCCTCCTGCCCCCGCTCAAGGACTTTTTCACAATGCTGGGGCACAACAGCTTTACACTGAGAACTTCTCTAAACGCAATCCCATTGTCGAGCGTGAAGTTTCTCTAGGTGAGCTTAATGAGACTATTATTCCCCGCATATTTGAGTCTCGCCAGTGGCAAGCGTTGATCACTGGTCTTCCCACTCCGTCTGTGGAGTTGGTTAGGGAGTTTTACTCCAACATTCATGCCATCTCAGCTGATGACTCTTTTGAGGTGAGTCTCCAGAACATCTTATTCCGGGTGACTCCACGCATGTTAGCAGATCTGCTAAATGCCCCACGTGAGTTATATGCTGAGTATCCATATACACGGATCTCTCCTCCTAGTCCGTTAGATATTGCTAATTGTCTAATTGGTCATCTTACTGATTGGGATGGTAAGACACCACTTTTGACGGCGAGATTTTCCACTGAATATCTCATTCTCAGTAGGATAGTCCTGACAAATTTGTATCCTACTGCTCATCAGAGTGATGTGGGTCTTGACCGCGCCACTCTTTTATATGCTCTTATTAATGGTGTCACTATTGATCTTGGGAGCCTTCTATGCCGTGTCATTCTTGAGGTTTTTCAATCGCCTAAGGTACGAACTGGATTACCCTTTGCCAGCCTCATCACTCGTTTGGCCATCTCCTAGTCAGTTGCATTACTTCCTAGTGAGCCCAGAATTCCCCTTAAGGCTCCCATTGGTCTGAGGACCATGCGGCTTAGTTGTGCTCACACCACCCCACAACCTCTGATAGTTGAGCACCCACCCGCACCCTCCTCACAGCCATCCAGCTGACAGCCTTCTACGTCGGCACCAGCACCAGCACCTGGTACGACCGAGCCCAGCCTTCAGCAAGTTATTGAGTACCTTGCTCATCTTGAAGCTAAGGTTGATGGCCTGCAGCAGTTTGTGACTCAACGCTTCAAGGATATTGATGAGCATCTTGATGATGAGGATGTGAGTCAGAGTGATGCTGATGATTGAGACCCTTGGCCCTTTGTGACAAAAAGGGGGAGTGGTATATATGCAGGGGGAGTGGTAGAGATTTAAGGGGAGTAGCACAGATTTAGGGGGAGTAGCACAATTTTTTGTGGGAGCAGCAACTTTTGTTTTGTATTTCATGAAGCAGATTCTATTTTTATATCATGCTGCTTGAGCTGCTAATATTTGTCTTATTAAACTCAATGTATTACTAATTGCTTTAATGAAATTGTTTTCTTATGAAAAATTGGTTGTACTTGTGATTTGTGATTTGCAAGCTGACATTGATTATACTTATGGACATATCTCTTGCATATCTGTGTTGGCACGTTTAACCGTTTGCTAAGTATGTGCAGAAGTATCTCAATGTGTTCATGAATCTGGGGATCCTGTATGGGGTGTGCTAGGATTAGGTCCTATGTAATAGGTTAGAGGTTTTGTCACAGAAATGCCAAAGGAGGAGATTGTTGACGAAAAATTAGTTGATTGGCATATTCGTATGAAAACCTATATAAAATTATGTTGTAACTAGTGTTGATGCATTGTCACATGAAAAGAACTGAAGTGTGCTCAACATGGCTCGAGCGGACCAACTGGCGCTTGAGCGAAATCAGGCAGAGAGCTTCGCTCGACTCCCGCTCGACTAGCCGCTCGAGCGAAATCAGGCAGAGTGCTTCGCTCGACTCCCGCTTGAATATCCGCTCGAGTGAAATCAGGCAGAGAGCTTCGCTCGACTCCCGCTCGACTCAACACTCGAGCGAAATCAGGTAGAGCGTTTCGTTCGACTCCCGCTCGATGTTCCGCTCGAGCGAATTTGTGAATGTTAACCTGCACTCGACACTTCGCTCGTGGTGTTCCGACACTACATGCTTGTAGAGATCGAGTGGGTCACTCGTGGTGTTGCAGATCAAGTTTAGAAACTTTAAAAGTTTTGTAAGTGTAGCTAAATTGGTTGTAACGATTAAAGTTTCTATAGTGGATTTGAGGTAGTGTTTTACACCCAGATTGGTTTTAGATTTTGAAGAGTTCTTCAAATGAGTTTCCACTCCGTGAACAAACCTTTGTGTTGATTATCTGTGTGATTGGTCTTATTATTTATTTGCTTGCTTGTCAAATATTTAATTAAACCAGCAAAATCGACTACACCTATTCACCCCCCTCTAGGTATTGTGTTGGGTAGAACGACTGCTTTTTCAGGGTTGAAACGGTATTTATTTTTTCCTATTTCATTTTTCAACTACAAGTTATTATATCAGCTTGCAACCCATTAGAAATGTTTGTTAAAAAAATTATAGAAGAATTGATTCAAAAAATACATTCCTAAAAGATAACAAGTCGAAATTAATATTTCAATGAAGGCTTATCCATTAACGTAATTCATCTACCATTTCGGAGTTAAATAAATAATCAAGTGGGATGCAAATAATAATATTGACAAATCCACAACGACTATCCTAACATGTTCAAATTCATCACTCGCATAAATTACGATGTTCTCCAAAATAAGGCCAATTTGTGTGCCACACATTAAAATAGCAATATTAAATACACGCTTATCCTTAAATAAAACCATCATCCGCCACCCCTTGCTTGCCACATAAAGATGGCAATCTCATCTCTAATTACAGCCATATTGTGTTGTGCTTCAGGCGTCAAGTCTATATTATGAGATAAGGATGCTCCGTCATTAAATGTTGGCTCAATAACTGGTAGCTGCATCGTACTCCATTTTTGAAATATCTAGTCATCGGGGGTGACCGTTCTAATAAAGTTGTGCAGCGCACAACATGCTGTAATGATCAGTCCTTGTCATCGTACCATCCATCGCACCAATGCATCCCTATCAAGTCATAAATAAATCCGTTAACAATTACAACCAATTGTAGAAAAATGTGATTGTTACATTTCACATTCCAAGAAAATGCAGATATTAATTTCTTACCTTAAACCATAGGTGGGGCAGATGGCAGACCAGTAGCAGCTACAGTTGAAACACCTACAGAAGGACTTAATATAAGAATATGGCATTGCCCAATTTTAATTTAATAGCTTGAAACAAATTATAACTTCTAAAAGCATAACTCACTAAATTAACAAATAAGATCTTTTTCAGACCTGGAATAGGTATACTAATTCTTGGTGTAGATGCAATTGTTACAGGTTGTGTTCCTCGAGAAACAAAGTCGACTTTTTTACTCACCTTCTTTTGTTGTTCTGCACGCCTCATATCAGCCTATGCTACAAAACATATGAGATGTAAGTGGTAAGACAATTTTTTTTTAAGACATCTATGATAGCAGTACCAGATGGACACTGTCAGGTAACTTCAGAAGACAAACAAAAGCAGCAAACAAAGAAATTAATGCAATCAGGAAGATGCACAAATCAGAACAACAAACGAAATAACCTGACCCTGATATCTTCATTGGTAAGTCAAGACTAAGGATAAGTTTGGAAGTTTTATCTTACACAAAATTCTCATCTTATCTCATCTCATCATTACAACTTTTTTAAATTCTTATACAAAATATAATAAATAATTCAACTTTTTTAAATCCCAATACAACTTTTTTAAATCTCAATTTAACTTTTTCAAATTTCAAAACTAAAAAATAATATTTTAAACTTTAAAACAAAATACAAAATTCTCATCTCATCCCCCAAACCTATCCTAAAGCTTTGATCCGTAATTCTGAAAATTTATTGAATCTCACAAAGTGAAAATTTACCTCAGTCTTGTAAATTTATTCAAGTACACAGGGAGTATACAATACACATACCAAAACACTGAAAATTTTTAAGGGAACTTACTTGTAGCTCTTCTGAGCATTTTGCCTTTGGTGAAGAAACTTATCCATTGGATCAACTTGCATTTTCATGTTCCATGACAGCTTCCTCATCGTGTGTACCATCTGATTCATGCACCACATCGTTCATTGCATCATTATGTGATGGATCAGATGATGGAGTTACTTCATCAAGCTAGGTGTTAAAGCCTGAATAGATCCAATAGGCATTTTCTCATGGAAATTACCTACAACAAACAACTAATTTTAGCATGAGCAAGAGGAGACCTACTATTGGACTTACAAAATAACATATAAACAAACATATGAGTTTTAACTCAAGTGTACTTGTAAGACATACTTGACCTCCCCATACTCACCCAATCACCACTTTACAATCTGAGCCAAGAGCTCAAAAAAAATGCTTGTGTTTTAATCTATATTTAAAATTTAATGTAAACAACATTTATGTGTCCCAATAAGTGTAGAAATCAAACACCTATTGCTTCTATTTTTTAAAACTGAACTATGACATCAATAGAGCAATGACACAATTCATTAAAAATGGCTCATGTTAACTTTGTCATTAAACTCTACCATTTTCTGCATTTCAGTCAACTCTGGCAACAAAAGGAAAAATGGCTCAGTAGGCAACTTGGCCACCTATCTGCAAATCAATGTGACAATTTCAATACATGAATATAACGTTGTATTTAAACGATGATAGCCATTATGTAACATTTATCCCTTTGAAAATATCATAAGCATATTTGGATGATATACAATATCACCGTGCCAGTTTGCAAAACAAATGTCCATCTCCCAATGACCACCCTAATTGGCAGGATGAGGGCATCATGAGCACATACAATGTTACTTACAAAACGAGTATATGCAATGTTATTTAACAATACAGTCTATGTCACAAGAAAAAAGTGATTAAATGTGCAGGAAGTACAAAAGAAAGTACCAAATACTCACAAACACATCATACATACCATTAGCAATTTGAAGCTCCTCTCCAAACATCACTCGACCACTTCCTCCTACTTCTCCATCTTACCAAAAATACCACAAAGCTAAATATAAATTGAGACAATGCAATGTAGGATAAAACTGAGCGAGTACGTTCACCAAACCTCCCCTCCACCCAACAGAAAATACTGAATCCTATTATCATTTTCCAAAGTCTCGTGGCAACTAAACACAGTTTTTATGAAAAATGAAGAAAAGAAGAGGGGTAGTACCTCGGGTTCAAGAGACATAGCATCCTCATCGTGACCGTAATCCACAATCGTAAGCTGCCCTTTTCTACTCATCCTCGAACTACCGGACAATGCCGCCTCTTGCTGCGGCGACACCATCGACATAAACAAAAGAAAACCCAAACAATAAAATCAAACGTAAAATCAAGGATAGGGTTTCGAATTTTACCATGTTATTGCTTGTCGTGCTGGAGAGAATTCTCGCAGGACAGAAAGATGGAAGCCTTTTTAGCTGTAAGGGAGAAAGAGGGCAGAAGAGAAAGAGGGAAGAAGAAGAGAAAGAAGAGAATAAAATAGAAGAGAAAGAAAGAAGAGACGCGGGAGAGGGAAGAAGAAGAGAAAGAAGAGAACAAAAGTAAAAACTAGAAGAAGAGAAAGAAGGAAGAGATAGCGAGAGAGAGAGAGAGGGAAAAAGAAAAGAAAGAAGAAACGCAGGAGAGAAAGCGGGAAGAAGAAGAGAAAGAAAAAAATCGCGGGGGAGAGGGAGGCCGAAATTAATAAACAATGCATTTAGACTTCATACAGTACTTTTCATATTTGCAAAAAGCATGAATTTACTGTAGATCATATTTAAAATGAAATGGGTTTGACTAATTCAATGTGGGCCAACTATTGATAAAATTAGTTAAATTTGAGGATGAAATGTTGTTTGAAGAATGGTATATGTCAATGACCTCAACAGGACTTTTGATGTACACCAGAAAAATGATGAACGTACAACTATTTTATAATGATTTCAGTTGACCGATACTAATAAATCCAACAACAGGTCCCTTTATTGTTGATGAATTCAATGCATGAATGATCAAAGCCTAAATCCTCAACATAAAACTTCCCCCAAAAAAATCTCCACTATAATTAGTGTCATTCTCGGTATCATAACGTGACTATTTAATAGCTGAACCAATAGTTGTTCGATCTTTCGAATTTTGAAGCATAGTCTACATGCCACAAGTGCAGGGTAAAACAAAATATAAGGCATCACAATGTTCCATAACTTAGACAGATGCATGTAACTTAAAACAGACATTTTTAGAGGTGCAATAGAATATAAGGCATCACAATGTTCTGTTGTAACTTGTAATCAGTTTGTGCTAGAAGAGAGATTGGAGAATGCTTCACCCAATGATGATTAAATTAAAGTACCCAAACCAAGATTAACACAATTCTAGTGATTAAAAAAATCACTAGAATTACTCAAAAATTAACAGAAACCAAGTGTTTTACCAAAAAAAATAACACACAATCATACTCCAATCATTGTCGCCAACTGATATCTGTGTACATTTTAAGATGTTCCATATGCGAACCACATAAATAGACATACATTTAAAATGCACCCCATGCCAAATTTGATTAAAGAGACAAAATTTAAGAACAAGAAAACATTTATGTTTTATTTATTTACTCTTGCAATCTCATTGAGCAGGCTGCTTTCACTACAATAGCAGCAAAATTGGCATTGCTTGTCAAACCAGGGGGTTTAACTGATAACAGAAACCCATACAGTCTAATTTTCTATTGACTAGTGTGAATAAAGATGGACCACATGCATGGTCTATTTCAAAGTAATCAAACCCAACCTAGGTAAGTAGAGAGAACATGCATTGTATTCTACTGAGCGTTGGAGAATAGTAGGAATGAAGTTTGGCCTTGACTAATCACACAAATCAAATCAACTAAAATGGAAATTTAAGTTTCAATGAGATAAGGAAGAAACGTTTACCATGTGCTGGTTTACATCATCATCCAGAAACAACCCCATTAATTGTTTGAGTCCCATTACTTGGACTGGTTAAGAGGCAGTCTTAACCACCTAGAAGTTTCCTTTTCTATTTTTATCCATCTTATATTTTTCTCAGAATGCCTCAAAGATCTCATAAGATTAATTGTTTGAGTCCCAATGCGATTCTGATTCTTACTTCTTTAATATATATATATATATATAAAGGATCTTAGAAGATTATGGGCCCTGCTTCAACCAACACCAAGGCTCATAATAGGATGAGTTTCAAGTGAAATACCTAAAGGAAATAATTTCTTTTGGGGAAAAAAAAAGACGTAGAATCAGACAATATAAGTGTGTTTTTTGCATGCTCAGAACTACAATTTTTTGCTAAAAAGCTCTACGATAAAAACTAGTTAAAAAGGAAAGACAACAACATAGTTAAAAAAGTAAAAGATGAATGAAAATACATACCTGCACCAGCCGAAACATCAAATGCTGGTCGATTAGCAGGATCTTCTGCCAATTGCAGTAGAGTTATACTAGTCAACTCTACTAGTCAACATCATTAGCATTATATTTAAAACAAAAGCCTGCAAAAAAATCTAGTCAGACTAGGCCTCCAAATTGTAGACTTGATATTGAGTATGCAACTCAAGGAACCTGATTTCTTGATCAAATAAGCAATATACTTCAAATTTTGCAAAGCCTAAGCCTGATATCAAGGGTGCAGATTACAAGAACATTGGGGGAAAAAACAATTGCAGTACACACTGCTATTAAAATAACATGAACCTTTTTAACATTTGTGTTAGCCACACATTTTTTAGGTAATTAACTTCCACATAACCAGAACATTCCTAGTTGAGTTTTATAGTTTTCATATTACCGGTATTTCTTTCCTCTTATTTATTAACCATAATAAAATAAAATAAACAATTTTTGGTTTTGTTTTTTCAGGGTATAGGGGCTATCTGATTCATGTTTTGCCAGTTGACCAAATACGGAAACTATTACATAACATTTTAGTTTTTTATGGGTACCTAGTTTTAGGTGTTTACTTGAATTTTCTAATGAACAATAAAAAGCACAAATGGTAGAATATGGACACAAAAGGGACGTAGTATACCAGATTCCACCAGTCAGAAACACAGAAATGAGGCACCAATTCATGTGGAAGGAGACACAGAAATCCTATTTCTATAACTACCAGTGGTACTAATACTACATAAGGCAACCAAGGCAGTGACAAGAACAACAACAAAAAAGAGAACATCAACAAGACTTACGTATCTCCTGTAACTGCCGCTTTATGACACTCACTCCCTTTGCCTCCGAGAGCCACTGTCTCAATGTTCTTTTTTGCGTTATCCCAGGCACCACCTGCTGTGTTCAGGAAAAGGGCCATAAGAATTCCAAAAACTGTGACAAACATCAGCATAGCAGCCACAACTTTAGCCCCAAGTAGAGGATGCCTAGTATAGTAACCCAAAATCCGAAACAGAAAACTTGCAGGTGATAAGAATAAACTTCAACGAGTCCATCACAATATAAGATATAAACATAAACAGATACAACAGATCGTGCAAAAGACGAGTCACTAAATAGGTGATACACCACAAAAATATTAATAAAATGATTAAATACATATGGACCATTTGAGTGGTCATACAACACTTTTATTTTAAAATAATGCCGCAGTCACCACAACCACTACTGCAACTGCTAATTCAATCACATGGCACTATAACTATTATTAGGGAAAAGTGAAAAAGAGAATTCAAATTTGAAAGGAGATGAGTAAATTTAAGGGTAATAGGAGAAAAGGGATTGATAAATACTTCGATGTTTAGAAACATCCACATAGGACAATGCAAAAAGAAAAGCACCCACAATACTGTGAACACAAACTAAACATTCATTATTTCCCTTTCTAAAACATTTTGTGACAACAATGAAAAAATATTGATGTGCATGGAAACACTGGACATAGGCAACAATGAGAAAAAGAGCAGCCAACCCACCAACAGAAATAGGTGAAACAATACCCAAAGCACCAGGTTTTATCATCTCCCACAGAGAAGCAGATGCTACAATAGCAACACAACGACCATAATCTGGTTTCTCCTTGTAGTCCTGCAGCAAGTAAAAAAATGCATCACTTAAAACAAATAACTAAAGAACAAGGCACACATTACTAAAACTTTTTGATTAATAAACAAAATTTTATTGAGCATAAAAAAAAACAAAGGCCCAGTATACTAAGCAAACAATGTACAACCCCACACCATTAGTTTCTACCAAATCCATATGCCCAAACCCTAGAATCACAAATTATTTATGCCCAACTAGAGAAATTTTTTTTTTTGATAAGATAAACAAAATATCATGTATAGATTTTTCCTAAAAATATCATAACCTTAGGTGTGTGGCGGCTGCAGCCAACAATAGGCTGCTCTAAAGATTTTTCCTAACAAAAATCTCACCATCTCAAGCATTCATCGGTTCTTATATAGTTAAAACATAAGAGTAGGCATACCCTGATAACTGCTGAAAATTGGGTTTGCCACCCATCACAGTACTGAATACAAGCGGGAAGAAAAAGATGTCGAATTTAAGAATGAGATATTGACCAATGACTAGTCCCGTGACAGATCTATGAATATAGAAAATTCTTATCACTAGTCCTGTGACAGATCAGGAGTAAAAGAATAAGTTTACCATATGTAAAAGTCTTATCACTAGTCCAGTGACAAATCTATGAAAATTACATTAAACAGCTAAAAGTATTTACTGCATGGGACCGTAAGCAATATCTTCATGTGGAAACTAATATTGAGATTTCATGAGATGGAACTGAAAGCGCATTGGCAGTGGGTGGGTAAGAAAAATACAAGCATATTAATCAGTACCAAAATATATGCAGCTCTTGATTTAATAAAGACATAAGTACTGGCAATGCAGAATTGTTTTTTGATAGGTAACTGGCAATGCAGAATAGCAGAGTAGGAAAAGTTAAAAACACCAGGGAGAATAAAGATTAGTGTTAGGATAAATAAATTATCAATCTCAGAAGTGGCATATTTTTCAGTTTAAGAATTAATTGTTAATTTTCTCTAGAACATCCCGAGAGGAAATAACTTGAGGTTGCAGTCTTAATATGATGGAGATTTAACATCGCAAAGTAAATAGACTAGCATAATTTGACTACTATACCTTACAATTGTTCAGCTTTTTTCCCATGTTACGTTCCTCAGAAACCTGAAACCGCAGCATAAATAGCTTTAGTTTCTAGCATCACAAAGAGAAATAAGAGAAATTTATGCCATGAGAGGCAACATCGGCAACATTTACAGCCCCGCACCATTACAGTCTAGCAAATACAGAGATAAAAAATAATGGAGTAAACAAAGAAAAAAATGTATGCCTATCATACTAGAATCACAAATTATTTACCCTCTCGTGGATCTAAGGGCTTCACATCGATGGACTAACGGCGGGCTCGCGTTAGTGGACTAAGGGCGGGCTCGCATCGGTGGACTGAGGCCAACTTCGCATCGAATGGACTGAGGGCTTCTGAGGGCTTGGGGACTGATCTCCTCGGGAGGGCTCAGGTTGGTGGTTGCTTGGCTTCAAGGAGAACGAAGGGATTGAGAGATTTCAGAGGGGGAATTGATGGGGGATCGAGGGGGAACTGGCATCTGAGGGCTGAGAGACGAAAAACCGGTCTAGTGGTTAGTGAACCCGGTCCACACGAAAGGTGTGTTTCGGCTGCAGCGAACAGTAGGCTGATACGAAGATTATTCCCTCCGGAAAAATATTGTGGCTGTACCAATATTTTTCATGCCCTGTTCACTTAACCCATCTTAATCTCCAGGTTGCTCATCCCAACAAGAATTTCAAATGCATATTCGCCTAGATCATCAAACTCTAATAGCCAAAAAAATTCCCAACTGCATGTATCAATAGTAATTCAATATATGAATATGTCAGTAGGCTAGAATTTCTCTGTGAATTTCTAATTAATCTTAACCAAAAGTTGAAAAAAAAATAGACTATAGAAATTATTCAGCAATACCCACTAAGCAGTAGTTAAAATTATTTCCCTCTTTTTTGAGTTTTCTTTTCAATTCTTCTGATCTCAAACGGAAGAAAAAAAAAGGATGGATTCCTCTTTTATATTTTCCAATCACTTCCTTGACCACCTAAGCAAGTAATTATGACGGATTCCTCCTTTATACCAAATATGGATGCATACTGTTGCAAATTAGATTGAAATCCTTGTTGCAAGTAACCATAGCACTAAAATAATTTGGAAAGATTAGTTCAAAGATTAAATTTGCTTTCGAATTAATTGCTAGAAAACAGATTCTACTATGACAGAGTAGCAAACAATTGGAAGTAAAAAAACAATACAAACGAGAGTGTGCTTGTCTACAATACAAGTTAATTGGCCTCGTTTTTTTCTTTGACAGTGAGAGTTCTGCCCTACATATCCTCAGCAAAATTTCCTAACCTTCAGGCCATGATAATTGTACAAACCATTTTCTAATCTTAAAGATGTTAGTTATGTAATTGCAGCATACCTTCTACCCGAGCATTAGACTTCAAAGTCTTAGAAAACACAGATTTTGACTTTGCTAACTTTGAACTATTCTTTGGCCAATCATTTGATTAATACTTGACTGCAACACGGTTTCCTTTAGAATCAAGCATAGGAATACACTTTAAGGAAGGGAATGATTCCTATGAACCATTTGGTGAAGTAATCATTCCATCAAACACAATATGGGCACACAAAAAAACACTAGAATAACTCAAACTTTAACACAAAACCAAGAAAAAAAAAATTACACACAATCAGAGTTCAATATTTGTCACCAACCAAAAATTCAGTGTATAAAAATCAGTCTAAAGCATAGAAATTAGCTTACCCCGTCACTATAATGGGTTACAACAAACATGGGTTCACGATGAGGAAGGAACCGAGATCTGGACTGGACTGGGTTACAACGCAGGCATGGTTCCTCTACCGCAGATTTGGACTTACAGAGAGAGACGGAAGGAACCGAGACAGATCACTGGACTTTTGTGCTCTTTCGTAGATCTCTGGATGCAGGGTGGTCGAGAGGGATGAAGCACGCTGCAGAAGAGGGAGGGTGGTCTCGTCGTTTGTTTCAGGGTGGTCTCGTCGCTGCAGAAGAGGGAGGGTCGACGACTACGCGGGGGTTGGAGGTGGGGGAGAGGACTGAGGGCTTCGCGTCAAATGACTTAGGGACCGAGGGTGCTTGGGGACTGATCTGCTTGTGAGGGCTTCGCGTCGTGGTGGTGAGGGCTCTGATCAGTGGTTTGTTGCTTGGCTTGTGAGATTGAAGACGACAGAGGAGGTGCGAAATGAGAAGACTCGAACAAGAACAAGGTGCGAAATGAGGAGAGACGATTTCAACGTGTGGGCTGAGAGCATGCGAGCGACCCGGTCGAGTGAGTTTAGTGAATCCGGTCCACACGTCAAGTGTGTTGCGGCTGCAGCCAACAGTAGGCTGATGTAAAGAATTTTCCTTTAGTTTTAGATGTGACCACTTGTCTTCTTTTTCCCGTTCTTTCTTTTGATTTCTTTGTTCTTTCCTTACGTTTACAGACAATCTCGTAAATTCCGAATTCAAATAAACATAAAAGATAAAAACAACCTAGTTTAGTTCTCAAATTCATGGAAGTCGAAGCTCAGGTAACAAACCATTTTTCTCTATCTGCAACTTCGATTTTTTGTGGGTCTAGAAAATGTTGGCTTTGAAGAAGGTGTAAGTGGCTGCTGTCATTTTTTTTTTTAACAAAACTCACGTCCCTGAGCTTCGCAAACCAAGAGAGAGACATAGAAGCATCAGAATAGTAATTCGTCTTCCTTTCGAAGCCAAAACAATGAAAAAGCAAACACATTGAGTGAGAGAGAGAGTGTAGGTAGAGAACTAGACCCTTTCCCACAATAAATCAGTCGGCCTCTCACGAAAAATCATTCCCCATTCAACCATCTCTCACGGTCCTATAAAGCCCTCCCACATTCACTAGCTCAGTAGCCACTTCTTCCATGGCAGACTTAAGGGGCTTGAGGGTCTCTTGGATGTTTGCGATTTTGGAACCGATTGAGTTTCTGGCTTTGCAATCGATCAGGAAAGCTTTGGACGATTTAGTTGGTTCGAACTTCTTCGCTGCATGGGACTTCACGTCCAATCCGTGTAATTTCTTCGGGGTTTACTGTAATTCCGATAAGGTTATTGCGCTCAACCTGGGTGACCCGAGGGCTAGCTCGCCAGGACTGACCGGTCAGATTGACCAGCGATTAGGAAACTGTCTTGGCTGGCCGCAAATAATCTCTTCAGTAGAAATAAGCAGGGTCGATGGCAACCAACAGGGGTGGGGGGCGACGCGGTAGGGAGAGATGAATAAAAGAAGATGGGCAATGGGGAGGGGAGGAGAGGAGAGCTGGGCGACGCAGGGGAGAGGAAGAAAATAATTTCATAAGAAAGTTTATTGTGAACTGAGAGAAAGTCTGTTGTGAACTGAGAGAGGGGAAACAAATGTGCTATCGACACGTAAGGTGTGCAATGGATGCTCCCAAACAGTGGCTGCTACTAAGATTTTTCCCTTCCAAAAAGTTCACTGGCGTCGTGAGGGAGTTTGGACAGTTGAGAGGTTGGATCCGCCTATTGACTTTTAATCGGAAGGTAAAGTAGTCAGACAGTTGAAAGACTGGACCCACACTTCATCATGAGAGAGGTCAAGCAATTGAAAAATTGAACTCGTCTGTTGACTCTCAGCGAGGTATAAGTTGGCTTTGAGTTCGTTTGTATAAACGTTTGTCATTAGCAAATAGTATTTATCATTTTGACCTTTTTTTTTAAGGGAAATACTTTCATTAATGGTAAAAAGAATTACAAATGTAAATCAGTTCAAAGGGTTTGATGAATACAATTTGGACTAGAATCCCACCATACATGTAACAACCCGCTCCTTTCTTTTTTGATGGATCACGAGTCTCGTCTACGCGTTTTAAATACTGAAATCGTGTTTTTAAATATATCGGTTGATTTTTAAAGCAAGCCCAGTGTTTTAAAGCCCTCGAATACTTTAAATGCGTTGGAAATATTTATATGGGGTATTTCCAGTATTATTGAACCAAACTTGATTTTAAGTAAGACAATTATAATATTTTTGAAGAGTTTCAAAAATATTATAATTGTAGAAAATCATTTTATCTAAATGATTTTAGTTATTTAAAATATTATGGAATTTGAATTATGTTAAAAACTTTAATTAATTAGATGGTTTTATTCTCTTAAAGATATTAAGAAAGATTTCATCATTTTATTAATACTGAAAGAATATTATTTTATAAACTAAATTTAGTTTAAATAATATTCTATCTTAATTCCTCTCAGTGCTTTTAGTTAAGTTAATGTTTATGCATTTTCAAATCAGTATTTGAAACCTACCGTTAGATCACTTTGAAGATCCCAAGATGAAGGGTTGGGATTTGAACCCTAGCTCCCTCTTTTTCTCCCTCACTTTTCCCTTTCCTCTCTCTCTTCTCTCCCTCAGCTCACGTGAATGTTCCTATATCCCCTACCTGATCTCCTCTCTCAGCCCAGCCCAGCCACTTGCCGTCGTCCCCATGCCACCGCACCTCCACCGGCAGCTCCCCTTCACGCTGACGAGCATGTCCACCATTGAAGCCCCTCTGGTTGCCCCTCCCTCAGCTACATACAAGCCCCCTCTCTCCTCTCGGTTTCTCCCTATATCTCCTCCTAGCGCTGCCTTAGTCAAACACTGCCACCACTGAGCACCATCACGAGTCTTCCCTGGCCACCTTCTACTGAACCCAGCCACCGTAGCTCCTCCACACGAACGGGTTTCTCCCCGTAGTGCTCCGTTAGCCTCCCCCATGCCACTAAGAGCTTCCTCTTTCATCGGCGACCTCCCCTAGCCACCCTCATGCCTAGCCGAAGTCCCATCCTCCTGCATGCTCTCTCACTCTCTCATAAGCTCTCTCTCAAGCACGGCCCAGATCCATCACCTCCAGCCATCGTGGTGCCACCCCAGTGCCACCACTAGCTCCATTGCACCTCCCTTAGCCCCTCCATGCTTGGCCAGACAGCTGCCCCTAGCCTTCACATGCGTTGTCACCCTCTCGGATGCACTGTACATGGATAGATGCCCTCCGCCTCTCACCGCCACCACGAGGCCATCATCAGCCCTTCCAAGACCATACTTAGCTATCTAAACACCCAAACAACCACCATACATGGTGGACAGCCACTATATGTGGCTAACTGCCACTGTACGCAGCTTTAACCACCACCCACGGACTCCCCATCATGTCGGCCACCCTCGCACAACCTAGATTTAGTTGAGAAACCCTAGATCAGATCCCCGAAATAGCCCTATTCCAAGGTCATGGTAGTGACCGCTACCGCTCAAGCTAGCGATTTTCGACGCCACTGGCCATGCAAGACAACAAGCAACGCACGGGTTATCCCGACAATGCTATAACTCGTTTTCCCTTATCCTCGTTATTATGTTAGTTGGTTGGTTAGGTTGTGGATTGTGCTGTTAGTATTTGTGGAGTTCGCTGTATAATGTGGTGATGTGATGTGTTGTGTATGCGAAATATTGGATGTAGTTGAAGTATGTTGTGTATCTTTGTGGACTGTGCTGTTAAGTGTCATTGTGAGGTATGTGGCGTAGTGTGATGTGGAGAGAGTACACTACTCTCATGGCGTAGTGTGGAATAAAGAGAGTATACGTGAAATATACCTTTCTGGCATATTGTGGAATGGGAAGAGTATACATGGAGTGTACTCTGTGTGGCGTAGTATGATGCGAAAGGAGTACACATGGTGTGTATTCTGTGGTGAAGTCGTGATACACTAGATGGTGTGTATGATGAGTTGGATGGTTTCTTAGTTGATGAGCGTAGAGCATGATGAGTAGTGTCGGGAACTGTGAAACAGTGTCTCGGAGTAGCTATGATGTGATTGGTAGTCCCAGTGATAGATGTCACCATGTAGTTGAGTTATGGTTAGGAGTATGTGTGAAGTGGTGGAGTGATGTAGCAGTGATGTAGCTGGAGCATGACGGGGGAATGTCACGAAGTGACATGGTTAAGTGAGAAGTCGTGCTTGTAATGAGCGATAAGTTAGTGTAAAAATGATGTAGCGGAATGTCAGGTAACATGATAAGGCCACGATGTGGCTTGAGAGTAGTCTCAAGCTACGTGACATAACGGGAGGTATAATTGTGAATAGTGTCTTGTCGTGTTAAGTATTGAGATGAACTGTCAAGAGGGAAGGGTAGCATGAAGAGTCATGCTAGCTAGGTTAAGAGAATGTTGGTATCAGAGTATGGACTTGTTTACACAAGCAGGTGATCAACGTGTTATATGTTGATCTTAAGTGATAAGGAGGTAGGGTAAATGTGTAATCTGGTGAGACATATGTGCCAGACGGATTTACCATATGTAATGGATAATTTGTCCTAAGTAAAGGTACACGATGCTTGAGCCTCAAAGTTGGCTTAGAGTCTTGTGATATGCATGGATGAGAATGATGACAACGATGAGGAAGTATAAGCTCGAATGTAGAAAGTGACGTATGTATTGTCTAGGTTGGGATGCGTGACTTAGTCAGTCTGAGTCATGCATCGAGATGAGGTTAATAAGAAGAATAAGATGAAGTTTTAGTATATTAACCCCAAGGTGAATCATGGGGTTCACTCTAGTGGATAAGCACTCAAAGTAAAACGTTAAGTTTGAAAGAAGTAGTGATCGTAAATGGATCCCCAAAAGTTTTAGCATAGTAAGAGACACGTAAGAGCCCAAGGATGGAAGGAGAGTGTTCCAAGTGAAGTGTAGTTCTATTTCTAGTTTAAGTTGCTTATGCACTAGATAGAAAATGGCGTCAAGGTTATGTGTATGCATGTAGGTTGCCATCTGACACGCACATAAATGGACTGCATGATATGAAAGTAGTATGGAGTTCAGGTAAGTATTATATTCATACTCTTCTAGAATTTTCTAAAATATATGAAAATGGAAAATGAAATGTTTCTCTTTACGATACTTTACAAAACAAAAGGAAATGATGTTTATTAAAAGCATGCTAAGTATTTAAAGTTATATGTATGTTTGGCCCTTCTTAGTAGCCCATTTTTATGCAACCAAAGTATTAAGGGCATGCAAGTAAATAGATGACTATACGTAGTATGTATTGTATATATTTTCATGAAATGAGATATCAGGCTTATGCCTTATGCTTTAAGCGATGCTTTAAATGATGCGAAGAAAGTGTTTTAAATGTCCCTATGAACTGAATATGATGTTTAAGCTCATGCTTTTAAATGACATTTTTCCATGAATGAATTGTTAACTAAAAGGATTGAAAAGAAATGACTGAAATGACTGAAAGAAGAAAGGGCTGAATGAATGTTTTAATATATGAAAATACATAACGGTCATGACTGAATGAATGGGTACCAAAGGAATGGGCAGATTGTAATGCCGGGTAAGTAGTACTTGTAGTACACCCAGTGCTGCCCCCTGACTGAAAGGGATTCCCAACCTGTGGCCATGGGTGAAATCCAAATCCAAAGGAAGATCGCTAACCCTAACACACGGGGCGTAACAGTGTCTATCTGCCGAAGGAAAGTGATAAAAGAATGTATGAATGTACTGAATTATTTAAGAAATGGAGGCACTGGCGGGAGAAGTGTTTTAGGAAAAGAAAATCCATTTTTAAGAAAAATCCCGCCTATTAATGTTTTCAAAATGAATGTATGTCTTATGTATGTAAGGTACGTATGGAGTGATAAATGCATGAATGAAAATCTATATTAACATATTTTTACTGTATGAAGTAATGCTTATTGAGTATTTGACTCATTTTAGTTTTTATGTGTGTCCCTTCCTCCACAGGAACTAAATGAGCAGAATGCGTCAGAACAGACAAGACCAAAGGGGAAGAGCATGGAAGTCTAGGCATGAGAGTATTAAATGTATGAGAGGTCTTTTTATTTTAAGTTTGATGTTCTCTGCTATAAATCTCTTTTATTCTCAAACATGTTTTATTTTATAACGTAGAGTCTTGCACCTTGAGTATGGAAGTAAACATTTTGAAAGGGTCAGTAACTCCCTTCCCCTTTTTCTCTAAAACTATTATCTAAAAAGTCCCACCACAAGGACGGGGCGTTACAATACATTTGTATGTTCTACATTTCTAGCAAATTTAGCTAGTATGTGTGCTGCCTGGTTTCCTTCCCTATTGATATGAGAAATTGTACAAGTGGGAATTCAGCTCATGAGTTGCTTGATATCTGAGATTATATTACCAAGCATGTTTGAAACTTCTGAAGTTGTTACTACTTTCACTGAGAGAAGGGAATCACTTTCAATATTCAATACTTGTAGTTCTAAGGGAATACAAAATTGCAGTCCCCTTGGAATTGCCAAAAGCTCTATGTCCATAGGATCCATAACTGCTTGTTCTTTCATGCTTACTAACAGTAAGACCTTTCCCTCATGATCTCTTGCAATGATGCCCACACTTGCATTATTTCCTTCATGAAAAATGGCCCCATCCACATTGAGTTTGAAAGTCCCATTAAAAGGTGCCTGCTAGTAGAGTTGCCTTTGCATTTGATCTAGATTAAGGCTCTTAATTTTCTTGAATGAACGATACAGAGAAATGGCAAAGTTAATCCCATCTTCAATATCCCATTGTTCTCTCTCAAATACCCATAAGTTTCTTCTTCTCCAACAAGCTCATGCTATCATAATAAAGGTCTCGAATTGTTCTTTGCTGCTACACTCTTGCACTTTGATCACCACTTCAAGGAATAACAATGTTATTTCTTCTATTGTAAAATCAAGAATATGCTTCTTCCATATGTGCCTCAGTAAAGGACAAGAATAGAGAGCATGTAACAAATTATCCCCAGATGAACAAAGTTGGCACAAATTATCCTCGATTGCACTTTTGACGCTTTTGTTTTCAATGACATTAGTGAAAATTTCCCCTTTTGATGTGAATCATTGTTGATGTTTCCATTTTGCTATTGATGTTCGTTGGTAGTTAGACTATGTTTGTAGTAACCCGCTCAAAGTGGTCAAGGAGCTCGTTGATCCCTTGGGTCCACCTTAGGCAGTTGCCGAGTCTGTTGACTTGTTCTCGAAGGTAACTCACACAAGACGATTGTGGAGCTCAGAGGCTCATTCCTAAAGGTAACCCGCTAGCAATAGTTATGGCATGAGTGTAAATACTTGACGTTTGCTAAAGGAGATGTCGTACTGGGAGTAAGGTTGGGTAGCCGAAAGACTAGACCCGCCAATTGACTCTCAAAAGGAAGATAAAGTAGTCGGGCAACCGAAAGACTGGATCCACACTTTCATCGTGAGGGAGGTCGAGCAGTCGAAAGGTTGGACCCACCTGTTGAGACTCAACGGGAAGGTAAAGTAGTCTGACAGTCAAAAGATTGGGCTTGCACTTTGTTGTGAGGGAGGTCGGGCAGTCAAAAGGCTGGACTGGCTTATTGATACTTAATGGGAATGTAAAGTAGTCGGGTAACCCAAAGACTAGACTCGCGCTTTGTGGTGAGGGAGGTTGAGCAATCAAAAGGCTGGACCCTCTTGTTGACACTTAATGAGAAGGTGAAGCAGTTGGGTAGCCGAAAGACTGGACTCACGCTTCGTCATGAGGGAGGTCAGGCAGTGGAAAGGTTTGGCCTGCTTGTTGACACTCAACGAGAAGGTAAAGTAGTCAGGCATCCAAAAGATTGGACCCGCGCTTCGTTGTGAGGGCGATTGGGCAGTCAAAAGGCTGGACCCACTTGTTGACACTCAACTGGAAGGTAATGGACGAGATGATTGGCCGTGCTACAAAATTCAACCCGGTAGCGTAGATAATCCCTAATCACAAGTGTGAGATTTGCAAACCTGAATAGATTTGCAAAGGTTTGAGGTGCACCGACGAAGCCCTCAGGCAGCCATGCTTCAAAAATGTTGAAGATCAGGGGCGCCCACGTGCATGTTAATGCCAAGAAATTTATTCCAATTGTGACATATTGAGATGTCCAAGCGGTGCCTAAGTGGGGCTGTGTAGTCGGTGTTTCATTCCATAGGAATCAATTATGTTAGTAAAAATGAAATGCACATAAATTTTGAGAGAGACAAACCGAGGTAATTCAACAGCTGTAGCTGGTCATTACTTGACTAAAATTACCCACAACAAGTTGTTGTTTCCTTCTCTCTCCTTTTTTTTCCAGAACATTGAATAGCTTGATCAACGTATACTGTGCAACTTTGACCACGTGGGTTGACCATTGCATGGGACAAACAATGTGTGACCTTGCATGGCCGTGTGACCATGCATGGTCGAGCACGATCGAGCAACGTCTGAACATGCATGGCTGACCATCTATTAGAGGGGCAAATGTTTGGACATGCATGGCTGACCATGTGTTAGAGGGGTGGTCGAGCTCATTCTTACCTGCCTGTCTACACAGCAAGGTGGTTGCCCACGTGCGTGCTCAGTAGGGGGTCAGTGAAGCATGTTGCAGGGCCCATGCAACATGCCATGGTGGTAGCCTATGCTGGGTTAGGCCTTTCCTTGTGGCCAAAGGGCTTTGAGTTGTCGAATAGTGGCTGAAGAGCTGTGTGTCTGAGATGTTTCTGTTCGAGATGTTTCTATCTGTAAAGTTGTTGTCTGAGATGTACATGAACGTGTACTTGTTGTTTGAGATGTATATGGCTGGGCAGCTTGTGGCCGAGATGTATATGGCTAGGCAACTTATGGCCAGGGAAGGCATGACTTGGCAGTAGGTGGTCGAGATGAGTTGGCTGTGTGTAGCATGCATGCAGTTGAGATGCTCTTGCAAGGCAGGATGGATGCCTGTCTTCATGGGCGAGGAGTTGGCTGAGTTGTGGAGCACTCCGCCTGCGACAGAGATCGCTAGTGGTCCTGTTGGAGGTTGGTGTTTCCATCTAGCCCATGGTGGCCACTAGAAGAGAGGGGCTCCCCTTGGGTGCATGGGGCAACATGCATCCGTTGCTCACCTTGCACGATGTGCACAACCTTTGTTGCCAGGGACCACCATGGTCGCAGCAGAAAGTGTTGGCGGCCTTTGTGATGGTCGGTTGCTCCTTCTATTTTGCCAACGGACAATGGACAAAATGTATCTTGGGGGAAAAGGGGCATGCACGCACTAGCAGACTTGTGCATGGCCTCCGTGGGCAGGGGCCACTAATGAGGTGACATAAATTGCTGCTAGTCCACGTAGTGGTCGTCGGCAATTTCGACGGGCTCTCGTGAGCCTCTTGGGTGCATGAAAATGTGCACCGTTAGACATGCCATGTTTGGCCCTCGACAGCGGGGGCCATCTGGTCCGAGACAGAAAGCTCCGACAGCCCACGTTGTGGCTACTGACAGGTTCACCAGGCACCCAGCTGGATTTCGTGAGCCTCCCATTGAGTTGCAGTGTGTACCCAAACTATGCATGGCATTATGCATGCCATGCACAGTTGAGAAATGCATGGACAACAAGCAATTGCTCCCTTGTGCATGCGCATGTGTATTGTGCATAGTGCACAGTGTCAAGGACTTGGCATCTGTGTGCAAGTGCACAATACATTTGTGTGCACAGTACTCGCCCATATTCTTGCCTGTCTTTTTTCATAATGCACTTTGAGTGCATTAAGCACTTGTAGCTCAAGTGGCCAAGGAATTTGGGTTCTCGGACTTACACGTCGAGTGCACGAAAAGCACTTTAGTTTGTAAAAATAAAAGTAGAAAGGTCGATGATAGTTATATGGAGACAATTTATCTGCTGAGTCTAAGATGATTTTGCAAGCCACAAATCATCTTTCTCCCACTTCCGGTGTAGAAAGTTAGTTGAATCCCATAGACAGTGCCAACTGTTAATACCAAAAATTGCACAACAAGCCGAAAGGGTAGGAAGAGTCATTCTCGGCCCGTTAGGAGGATTTGGTCCTCAATTAGTGTGGTTTGGAGCCCTTGGTGGAAGTTTGGTGCAGATGTATGGTGATTGTACGTACATTCATGGCAGTGTGTTGGAAATAAATGTAGGAAAAATAAAAGAGATCGAAACACATAAATTTACGTGGTTTGACATAATGCCTACATCCATGGGTTGTTTAGGGGGGGGGAGGGGAGAAATTCACTATAATATGATTGTTTTACAGTCTCTCATGGTCTATCTTCCTCATTGTACAATGGAGATCAGAGATTTATTTTCTGGTGGAGATCTTCTCTCTGGAGCTCTCGTCGCAAGGTTGAACAAGCTGAAGAAGAAGACTCAGTCTCAGTCTAGGAGTCCCCTTGAAGTCGTCTAGTCTTTCCCCTTTTATCCTCTGTCCATCATTCCTTTATGTCACATTTCATCTTTCTCCTCCTGACATATTATCCTTCCTCAGCCTTTTGTTCCATCATTTCCTCCTCTCACACTTCCCTCTTGATGAGATCACCAACCTCGGGCTGGGCTTGGAAAGCCATTTTGGGCTTAAGATATTTTATCCCTTCCATAAACATCATAATATTACTACTATACATAATCAAGTACATAAATAAGTTAGACGCTAATATTAAAATAAGTCTAGTACAATAAATTAATAACACATAATACTAATTTACTAAAATATAATAATATGTAATTAGATACTAGAAACAAGTCAAGTGTAAAAATAAGTTATAAATAAGTTAGACACTAGTATAATATAATAACATATAATACTATAGTATAATAACATGTAATTAGACACTAGAAATAATATATAATAAATACTATAGTAGGATAACATGTAATTAGATACTATAGTATAAGTCTCTTATAAAAATAAGTTAGATATTAGTATAGAAGTCAATAATCAGTGAATGATTTAGATTTTATT
The DNA here is from genome assembly GCA_029856935.1 of Cyclocarya paliurus. Taxonomy (NCBI): domain Eukaryota; kingdom Viridiplantae; phylum Streptophyta; class Magnoliopsida; order Fagales; family Juglandaceae; genus Cyclocarya; species Cyclocarya paliurus. The sequence goes on from CM056947.1 coordinate 29,068,065, forward strand.
TTTTGGAAAAATTAAAATTTTAAAGTCCCCAAAAAATTCCTTTCTAAAAAATGGGCTAAATATGAAGTTATAAAAAAAAGCCCAAAAAAAGTCTAAATTCAACTCCTCTCCGACAAGTCGGAGTTGGAGTTCGGATTTGAACTCCAACAAAATTGGAGTTGGAGTCGGACGTAGGAGAATCCAACTCCAACTAAGTCGGTGCTCACCCCTAGTCCCGCATACTCCCTTTGAAAAAATGGATAAATTTGAGATCCACATGAAATTATTATTATTTTTTAATGATGGACCCTACTTATTTTCAATGAAATTGCATGAAACTTGCACATTTTAGGATTAATGTATCTAGCATTACTCTAATAAAAATAATTTGATATGAAAAAAAGAAATTATCATATTCATCAACTTGAAAAAGTTTTGAAGCGAGCTAGGATAGGAATACAACAAATTTGAGTGTATGCTACAATACCACAAATTTGTTGATTTTATCATCACGATGCTCCAAAAGGTTTTTGTGAAAAAATTTATTATTATAATTCTTCCCTCATTGTAGTGCTGGAATATATGGTTGATATTTGTTAGTCCATTTATCATAACTTCATGCAACTCAAGCTGTATAATTATCTAATGCTTAAACACAAAGGAAAAATAAATCTAACCTTTACACAGCCAAGATCAGGTGTAGTAGTTTGAAATGCACTCGGTTGAATTTAACACGTTAAACTTGTATATCTCTTTTCAGCAATTTGAGTACTATTATGCCTTTTTAGTTTAGACTCTTTGTACTAAGACATGGAAATGTGTATTCTTTTTTTTTTGGATAAAAAATAGACATCATTTCATTCCATGAATAAAGTAAGCTATATCTGTGACTCAAATTACAAGCCAAATTAACATCTGTTGTAAGCTTCTATGATAATTCAGTTACATGATTTTGTCTGATATGGGTGAGGTTGCCTCCATATTTCTAATAGCAGCTTTAGCCCTGTTTGAATAGTGAGATGAGATGATATGATTTTAGATAAAAGTTGTTGAATAAATATTTTGAGATTTGAAATTTTTGAATTGAGATTTGAAAAAGTTGAATTATTTATTGTATTTTGTGTAGGAATTTGAGAAAGTTAATAATGATGAGATAAGATGAGTTGATATGGTTTCTCAATCCAAACAGAATAAGGTATTCCTTAAGGTCTGATACCTATCCAACTTCAATGGGTTAATCTTGTTACTGATGGACCACCTGCAACTGCTTTGGGATTCAATCCTCCAGACCAGATCATGTAGAATGAACGTGTCTCAAAAGTATTTGCGTAGAATGGAAGTGCCTTAGAAGTCCCATGAAGTTTGCTGAAAGTTCCATGTGTTTTTTGTGTGGAATGAACGTGTCTTAGAAGTGTTTGTGGAGAATGAGGTGTCTTATAATGGGGTTCTTTCTTATAATACTTTAGGAATAGTGAGCAATATAAATTACATATGAATTCTCAATGATGTTTTTGGGTTGCTAACCATTATAGAGAATTGAGTGCAAACAATGAGATCTATCAAAACGCTTATTACTTTATGAGGTAAGAAGTCTTGAAGTGGTTTTGAAAATATCTGCATGGTTCTTTGATGCCAATATAGTTAAATGCAACATTTACTATCAAATTGTCATGTATGAAAGAATGCAACAAGAACTAGTTGGGTGTTCTTGTTTTGTATTGGTAACATTTCATGTTATGGAACTTCCCATAGCAGGACTTCAAGTGGATTGAAAATCACAAATCAGAATCTGACTTCACATTTCTAAGCATATAAGAACCTTTTTTTTTTTTTTTGGATAGAGAAAAGCTTCATTTCATCAAGGTATAAAACCTTAAGACAGGGTACAATAATGTTGATCAATGAAAATTACATTCTCAATGAAAGGAGGGACACTATTCCACCAAATATTCATGTCTTCAATGGACCATACATGTCTAGCAAGTTGATGGGCAGCCTCATTAGTTGATCTATTGTTGTGTTGAAGCATGCATTAAGGAAATCTTTGCAACAAATTTTAATATCAGCAACCACTGTTCTGATTGCAGCATTTGATTCAGCTACCTTATTGACTTCCTCCACCAAGAACAAACAATCACTTTCAATAATTAGTTTAGGTATACCAATATTCAAGCAAAACTGTAAGCCTCTCAGTAAAGCCACTGCTTCTACTTGCTTTGGTTCCAAGTGCACAGATTCTGCTCTACTTACTGCCATAAGAACATCTCCCACATGATCCCTTAAGATAGCACCCAAACTAGCTTTATTCAACTAAAAAAAGAGGGCCCTATCAATATTAAGTTTGAGGAAATCCTAAGGAGGTGGTGACCACCTATACAATAGATTCTTTGTAATAGGAAGTCCCTTTTGATGCAATGCAGTGTCTGTCTTTAATTTCTTCGAGAAAGCAAATCTAATGACTTGTTGTGGTGGTAAAAAAACCTAGTCATAGACCATCTTGTTCATTTTGAACCACAAGCCCCAAGCCATTAAGAAGAAATCTATCAACTCATCAATTGAACCCTTAGATTTCCATTGCAGTTGATATGAAGGAACTGAAATAGAAATCGTGTTGTAAGACATCAAATTTTCTAACCCATATCTCATAAACAGAGGGGCATAACAACAAAGCATGGATTAAATCCTCCATCTGGTGTTGACAAAAACAACATTGCCCACTGATATCCAGCTTTTTGTTAATAAGATTGGCCTTAATGGGTAAACTTTCCTTGCATACTCTCCAAGCAAAAACTTTGACCTTGTGAGGAATTTTTAATCTCCAAAGAGCATTCCAAGATTTTTTCATCATAGTGCCATTTGAAGCCTCACCACAATCAGACACCAAGCAAGTTTTAAAGAATCTGTAGGCACTTTTAACAGAGAAATTACTTGACTTTTCATTCTCCCACATCCACTTATCCATGTCACCTGAGGCACTAGGATGTAGTCTTAGAACAACATCTGCAAGTTTTGGATTGAATAAAGCTCTTACATTTGATAGATTCCACCAGTTAGTATGAGGATCAATTAAAGAAGACACTTGATCCTCCAATTGACAGACTTGCTCCTCCCTCAGGTTACTACTTCCAGCACAAAGTTCGTATCTCAGATTTTGAATCCCAGGAATCCAAGCATCTCTTAAGATGTGATTGATCTTCCATTTCCCACATTCCATCTACCACCTTTCACAAGCAAGTTTTTGGCCTCCCATATTCTTCTCCAAGCATAGGAGGGGTTACTACCAATGGAAGCTTCCAATAGGTTTCCATCAGAAAAGTATCTAGTAGCATACATCTTATGGAATAAGCTCTCTTTATTTTGTAGTAATCTCCAAGCTTGTTTTGCTAACATAACCATATTGAAAGTCTCAAGATCCTTAAACCCCATCCCTCCAATTGATTTTGATTGTCACATTTTCTTCCAGCTTATCCAATGCACTTTCTTTTTCTCATTTTTTTGTCCCCACCAATATATGGCCATCATACTCTCAATCTCAGAACAAAGCTTGGATGGGAGCTTGAAACAACTCATGGCATAAGATGGAATTGCCAAAGCAATATCCTTGAAAAGAATCTCCTTTCCTCATTGTGAAAACATATTACCTTTCCAACCTTGCAATTTTAGCCAGACTTTATGTTTGATATCAGCAAAAGCACTGGATTTTGACTTGCCTACTAATGGAGGCAGCCCTAGATATTTCTCATATTGTTGCACTTGAGACGAGCTCCACAGGTTCATAATAGTCTGCCTCTTATCCATGTCCACATTTGCACTAAAAACCATTGATGTTTTCTCTTTGTTTAACTGTTGCCCTGAAGCCACTTCATACTGATTCATCAAAGTTTGTAGTTTAGCATTTGTATCCACATCTGTAGCACATAAAATCAAACTATCATTTGCAAATAGCAGATGGTTTGGCTTAGGAGCCCTATGATAGATCTGGATACCAGGGATAGATCTTGATCTCTCAGCTTCTCTTAAAAGGCTAACCAATCATTCAGTGCATAAAAGGAATAGGTAAGGAGGATGGGGTCTCCTTGCCTCAATCCTCTTGAAAGAACTATAAATCCAGTTGGTGGGCCAGTTATTAAAACAAAAAAGGAAGGGATCATAACACACTTCATCACAAGCTGAATTATTTTCTCACGAAATCCTAGCTTTCTCATAATAGATTTAAGGAAGCTCCATTCTACCTTATCATAAGCTTTACTCATGTCCAGCTTAAGGGACATAAGACATTTCTTCCATTTCTTTTTCCTTTTTAAAAAATGTAACACTTCATAAGCCCCAAGCACATTGTATGTAATAAGTCTTCCAGGTAAAAAAGCTGACAGAGATTCTGAGATTACAACAGGTAATACTTGCTTGATCCTATTAGTAATAACCTTAGATATTAGCTTATATATGACATTACATAAGCTAATAGGTCTAAAGTCATTACTTTTTGAGGACATTTCTTCTTAGGAACCAGAGTATGTGTGGTTGACAATATGTGGGAAGTCACAATAATTCAAAACATTAAACACATCAGAACTGACAGAACTACCAATTTCATACGAGAATTTTTGGAAGAATAAAGGTGGTATGCCATCAGGCCCTGGGGCTTTAGCAGGGTGCATCTCTATCATAGCTTGGAGTTCTTCATATGCTTTGTATTCTTTAATAAGGTTATCATTCATTTTAGCAGAGACCTTTCTCTCCATTTTATCAAGAATAACATCTTGATCTCGAGAACCTGCAGAGGTAAACAGGGAAGAGAAGTGGTTAATAATTAAACGATCATAGTGTTCTCCTTCATTCCAACTGCCCCCATCATCCATCAGATTTGATATATAATTCTTTTTCTTCCTTTGGGAAGTTTTTTCATGGAAGAATTTTGTATTCTGGTCTCCTTTAGCTGACCAAAGTGCTCTCGATCTTTGTGTCCATATTATCTCTTCTCTATCCATCCATTTTTCTACTTCTTCAGTAGCAAGACAAACCTCACTAGAGTTTAAAACTATTGGATCCTTCTTTTATTCTAGTGAAAGCTTGTTTCTAGCCTCTTGCAACTTGGCATGCACCTTACCAAATGTATTCTTATTCCACCTTTGTAATCTTGAACTGTAGCCAGAAATACAATTCATAACACCTTTCAAACCATTTAGAGAATCAGCCTTGGTCCACTCATCCTTGATTATTTTTGAAAATTCAACTTCCCCAAGCCACATAGCCTCAAATCAGAATAGCTTTAAACCACCCCTTCTAATGTTTGCACATTCTAACTCAATCCAAATTGGGAGGTGATTAGAGTAAGATATAGAGCCATGAATGATTGAGGCCCTATTAAATAGATTGCACCAAGACCAATTTCCAACAAACCTATTGAGCCTCTTAGAGATCTGAGTTTCATCATGTATTCCATTGCACCAAGTACATCTTGGCCCACTAAATCCAAGATCCTTTAGTTCACAGTCCAGGAACATTTGTTAAAAATCATTCATTTGTTGATTTGGTCTATCTTTCCCCCCTATTTCTACTTTGATGTTAGAATTTTATTGGAGTCACCCAAGACTAACCAAGCATCAGCAGGATCATTTTTCAATCTTCTTAACAAATTCTAAGTTTCCATTCTTCGTGTAGTTTCGGGTTGGCCGTAAATACCTGTTAAGAACCACTGACTTGTATTATCAGTTACCTTAGCATCAATGTGAGAAGTTGAGTAACCAAGGATAGATAATTGAACATCATTTTTCCATAGTAGTGCTAGACCCCCACTTCTACCCATAGCTTCAACTATTAGACCGAAATTAAACCTTAATCGAACTCTACATAACTCCATCTTCGCAACATTAAGTTTTGTCTCTTAAAGAACAAAATATCGGGATCTTCTCTTCTGATAAAATCAGAAAGAGCACGAATTCCACAAGGGTTCCCAAGCCCTCGTGTATTCCAACTTAAGATCTTCATTGATTTCAGTGGGACTGTGTACCAGCCTCCACCGATAACTGTTGGTTGTTGTTCTCACTCTCCCCATGAGTTTTTGCTTTATTTTTTAGTCTCTTGGAAGCTCTAGCCACTTCCACAGAATATGAACAAAGAGCCCTTTTAGATACTCCTTGATCATTGATAGATAGAGACTTATGAACTTGAGGACTTAAAAACCTTTTTCCATTAATGTGAGAGAGTTGTGTTATTCGATCCCTCTAGATTTTCTTGCATGTTCTTCCCTCCAATTTCATTTACAGAAGTCTCCCCAGTGGAAATGACAAAATTATCCCTCTATTGATCTCTATCCATATTGAGATCAGTGTAATCTTCACTAGGTAACTCTCCCAAATTATCTCCAGGAAATTTAATACACAATTGTTGGCCCAAGATATGCACCACACTACTGCTCCCATGTAACAAAAACTTAGGATCATTATCACAATTTTGAAAGTTAACTGAAATTTGTGCCCCAATATTCTCCTCACAGATGCTATCTGCATTAACTGTCATATTTTGATGTACCAGAGAGTCGTTAGTGACCTGAACTTTCTCAGGAGTTGTCGGAATACTTCTATCTTTCTGTTGAAATTGCCTATCTGATTGAGCTGCATTATTGCATATTTTATACATTTAAAATCAATGTATTCTTAATTATTTTATTATTTTATTATTGATTTTAGATGGAAAAATAATCAAGAGGCAATAAATCCAAGTTATGAATTAAATTGATTAAAAGCATAGTTTATGCTTATATTTTATAACTTTAATTTGATTTTATTGTCTCACATGCACAACACATTTTTTAATATTCTAGTTTAGTTTTTGTTTAATTTTTAATTAATTAATTATTTTCTTTTTCTAATTTTATTTTATTTTATTATTCTATTTGTTCTAGTTTATTTTTTTTTTTACTACGCAGGCTAAACGACATGTCGTTTGGCCTGTAAGCCAAACGACATGTCGTTTGACTCGAGGAGCCGGCTATCGTCTGAGCTGAACGATGTGCCGTTTCCTCTGCAAGCCAAATGACGCCGTTTTCCTTCATCGTCTACCTCCCGAAACCTGCGTCTCGAGCTACAGTGCTACCGTGCACAGCAGCTTCGAGCTGCCACCGTGGGCCGTCTTCCGCCCACCTGAAACCACCAGCAATACCAGACGACGCCAGAGATCAAGTCTCCGCTGCCAAGTCAAGCCCAGCCTCCATGCATGCGTTCGGGCCATGCACAGCCAACGTAACCTCCACGGCACACGATCAGCATGCACTGCCCAACGTCTCCACCGCATCCATGCAGCACGCTGCATGCCACCTCAAGCCACCTTGCAGCGCCGTAGCCATCTCTTGCGTAGCCCAGCTAGCAGCGCCATGCACAACAGACCACGTGAGTTCGGACGAAGTGCAGCAACGAACAGGAAATGAAATGGAAGAAAGAAAAAAAACAAAAAAAAGAGAAAGAAAAGAAAACCGCAAAGAGAGAACGCTGGAAGAAGAAAGAAAAGAAAAAAAGAGAAAAAAAGAACAAAAGAAACATGCATGTGGGAACCAGACAAACAGACATGGGATCACGGACAGCATAGCACAGCATTATTCTGACGCCTATATAAGGGCTGTACGCGGACTGGAGAAGGGGGAGTTAGGGAGTGAGTCTAAAGTTAGCAGTGTTAGAGTGTCAGTGAGAGTGTCAGTCTGAAGTTAGAGTTAGAATGTCAGTGAGTAGTCAGTGAGTTAGAATATTTTTAGTGTGATTTTAGAGTTAGAAAAATTCAGAAAAAAAATAGTGAGTGAATTTTTATAGTCAATTTTTATTTTTCTGAGTTCAATTTTTAATGTCGTTTAATTTATTCATCAGTCAGTTTCAATGTATGGCTCAATGAATTTTATTTTTGTAAGTCTTTATTTTCAGTTTTGAGTTTGTTTAGTGAGTAAATTTTCAATAAATGTTGAGAGTACATTTTATTTTTGAGAGTTTACTTTAATTGAAAGTTCAAATTTTTGGGTTGGAGAACACAGTCTCCATTTCCAAATATCGAGTTATTTCCTTACAATTTTTGTTTTTATTTCGAATTACTATCATTTAATTTTCTCGCACTTTTAATTTCCTGCAATTTAAATTACTGTCATTTAATTTTCTCGCACTTTTAATTTCCTGCAATTTAAATTACTGTCATTTAATTTTCTCGCAATTTTAATTTCTTGCAATTTAAATTACTGTCATTTAATTTTCTCGCACTTTTAATTTCCTGCAATTTAAATTACTGTCATTTACTTTTCTCGCAATTTTAATTTCTTGCAATTTAAATTACTGTCATTTAATTTTCTCGCACTTTTAATTTTCTGCAATTTAAATTACTGTCATTTATTTTTCTTGCAATTTTAATTTCTTGCAATTTAAATTACCGTCATTTAATTTCCTCGCACTTTTAATTTCCTGCAATTTTAATTACTGTCATTTAATTTTTCTGCACCTTTAATTTTTGCAATTTACTTTTATGTCATTTAAATTTTATTGTCCATTTACATTTCAGTTATTTAATTTCCAGCAATTTTAATTTACTGTCTTGTATTTTAATTTTTTTCACTTTTCATCATCCACTCAAAATCAACAACATGAATCTAGTCCATGACTAGTAAATTTTCATTTCCATTGCACTCCCACATTCATTGCACATATCATCATTTTTATTATTATTCTCTCATTGTAACTATTTCCACCATTTTACACGAGTTTGATTTTTAAGCACTTTCCCTGTGGAGACGATCTAGGAATTTATTCCTAATTACTACGCGACACGCTCCTACACTTGGGACAGCCTTTGGGCTACTCATTTTCGAACGAGTCAAGTTTTTGGCGCCGTTGCCGGGGAAAGATGCTTGTCGTAAATTTAAACTCGTGATTTTCATCTTTATTTTTTTATTATTAAAAAAAAGGGCATTTTTCACCTACTATAAAGTTGCTTGGATCTTCTCTTTTCTATTTTGGACTGATGTTTCATGTTTTGGGTGAGAGACAGTTCAAATAGATTGTGTAGAGTTGCATCAAGTACCAATAGTAGTTCACACCGCTTAGAGACAGACACCCTTTTTGTCTCCTCTACAAGCGACAACTCTGAAACCGAACAAGCAATGGCTGCGCCTGCACCACGCACTCTTAAAGAGTATTTGCAACCCACTCGCACCACTACACCTTCATGCATTGTGTTACCTAATGATGCACCTAATTTTTCCATAAAGCATGGCATGATGTCAGTAATACCTCAGTTCCATGGGATGGATTCTGAAAGTCCCTACCAACATCTGACAGATTTTGAGTTGGCTTGCACCACGTTCATCAACAGGACCAATACTGATGAATACATTAGGCTTCGATTGTTTCCTTTCTCTCTAAAGGACAAAGCAAAAATTTGGTTTAACTCTTTGAGGCCTAATTCTATTTCCAGCTGGTCTGACATGCAACGTGAATTTTTAAAAAAAATTTTTCCTTTTCAAAGAACTCAATCATTACAAGAGAAAATCAGTCAGTTCAACCAAAAGCCTGATGAAACTTTCCATATCAGCTGGGAAAGGTTTAAGGATTTGATGAACATCTGCCCACATCACGGTTTTGAATCCTGGAGATTGGTGAATTACTTTTACACCGGTCTCTCTCCAGAATGCAAGCAATTTGTCCAAACCATGTGCAACGGAGAGTTCTTTAGCAAAGAACCTGACGAAGCACTATCATTTTTTGACTATCTTGCTGAGAGTGCTCTACAATGGAACACTCGGACTGACTGAGTTTCATTGACACCACAACCACTATGAGCCATTACTGGTGGAGGCAAATATGAGATAAAGGAAGACACTGATGTTCAAGCCCGAATAGCTGCATTAACCAGAAGATTGGAGGTCATGGAGACGGAAAAAGTGAAGGCCGTAAAAGCTGTAGAGGCGTGCTCTTTGTGCGCTGATTCAAACCACAAAACTCAAGACTGCCCAATCATGCCCGTAATTCAGGAGAATGAACCAGAACAGATGCAATCAGCTAACTGGGTCAACAGAGCACAAAATCAACCTTTCTCAAATACATATAATCCTGGGTGGAGGAATCATCCAAATTTCTCCTGGAGAAATGATCAGCCTGGCCGATCCCCTTCCTCTTCCCACCAACCATTTCATCAAGCTGTTCCTCAGCCTCAGCAGCCATTTCATCAGATTGTTCCTCAATCCCAGCAATCATTTCATCAGATTGTACCCCAGTCTCAGCAGCAACCATATCAGAATCCTCAAAGCTATCCTTTTGCAGCACTTCCAGGATCTCAGCCTCATGTAGCTGCACAAAATTCTCAGCCACAACCCCCTGCAAAAAAATCTTTAGATGAAAGTATGGCACAGATGGCCAATACACTTCAGCAATTCTTGTAGATCCAGGCCACTACAAACAATCAAAACACTCAAGCCATAAATGAATTGCGAGGCACCATGAATAAGATGAACATAGCACTGAGCACTCTGGAGAAAGGGAAGTTCCCAGCACAGCCTCAACCCAATCCTAAAGTGTACCGGCAACAATCACATCAGGTACATAATGTCTCAGAAGATGCTGTTGAGACAGCAAAGGCCGTCCTTACTTTGAGAAGTGGAAAAGAAATTCCCCAACCGGAGATGACCATGGACAAACAAGAAGCTGCTCCTACTCCTAAAGATGTATCAAAGCCTGAAGAAGCTGAAAAAGAACCAAAGATGGTGAGACCAGAATCTAAAGAGCCTGTAATTGCAGAGGCTGAATCAAGTATAGGGTACCAACCTGTGGTTCCCTACCCTCAGAGACTAGCAGCTAGCCAAAAGAATAAATATCACACTGAGATCCAAGAAATCTTCAAGCAAGTGAAGATTAATATTCCACTCTTGGATGCCATACAACAGGTGCCTTCATACGCAAAATTTCTGAAGGACTTGTGCACAGTGAAGAGGAAGCTGAATATAAAGAAGAAAGCTTTCCTAACGGAGCAAGTCAGCGCACTAATAATGAACGAGACTCTGCAAAAGTACGGTGATCCCGGCTCTCCCAACATTTCCATTATGATTGGCGAGTCACGCATTGGGAGAGCTCTACTTGACTTAGGGAGCAGTGTGAACTTGCTGCCATTCTCATTATATGAGCAGCTGGGATTGGGAGAGATGAAAAAGACCTCCATCATGCTACAGTTGGCTGATAGATCAGTCAAGGTACCAAAGGGTATTGTGGAAGATGTGTTGGTTCAGGTAGACAAATTTTACTACCCAGTAGATTTTGTAGTACTTGACATGCAGCAACCAACCTCCACCATTTACCATGCACCTGTCATCCTTGGGCGTCCATTTCTTGCCACCTCCAATGCATTGATTAATTGTCGAAGTGGAGTACTGAAGCTCACATTTGGCAATATGACATTGGAAATGAATGTGTTCAACGCCTGCAAAATGCCTAGTGGGTGCGATGATTCAGAAGTACATGCAGTTGATATGGTATATGATTTCGATATTTCAGAATTGTTATCAGCATTTGATTCTGAAAATATATTTGGAGATGACCCACAAGAGCAATCTGAGACTCTTGAGACAATTCCTTTGTCATTAGAGTTGGCAGATTCAGAGAAACGATTAACAGAAGTAGATAGGCCTTCTCAGATGTCAAATATGAGTTACATGAGCAATTGGCGTAGGCCAGTCTTTGAGGCTCTTAATCTACCAGAAGTCATGAAGACATCAAAAGAAGAAGTCCCCATATTGGAGTTGAAACCACTACCCAAGGACTTGAAATACATTTTTTTGGGCCCAGCTGAGGGCACGTTTCCGGTAGTCATTTCTTCTCAACTCACTTCAAAGCAAGAAACGGAGTTACTGGTAGTGCTGAGACAACATAGAGGAGCGATAGGGTGGACTATCGCAGACATCAAGGGCATTGATCCTTCAATATGTACCCATAACATTTTTCTGGAAGAAGATGCGAGACCAACTCGTGATGCACAACGAAGGTTGAATCCCACCATGAAGGAGGTGGTGAAGCAAGAGGTACTAAAATTGCTAGCTGTGGGCATCATCTATCCTATCTCCGATAGCAAGTGGGTAAGTCCAACACAGGTAGTCCAAAAAAAATCTGGTTTAACTGTTATTGAAAATGCCAATGGTGAATTGATTCCAACTAGGAAGGTAACGGGATGGAGAATGTGTATCGACTACCGAAAATTAAATTTGGTTAGTCGAAAAGATCATTTCCCATTACCCTTCCTAGATCTTTTTATTGCTTTCTGGATGGATTTTCTGGCTATTATCAAATTGCCATAGCACCAGAGGATCAAGAGAAGACAACCTTCACTTGCCCCTTTGGTACTTTTGCCTTTAGAAGAATGCCATTTGGTTTATGCAATGCACCTGCCACTTTTCAACGCTGTATGATGAGCATTTTTTCTGACATGCTTGATGACATGTGTGAAGTTTTCATGGATGATTTTTCTGTGTTTGGAAAATCTTTTGATATCTGTTTAAAAAATCTTGCTGCTGTTTTAAAAAGATGTGAGGAGAAAAATCTGTTGTTAAATTGGGAAAAATGCCAGTTTATGGTAACTAGTGGTTTGGTACTCAGACATTTGGTTTCTAAACACGGCATAGAAGTTGACAAAGCCAAGATAGAATTGATATCTCAACTGCCTATTCCTAAGACAGTGAGAGACATTCGTTCTTTTTTTGGTCACGCTGGCTTCTATCGGCGTTTCATTCAGGGTTTTAGTACCATTGCAAAACCACTATGTACCTTATTGCAAAATGATACTGCTTTTGTTTGGACTAATGAGTGTCAACAAGCCTTTGAGACTTTGAAGGAACACTTAACAGTTGCCCCAATCATGCAATCTCCTCGGTGGGACTTGCCATTTGAGATTATGACCGATGCTAGTGACTTTGCTCTTGGTGCCGTTCTTGGCCAAAGAGTAGACAACAAGCCTTCGGTCATTTATTATGCAAGTCGGACTTTAAATGATGTACAAAAAAATTATACCACCACAGAGAAGGAGTTGCTAGCTGTTGTGTTTGCCTTAGATAAATTTTGTTCTTACATTATTGGGTCTCCTGTTGTCATTTTTACTGAACATTCTGCTCTCAAGTATTTGTTGGCAAAGAAGGATGCCAAGCCCAGGTTAATTCGTTGGATTCTTTTGCTCCAAGAGTTCAATATCACCATAAAAGACAAGAAAGGAGTCGAAAATGTGGTGGCTGACCATCTCTCCAGATTACCACCATCCTCCACTTCAAAAGTCATCATTCCTCTTGATGATAGTTTCCCGGATGAGCAGTTGTTTGCAATTTAACCAGCTCCCTGGTTTGCTGACATAGTCAACTATTTGGTGACTGAACAAATGCCTTTTGAATGGTCCATCCAAGAAAAGCGCCGATTTCTCTCAGAGGTAAGACATTTTTACTTTGATGACCCATACCTCTTTAAATATTGTTCAGACCAACTGATTCGAAGATGCATTCCTGATAATGAGTTTTCTTCTATACTGAGATTTTGTCATATGGGTGCATGCGGTGGTCATTTTTCAGCAAAGAAAACTGTTGCTAAAATTTTGCAAAGTGGTTTCTACTGGCCTTGCATGTTTAAAGATGCTTACAATTTTTGTAAAGCTTGTGAGCCTTGTCAAAAATTGGGATCCATTAGTAAAAGAAATATGATGCCTCTTTCCCCCATTCTCACTTTAGAAATTTTTGATTGTTGGGGAATAGACTTCATGGGACCTTTCCCGGTTTCCTTTGGAAACACATATATTTTACTAGCTGTGGATTATGTTTCAAAATGGGTAGAAGCCATCGCTTGCAAAACTAATGACCATTGTGTTGTCCTAAAATTTTTGCAATCTCTATTTGCTCGTTTTGGCATGCCCAAAGTTATCATTAGTGATGGGGGTTCTCATTTTTGCAACAAACCATTTTCCACACTCATGAAGAAATATGGTATCACACACCCAGTTTCTACCCCCTATCACCCCCAAACAAATGGGTAAGCTGAATTGGCAAATAGAGAAATCAAAATAATTTTGGAGAAAACTGTCAATCCTAACAGGAAAGACTGGTCAGTCAAACTCTTTGATGCTTTGTGGGCTTATAGGACAGCTTTCAAAACTAATCTAGGGATGTCCCCTTATCGATTAGTCTATGGTAAAGCTTGTCATTTACCTGTTGATATTCAGCATCGAGCTCTTTGGGCGATAAAACATGTTAACATGTCACTTGATGAAGCTTCAGGGTTGAGAAAATTGCAGATCAGCGAATTGGATGAGGCTCGTCGAGATGCTTATGATAACGCCCAAATAGCAAAAGAAAGAATGAAAAATGTGCATGATAAGAAAATTCAGTCCAAGCAATTCACAATCGGCCAGGAAGTACTTCTTTACAACTCTCGTTTACATATTTTTCCTGGTAAATTGAAATCTCGTTGGAATGGTCCCTATGTGGTAACAAAAATTCATTCTCATGGGGCGGTGGACATCCAAAATCCTAATAATGATGGTACCCCTTTCACTGTGAATGGTCAGCGCCTTAAACCTTTTATTCCAATGTATGATCCAGGTGAAACTCTTCTTGTCCAGACTCCTTGTGATTTTTGAGTGCTTTTTATTTGTTTGTTTATTTATGTTTATTTCGTGTGTTGCATGATTGTTTAATTATTCATTTCTCTCTCTTCCATTTTACATTATTTTCTTTTTGCATTGATTTTCTTTTTCATTAAACAGTGAGGACATTGCATTGTTCAGTTGGGGGGAGGAAATTGCATTTAATAATAATAAAAAAAAATACCATGTTAGCGTTCAGGATTTCCTGGCATGATGAAGTGATACCGACACACGATAGCACAATGATCGCAAGTGTCCGCTTTGGCAGAGCAGTTATCTTGCCAGTTATCCCATTTGTTTGACGGTATTTCTTTAGGGATATTGAGTCTTAGAAAACCCGTTTTGAATGAGTTTTTTCTTTTTCTGATTTTGTTTCATAAATAAATAAATAATAATAATTAAAAAAAATGACTTTAATGCTCAAGACTAATTTTATAGAGTTGGAAATAAAGAACAAAACAAGCTCTATAATAAGCAAGCAAAGATTAAACAGCAGACTGACTCCCTGTTTCTTTTAAACGCTGGACCTCTGCTATTAATTGCTGATGTTGGCTGAGTATTTGTTCCTTCTCTTGTTCCAGCTCCGTTATTCGTGGTTGTAGGTTTTGAGCATACCAGTCCGCACATTTTTTTAATTGCTTATTTTCTTGTCTTAATATTTTATTTTTTCTGCGTTTATTAACAAGTTTTTGCTGCAATTTAGAAATTTGAGATTTAAGTTGATCAGTTTCACTCACTCGTAACAGTAACCTCCAGGATATGGTTGTAATAGAAGCAGCATATTGGGCACCGAGCATTCTCGATCCTGAAACAACTTCGGCATCAGACCGGGTAGAGAAATATACCTCGGCCCCAACCATGGTGTTGATGGCATCAGGACAAAAGTGCAATTGTTGAGGCGTAATTGGTACCTGATTCAAATCAGGGATATTATTGACAGAATGTTGCTCAGCCATTTGAAGAAAATGAGAGAAGCTGTGAGAGGTATGAGAAAAGAAAAGAAAAAATATACGAGGGATGTAGAGATTGTTATGTGTTTCGAGAGGGTGGAGATGGTCCTTTATATAGAGGCCCGAAGCATTCAAAGGCTCAGCAAAAATTGATTCAGGCAGAACCCGGAGCACAGCTCGAGGCCATAAAGCAATTGTCCGTTTGCAATTTACAGCACGATATGGACCCAGGACGGAGCTCGAGGCTTAAAGTGTTTGTCATAACGGTTCCATTGCACAAGATCCAGGGCTCCGTGACTTACGGCAACTGTCGGATCTCGGGATTTATGACACATGTTAAATTCCAAGTTTACTACAATTGGATGAACGCTCATTTGACTCAGTTGGCAGATCATCTTTGTTTCAAACTTGATCCAACTCGAGTGTTCTATTGCTGAAAATACTTAAACACTGGAATGGAGTGCATGAAGAAGTTTTTGCAAGAAAATTTTTCACCCGAAAGCATTTCCCACTGATCTAGGGAGTTTTCTCTACTCTCATACTTACTCAAATATTGTTTCTGTTATTGCATCTTGTTGTTTATTTTGTGTTATTGCTTGCCTCTTTTTGTTTTGTTTCTATGTTGTTTGTTTAATTTTATGTGTGTATGATGGATTACATAATTGCTTATTTTCTAAGTTGTTGTTTGTTGATTGTTTCTCTTTCTTTATTTTCTATGTTAATTTTTCTTTTATTGCTCATTTTTTCTTTGTTAGTATGTGTGCATTGGATTACACAATTTTTGCCTTAATGCAATATGCACTGAGATACACATGATTGACACATACTCTATTCTATTATTTTGTGAAATTTGAGCACCTTGGTGGTGTAGTTGAGCGAAATCATTTTGTGAAGATTTATTTTCAACCCTGAGTATAGAACATGATTCCTGATGCATCATATTTTGCTTGATATATGACTTGAAACACCAGGATGCTATATTCATTGAGATAGACTTGGCATGATTTATATAATGAAGGGATAATCTTGAATGACAGTCTACACATGCTTACACTTGTAGTGTTCTTCATTACTATTCGTTGATTTAACACTGGAGAAGTAAACTGCAGGACTACCGAGCCTTTAAAAAAAAAAAAAAGATGAAAAGCATGGATCTGTCTCAGTGGTAAGGGCGAATTTGGGAATGTGTGGATTAGGCGCACAGTCCTGGGTTCGATTCCCCACTAATCGAATCCGTTTAAAAAAAATGATAATAATTAAAAAAAAAAAAATTAAAGGATGAAGCAGTGAGCTTTCCTAAGAAAAGGGCTAGAAACAGTTACCCAAACTTTGGGGGTTGAGTGTTCAACTTTTAAACAGAGTTTGCTTGAAAACTGCTAGTCCCTTAGGCTTTGAGGTAGTTAGAATCAGAAATGATCAATCTTAAGGTTGAAAAATCCTATGACGAATCACGGCTAGTAATAAAGAACAATTTAGCTACACACACATCTGAGTTTTGAGATTTTTCCCTAATTCTTAATGAAAGATTGTTGAGACAGTCTTTGTGAATATAGCTCCTGGGAGTTGATAGTCACGTGTCGCACTTTGTGAGAATTCGTTGTTATGTTTGATTGCTTTTGTTTGGATTTCGAGTTTTATGTAATATTCATCTCAATTAATTTTCACTATTTTGCTCAGAGACTAGCAAAAGGTTAGTTGGGGGGTGTGATTGAGCTGCATTATTACATATTTTATACATTTAAAATCAATGTATTCTTAATTATTTTATTATTTTATCGTTGATTTTAGATGGAAAAATAATCAAGAGGCAATAAATCCAAGTTATGAATTAAATTGATTAAAAGCATAGTTTATGCTTATATTTTATAACTTGTGATTTAATTTGATTTTATTGTCTCACATGCACAACACATTTTTTAATATTCTAGTTTAGTTTTTGTTTAATTTTTAATTAATTAATTATTTTCTTTTCTAATTTTATTTTATTTTATTATTCTATTTGTTCTAGTTTATTTTATTTTATTTTACTTTATTTTTATTTTTTATTTTTTATTTACTGCGTAGGCTAAACGACATGTCGTTTGGCCTGTAAGCCAAACGACATGTCGTTTGACTCGAGGAGCCGACTGTCGTCTGAGCTGAACGACGTGCTGTTTCCTCTGCAAGCCAAACGACGCCGTTTTCCTTCATCGTCTACCTCCCGAAACCTGCGTCTCGAGCTACAGTGCTACCGTGCACAGCAGCTTCGAGCTGCCACCGTGGGCCATCTTCCGCCCACCTGAAGCCACCAGCAATACCAGACGACGCCGGAGATCAAGTCTCCGCCGCCAAGTCAAGCCCAGCCTCCATGCATGCGTTCGGGCCATGCACAGCCAACGTAACCTCCACGGCACACGATCAGCATGCACTGCCCAGCATCTCCACCGCATCCATGCAGCACGCTGCATGCCACCTCAAGTCGCCTTGCAGCGCCGTAGCCATCTCTTGCGCAGCCCAGCTAGCAGCGCCATGCACAACAGACCACGTGAGTTCGGACGAAGTGCAGCAACGAACAGGAAATGAAATGGAAGAAAGAAAAAAAAAAGAGAAAGAAAAGAAAACCGCAAAGAGAGAACGCTGGAAGAAGAAAGAAAAGAAAAAAAGAGAAAAAAAAAAAACAAAAGAAACATGCATGTGGGAACCAGACAAACAGACATGGGATCACGGACAGCATAGCACAGCATTATTCTGACGCCTATATAAGGGCTGTACGCGGACTGGAGAAGGGGGAGTTAGGGAGTGAGTCTAAAGTTAGAAGTGTTAGAGTGTCAGTCTGAAATTAGAGTTAGAATGTCAGTGAGTAGTCAGTGAGTTAGAATATTTTTAGTGTGATTTTAGAGTTAAAAAAATTCAGAAAAAAAATAGTGAGTGAATTTTTATAGTCAATTTTTATTTTTCTGAGTTCAATTTTTAATGTCGTGTAATTTATTCATCAGTCAGTTTCAATGTATGGCTCAATGAATTTTATTTTTGTAAGTCTTTATTTTCAGTTTTGAGTTTGTTTAGTGAGTAAATTTTCAATAAATGTTGAGAGTCCATTTTATTTTTGAGAGTTTACTTTAATTGGAAGTTCAGATTTTTGGGTTGGAGAACACAGTCTCCATTTCCAAATATCGAGTTATTTCCTTACAATTTTTGTTTTTATTTCGAATTACTGTCATTTAATTTTCTCGCACTTTTAATTTCCTGCAATTTAAATTACTGTCATTTAATTTTCTCGCACTTTTAATTTCCTGCAATTTAAATTACTGTCATTTACTTTTCTCGCAATTTTAATTTCTTGCAATTTAAATTACTGTCATTTCATTTTCTCGCACTTTTAATTTCCTGCAATTTAAATTACTGTCATTTATTTTTCTTGCAATTTTAATTTTTTGCAATTTAAATTACCGTCATTTAATTTCCTCGCACTTTTAATTTCCTGCAATTTTAATTACTGTCATTTAATTTTTCTGCACCTTTAATTTTTGTAATTTACTTTTATGTCATTTAAATTTTATTGTCCATTTACATTTCAGTTATTTAATTTCCAGCAATTTTAATTTACTGTCTTGTATTTTAATTTTTTCACTTTTCATCATCCACTCAAAATCAACAACATGAATCTAGTCCATGACTAGTAAATTTTTATTTCCATTGCACTCCCACATTCATTGCACATATCATCATTTTTATTTTTATTCTCTCATTGTAACTATTTCCACCATTTTACACGAGTTTGATTTTTAAGCACTTTCCCTGTGGAGACGATCTAGGAATTTATTCCTAATTCCTACGCGACACGCTCCTACACTTGGGATAGCCTTTGGGCTACTCATTTTCGAACGAGTCACTATCATGCACAGGAGCCCCATAATCACCAAAGTTACTTGCATGTAGCCAGGGTCCATATGGAAATGCAAAAACTGATAACTGCTCCATTGTTAGCATCCCTTGATTGCAATCCTTATGATTGTGTCTAAGAGTACCACATACGTAATAGAAATTTGGGAGGCATTCATAGGAGAAATGAACCTAGATAGGATGAGAAGATCCCACACAAATCTTTTTCCACGCAACAAGCCGACTCTAATACGTATAAATTCCTTGCAGGTTAATTCATCTTTCTCCAAATTCACCTCCACCACTCTTCCTAATTCCTTGCCAATAATATTCCCCATCTTCTAGTTCCAAGCCATAATTGGAAGATCATGGATACGAACCCAAAAGAGTGCCTCTGAGAACGACACTTGATACACTTGTTGAAGCCCTTCTACATTACTTCTCAACACCAAGTGTTTATCAAATGCCCAAGGATCCTCGGTTCACACGTTCTTTATCCCAAGGATCATCGAACTCAGCAATGAACAAATTTGCACTTACATCCCTAATAGAGATCGGCTTACCAGGATGCCATAGTTTCCTCATCGTACTCTTGAACACTTCCTCGTTGAAGTAAAAGAGCATAAATATATAAACAACAACAATGGACAATGGACAACAAAAGCATAAACAGAAAGAGTTTGAGGTGAAAGGAGTATCAGTAGGTGCCAAATGGCCTACATGCCCAAACCTTAAAAGATAAATCATGTCTGAATAATTAGATTTTATTTTCTTTAAGTAAAAATGATAAGGAGCGGGAGTGATGTAGTCCTAATCATAGCAAAATTGTTCTTAATTTGGAATGCTAGGGGCAACGTAAATCCACAAATGCCTACTAGTGTCAAAATACAGCAGTGCACATTTCTCGACCATAGTCGCCAATCCCATTAAGCCAATACCAGTATCCTCCCCATTACAAACTATGACCATCAATCCACCTGCAAGGAGTTTTCTAGAAATTAATATATTGCATCGTAATTTCATGGTTTTCCAAACCCTACTTATAACAAGAAATGGTTCTACCTATATGCATGCCTCTATGAAAAGCATGTTCATATAAAATCAGAAAGCATGTTCTACAAAATTAGTAAAAGTAAAAGAAAGTACCTCACATGAAAATTTAGTATTTATACCAGCAAATTTTTAGTTCTTAGGGAAAAGAAAAACAATCAATGGGGTACAAAAGCCGATCCAAGCCTTTCTAATAAATGAAAACAAAATTAAGACTCAGCTAGACAACATTGATATCATCATCAAGGAAGTAAGTAATGCATTTTCAAGACTAAGGATGAATTCACTTTCCCTACCAATCAAAGTAACATTTTATCAACTATATGGCCTACTAAAACGTAACCAACATTTTTATCAACATCAAGGAAGTAAGTAGCACATTTTTATCATCATTCACAAGCAAAGTGACATTTTTTCACAAAAGCATATAAGCACAAACCCAAAACAGAAAGGCATACAAGCAAAGTCACATTTTTACTGCTATATTAGAGCAGAAGGGCCTACCAAAATAGAACCAACATTTTTATCAATATCAAGGAAGTAAGTATCGCACTTTTTTCCACATTCACAAGCTAAGTCACATTTTTTCACAAAAGTATATAAGCATAAACCCAAACTAGAAAGGCATATAAGTAAAGTCACATTTTTATTGCTATATTAGAGCTAAAAGGCCTACCAAAACAGAACCCAACCATGGGTTTCATCTTCTATATATGACTCTATGAAATGAAAATCATAAATGAGAGATGGAAGGAGAGTTCCTTACCTGGTTGGTGGCGGTGTCGTGGCGGCCGGTGGTGCGGTAGCGGAGCATATCTCTAGGGAGAACGGGATCTATGATGAAAGCACTCAAACACAATCCACTTTGAATGAGAGTTTGCTAAACGACGGTGGTGGAGGAGATGAACAACTCGACGTTGGTGTAAAGTGGTTCCGGTTGAAGGCTATGGAGGGAAGTGTGTAGCAGATAGCAGAAGGAGGAAGAGTCGTGGGTAACTGAACTAACGATCGTTTCCAAACTGGTCATTTTGCTCCTTTAATGAAACGGTGGGTGTCATGGCGAGTCTGAAGAACTAAAGATTAATCGATATGGTGTGTTGCGGACTAGTTGAGCTAAGTCATTTTTCCTATTTTGCTTTTAATAGAAGATTTAGTTAGTTAGTTTTGTTTGTTGTAGAAGTTTGTAGTATAAATGGGCTGTCTCTTGTGTTCACACAGATATCTTGATCATTTTGGCTTAAATCGGATTGTTTAGGAGCTTTAGAGATTGCTCAAAAATCTCTTCCAGGAATTGAAGTAGATTATTGGTTCATCATCTTGTTCTTGTTCATTTGTTCTTCATTCTGCATTACATTTGTGCATCTGTTATCTATTCAATTGGGTTCTTGTTTGTGTTGGAAGTTTCAGCAGGAAGAGGGTACGTCACAATTGGTATCAGATTGGCAATCCATGGCTAAAAGCACACGAGTAGCTGTTATGAAGGCTCAGGAAGAAGGGGCCTTATGACAACAAGAATTTGTCTTGAAATAGTTAGAAGACCATAATCAAGCTATCAATGGCATTCATGGCAGGTTAGATCAACTATCTGATATGCTAAAATCTTTAGTTGAGTTTCAACAAGTTAATTCTCGTCCTGGTGGTTCTGCTTTGGGTAGAGGAGAAAATCTTGAATAGGGTCTTTTGCTAGAAGTTTGTATCAAGAAGAGAGACTGCCAAAGGGGAATTAGGCTTGATTTCTCTCATTTTGATGGCTCTAACCCAGAGGGGTGGGTCTTTAAGGTTACTTAGTAATTTGAATATTATCAAGTTTCGATGAATCAAAGACTTTTGATGGCCTCATATCACATGGAGGGAGAGACCCTTGTGTGGTATCAAGATGCCATTGATGGTGGCATCTTTACAACTTGGGAATCGTTTGTCAAAGCTTTGCTAGTCAGATTTGGCCTTACAACCTATGATGATCCTGTGGAGGCCTTAACATGTTTGAAATAAGTGTCCTCTGTGGGTGTTTACAAGGCACAATTCGAGGCTTTATCTAATAGAGTAAAAGGGCTATCAGAGAAACATAAGCTAAATTGTAATGCCTCGTACCCAAATGGGTCGGAAAATTACTACCGATCACATATAAACCTGTCTCCCAACACATTTAAAATCTCCAAAGATTTCAAAAATAGTAAACAATCTCATATTTTCCAAATCGACACATAATAATCTCCACAAAGGCATCACTACAATAACAACATAAACCAAGGGGTCCACAATCTCCCAATAGTCTCAACATAATAAACTTATAAATCTTTAAGTCTTACTAGACCAAATATATAGATATATCTAATAGACATCAGAAATCCTTCTGTTAATAGTAGTACCCTAAGGCACTTGACACCCTCTCCTCAGCTTAGTCTTGCTCACATTTTCTATTTCTGGTCCTCAGCTGGGTCCTTCACATCATCTGAAAATGTTTTAAAGATAAGAGAGTGAGTTATTAACAACTCAATAAGCAAATCACATATACTAGTGTGTACAACATGAGCCTTTTCAGAGAGTTTAGAATGCAGAAAACAAAAACATTTCATTTTCATATGCAGAGCTCAAAACATATTAACAACATATAAGAGCGACATTTCAATCTTTTTCATATTTCAAAAACAAACTGTTCATATTAAGAAAACACTTTGGCATAACATAACTGAACTTCTTCTTATCATATTATATCATATCATATCATATACCATGTTTAACCCCCTTGGTAGGGTTGTGCTATTTCCGATGGCCAAACTAGGTAATATAATATTATGAAACCTTCCCTTATTCATTCTTGAAGTCCCGATTGTGTACACAGGAAAGAACACATAAAAGATCACTTTATTTCCAAAGTGGGTGCACTCATATCATATCATGTTGGTACCAACCATGCCAAATGAACTAGTATCATCATATTAGAACCAGAATTAGAATTAGAGTAGAAACAAATACGTCATGCCAAAGGTTTTTCAAATGCATATCATATCAAACCACATGTTGAACATATTCATATCATTTTCATATGATAAAAAACAGATCCAAAATATCTTCATATCACATGTATAAACATTCTCAGATTTCATATTCACTCTTTTGCATATTTCATAAATATGTCAAATATTACTCATGTCTACACTATTCACGTAAAAAAGCATTTTTCTCTTTCATATAGATTTCATGAGTGAATGTAGAACATATAATTGAGGTTGTTTTCACACTTTCTTTTGAAACATAACATGCACATTTTACAAACCAATCTCAGTTCATTTTATTTTTTATGCAAATCAAGCATAGAAACCCCACTTACCTAACTCTTGCAGTGTATTCTCTACATTCTGGAATCGTAATCTAGTCGTGTCACGATAACCTATATTATAATATTTGTGCACATGTTAATAACTAAACCAACATATATACTTAGTTAACCAAAAATTTTCACCCTCTTATGAATAGAATATAACAATTATATAAGCAATTAAAAATATAAGCAAATCCTACATAGCTATTTATAGCAATAAATCAGCCCTCATTTACTCCCGGCATGTCGATCAATTAAACAATTTGCAACCTAATCCATCTCACACACATGATTAATATACATTATCATAGATGTCACTCCCACATGCCTCCAACAATCCCAACCTGCAAACACTTCAGTCCCGAACATCCATGCAACTCCATTATATCCACACGCAACTAACCCAACAAGACCAACTCAGTCACAGTCACAGCCAAAACCCAAATAACCACTTAACTTATGACATCATCCAACTTTAAAAATATAAATTAAAAAAAAAAAACCACGTCAACTCAAGTAGCCCGTATGTAAATAAGAACAACCCATAATCATCACGAATCCAACACATCCATCCCATAGCCAAGCCCAAACATCAACATTAACTCAAATGATAACACCCAACAATAACAATTTTCTATCCCCGAAGAATCGCACATAGTCTAAATAACCCTAATTACAAACCCAAGCAGCCATCTTACACAACACGTACACATTTATGTCCAAAACAACCAAAATCCACTCAATAGCCCACATAAAAATCTTAAACAATCCACACTTAAACCTAAAACAGCCATACGTCAACCCAACAACATAAATATAAATCTAAAATAGTCTAATGTCACCTCTAACAGCCAATGTATAACCCAACCTTCTACAACATCAACAAACCAAATTGCCATCTAATAATAAATCCCACAAGTTATAGGCTCAATTTTCTTTTAAAATAAATATTTCATAACATTTTTCTAGCAACTACCAATCATAATAGTCATCCCATTTTAGTGCAAACAACAACTCTAATATTCTTGTTATCATACCTAATCTCGTTGGTGGCCAACAAAGTTAGTGAGCAGAGCAATACTGCCGGGTATCGAAATTGTTGCCCTGTGAACAGAAATACTTCCAATATTTAAGTCTTAAGATTAGGAAACAACATGACGATAGTGCCACTTGAGATGATGAATCTGAAATTTAGTGCAAGTAAGAACGGGTGTGGGGCAAACATTGTGGAGGGACAGAAATTTCAAAGCAAGAAAAAATAAAAGGGCTCACCTGAAATCAGACTATGCAGAAAGATAACGCCTTAGAAGTTATCTCCGATGGCCTTAATCTATCACGGCCTAGGTCTGTCGTTGCATAAGTTCCTAGAGGAAGGAAATAAACCAGTGACTGAGATATAATGAAGAGAGGAATTAAAGAGAGATATAGGCCCAGGTAACGAGACTTACAAGTGGGGTGTCATGTGTGATATACGGTGGTTGGGAGTGAATGGATTTTATCGGTATGAGTCTTGGCAATCACCCAAAATCCACAACCCACGCACTTTCAACAACAACCTCTATGGACATAAAATCGTAAGGAGAGCAAGGGAGTGAGGGTTAGTTTGTTTTGAGAATTTGAGGGTGAGGGAAATAACTGCAGGGAGATAACTGGTAGGGGAGTGGGAGTATGTCTCAGGGATGAGGGATGGGGGAAAATATTGGGAGATAACTGAAAGGGAGGAGCATATTACGGGGGAAAAGAAAACTGAGAGGAAGGAGAAAACTCACCAAAACGACACCGTTTTAAAAAAAAATAGAGGTTGGCTCTCATGGACCTAGGCCCTGGGTTGTGGGCCTTACATCCTCCCCCTTATAAAAATTTCATCCTCAAAATTTGCTACAAGTTATCAAAACTAACCTCGAATAGTTGTGAGTGCTTATCTCGCATCTTTTCTTCCAATTCCCAAGAAGCTTCATTAGTAGCGTGATTATTCCACAACACTTTAACCAAAGGGATAGTTCGAGTCCGTAACACTTGTTATTTCTTTCTAAAATCCGTACTGGTTCTTCCTTTTAAGTATCTCCCTAAATTTGAAGTGGCTCATAGTCAATAATGTGGGTGGGGTGGGTATGTACTTCCTCAACATGGAAACATGAAATACATTATGCACCCCTGCGAGTGCCTGTGGAAGTTCTACTCTATATACCAATGGTCCAATCTAATCAAGAATCTCAAAAGGCCCAATATATCTAGGGCTCAACTTTCCCTTCTTTCCAAATCTCATAACTCCTTTCATTGGTGTTATCCTCAAAAATACTTATTTCCAACCTCAAACTCTATCTAGTGGTGACGATTATCAGCATAACTTTTTTGTCAGCTCTAAGCTCTCTTCCTAAGGTTCATAAACTATAACTAGAGCTCTCTTCCTGAGGTTGAAGAAGCTGAAGAACAAGTTGAAGTTGAAAATCCCCATCTTGTCCAGTCTGATCCCTTTTTTTATTCCTCTCTTAGGAGTGGTGAGGGATGTTAGCTTTATTCCACTCCTCATTGGCGTGCCTCTCAATAGTGGTGAGGAATGATCACTTTTTCCCCTGCATGTCTGACCTCCTCTCTTCTTTCCACTTTTTCCTTTTCGTCTCTTCCTTAATTTCCTCCTGACACCTTCTCTTCCCTTGTCCCCTCGTCTCCCCTTCCTCTCTCATTCTTTTATCTTATAGTGGGGACCCTTTGATGGGCTGGGCCTAGTCATCTGGGCTTGGGACATTTTATCCCTACCTTATTTAATTGTTGTTTGCCCATAATGGGTTACTCGACCATGATTAAAGGGATATACAACCTGGTATTTTTTGGCCACCACGGGTTGCCAATGGCTAAACGGCCATCGTAGAAAGCTATTTTGAAGTGTATAATTCATTTCTATGGTAGCTTTTGGCCACTTTCATTATTTTTGAGTTGTATAGGAATGACTAAGTCGACTTAGCCATTTCTGTGTCATAACGTTCGAACATTATAGCCGTACATTCTAAAGTTAGACCTTTCAAATGTGGAAGACGTCAAACATGTTTGAACGTTAATCTTGTAATGTGTAAACATTCTCTAGTACGTTTGAACGTAACAAAAATATGTGCAAATGTGTATTTTACATTCAAACTTACGTTTATAACGTCCAAACGTCATATCGTTCATATTCTTGAGCATCACATACTTTTGAACGTTAGTCTTACGTTCGAATGTTTATTTCACATTTGTTCAAATGTAAAACCTTTTAGCTTTCAGAAAGGTCAGAAACATTTAAACGAATAACTAATATACGTTCGAACGTCTTAATAAATACGTTCAAGAGCTTGCTCACATTTGAATGTATTTGTTTTATAGGTTCGAATGTAATAACTTTCTATTTATTTTATTAATACCATTCAAAAGTAGACTTGGTTTAGTTTGAATGCTTAGCCTATAGGAAATTAACATGCGAATGTAAAGCCTAACACCTTCGAACGCAAATTATTTTACATTCGAATGTTTTTCCTAAACAATTTAGATTATAGTACATAATATGCATCTATAGTACTAATGTTTTTTTTCCTGTTAGGATATGGCTCTTCTTCTGACTACTAGAAAACGGGAAAGGGAAGGAACCAGCCAGGACACTTCTTGGATCGGGGCTTGAACCATTATGACTGAACGAGAAGTGTTGATCAACGAGTTCAATGAGCTCAGATGGGAGTAGAAGAGCCTTAGAGACGTCTTCACTACTAGAGACTGGAGCGGTATCTGCACATTGAGAGGTAGGATATATCCCTCAATGGTTTGGGAGTTTTATATGGGGATGTGCTCCATGCCTCAAGATGCATCCTCTCACACCGTGACTATACACAGTGTTCAGTTTGAAGTCTTGGTGGATGTCATCGTCAGAGCATTGGACAGGGGGTGGGGCATGCTCGACGTCAGCCTGACCCTGTAGCAAGTCTTGTTCCTCTGACCCAGTTTGGGCCCAGTGTTGCATCCCATATTGGGAGTACTAGTCAGCCGCTGACGGGTACATCTACAAGGGATGCACGACCTGCTTCAATTGATGCGATGATCTCAGATCTTACTGCACATATCGACCAACAGATCGATAGACAGATCGCAGCTGTAGAGAAGACTGTTGCTGAGATTGCTCATCGTGTAGATATTCTAAACGAGAAGGCCACGACATTGATTGAGGAGTTCTACAATACATGATTTGTGAAAAACACGTTGATCTGAGTGTTGTTTACAAAATTTTATCATATTTTGTCCTTTATTTTTATTATATGTAATGAACAATATTATTTAATATATCTATTGTTTTTGAATTTCAATTCTCAATCTTTTTTAATGTTAGCTTATCCAACTTTAATCGTAAATCACTACACTTCTATTCTTAATCTTTTTTAATTTAAAATATCCAACTTAAATATTAAATCAATTAACGTTTGAACGTGAATCACTAACGTTCAAACATTGGCGCCAAAAATTTATACATTCGCACGTAAATAGCCTCAACGTTCGAATCTTCAGGACTCGTTCGAACGTGAATATGTATACGTTCGAACGTAAAACAATTTCTCGGCTGTCTTTAATGATGGTTTCCACAAACCGTCATAGAAAATACTTTTTGGTGACTGTTTGGAGATTTTCACAATTGCCAAACCGTCACAGAACTCATTTATGTTTTAGTATATAGATAATCTCTCTAAAAAATAAGATTGATTGATATCTATTTATTGTGAACGAGTTGGTACATGAGATTCATGAAAAGCAATAGTTTGTATTAGTATTTGGAGGAAAAAAATATGCGGAAAACAATAGTACTTTGTATTAGCATTTGGAGGAAAAAAAATATGAGAGGGATACGATTGGAGATGATGTGCAATGAGATAGATTATAAAAAAGTGACATTTTGACTTTATAACACTACAAAAAAGCGTCACACTCTGCAATTTTCAACGTTACCAGCAGTCGCCCCGCCTCTTGTCAGTAAGTTCCTCTATCTTGATGATCTCTCTCTAACATCCTCCCTCTCCTCGTATCTCACTTTATGTTTCTCTCTTCCTCTCTCTCTCAACTCTCAGCAACACCGCACATCTCCTTATTGCATTAGCGGCTCCACCGTACCAAGCCATGTAGGCTCCCTTCCGCCGTGAACCAGCCCCCTTTTCAATATAATGCATGGATATGGAATATAGGATTTGTTTCACTTGATGAGTATAATGTAATTATCATGGACCTTTACTTCCCCATTGCTATCTTTATATGCAGTTTATTTATCCATATATTCATTTTGACTTTAGTGATTTCAGATAAATTTACGAAGTAACAAGTTATAGCCAAGTAAGATCTAATTTACTATCATATCTATAAATTTGTCTAATACTAACACTTATTACATATCATAATTATATTTATTAATTTATTAATTATATTATTTGTTTTCGGCCAGGTGGTGGTCGATGGTTTCAGTTATGACTAGGCATTCGTGCATTAGCACGTTATGCCTTACTAGTGTGTGTGTATATATATATATATGTATATGTATTATTTGAGAGTTGTCACAGAGAAGATCTGCATTTCATCTGCAAAGGGATCACCTAAATTATATTAAGGTCTGGGTAGAGCTAGCTTCAAGTTTATGAAGTTATCTAGCTACGTGTGAACAGCCCTTTGTCCTGCATCTCAGTCCCGCATAAAGCTTGGACTTCTGTTGTATCAGGTTCAAAAATCTCTCCTTCCTCTCATCACTCTGAGGCTTATTTCTTTCTTTCTTGCTCATCTTTGCAGGCATCTAAGCCTCAAGCGAGTGGCATCAAATTTACGGTTGCATTTTGATCTTGATTTGGCTTTTTATTTCTTTTAGCTATTCAAAACTATATATCTACAGCCTTAGTACTGAACATGTATACTTCAAAAACTAGCGCTGGGACTGTGACATAATTTGTGAATTTTGATGTATTTAACGTTGCTATTTCTCAATTCTCATGCGTTGAAAGGATTTAGAAAATCAATTGCACATTTCTTCTAGTATTGGGCATTCCAGCATTGAATCTTATGGTTTTCACCTATCAAAATAGGCCCTTAATTCGTCTGTACATCATCTATTCATATCTATAATGTACGTCTGTTATATATAATGTTATGGTATCTACAGACGATGATCTCCTGATGTCGTTGTTTTAAGATTGACTTGATTGTTTTGGGTGGTGGAAAGCGTCCAAAAAATTGAGGGAATTGTCGACGCCGCTTTTTTTTTATCCATGTCCTTCTGTAATGTCCCTTTGAATTCTTGATATTTTGAAAGGATAGTTGGAAAAGTAAAAGGCAATATGCATGCAGAGACCTACTATCCACCCAGTTTTATTTTAATTGCGCGCTACATAGTGAGGATCATGTATTGTTTGTCTTGATAGATGGCAGTAGAATCAGCAAGTACTTTTCAAGACGTCGACACAAATACTTCATTCAATTCATAGAAAATCTTGAACATCGAGGTACAAAATTGTCTGATGAAATCACAAGGATGTTAGAAAGCGTAGGGCCACTCCCAGATCAATCACCTGGATGCTGCATCTACAAGGTTCCAGATCCCATTCGTAAATCGAATGAAGAAGCTTACACTCCTCAAATTATATCCATTGGGCCTTTCCACCATGGTTGCCAAAAATTGCAAACCATGGAAAAGTTTAAACTGAGATATCTCAAGAGTTTCAAGGAACGATTCCAGATCATAGACTTGGAAGATTTAGTAAGCACTATCAGAGATGTGGAAGAAAGTGTTCGTGAATGTTGTTCAGAAACTATTCCATTTGGGACTGATGATTTTGTGAAAATGATCTTGTTGGATGCGGGCTTCATTATTGAGTTCTTGAAAAAATGGTCGAAAAGCTGGACCTCACACGTACGATGCTAAGATATTAAAGCCATGGTTCTGGGGCAGGCTGCAGTTGGACTTGATGTTGCTTGAAAATCAACTTCCTTTCTTTGTTATCCACAAAATATATGCCACTGCATTATCATCTTCATCAATATACCCTTCCTTCATTGACCTTGTCATTCACCAATTTGGATATACTGACGTTCAAATTATAGAGGATCCCAATATCGTGATGCAAATAACGCACTTTATTCACCTGCATAGGAGCTATATTTGCCAAGACTGCGGAAGGCAAACAGAAAGAATTCCCGGAATAATTCAGGAAATGCATAGTGCAACCCAACTGGCTGAGGTAGGAATCAAGTTTAAGGCATACAGCGGTGATTGGTCTCAAAGTGACATCAAATTAGTAGGCCGAGTGTTGGAAATCCCAAGCTTTAAGTTAGACAAAAACACATAGTGAAATTATCCAAGTACCCCTATAGCGCAGCGGAAATATCTACCAATTCATTCAACAAATTGGTTAGTCGTCAAGCATGCTATCAATTTATTAATTAAGCAATAACATAAAATAACGAAGTGCGTAACACCAAGATTGGTATTGAAGGGAAACCCTTTAAAGAACTCTTTAAAGGTAAAACCTTATAAGGCAGCCAAATCCAGAAAATTAATTACAAGTAAAGTTCAATTACAAAACATTTGTCAATTGACACTCTTACTTGACCAGACAAATGACCCATTTGTCTTTTACCACAATAGCAACCAGAACTTTTGACAATCTTAAAACATTAGCTTTTCTCCTGGAACTCTAATGGCTAAAACTTGACCAACCAATTCTCCAACATGGAGTACGATCACACTCTTTGAGAGAAACAATATGAAAATTCTCCAAGAAATTTTCTCACCAAAATATGTACTGAAAAGTGCTCTAGAAAATATGTTGATTTGAATCTCTATAGATCTTAAGTAGTAGGATCCTTAAATAAACAATCTGAAAGTAGTTTTGGTTTTAGCAGGACTCTACTGAAGGGGCGAGTTTGTCGCGAAGACATCTCTTGACGGAATGTTGACACTCGCGATAACTCTTCACTGCAGTAACAGATTTCAGATCAGCCTCTTCTCTAGATAAGTGCAGATTCCTTGGGACTCAATTTTTCCACTTATGACTTATCTAAACAACCTCCAATTCCTCTTAGATAAACTTAATATTGTTATAGATAAAGTCAATAAATAATTTACATTCATCCAAAATTACCAACTTAATGATAAGATAAACTCTATCATTTTAGTCACCTAATCCTATACAAACTTATCAACTTAGGTATCTAGTCCTAGCCAAACGTTTTCATCTACATAGAGATTTATGCTCAAAACCTGATCGCTTTTGAGCAATGTCACTTTCCTAGTACTGCATACATTACTGATTATTACTTTAATTAATCAAAAGTCAAAAAGATGTGGATTTACTTGTTCAAGAGAAGATCATCATTGATTGGGTAGATGACATCGATGCAACTTCTGTGCTCAACAAGATCTTAGAAAATATCGACTGTTAATGGATGAATTTTAATTATAGACATCTTGTTGAAGAATCAAACAAATTCTATGAAGCCCGTGTGAGTTATCTTCATATTATGATGGCTACCTTGAAATGTGATTACTTTCGCACCCCTTGGATGGGTGCTGCCACCACAAGCAGCATTCTATTGTTGCTACTCACTGTCATACAAGCTGTGTGTGCTCTCATCTCTGTGAATTAAGAAGGTATGTGTTGAGTTTGAACTTTCACTCAAAATAATGAATAAAAAGTTCAGAGCAGTTTACCTGCAAGTATACAGGTGTTGTAGTACCTTACAGGATCGAATCCACAGGGATTGACTAATGTGATAAAGAGAATAAAATAAAAATAGATTATTAAAAGGAACATGCAATAAAAAAAAAAGAGATTATTGATATGAAGATTTTTAAAGTAACAAAATATAAATGAACTAATAAAATAAATCAATATGAAAATTGACTAAGGTTTCGAGGATCCGTTTAATAATTTAGAATATTATTTCCAATCAATTTAGCTCGGTTAGACTAGAATAATGATTCCGTCTAACAGGAAGATTTAACAATTAAGCCCAAGAAAACTAATCACCAAAGATTAAGTTTGAATAATTGATGGTATAAATATTTAAAAATTCATTTGATTACCACATGGATTATTCAAGCATCCAATGTATTCGGAAATCACAATAGATCAAAAAAAAGTATATAGATAATTAAAGTTTCTAATAATAACACCAATCAATTGATCAAACTCACAATATAAACTCTATTGTTGATCCAAAACAATATTTAAATCATTAGACTTCACCTCTAATCTTAGTACGAAAATGTAGACATGTAATTTATAATTCCAAACTGAAATAATAATAAAAATAATAAAACTAAAAAATAAAATCACACTTAAAATAATATTTCTACTCTACTCTATTCTACTCCTAATTACAAAAACTATAACTGTTTTATTTCCCTCCTAAAATCTGATCCTTTGCTTCATCCATTTACAAGCCTTATATAGGCTTCAAATAATACTGTACTGCAACTGCCAGGTCCTGATGTTTCCCACTGCCGAAAGCTCCCCACATGCATGTGCCGTGCATTTCTTTTTTTTTTTTTTTTTCTTTCTTTTCTTTTCATTGCTTTCGGCATCACATGCATGTTGTATTATTTTAGTTTTCTTCCTTCTTTCCTACCATCTTTCTTTCTTTTCTTTTCTTTTTCATTCTATCTCTTGTCGGCGTTACATGCATATTGTTCTGTAGTGCGTTTCATTTCTTTATTCTCCACCCAACTCTTTTATTTTTTTTTCTTTTTCCTTGGTCGTGCATTGCGTGTATGGTGCAGTTCTTTGCCGAAGGTGGAGGTTAAAGACATGGCTCACGGTGGTTCACTGCAAGCATGCATGGTGACGGGGCATTCACGTTGGTGAAGTGGTGGCTCTCGTGCTGGGCTTGGTGGTGCATCGCGTAGCTCGGTTCAGTGTTGTGTAGGAGATTGTCGTGGAAGAGCTTGGTGATGCACTGCATGGACGTGTTTGATGATGGTTCACGGCTGGTGGAGCGTTGGGCATGCTTGACGAGGCTTGGCAGACATGGTTGAGCTGGTGGTTCACGGTGGAATGCATGATGGAGGAGCACGGGGGTGTGGAGGATCTGAAATGGTGCTCTGTTTTACGGAGGAAAAACAAAGGTGACTTTGGAGATGACGTTGCCACGTGTGGGTGGCTGAGCACAGCTGGATGCAGTGGCGGTTGCTTGATTCTAAGGACTGCAGCAGGTGGTTCATGGTGGCGTGGAGGAGTGATGCCGAACGCATGCAAGGACGACGTGATGCCGGGGCTGCACAGGAGAAGGTTGCTGCCGTAGGTGGAGATGGTTGTGCTGGTGGTGGTGGAGAGGCGGTGGGCTGCGGCTGTGCATGCTCCGAACGCATGCATGGAGGTGGATGGTAGCTTTGGAAGTGCAGTTGGTTTGAGTTGCAGTGGTGTTGTGCTGGAGGTTGAAGACGAGGCGAAAGACATGTAGTTTTTGTCAAAAGACAAAAACGACATGTTGTTTAGGCAACGAATTCTTTTAATCCCAGTGAAAAACGACAAGTCGTTTAGAGAACCTGAAAAATGAAAAAAACTAAAAATAAAAATAAAAATAAAATAAAATAAAATAAAATAAAATAAAGTAAAATAAAACTTAAGCAAGCAAAAATAAATAATAAAAAAAATAAAACTAGACAAAAAAATAAAATAAAATTAGACAAAAGATGGAAAATAAAATATTAAAAGTGTTATGCAAATGAATAAATATTGTCCAATTAAATCACAAGCTATAAAATTAAGCATAAATTATACTTTTAATCAATTTAAATCATAACTTGGATTTATGCCTCTTAATTAATTTTTCCATCTAAAACCAATGATAAAATAATAAAACAATTAAGAATATATTGGTTTTAAATGTATAAAATATGCAATAATGCAGCTCAATCAGTATAAAGCTTTTGTAACTCTATGAGTATTGGATTGCATTATATATGATAGTTATGTTATACTCATTAGTTCATTATGTTGTCGGACTGAACTCTCAATGTGACATAAGTATTAATAGATCTTTTGCTCTTGCATTTGAGCAATTATTTATCCTTATTTTTCTCTTAATTGTCATTCTCAATCACACTTTAATTGATCGCCATTTAAGTGATGAGAAATATTAGGTCTACATACAAATCTTTTGCAAAAAAATTTATACGATGGCGTGGCTTAATGTGATACAAGTTTTACAATTTGGTGAATTATATTAAACTACATCAATGTGTAAACCTTTTCGTGTAAGATTTCTGTGTAGACCAAACACTTCCTTTGAGTGCTTGATATAAAACCCCAGTTGAAATGTGGCGCGTCATCATATATGAGTGGGATGACAAGATTTCGATTGAATAGTAGCATCATTCGTGATTTTTTTTTTCTCTTTCTTTCCATACTAAAAATTACTACAAGAATGGGTCGTGGTGCCTAAAGCTTTCACTTCTATTGTAACATGTTCGGAAATCTCTCCCACTCTCGCACAATGATATATTATATATATATTTATATATATATATATATATATATATTTATATGTTGGCTTCCTCTCACTCAAAAATCTTTGCACTTGTTTAATTAACATATAGGTCACAATTTGCATTTTGATCTAGATTTGTCTTTTCTTTCTTTCAGCTGCTACTAGATTTATGGTACTTGTATTTAATTTCTTTTTATTTATGGTACGTGTATTTAGGGTAAGGTATTCAATGACTTTCTATTCAATGGTACTTGTATTTGGACTTCTTCTAGTTGTCATTGCAGCACTGGTGGAACCATTAGCTATGTATCTTTTAGATCTGACTAAGCTCATCTTCCCCCACCGGCGCACGGCCTCTACACACCAATACAGCCATTGACAGTTATTTTTTTATGACTCACTCCACCTATCGCATGTTATCTTCCTATGTTATTGCTTTGCCTAGCTAAAGATCGTGAGAAGGTGAAAGCAATCCATCACGACCTTAGGCCTTGGTTCATCGTTGTTTGAACAACTTCTCTATTGATAGTTTTATCTACTACAATAGAGCAAATTAAACAATAAGCACTTTGTTTCTCTATCATAGTCACCATTGAAAGTGGGCTTACTACTCTCCCCTAGCGAGTGTGTAGCTAGGCCACCTGTTTATGGGTCATTTTTGGGCTTAGAATCTGTTTTTAAAATGAAGTTTTTCAAATAAATATAAAACAATACTTGTAAAAAATAATATAACACAATCTACTATAAGCAAAAGCAAAGAATGAATTAAGAGTGATTACAGCTTCTTGGGTGATCATTATCCTCCTCCTCGTTGCTCTTCGCTAAGTCAACCACCTCCAAAATAGATCCAATATTTGCCCCCGATACTAAATGCAGATTCTGAGACTTTGGTAGAAATAGGGATGGCCAATATATACATCTCTCCAAGGACGGGGTACTTGACGACATTTACTTTCCACCCAGCTAAAATACCAAATTCCTCCACATATGGGTGTAATCCCTCCACCTATCTAAGATCTCAAACTCATCCAAAACTTAAGAATCCTTTTGTGTTACCAACAATCATTATCTACAAAATGAGCAGTCAAACACATATAGTTCATGTTTTGGACCAATGTCCATATATCAGTGGTGAGGCAAACTCTTTGACCTTTCAATAAATGTTTTATAAAATTCCTCTCTAGGCCTTATATTATAAGAACATCATTCACAACTGTGTGGCGAGAATGAATGTTAAACTTAGGTTCCAAGTCTGTAAAGTAGGTTTGGAACCCTTCACCCTCCACAAATCGAAAGGGTAGCTTGTCTATTATGCTGAATTTGTACACCTCCTTTCAAACTTCACAGACCTCTCCAACGTATTTCTCCCACTACTACCATCCGCCATTTTCTTAAGTCCGATTTCCAACCTAGATTGATTCCTTTCAAGTATTGAATGTCTTATAGGACTTCTTGCACTGTTCTTCTAAATTAATTTTCAGTTGGGAAGTACCATATCGTTTATAGTAACATCCATAAATAACACTCCAATGATTACATTTTGCTTGTGGGTCATTGGGGTCACTACCATCTAATTTAGTAAAATGTTCCTACATGATGAAAACATGTTTTTTCTTTGGTGGACCTACGAGTGTAGGGGTAAGGATAGGTGTAGGGGAGGTAGCATTAGTGCTAGTGCTTGGACTTGGAGTTGTATTATGATCACCTACACTAGCATAATCACCACTATCCATGGCTTTGACAAACAATCAAACACCTGACATGATGCAAAATATTAAACTAATTTAGGATTTTTAAAATCATAGTAAAGTTATATAAAAATCACACAATCTAGTTTGGGCTTTCAATTTTTCATAGTTTGGGGTCTTAATTTTGAGACCCCAATCTAAATAGATCGGTTTAGGGGCTTCAAATTTGGGTTTTGAAACCCCTAACCTATTTTGGGGTTGCAATCCAAGCCTAAATTTGGGTTTCAGATTGAAACCATAAACTAATTGACCCGACACCCAAAAATCATCTAGGAGTTCATTCCGAATCCCTAAACTAATTTAAGGTTTAGGATTGAAACCCTAAATTATCCCCCAAAATCAATTTGAGATCTAACCTAATCACACAATCCAACATATACCACATAATCCAACTTCACAACATGCAAAACACAACCTCGTCTTCCATTGAAGACAAGCCAATCCTCCATTGAAAATATAAAACAAAATTTGGAATTTCAAAATTAGGGCTTCGAGATACTTTCAAGGTGAGATGTAGAGAAAATGAACACGACGACAACATGAACTGTGGCGACGTTCAAGGGAAGGAGAGAGAGAGAGAGATGGGGGATGATTTACCCTAAAATGAAATGACTCCATTTTGGGGAGTTTATAGACTCCAAAGCTGCGTTGTTTCGTTATAAAATTTGTTTTTTAATATATGTATGTATACAAATGGGTTGAGCGTGGCAATGCTGAACAAAAGGCATGAAAAACTTTAAATTGCCATTACAAGAAAATAACCCATTTATCAAAGAGCAGAACTGTTTTGTTATTGTAAAGAGCTCCTCCTAGGATAAAACTATAAAACATATCCTAGATTTGCAACAATATGAATGAAAAAGTGTCACAAAAAAGTACATTAGTTTACATGAAGCAAAACTAAAGCGATTGGCTCTTGGAAAGCAGTAGTACGTCAAAAGCTTTGTTCCCTTCATGCGATGTCTTGTAGAAATCACTATCTCCTGATTCAAAACAAGCAACAACTGTATTCTCCCCCCATCTCATTGTTGCCTTGCTTATAATAACAAATTTTTTAACTTTCCTACTTCTTTCAGTGATACACAACAACCTTTCTTTCACAACTGAAATCATGAATATCTTTGAGTCCACCAAAAAAATTTTCTCATATGCCATCCCAACAAGACAGAAAAATACCTAGGCTGAAAAGAAAACCAAAAATAACATGAAAGAAAGAACATAAAAATGTATGGAGAAAAGAAACAAAAGAGGAGACAAAAATGTAAATGAAAATGGGAAGATTTAGGAATATTTCCCGCGAGAAGCACTAGAAATAAGAAGACGACTAGAAGTCATGAGAGAGAGAAAGAGAGCAATTGCTACTAACTTAATAACTTAACACATACTGATTTATTTGGCAGATTACTATTGTTTTTATGACTTGTGATGACATGGTGAATCTAATTTATTTCATTATAGTTGCACGCGATTGGGAAATTGGAGTTCTTCATTTTTTTACACTTTATTGTATTCCTTGAATGTTGGCATTATGTGGTGGGTAGTATGTTTTGGATGAAAACAGGGAGTAGTAAGTTTTCTATTTGATCATTATATAAATGTTTTGTCAAGCCAAAATGATACTTCATTCCCTGGGAAGTCTATTTGTAAAAGTAAGGTGTGGCCTAGGATTGCTTATTTAGGCTGGCCAACCTTTCTTGGAAAAATTTTGATGTTGGATAATTTGAGAAAGGTGGGTCTCGTCATAATGGATTGATGTTATATGTATAAGAAGAGTGGGGAGTTGGTGGATCATCTTTTACTTCACTGTGAGGTGGCAAGAATCTTATGGATGATCTTT
The DNA here is from genome assembly GCA_029856935.1 of Cyclocarya paliurus. Classification (NCBI taxonomy): domain Eukaryota; kingdom Viridiplantae; phylum Streptophyta; class Magnoliopsida; order Fagales; family Juglandaceae; genus Cyclocarya; species Cyclocarya paliurus. The sequence goes on from CM056947.1 coordinate 29,106,921, forward strand.
AATGGAACAGGCATTGCTTGTGTAATGTTCAAGATGGCGGTGGATTTGTTTGCATGTTGGCAAAGATGTAGGGCCAATTCACATATTGAGGATGTATGGAGGATGATTCCTCTATGTATCATGTGGTGTTTATGTATTAAAAGGAATGATTGAAGCTTTGAAGATAATAAGCGTTCTCTAGATGAGCTAAGAAGTTTTTTCTTCCATAATTTATTTCTTTGGGCATCATGTTGTATACTTTATAGAGCTTACTTCAATGACTTTCTTATATCACTTTCTAGATTCTTATTATGTAACTAGGTGTATGCTGTTTGTATACCTCGTGTACTTGAGCTATGCTTATTTACTACTATAAATAAAATGTTATTTTACTTATTAAAAAAAGATGTGAGCTGATTAAGCGGCACGATCCTCATTTTAAACGTTAAGGTGGATCAGTGTGTTGAAAGGCTAGACCCGGGTTTTGGCCTGGGGTTGGTAGGAGTGGGTGACCTAGGGAGCTTATTTACAAGCCACGCCCTATAGCCCTAGTTTGGGTACTGAGAATACCTCACTACTATTTATTATTTTATTATTTCTTTTCACTACTATTCAATATTCTACTATTATTTTTTCACAACTATTCACAGAATACATGAAAATATGTCACTACCCAAATGCAACTTAAAATTCCCTCCCTCAACCTTGGGGTGCCTAAGTGTGCAGCCCGTGAGCTACCCCCAACAAGTGCGCCTGGGGCCGAATGTAAAAGGAAGTCAATGGAGATTGACATGAAGTTATATAGGCCATTGAAGTTTGATCCAATAGAGCATAAGTCCAAGGGCACATTGCAAGACAATATCTCAACCCTCAATAATTTGTCCCTTTCATGGAATTGCGTTTTATTTCCTTATTTTTGTAGTTGGGCGTTTCCTATTGTATATATCACATATATTCCGATTGTACCTCTTTTTGCTTGTAATAAAGCTTATAAAAAAAAAACAATATCAAGTCTTAAGTAGTAGGATTACTTGTTTGATCAAAGCAAAACCCTCTTTTCAAGCAACACAGAAGTAAAAAGTTCAATTAAGTTGTCAACATCCAAGCACTGTACATGCAGTTGAAATGAAATCTGCATTCATGAAATAGAGGATGGGTTAATAAAGTGCACTCCTGTATCCACTGAGGGTGTAGCACAAGATGGGTCAAATATGAGCAAAATTTTTTTTCATTTTTTTATACCCTTAAACATTTTTGTTTTAAAACAAAAATTCACAAAATCATTAAAAAAATACTTCCTTAATCACTAAGTAAATAAGAAATAAATAAAAAATTGTCCAAACTCAATCGAGTCAGACCCAACAATTGGTGAGAGTAGATTTACATGTTAATAAATGATAAGGTCATGCTTCAACAACCACTGAATAACACAGTTGGCAAAGGGAAGCCATTCATAACTCAAAAGACAAAGGGAACTTGATCAGTGTCATACATCTAGTTACAAAGGGAAGCATGTGGGAGACCATCCTTGGGTGGAGCTTCCACAGAAAGCAGGCAATTCTCTAGAGCAAATAAAACTAGATCCCTTCCAGGTGTAGGCAAGGGTACATTTGACACCATATGTGCTATAACCTCCCATAATGGCTTGCTGAAATTGTTGCAGAATTGATAACGGAAAATAGAATAGAAAAGAATACGATAGACTTTCATATTTTAGATGAATTATGGATAGAACATTCAGAATAAAATTGTATGAAATTGTTTGAGTATTCATCTGGCTGCAACACAATCAAGATTTTATCACTAAATGACACAAATGCCTACTTCCATTTGAGGAAAAGCAAAGTGCAAATAGTTCCTCAAGTGCATTTCGAAGGGCACGAAAACTTTGCAAGCATGATATGAGAGATACATTTTTAAGCAAAAGAATTTTCGGGCATCGGCAATATCCTCATTGACCGGATCATGAAAAACAATGCAACTAGCATATATTTTTGATCCATCACCCTCTGCATAAGTTTTACATTTAGAAAATCATGAATAAATTTTAGAAAATTATCAGGCACTAAAATATTGGATGATGCAAAAAGAATTTAAAGAACACAATAGCAGGATGGTAAAGAACCACGACAAAGGAAACTCTAAGCATTGACTAATGGAAGAGATACAATATACACGTTGGTGTTGTATTGTATTAAAAACTTATATCAAAATATTACAAGAGAGCCTATTTATATATAGCTAGTTGTCTACATAAATGGAAAGCAATTGAGTTGCTTGCTATATAGAATATTACACTAGCTTGAATTTAGGAAGTAAACACAATTAACTCCGTGAGATGTGCTTGACTGAATCAAGGAAGATTGACATGCATGATTTCTATGATCATCTATTACGCCCCCTCAAGATGGTGCTCCCATCAGTGACACCAATCTTGGACCGTAGAAGTTGAAAATGTGGATGTGATAAGGCCTTGGTCATTAAATCAACAAGTTGATCATGTGTAGATACATGAGCAATTTGAAGAATTCCTTTGCTGACATAATCCCGAACTAAGTGTAAGTCAATGGCAATGTGTTTCATCTGAGAGTGAAGCACGGGATTGAGACTTAACTACGTTGCACCAATATTATCACAAAGAAGCTTTGGTGGGGACTTCATGGTGACACGAAGTTCACAGGAGAGTGATTGAAGCCAGGAAATTTATGATGCAGCACTCGCAAATGCCCTATATTTTGCTTTGGTGGAGGAACGAGCCACTGTGCGTTGTTTTCTAGTGCACTAGGAAATGAGATTGGCACCAAGGAAGATGATATATGCTGAGGTAGATCTTCTATCATCGATGCTCCCTACCCAGTCAGCATCGGAGTAGGCAAGAAATTGGGGAGCATCAGAGCGACGAAACTGTATACCATGATAAATCGAATGCTTGAGATATCGTAGGAGCCTTTTGACAGCAGTCCAGTGGATTTAAGATGGAGAGTGCATGAACTGAGCAAGCTTGTTAACAGGGAAAGCAATATTAGGCCGAGTGAGAGCCAGGTAGTGAAGTGCACCAATGACACTTCTGTAAGTAGTGCTAACTGCTGGACGGGAACCATCATTCAGCTGTAGTCGATTGGAAGTACCCAAAAGGCTGGTGACTTCTTTGGCACCATCCATTCCAATTTTATACAGAAGGTCTTGTACATATTTGTGTTGGGAAAGGAACAAACCATCTAAGGTAGAGATCACTTCAATCCCCAAGAAGAAATGAAGAGGCCTGAGATCTTTCAGAGAGAATTGTGCAACAAGCTATTTGATGATGGCATAGATCAAGGCAGGGTCATTTCCTATGAAGATTAGATCATCAACATAAACAAGAAAGTATGCCACAATGTTGTGGTGCTGATAGATAAATAGAGAATGATCTGAAGCAGATTTCACAAATCCAATGCCACAGAGGCAATCATGCAGTGCATGATGCCAGGCTCGCAGCTCCTGTTTTAGTCCGTAGATGGACTTTTGAAGGTGGCAGACATGGTAAGGATAGGAGGCATCAATAAAACCAGCTGATTACACCATGAAAACATCCCCAGTTAGTGTCCCATGAAGGAATGCGTTATTCATGTCAAGTTGTTGGAGAGACCAGCCTTTCATCACGGAAAGAGATAAAATAACTCGGATTGTTGCAGGCTTCAAAATTGGGGAGAATTTCTGTGAAGTCAAGTCCAGAGCGTTGATGAAACCTCTTGGCAACCAGGCGCGCTTTATAGCGATCAATGGATCCATTAGGCTTGCGTTGAATTCAGAACACCCATTTTGAGCCAACTAAATTTTGCTTTGGTATGGCAGGAACCAACTTCCAGGTTCTATGTCGAACAAGGGAAGTAAACTCCTCATTCATGGCCTGGCGCCAATAAGGATCTTTGAGAGCTTGATGAATACCAGTGGGCTCCAATGTTAGGGTTATTGGACGCTTCATAGCCAAGAAGAGTCGCTTGGGTTTATAGATATTATGCATGGATCGTGTGACCATGCGAGTTGGCTGAGGAGGCATGGTGGCAACAACTTGTTCAGCAACTAAAAGTGAAGGACCCATGGTTGGGAGTGTACTACCAGAAGAAGATACTGTAGGGGAAACACTAGTGCATGGTTGTGACTGCACCTGTTGGCCAACAATATCCAACAAAGAACCTGAGGTAGTTGAACCATTTGAGGGTGGCTGGGATAGAGGTGGCACATGAGAATCAAGTGTCAAGAGTGGAGGAGAGGTGAGGACATGCTGAGCTGGTGAGGAAATTGTTGGTTGCTGAGTATGAGGAAAAACAAATTCATCAAAGTGAACATGACGGGAAAGATAGATCCGATTGGTGTTTGGATCAAGACACTTGTAAGCACTTTGTGAGGTGGAATAGCCAACAAAGATACATGGTCGGGACTTTGGGTCCAGTTTATTTTGAGAATAAGGTTTGAGCCAAGGAAAACATTGATATCGAAAAATCCTAAGTTTGAGATAATTAGGAGAGGACTGAAATAGGATTTCAAAAGGAGATTTAAGGGAGTGTAAAGGTGTGGGCATTCGATTGATCAAGTAGACAGTGGCCTGAAATGCCAAACTCCAGTAGGAGGATGGAAGTTGTGCTTGATGGAATAAAGTCATGGCCGTTACGACGATATGCTGATGACAACGTTCAACCACTCCATTTTGTTTAGGAGCATGTGGAGCTATTGTGAGATGACTAATTCCATGTTTGCTAAGATAGCCTTTAAGAGCAACAAACTCACCTCCATTGTCAGAGTAGAGATGTTTGATTGCCAAGGAAATTTTTTTTCAAGTATAGCCTTGAGTTGTGGAAAATTTTTAGAGACTTCAGATTTTAATTTCAAAGGGAAGTACCAACAATATTTTGTATAGTGATCAACAAATAAGACATAGTAACAATAACCATTAAGAGAAAGGTGGGGAGCAAGACCCCAAACATCAATAAACAGATAATCAAGGGGTGATGAACTCGAAATGCTAGAAGTATGAAAAGGAAGTTTCTGGCTTTTATTATTAGAACATAAAGAAGTGGAAATGCGATTATTGGCTGGTAATTGAAAAGCTTCTATTAAATGATGAACAAGTTTCCGAGAGGGATGACCCAAACTGTTATGCCAAATTTTAGAAGAGACAGATTAAGTGGTAAAAGCTGCCTTTGGATGTCCAACATTGCAGGATGTTGCTGGTAGTGTGTAGATGCCTTTGTCATGGGGTCCTTGCATTAGTGTCACCCCCGACGTCGGATCCTTCACAAAGAAGTGATACGGTTGAAACTCAAGCACAAGATTATTTGTCTTGGAGAATTCATGGACAGAGATCAAGTTTTTATGAATTTCAAGGACACATAGAGTATTGGTTAGAGCCATACTACGAGTAGGTAACTGAAATTTGACAGTGCCAACATGGGAAATTTTCAAACCTGATCAATCACCTATTATAACCCTAACAGTTCCATCATATTTAGAATGGATGGAAAGCTTGGACATGTCAGAGGTGATGTGGTGTGAGGTAGGCCTACAACCCGACCAATCCGGCCTAGGTTTGGGCCTGAACCGACCCGGCCCCATAGACAGGGTGACAAACAAAGATTTTAGTCAGGGCAACTCATTTGTTTGTTTTTTTTTAATTTTAAATAACAGCTAGGTCAAATTGCTTCTGTAGGGAAATTATATCTCTGTGATATGTTTGGGAAGAAGCAAAGGAAAAAAAAAAACTAGATCTTGAAAGTGGGTTTGTTTTTGCGCATAGCTCTACATGACCTCTCTACAACTTGAGCTCTCTGCATCATCCCTCATCGCTGACCTCTCTACATCTTGAGCTCTCTTTCTCAGCTGGGTTAAATTGCTTCTGCAGGAAATTATATCTTTGTGATATGTTTGGGAAGAAGGAAAGGAAACAAAGGAAAAAAAAGTGGATCTTGAAAGTGGGTTTGCTTTTGCACCTAGCTCTGCATGACCTCTCTACAACTTGAGCTCTTTGCATCATCCCTCGTCACTGACCTCTCTACATCTTGAGCTCTCTTTCTCAACTGGTTTATATTGCTTCTGCAAGAAATTATATCTTTGTGATATGTTTGCGAAGAAGGAAAGGAAACAAAGGGAAAAAAAATTGGATCTTGAAAGTGGGTTTGCTTTTGCACCTAGCTCGACATGACCTCTCTGCATCTTGAGCTCTCTTTCTCATCCCATGACCTCTCTTCTATCCAGACCTTCATTGTTGAGAAATGCAGGAAAGTAAAATAAAAATACATTCTTCTATCCAGACCTTTCATTTTGAAAAAGAAAACAAAATATATTAGTTCTAGTTCAAAACAATTTCAAATCCTGAAACTTAACAAATAAAAAATTTGTCACTCACTGACCATGAATTATTTGTCAAACAACAAAAGCTGGAAGATTAGTTCTATTAAAAGCTTTTTATTCTTTTTACATAAAGAAAAATGGTGGCTATAATTTATTTTTGTGGGCCACAAAGATCATCTCAAATTTGGGGAGATTGAGGAGGGTTTTCAAGATCTTTGGGGAAAACAGGGAACGTATCAGTACCTTTAAGAGGGTGGCCCTGATGCCATTTCTCGGACCAAAATGCTTGTTGGGGTTGCGAGTTCGATAAAAAAATATGGGCATCCTCTGTGATACTCTTGAAATGAAATATGGGCATGCCCTCTGTGATACTTGGAAAGGGTACCTATCACTCGGGTGCTTGAGATTGAAGCTTAGAATTCGACTGCTTCTTCCTTGGTGTTAACACAAAAGAGATTTATGCAGGTAAGGGGATTCCAAACTCTTCATTTTTGATCCCTTCCTCACAAAAATGAGAAGATGAGTTGAGTGTCAGTACTTCTTCCTTATCATCCTCATCATCAGTCTTCACTAGCTCGCTAAGAAGGAATTAAATGGTGGCAAACAAATGGAAGGAATAATGAGGAAGAGAATGGAGTCAAGCTTTCAACGTCTAGGGTTTGATTTGGATTTTATGCTTAAAACATGACTTTAGGTGGGTTGCTCGGGTTGAAACCGACATTTCATGGGTTTAACCTGAAGATCAATTTAAATCGTATTTAGCAGTCGGGTCAGATCGGGCCATTCACGGACTAAATCTACGGTTTTTGTGCACAAGCCTAGTGTGAGGCACCGAAGTCAACCACCTAGGATTTTTCTGAAGTAGATCCAGTGGCAACACAATTAGCAGTTGGAGAAGGTGGAGTCTAGAACTTCCTGCATTGACTAGCTATGTGTCCAAGTGCTAAACAGAATTGACAAACCACATTCGATCTATTGGAGGATTCATTTGTATTTTGTGATTGGGAAGACCGTTGATGAGGCCGTGAGTTATTTCTGGTACTGTGGGATTTGCCTTGATGGGAAGAGAATGCAGGAGCCTTCTTTTGATAATAATTAGCAGTAGCAATGGCGGTTTGCTCAACATCTCAAGATAATGGAGATAGGCTACATGACTAACAAGCAAGTCATGGAGCTCTTCAAACGTTAGAGGATTTTCACGAGTGCGAATGGAGCCTGCAATATCATGAAATTCAGATCCCAAGCCATTGAGAATGTAAAGCGTGAGAACATCATTTGTGAGGGGTGAATCAGCGAGTATCAATTCATCTGCAGTTGATTTCACTTGTTGAAGATAATTTGTAATGCTCTTGGAGCCACGACTCAACGAAGTGAGTGTGTCCTTGAGTTGCATGACCCTCATTCGAGAATGATTTGCATAGAGATGGGTCAGTTTGAGCCAAACTTCTCTTAAAGTGCTTGATGTAGCAATTAAAGGCATGATGCTTTCAAAAAATGAAGCAAAAATGCCATTGAGAAGAAGTTTATCTTAGGGAATCCAGCAGCTGTGGGTAGCAATGGCCTTAGCAGTGGGGTTACTCTGGAGCATAAGACACGGGTCAGAACCATTGATGAAACCCTGAAGATCATACTCAATGACAAGACTATCAAGTTGAGCACGCCATGCAGGGAAATTAGAGGAGGTCGGCTTTTATGGAAGTTGAGCATTGGCGTTGATTGAAATGATATTGGGTTTGGAAGGATGAACATAATTGGTGGAGTTGGTGATAGAGGGAGGCGTCTGAGCCATAGTGGAAGAAACAGAGGATCAACTCAATTAGGAGGAAAAGGCTCTTGATACCATATAAGACAATTGAAAACACGTTGGTGTTGTATTGTATTAAAAACTTATATCAAAATATTACAAGAGAGTCTATTTATATACAGCTAGTTGTCTACATAAATGGAAAGAGCAATTAAACTGCTTGTTGTACAGAATTTTACACTAGCTTGAGTTTAGGAAGTAAACACAATTAACTCCATGAGATGTGTTGACTGAATCAAGGAAGATTGACATGCATGATTTCTGTGATCATCTATTACACAGCTCAAAATAAGTCTACTAGGCCCAGCCAAAAAGGGAGATCCAACAACTAGAAGACAAATGAAGAGAGAAGAATAGGAGATAAGGAGGGGACAAAGAAAACGAGAAGGTGTCAGGACGAAGGGAAGGTGGATACGAAAAGGAAAAGAAGAAAACGGAAAGGAAATGAAGATGTCAGACATGTAAGAGAAGGCGGAAAATCCTCACCACTCCCTAGGGGCACGTAAAAAGAGGGGACATATAAAAGAAAACGGCCAGAAGATTTCAGAGGGACTTCTTGTACTTCAACTTCTTCTTCAGCTTATTCAACCTCAAGAAAGGAGCTCTAGAGATGAGATTTCTACTAGAAAAATAGAGCTCTAATCTCCATTGTATAGAGAGTATGAGAAATTATGAGAGACTGTAAATAAACATATTATAGTGGACTTTCCCCTCTCCAAAACTGTGGACATAGGCAATATGCCGAACCATGTAAATCTATGTGTCCATTTCACTTTTACATTCTCAGTATTTATTTTTCATTCACTGCCATGGGTGTATGCAGAGCCGCACCGGACCACATCGAGGGCTCTTGACTACACCGATCGAGGCCCAAATCGTCATGGTGGGTCGGGAATGAATCTTTCTCCCTTTCCGGACTGTTATCCGATTTTTGGCACTAACCATTGGAGCCACCTGTGGGATCGATTTATTTTTTACACTAGAAGTGGAAGAAGGACGAATTTCTAGTGCTCTAAATAATCTCTGAAGGGGTACATGAAAGTCTCCCAGATAGGTATTCTCAATCTTTCGTCTTTTATTTTATGGCAGGACTAATGCAAAAACTGGGCGAGCAAATCTTTTCTCACCTAGGTGGGAACCCCAAGTTACTCGTCGCTTGAATTGTGATTGCTTAGTACCCTTTAAGGTATTGTGCAAAAAGGGGGAGAGTATGGGAGCAAGGATGCAATACACTGAGTATACACGTAGGAACAAACAAGTGCATAGTGCACAGGTTGCACGTATCGTGCATGGATAAACAGTGCCATGCACGGTGGGGGGGTGCACGTTACCTCGTATCCTAGGCCCTCCTTGTCCACTAGCAACGGTGCAAACAAGGACACCGATGGCCACTCCTTGGCTCGCTGGCGTGCTCTGTTAAAGCACAAGTGGTCGTTGACCACCTCGATAGGTTGAGGGTGGCCTACAACCACACAGTGAGGCACATGGCATACTTGCAAGAGCACGCCACGAGCTGCTTGGACCCGCTAGCGGCAACCAAGCTGACTATCGGCAACGTTTGAAGTCCCTTGAGTGGTCATTGACCACCCCCTGCAGCGGGAACCTTGTCGTAGGACTACATGTATGGGATTGTGCTTGGTCAAGATCTCCTTGACCCAGCCCCACCATGATTGGGCATACATGGTGGCAGTCACCATGTGGACCGACGGAGTTGTATGTCCCTGCTTGAGTGCCACCCCCCGATGCACAATGGGCAATAGTGGCCTTAGCCTGTGTACCCTATGAACAAGCTCACGACAGACTGCTGTGAGCCTTTTGATCCTGTCGGCAGGCACCACTTGGACCGCTGGCATCCTCTGCCATCTAAGGGGTGGTTCTCGACCACCATGCTGACCCTGGTGTCCCTTCGGCCATGCACCCAGTGCACAAAGATTGCACTGGACTCCTTGCCCAACTCACGGTCGAGGTCTTTCCTGGCCACTGGAAGACCTCTACTCCTCTGCCATGCTCCACAACTGAGGTCTCCCCTCACCCACTAGAAGACCTCCACTCCTCAACCATGCTCCACAGCCGAGGTCTCCCTGTGCCCCGTAACTTCCACGACCAACCGCTCCATGGCCAGTACACTCATTGGCCAACACACTCCATGACCATACCACTCATGGAGTGTGATTAACCTTCCTCGGCCTAGCCATTGACTCACTATTCAAGTAAGAGTGTGATTAACAGCCTCTTGGCCTTTGGAGCATTGATACTATAGAGGATCGTTCTCAACCATCCGAGCATGGTTGTGATGGTGACGTGTCTTTGTAACAACTCCTCGACCACTTCCTTGCCCATGGGCTTTAAAAAAGAAGAAGAAAAAGAAGAAGAAAAGAGAATGGTAAAGGAAAAGTAGCAAACAATTTTAGTAGAGTAGATTTTGGACGCAATGGCTAAAATGACCAGTTTGACTATCTTTTAATTTATGTGAATTCAATTTTTGGTTTTTTTACTAACAAAATTGAGTTCTGTAGCATGAGACACCGGCTGCCCAGCCCCACTTGGGCACTGCTTGGACATCCAACTTTATCTCCATCAAAATTGATTTCTTGGAATTAACATGCACGCGGGCACCCCGAATCTCTATCACCGCCTAAATATGGCTGCTCGCGTGCAATGCCAACGTGCTTTAAACTTTCTCTATGATCCAACAGGACAATCCAAGTATGCAAATCATGCGCTTGTGGTTGGAAATTATTTACACTAACCAGTTTGGCTTCCGTAGTTCGATCAAGCACCCCAACTATCCGCCTCGACTCCCAAACTTCCATTGACGAGAAGACTAGGGGAGCCAAGCACCATGTCTCCATGGGCTTGCCCCATCCCTTGCCTTAGTCTACGAGATCAGCAAGAAGACCAGGGGAGCCAAGCATCGTGTCTCCACTTGCTTGCCTCATCCTTTACCTTAGTCTACGAGGTTGGCAAAGAACCATGGGAGCCAAGCATCGTGTCTCCATGAGCTGGCCTCATCCCTTACCTCAGTCTACGAGGTCGGTGAGAATACCAGGGGATCTAAGCATTGAGTCTCCACGGGCTTGCCTCATCCCTTGCCTCAATCCATGAGGTCAAAGAGAAGACCAGGGGATCCGAGCACCTTGTCTCCACATGCTTGCCTCAGTTTACAAGGTCGGTGAGAATACCAGAGGATCCAAGTAGCGTGTCTCCACGGGCTTGCTTCATCCCTTGCCTCAGTCTACGAGGTCGACAAGAAGACTAGGGGAGCTAAACACCGTGTCTCCACAGGCTTGCCTCATCCATTCCCTCAATCTACGAGGGTGGATGAGGAGAATAATGGGACAACATCATGACTAGTGAACGCCAGTTGTACGCACTAGTGCCATAACCATTGCCAGCGGGACTCTTTTGGGGAATGAGCCTTCAAACTCCATAACTGTCTTGCGCAGGATACCTTCGGGAACAAGTCAACGGGCTCAAAAACCATTTAAGGTGGGTCCAGGGGAACGACGGGCTCCCTGAACACTTTGCATGGGTTTCCACATGCAAGCTCCAACACTAATAACAAATTGAAAAGATTAATAACAGCTCGTATTGGAAGGGAAAAATAAGCCAATAAAATCGAAAACAAAAACGTCGGATAAATATATGCTTTTCGACAACTAAAAGCGAGTCCAGGCTTACGAACTGCTTGATCTCCATTTATGTATTATATGTAGTTAAGATCAATGCTCATGCTAGTCTTGGATTTTAAATAATGCCAAGACCCAATGGGAGAGAGTGAAGAAAAGGAAGAGGAGTGGATTTTAATTGGTGTTTGGGATATAATTATGATAATTAACTCTTTTGCTCGATGAGGCTAACTATTGTTAAAAAGTCATCATGGAAAAATATGAGATTGTGACCTTCCTAGCAAGAATTTTGTGGGCATTAAAGTTGGATAGAGCCAGCATATGAGATGGACTGGGTTAATTTGGCAACTGCGCAAGTATCAAATATGGTTATTAAATCGGTGCGTAATGCTCACACATTAGTGGAAATGAGGTAGAGATAGTGGTAAAAGGTAGATTGGTACGTGACCGAGGAAAGACGGAGGTGGGTAGGCATGTAAGGTTCATATATGCACAATTTGAATGATATGTGAGCTAGGCTCATGCTTGACTTAGATTAGAGCACACATGGTCGGAGATGGTAAGTTGATGGTTGAGGAAGATAATGGTGAGATGCATGTAGCACAGTGGAGGCCGCCTAAAAGCAATAGATCATCTTCGAGCATCAGAAGAAAGAAAAACTAATGAAAACACAGTGAATTAAAATAATGCCAAGACCCAACGAGAGAGAGCGAAGAAAAGGAAGAGAAGTGGTGAAAGTAAGGCCCTCCCATTTCTCAGATGGGTTGTCAAGAGGTGAATGAGGACTATGGGCTCATTTGAGGAGTGAGATGAGATGGAAATTTTGTGAATAGTAGTAAGATACTTTGTGAATAGTAGTGAGATATTTTGTATAATGCCCCAATAAAATACCCAAACCACATGGCCTATACTCCAAAAAGACTAGTCAATAATATAATTGGAGTCCCATTGGAACCTTATAAAGAGCGAGAACTTCTCTTTCCTAAGTAATGTGATTTCATACACCACCTACCCTTATCCTTATCATATGAAACATCACAATCTACTCCCATAAATTTTAGATGTCCTCGTCGAGCCTGTCCGTTGTAAGTGGCATGGCTTAAGTCCCACATTTATGGTTGTGATAGGTTTTGATACCATTTGTAATGCCCCAATGGAATGCCCAAACTACATGGCCTATACTCTAAAAGGACTAGTCAATGATACAACCAGATCCCCATTGGAATCTTATAAAGAGTGATAACTTCTCATTCCCAAGCAATGTGGGATCTCATACACAACCTATTCTTATCCTTATTGTGACATCCCCAACTTCCGCTTAGAATGGAACGAACACTTAGAGCGTTGGGATATGCAACACAAGGTTACATACCCCTGCACATGACAGTTAATATGCAATGCATCCTAGTATACAACTAGCAGTATGCAATAAACATAGCAGATAGAAGGGTGAAGACAAAACTTATGCTAGAATAATTAAAAAATTCCAATTTCATTAGAAATCATCAAATTCAAAATACCAACATAGCGTAGACTTAGGTACAAAGTTAAATCATTCTCTTCATGCGATCTAAGGCATGAATGACTAAAGCTATAAACATTATAATCAAATCTAATCTCTTCTTGAGGTCAAGCTCCTCCTCAATCAATCAGACCCAGTACTCCATCTAGTCCGTTCTCTTTGTAACCTAAGACAACTTCTATCATTTTGAGTGGAATGATAGTGGGTCCACAAGGGGTGAGATTTACTTAAAATCCCAGTAAGTTAAACAACCAACTTGCATAGAGATAAATTATGCAAGAAGAATGATAAATATGAATTTGTATGAAATGCATAAAATGTGCATGTGTCTCCCATCTAAATTCCTCAACATTTTTAGAAAAACCTTGATGCAATTTCACTTTCAGAGAACATTTTCACTTTCTCATTCCAAAACATGACATTTCGAGAAAGAACATTTCATACTTCATTGCTTTCGAAAATCATAATATTTCATTGTTTATTGAAGTCATCATTAACATAAGTATGGTAGCAACACGGTTCCCCCCACATGCACCATGAGCACCTTCTGGTGATCGTAGCACAACTCGTGTTGACACTACGTCTTTGTCTGCAAACATCGTTTCCAATGCACTGATAATATAATATAACATTATCATAACATATACATCTACCAGTATTAGGTGTCAAAACATATGACTCAGGAGTTCTTTAAAAAAAATTCATTCGAAACCCGTTGACTATTCTTCGTTAACTTAGGGATTACCACTCCATTTTTACTCACTCCATTAGAATAATTCCCCATCCTAACTTTTGGGGTCATTACAAAAATTATTTTCATGCTATACTTGAAAAATATATTTTATAACATGTACATATGTAGCAAGTTTTCATGCAAAAATGACATTTATATGCAATATGTTAAAAATAATAGAAATATCACATGTTATGTAAATATGCACTCAATTTATCATATAATATAATATTTTATGCTCAAAGTGATAACTGAAACATAAATGAGGCATTTATCAATAAATCATAAATAGTTTATCAAGGTGTAAGTTAGAAACCAACTTACAAACTTCCGGAGTAATTGAAAATAATTTCGTAGCTACGTAAATCAAGTGCATGCTAAGTCAGGATTAATACTTCTATGGGTGAAGTCCAAAAATCAAAAGTTTCAAAAATGAGTATTTATAAAAATACCCCTAGACCTTCAAACATTGCCGGTTAAGGTCCTAAATTTTCACTAATTGCAAATGAACTCCATATTTAATAAAAATTCATGAAATTCATAATCTTGGCATTCTAAAATCATCTATGCCCTTGGATTCTAAAAAATCAAAGTGAAACTTGCCCAAATGATCCGAACCCGTGGCATATACTTTAGTTGATGCCTAAGTGTATTTTCAACTATAAGTCCCTATGAATGCTTGCATATGAGATTTTATTTAATCACAAATGATCACTTACACCTTTGATGATATAATGAAGACTAATTCTTGGATAATAGAGTTCATCCCATCACTTAATCATGGCTAAGATATCCTTAATCTATACTTCATTCAAAACTGATTCATACTAGATGATCAAAACAAGATAAATTCAAAACCTACCATGGCATGCTTATAATCCACAATTTAAACATTCCATAATTATGCCAAGACATTAATAAATCATATAAAATCATGCTTAAGACATGTCATAGCTAAATTCTCACTTAAAAATATTTAATTAATCAAACCATTCTTTAATTGATCCAGTTTTGATTTAAGCATGATAATCTTTCCAAAACTCACCCAAATTTCGTACCAACTCATGGAAACAAAGCTTGACATGCTAACTAAGATCAAAAGCAAGAAAACCTACAAATTTTATGGTCTTCTAAGTACTCAAAACAACTTTACACAAGAACACTTAAGAACTCACCAAGAACTCACTCGGTTTCACTCTTTTGATCCCTAAGAGAGGAAGTGCTCTCCAAGGCTTGAGAGGAAGTTTTGAGCTGACGTGTGAAGGAAATGAGAGGGTGAGGGGGCCTTTTATAGGTGGCCAAGGAAAAGGGGACGTTGGCTTTGGTCGAGGAAAATGATGGAAGATGGTGTATAAATCTAAAATTTCCAGATTTGCACTCCATTGCCTGTGTCATCTTGTGCAGGTCAAAATAGTACCCTATACCACCATGATTTCACTCCTATAGTTACTACATTACTCTTATGGGGGTTGGCTAAGTCGTGGGGTAGAGGCAAGGGGAGAAAAAATCATTAAAACCACCTAGGGGGCTGACGGGTTCAACTAGTTTTTCTCCTGGCAGATTTTGATTTTTGTTTTGATTAATCCCTTTGAACCATCATGAAGGTGCAGCCCGAAATGGGATGGAGGTGTCTTGCTGAAATCCCAAACTGCCTTCCACAATTTGCGTCCTTTTGAGCAGGGAAATAGTAGTCTGAAACCACCATGATTTCTTTCCTGATGTGGCTACAATGGTCTTATAGTGGCGGCCAGGTCGTGGAGTGATAATGTGATTTTATGCGATTTTTGTCCTGATCGATGAGAGGCAGTGAGAATTGAAGAGTGCCGACGAGATTTGGGCTAGGAGCCTTGTCCCATGGACAACAAAGAGATTTCTCTCGCCCAAAGGCGAGAAGGCTTACCTCTCGGTAGGCGAGGAGATTCGCGAGTAGAGGGCGATGACTTGGGCGCGAAGACTTGGCGACAAGGTTCTGGGCGATTAGATTGGGTGACTAGTCTAACCGACCAACTTAAAAGTCCAACCTAAACAATATCGTGGCAACAACTAGAAAAGGCGAGAGTAGTCTTTCATTCTAGTCGGAAGTCTTTTCACTCGGTAGTCGAGAGAAGTCTTTCATCCTGGTCGGGAGTCTTTCCACTCGGTAACCGAGATGAGTCTTTCATCCCGATCGGAAGCCTTTCTACTCGGTAAGCAAGAAGAGGGTCGTTTGGTCTTCGTGAAATCCATGCCCATTCATTTTTAGTGTACACAATATCTACCCGGTGGAATAATTCATCCCGATCGGAATTAATTTGCTGGCGACCAAAACCTCCCGAGCTTCACTAGTCAAGCCGCATATACCTCCACTTAGATAATCTTGTTAATTTAAGCAGGTAGTTACACTTATCATATGGGATATCACAGTTTGAGTTGAGTATTTTTTAGGTTTTGGGAAATGAGAGAGAAAAAGTTGAATAAAAAATATTATAAAATTAAAATATTATTAGAATATAGTTTTATAATACTATTTTTGTTTGATATTTGAAAAAGTTAAAATTATTTTTTATTTGAAAATTTGAAAAAATTGTAATGATTAGTTTGAAAAGATTGTAATGATTAATTTAAAAATTTTGTATTTGAATTATGTTTGAGAATAAGATATATAGGATGAGATAAAATGAGATTAGATGAGAATTTTATATCTCTTCTCTCTCTCTCTCTCTCTCTCTAATTTTTTTTTTTTAACTTGGAGAGTCTTTTTTATGAACCGTCTCCTCTTGGGCTCGAGTATCATACGTACACTATAAGAAAAAAGGTTTTTGCGACCAATTTATTGAAACCAAAAGACTATTTACGATTAATTTTAGTTACAAATACACTACAAAAAATTTGATCTTTTCCAGCGATTTTAAAATCGTTGCAAAAAAATCGTTGCAAATAACTATTTGAGGCGATTTTAAAGTCGCCACTTAATTCCAGCGCTAAAGTTGAAAATTCCGGGGAGAATTTACTTTATATTTTATTGCGGCGATTTTTACATATATTGCGGCGATTTTAGTCGTCATAAAAACATATATTTACTGTAGCGCCCTTTTCCATGCGGCGAATTTATAAATCGCCGTAATATATATTATTTGCGGCGGAAATGGTTGCCGTAAAAGTCTTCTGGAACACTTAATGTTATTAGCGGCGAATGTGAAAACGCCGAAAAGGTAATAAAATTTAAATCGCGTCTTTTCCCCCCTCAATTTAATTCCCTCCAGGCGTCTCCCCCGCACCCCCGCGGCTTTCCCCAATCCGTCTAACATCAATCAAGCGTCCGCCGCGCACAGCCCGTCGCCAGCGACCCCACCACGCCACCGCCACTACCACCTCACCTCCTCGTCTCGTTACATTTCCCCCAGTTCTATATTAAACATTATCACCTCCTTTGACGAGAAATCCCATTTGCCCTTCCCCTTTCTGAAACTCGCAATGTCTATATCGGTGATTTCTTTTTCATCTGAAAACATACTCCGGTGAAGGGACCCGCCGAAGGCCACAACCATCATCTCTCTCGAGGAAACGACGGCTAGCTGTAGGTAATTTCATTTCCACCCCTGCACGGTTTAGGGTTTCTTGAATGACCAAATGAGATTTGTTGGGTGGTACCCTTAATCTAGTCTATTCAAAACCTTTTTTTCAATTTATTTGATTTGTGCAAGAGTTGCGTTGGCCGAAGGGCTCTGTATTCAGGTGCGATGACCACGGTATTCTGGCGTCGATTTCCCTCTCAACGCTGAACAAAGCCCATTGGCTTCCTTTGAAGTGAAGGCATTCCTCTTCTGAACGGTCGGACCCCCAATCAAAGTAAGTATTTCTTGCATAAATGCTCTTTATCATTTTTCAGTCTCTCAGGGATGGAGAAGCCATTTGTCTGATCTATGCCATATTATATGGGGAATCTGATTTTCAAATCGAGATTATGTATGTAACTTCCTTTTTCAGAATTATGCAGTATTGGAACTGGTTGTAGATCCATAGGATCAGTCAATTAAGGTTATGCATCTGGTTGTAGATCCATATTGAAAATTTGACTACTCATGAAAATGATTTTCCTTTTTCTCTGGGTAAAATGATTTCTGTTCAATGAAGCCTCTTATATATGCCTTGGTGGATATGTATTTTACACTTAATTGAACAGTATAAGTGGAAAGATCAGAATAAAATTTGTTTCTAGGAAACCAAATAGAGATGAGTGTATTAGGAATGAACAAAGAATTAGCAAAATTATGAAATAGTTGAAATTGATTGACTGGTTGTGTCACCTAGACTGCCTCTTGCGACACTTAGTTTTGTATTCTATTGATTAACATATTTTCCCAGAACTTCTCTAAACACATTTTAGAATTAGTGGGAGAAGACATAGAATCTCATGAAAACATGATAAACTGGTCTAATTTCCTATAGCCTCAAGACACTCTGTTTTTTAGGCACTAAAAAGAACTTCTCTAAACACATTCTGTTGCTGAGTTTCCCTTTATTTATTTTTTAAGTAAGAAGATTTTATTAATAAGTGCAATGGTGCAACCCCCATACACAAGTAGTATACATGAGAGATACCTAGCTAGAGAAGTTCAAAAGATTCAAGTACTTGTGCAGGTATAATGTACTAAAAGATTCAAGTCTTTGTAATTATCTGGACATATTGCATTTGGCCTGATAGATGTTAAGTTCAGTTTGGAGTTTGAGTATATTAATTGGTCTTATACATGTGGCTGGGCAGCAACTATGATTTTTGATTTTTGGGTAAACGTTGCTAGTATTTGCATGTGGTATATGTGGCAGCTAATACTTGACAGTTTTTTTATTTGATACTAGAACTGGACAGTTTTGTATTAGATGGAACAACTGGACAAATTTGAGTTCACAGAAATGAGTCCTTAATAATTATGAACCATGCATAAATGTGTTCGTGGCTGCAGTAACGATCTTCTCTATAATAATTATGTTTTTTATTGCAATTTGTATTTTTTATATAGAATGTTTTAGTACCGCCATTTTTTTCTGATGATATATTCGGAACTATACAAAGTATACTTGTTTATTATGGCAATGCCTTCCACTTTCCTTCTTAGCTTAGCAGATGTGTTCCTCCCCTCATCCTCTCTTTCTCAGCTTCCTCCCAGTGTAGTTACATCTATTATTCTTGAACAAGCTGTGGTTTATTGTGGTTTACTCTCATATTTCTTTCTAATAGTATCTACATCTGGGATGCTTTCTGATAGTTTCTATAGCTTTTTCTTAATAAGAGTGATATGATGGAGTCATGACTATTTGGAGTTTTTTGGCAGGTCTTTTCTGCTTGTTTTGATTTGATGTTTTCTTTTAGTATGAGTTGATGCTAGATGCTTTCGTTCTTTTAAGTTACTGAATGTTCTTTTAATATGGAGTTGACTTAGGTGCTGTAGTCTTACTTTAAAATTCTGCAGCTAGTATTTTTAACGTTTATAATTCACATTTGATTCTATAGTTCATACTGATTAAGGCCTCTTGCATACAGTCACTAAGAACCAAATGACTTTTCACTTGGTTCCTAGTGCTCCCATTAAAGAATAATGCCTCACTCACTAGTATCATCACATCTAATAAACAGAGATGATGCAGACCAAGAACTTCCACACAATTTTCACAAATTTTTTTATATCTTACAATGCATTTGAGGATACATATTCAGGGATCCTGATAATCAATTAGCACCAAATACACCTCTACATTGATGGCCATCAAATGTTAGATGCAATGATATTGACCATTGCTGCAATGATTTGAACCAAGTATGTTGTTTATTAAATGTTTAAAATTAATAAACCAATATGTTTAAAATTAATGTATCTGGATTAACTTAAATGTTATGTTGCTAATTACTCTAGCCTATTGAGTAAATAACTCAATAGGCTATGCATACTAATAACTGGAGATTCTTTGATGTATAGACAATTCTTGAATAATATTATATGTTGGTTATTACTGGGACTTCAGAAAAAGATTTCACTTGGTTCTTTTTTTTTTCTCTATTTGTGGGGGTTGGTTTCTTCTTTGGTTTGGTTGGGGGATGTTCTCTCTGAATGTTGGGTTGGGGGATGTTCGAATGATAGCTGCCTACCATCTGTCTAAGGTATTGTTATTTGACTCTATGAGGAGTGCAAAAATCTGTTGGGATAGTCTTTTGCAAAAAAACATGATATACCATAGTCTGTACTTGCTCTCCATTAATGCAAGAGTGTATATATAACTACATATTATGTGAATCTTCAACATTTGGATGAATGAATGTCCTTATAAAAAAATGAGTACTTTAGATATTGCATGAATACTTATAAAAAAATGAATTCTTGGCATATGCTAAAGTTCATAGATGTGAAAGCACGTGCTACTACTATCCCAATGCTTGAGACTTCAAAGGCATTGATGTCTTCCACTCATCGATATCACTACCTTGAGGAAGGACTGTCTTCTAGTGAAGATGATGAAGTTGGACTCGAGATTGACCCTGCGTTAATCATGAATACATAGTATGACTCCCAGGACGACGAGATGTACTACCTTCCTCAAGATTCCACCTTGGACGAATTAGGATACTGCCACCTACATCACTTAATGAATCTACGGGGAACAAAGGTTGTTAGCTCATGGCGAGTATATTACATAATTGTTTAATCCATTTCTTTTGTGCATGCCCTTCGATTTCGAGGACAAAATCTTTATTTAAGGTACAGATGCCCTCCATTTGTGTAACTATTAGTGTAAAGTTTTCATCTTTATCACACTTAGAGCTTTTTACTTAAAATGAAGTAGTGGGAACAGAGAAATAAGCATGTTTTACTATCTATTAGCCTCTGCCCATAGTAAATCTCAATTCAATGGAATTGAAAAGAAAATAAGCTTCTATGTGTTTTGTGGCTTTCCTTTGTTTTTGGGCTTTTGCATATGGATTGCTAGTTGATAGATTTATAGTTCTTTTAACTTTTGAATGGCCCAGTGGCAAATTAGTGAACTTTTTAGGTTCATCGGAACATTGGATTGTATGTGTATGAAGGATTGGTATTGGATGTGCTTTGTCCTATGAATGTGTTGTTCATCTTCTACCTCAACAAAGGGATTTTCAAGTACTCTTATTGAATTTTAGGTGTCTTTGCTTTGGTTGTTTTATGAAGATAGTAGTATTAGAACTGATTGTGCATTAAAGAAGTTATGAAGAAAGTAGTACTAGTACTAGTGAAACGTTTCCGTAGTAATTTTTTTTTTATTTTTTTATTTTTTTTATTTTTGTAATAGATTATTTACGGCGACTAAAATTCGCCGCAAAAGACCTATAATTCGCCGCAAATATACTTTGCGACGATAAACTTGTGCCACAAAAATATTTTAGCGTCATTATCGAAATTCGCCGGGAATTTTTGGTGTATATTAATGTTATTTGCGGCGACTGCCACCGCTGCAAATATATAACACCGACGATAAATCAAAATCGCTCGGAAATATATTTAGTCATTTACAGCGATTTCATTACTTTTTGCGATGATTCTTTTCGCCGCAATTAAATTTTCTCAACTTTGTGATAAATGAAAAGGGCATTTACGTCGATTTTTGGGATAGATGCGGCGGATAAAAATCGTTGGAAATGATAGTCTTTTGCAACGAATTTTTACTTTCGCTGAAATTGTTTAGAAATATCACTTTTATTTCGTTAAAAATGCAATGAATTAGAAATCGCCGGAAATAATCAATTGCAGCGATTAGTATAGGTATTTGTGACAATTTTGAGCGCTGGAAAAAGTCAGATTTCTTGTAGTGATAGTCATTTCGTTGGAATTAACTGATCATAAATAAACAATACTTTTCTTGTAGTGGTACCTTTAAGCTTTTTCCTGAATCATACTTGCATTTTTGTTAGCCTTCTGCGGTGCTACATGATGGGCTCTAATACACTTATTAATAGGTTACATGACTAAAGTGGACTTTATATTCATTTGGGTTGGACACATGCATGTGTATGTCCAGGACAAGAAACCCTTTGCTTGGGGAAAGAAAAACTTTAATTTGAATCCTGTGACCTACTTAATAAGTAGGACGGAACTCATAATCAATAATGTCGAGCACTTTAATTTTAGGTTTTTTATAGATATATATATATATATATATATATATATATAAAAGAGGACAGAATTTCAAATTTTATTGATTATCCTCGTTTATGGCGGAAGAATATCATGATAACAAGAATTTAATTTTAGCTTGAAACGAGAGTTAAAAAGGGTAAAATTATTAGCTCGAAACTAATTAAACATTATGCTAGCGATCGAAGTTTCGGGCGCTAAGAGGATGCGCGAGGCTTCCCCTATTATTATAACACAAACACTAAACCATTACTACATATCTGAAGTACTTTTAAAATTCTTTTCAAGATGCATATATGTATGCATGTCCTTCATTTATTGAAAACGTTACACGTATTAGCTTAAGGGAGCTTCTTATAGTGGTCCACGAGACTATGTTTGAAACCACGAGATTGCACATTCTTCTGCCAGTGGTCTCTAAAGTCCGCCAAGGCCTTCAGAATCTTTGTGCCACGATCTTCAAGAACCACTTCAGTGTTGTTTTTTAGCAGCGCAAATTGTCCAGTATGGCTAGAGTACTGATCGTTATGCAAAAACTTTGGGCATTTCTGGTACCAGCCCTCTTTTTTTGACAAAATTTGAACCTGCTCCTGTGTCTTGTGGTCTGCGATCCTGAAAAGTTTTATGGAAAATCTTTTGTCGCCCATTATCGACGGATCGTTAGCCACAGCAGATGCTTTCTTGCGAAATTCTTCGAGCCATGCTCCGTTCATGCTTCCGTAGTAGAAAGTGAACTTGTTTCCCTGATAAATTCACTTGAAAGTTGAATGCATATTGGCGATTGTGAATTAATAATGAATCTCAGATGCATGAACATGCATGTACTTAATCTGGTGTAGGTGTGTGTGTATTTGTTACCAATTAAGACATCCGTTGTACATTTAATGTATACACAAGCATGCATTTAGAGTTGGAGAATTAAATAACTATACCGCGCCCGGTCCTGTTACAATTTGGGGCGCCATTCTTGGCTGCGGACGAAATGCAGGGTTTTGATCCGGGGTACTACTGAAAGCGAACGCATTTGGGTGTTCCACCTGATGATCCCCAAGTGGATCATTTGCCATTGCAATGCTAAGCTGTTTGTGTCATAGAATTATAACTATAAAAGTAATAAAAAAAGGGAATTGCAAATTAAAATAATTTTGACAAATATACATATCGATAAACAGTTCTCACAAAATAAAGTTCTTAATTAAACTAATTATAATTACAAACTGAGGAATTTTGTTAATTGTCGTGCTTAAGATAATAATTACAAACTAATTTTGACAAATATACATATTGATCAAAAAGTTAAAACGTGCATAATGATGTGGGATCTAATTTAAACGTCTTATTGATTCATTTATATTTATTTTTTTATTAATAATGTGGGATCTAATTTAATGATGTGTTGGGTGCATCAAAAAACATACTTGCAGATAGACTTGTGGATCGCATTAAGGTCTCTTCAAGTTCTTGCATGAACTTGGGGCCAACACTAAGTTCGAGAGAGTGACAAATTATGAGTTGATCATACAACATTTATTGTTGCCTTATAAATATTTTGAAAAAATTAGCATTAAATGTTGTATCACTAATTTTATTTGTCGCTCACTCTCCCACTTGATGCTTTTTCTTTTTTATTCAAACCATATACGATCTACTCGTCTAGCTACACCATTTCTAAATGGTGCAAAATGGAGACATTCAACAGATCGATTTAAAACAGAAAAGATCGATTGGTTGGTAATTTGTTCGTTGTTGCAGAAAAATTGTTTATACTGTGGTTTGCTACAAAAGCTAACCATTTTGTTCGTAGAACCGTCGGTATGAGGCTGCAGATCATTATCCTTAGCAAAAATCAGTCCGGTGAAAGCTTTCACAATTTCCTTGGGTGTTTCTGCAGTGAATAACGATATCTTTTGTCAAGCAATATTATAAATGCTGCTGGCTGCCCATTTTGAAGTCACATATTCAAGGTACGTAGCAGCTTATACATATACATATACATATATATATATATATATATATATATATAATTTCCTTGTGAATGGAATAAAACCCGTGGCGAACCTATTTGTTTATTGTAGAGTAAAACTTTCTGCATCTCTTGCAAGTTGAGGGTGACGTTGACTTTTTGAGCCAAGACCAATAGTTCCGATAAAACGATCACCTTATCCTGGAAAATTGCCAGTTTACGTAATTACTAAATAATAAAAGGATCAACTACTGCAAGGTTTTGTTAGTGTCAAAAAGGGCAAATCATTGGAATTACCATGGCGAAAAATTGCTTGATTGTACACAGTAGGCGGGGACTGAAGTTACCTTTGGACACCTTTTCATCCAGCTTCTCCAAATAATCCTGGGTACCCTACAGGATCAGAAGTAGTACTTTTCATTTATAGGAAGAAATTTGGAAATTAATTAAAAGAATGATCAAATAGAACAGAAAAAATCTTAGGAAGTAATTACCAGCAAAGCGGTGTCAGCCATATGGGCTGCATGGTTAAGAATGTTTTCGACGACAAACAAAAGACTAGAGCCGGCATCAAGAGTAGTCTGGTCAGCATGAAAAGGGGTTAACACGCAGCTCCCACCTTCATAAATGGGTTGCTCTGCTGTAGAAAGCAGCATCTCACCTCTGGCAGCCATGGTATTGGCTATTACAGATCGAGTGACGTTCGAGGAAGAAGAACAGGTAAGTAGTTGGCGTTTGTACGTTGTGCAGTAGCTTGGTCTATTTATCATGACCGTCGGAACCGGAAAACGGTGATGAAATTTAGAAGGGAGATGGCCGTGAGGGTATGCTTTCAGATTAAGTAACAGCATCTTATCAGTGGCCATAGTTTTGAAAATAAAACAACGGGAGACTTGGGATCAAAGTCGTAAGGTTGGGGGAGGAAGAAGAGCGAGAAAGCTGGCTTGCATGTGTGTATGATATTCAATATATGGCCTGGCATATTTATAGAAAAGAATTCGAGAGTACGAGGGTACTGTGCTTTTTGTCATTCTGATCCAGATTCCTGACTGATCATCGTCTACCCAGAAAAAACAAAAAAAGGAAAAAAAAAAAAAAAGGAGTACAAATTCACAGTAAAGCGGCCGGGGCTTATCTGATCACTGGTTCATGTGTGACCACGTGCGCCCAATTCCCCATATTTAGTAATAATAATATAATTTTTAAGAACTGATAGAAAAGTGTAGTAATAAAAACTAATAAAAAAACATGATTTTCGTTTTTTAATTTGTAAGAACAATTTAGAAAATTGGTATTGCTATTGGGAGAAAAATAAATTTTTTTCAAAAAATTAAACTTATTTTTTCTTTTCGATTTCAGAACCATAATCATGATGCATGGCGCATTAGTTTTAGAAATGAAATTAGTTTTTCAGAATTAATATTAATTTGGTTTCAATTACAAAACAATAATATTTACGTAATTTCTCTAGCAATAAGCTGTAGGCTTATTGATACACCCATCACATCATTATAACGTGGAAGTCTCCATTAATATTTACGTTTTTACTGTAATTATAATAAATCTCGTAATTAAGCTAAATGCAAATGCAAATCAAAATTCTACACTAATTCTACATATTTATATACTTATGATTTCTATCTATTGAATATTTTATGAATACTTTCTTGATCCTCCCAACTTCTACGCTTGCTGGTTCTAAGTAAACTTTGCACTGAGGTATTTAGAATACATTACTATTATTTATTAATTATTTATTATTTAATTTTTTCTGTTATTAATTATTATTTAATATTCTATTATTATTTTTTATTATTTTTTCATTATTATTTACGGAATACCTAACTACCCAAATGTAACTTTATAAAAGTTTGTCAATGGCACCTCCTCACATACCCCACATCGGATCCTTTTTTTTTTTAATTTTCTTTTCTATTTTTATTACCAGAAAGCATTTGAGGGGTAAATTTTTAATAATTTTATTTAATGATTATATCTCAATATTTATATTACATAATTTAATTTAAAAGAAATTTTTAAACAAAAAATTCTACATGAAAATCTTAGATTATTAATTTAATTGGATAATTCAATTTGGAAATTTTTTTGGGATGGAATAAACAAAAGGCCAAATTGTGATTTACGCCAAATTTTACGTTTACTTAATCCAATGCCAATGCTCAAATAATTAATGTATTTATACATCAACTTACAAACAACCACTACAAGAAAAACCACTTTTTGCGGTGATTTTATGTCCGTTGAAAATAAAATCGCTGTAAAAAAGATCTAATTGCGGCGATTTTCACATCGTTGGGATTGAAATTCGTCAAGTTTTCTGAATAGTTTTTTCTGGCGATTTTTTTATTATTTGCGGCGAATTTTTATCGCCGCAAATAATAAAATACCTTTTTACAACGAAACTATTCGCTGCAAAAAGTCAAGTAACTTTTTGTGGCGAATAATTGTGGCCGCCATGGCGACAAGCTTGATGATCTAGACCATCAGGCATGTGGCCGCCATGCACCATCTATAAGATTAGGGATCCAGAACGAAGCAGCTCACAAGATTCCGTTGATGGCACAATATATTTAAAAATAGACCACCCATTGATCATTGATGGAAGATTAATCAAATATTTTAATAGATATAGAATTATAAATACATCGATTTTGGGGTCTTTGTTTAAGACTAGATTTATTTCTAGTACTATATATTTGTATTGACTTTCTAAGTCTTTGTTTAGGTGTCTATGATGATCTGTTTCTGATATTGTTAATTGGTAATTTGGCAGGCAAAGTCTTTATTAACATTGAATTACTCCTAAAAGAACGGTTATATTTAAAAAAAAAAAATGCTTGGTTAATAAAAAAATCCTATAAAAATAAATTTATTGCTTTTTGTGATATATTGGATTACAAAGTTTTTTTTATTGCAAAATAGATTTGACATATTACATTAAGTGAAGGTGTATAACTAATAGAATTGGACAAGTATATATATGCAAAACATAAAAGTTTTGGTTGTTCAAAAATGCCATGTCTCAACTTAAATATTGTTGTTCCAATTACATATAGGGTAATGCAAGGGATCTTGCTAAGGGATTCCATTGGAGCTCCCGTTTCATTTTTTTTTTTAGTTTTTTTATTTAGTGATTAAAAAAGTATTGTTTAATATTATTATGAATTTTTATTTTTTTTAAAAATATTTAAAAGTGCTAAAAAAATGATATGAAGGGAAAAAAAACAAAAAACTTTAAATTTTTTTCACATTTTTTAGTACTTTTAAATATTTTAAAAAAAATCACAATATTATTAAACAATACTTTTTTAATTATTAAACAAAATTAAAAATTAAAAAATTAAAAAAATTCTGAAGTGGGAGATCCAGGATTCCTTATCGTTTTCCTTAAATATAATAAAAGAACAAGACAGTACTCGTGCGTCATCGTTGATGATGTCATTATAATTACGTTGTACCTCTTTCGTGATACCGCGTACGGTGGCACATGTGTTTCTTTCAACAAGCACGCATGTGCAGATGTCCCAGGACTCGTAGACAGGACGAAGGATTCACCATAAATAGATCAGTACTATATATAAATACAATAAATCATTGTATAGACTCAACTTTTGTTGTCAGCCTTCATACTCGATCGTATAGCCTAGAGACGAAGCCAAGATTTCTGTAGAGGGCCGGGGGCGAACGATATATAAAAATCTGTATATCACAAAAAGTTAAAAGATTATCTAAACAATAAATCTTTCCAACTTCTCAACACTCAACATTTCATATTTTTTTTTATTTTTTATTTTTTTATTAAATATTTATTATATAAATAATGAATAGAAAATTTAAAATAATTTAAAAAGAGAAAACTCAAAAAAAATTATTAAAAAATAATAAAAATTTAAAAAAATGATGGAGTGTGGAGTGTTGTGAGGTTGTATAGCAAAACCCTTATCTAAAAGCGTCCATAACCATATATATATATATATATATACATATATATAATTAGTTTCAAGTTTCAATGTAAAATAGAAAATAAAAATAAAGGCCGATTAGTTTGGTTAAATAAACTAAACTATCTCATCTCTTATTTTATATAATTATTATAATTTTGACAAACTCTTATATAAAATATAATAAATAATTCAACTTTTTTAAATTTTAAAATAAAAATTATATTAAAAAATTATATTCTAATAATATTTTATTTAACTTTCAACTTTTATATCATTTTATTTAATCATTACCTATATGTAACCAAACGAGACCTTAATATGACAATTGGTCTTAATGTTTCATTAACTATATGATTAAAACTATTTTGTCTATATATTTTAAAAGTTAATTAAACAATTTATTTTTCCCCTTTAAAAATGTTTTTAAAAAAAATCCTCAATTGTCCAAAAAATTATAAGCAATCTAATTATTTCTTTAAAAACTTAAAAAATATATAGAATTTGAATTTAATAGAATTCAAAATATAGCCACAAATCTTAGAAAACTTTAAAAAGTTTTCTTAGACACTTCAAATTTTTGCTCAAAAAATCTTTAATTAGAAGTAAAAAATTATATGTTAAAAGAATATGTAAACATTTTTCATTTGGGTCTCCTTCAAACCATCTCTTATGTTTTGATATAATTGATCTTTTTAATACATAATTTATCCTTTTACACTCCTAGCACTATTCCTCAATTAACTTTGGTAGTTAATTGATAGATATATTGATAATATTTTTTATTTTAAATTATATTTATAATATCTTTTTATCGTGTAATCCACACTTTTACAAATAACTCGTACGATATTTTGACTTCTAAACTAATTTGTACCCACATTACTCGTCTCTAGGAGTGGGGTTTTTTTAAAATTTGCGTATCATATCGATATTTTAAACTCAGTCGTTGAACTGCAACACATGAGTTTTTAATAATAAATGTTTGCAACTATCCACGAGCCAAATTATATAATCACGAGTATTTAATTAACGAGAAGTTGACCCAACAAAATATATCAATAAATAATTGTGGCGGGCCCACCTTGGATTCCTCGACCTCAATTGGAGAGAGGTCCAACCTCGCAATTACAAGATCGTACTGGGGAGGGGGGAGGGAGAGAGAGGTACTGGTTGTTCTATAAATACACATAACCCAACGCCCTATTATTCGAATGTCACAGTACAATGGAACTAAATTAAGGCCTGGTTATGTACGTACGTAGCGCTTTAAGAATACGTATAGAGTTCAAAGTGTGAACATCGATAATCTGAGTGTCGACGGATAAAGCTGCTTGGACTTGTTGATCTTTAATTTGTATCCAGGTTCAAAAATCTCTCTTCCTCAATCTCATGAATATTCTGAAGTTCATTTCATTCTTAATTTCTTCCTTATCTTAGCATTCATTCAACACGATATATGTCATGATCTGTGTTTTTATAACTAAATGGCATTAAATTTAGACGTACTAATTGGCTTTTTCTTTGCTTTTTCTCTATTGTTGGCTAGTCCTCTTGTTTTTAAATAAATTCTTTATTTGATCAAGAGTAAGATTTATTGAACTTCAGGTAGGAAGAACTGAGAATTGAGAATTAATCTTGATCCAGCTTCTTTTAGGCCTCTAGTCTCCCTTATCTCTAATGCACTTTATACTTTTGAATTATAATTTATCGTCAGGAGTTTAAAAATATCAACTTGGTAGATCGATGGGAGAATCAGCAAGTCATCAGAAACTATTACTTCAAGATCACGAAGGGAATATTGCCAATTCGTTGATGAAAGAAGATGAACATGATCTGTTGGCAGATGCAATCACAAAAACTTTAGAAAGCTTAGAGCCGCTCCCAGAATCACCTGGAATTTGTATCTACAAGGTACCAGATCCCCTTCGCTATTCGAACGAAGAAGCTTACACTCCTCAGGTTATCTCAATTGGGCCGTTTCACCGTGAAAACAAAAAATTGCAGGCCATGGAAAAATTTAAATTGAGATATCTCAAGACTTTCATGAAAGAACGAGCTACCGAGATAAACTTGGAGGATTTGGTGAGCACTATAAAAGCTGCTGAAGAAAGTGTCCGTGAATGTTATTCAGAGACTTTTCAGCTTATATGTAGTGATGATTTTGTGGAAATGATCCTGCTGGATTCGATTTTCATTATTGAGTTTTTCTTGAGAAACTTGCCGAGGAAGAACTGGATGCCATCTGACCAATTAGCAACATTAAAGCCATGGCTGCGTAGTGGGATGGAGTTGGACTTTATGTTACTTGAAAATCAACTTCCTTTCTTTATTATTCAAAAAATATATGAGATTACAGTACTTGCATCTTTCCCAACGTCGTACCCTTCCTTCATTGACCTTAGCTTTCAGCTGTTTTCTCGTTACAACTAACCTTCAAAATAAGTCTCCTGGTGCCGAGTTGAATATACTGCACTTTGCTGACTTGGTTAGATTCTTTTGCCTACCTCCTCCCGAAAGGAAACAAGATAGAGGTAAGAAACTACTTAAGGAAATGCACTCTGCAACCCAGTTGGCTGAGGTTGGATTGAAGTTTAAATGGGTGGACATTTCAAGCAATTGCTCACAGCTCGACCTAAATTTTGCAAATGATGGAGTGCTGCATATCCCACGCTTTGACTGGAACAATTCTTCAGAGCTCCATGCTCGAAACCTCATTGCTATTGAGCAATGTCACTATCCTGATGAAGCATATGTTACTGATTATTATATCCTGTTACGTTACCTAATCAAAACAGGCAAAGACGTAGATTTACTTGTTCAAGAGGGGATCATCACTGATAATTGGCTAGATGACGCGAATTCAACGACTTTTGTTAGCAAGCTGTGCGGCAACATTGTATATTCATCCATGAACTCTAACTATCACAGTATAGGTGAAGATTTGAGCAAATTCTATAAAACCCGTGTGAGTTATTTTCAGATTTTGTGGGCTACCTTGAAACGTGATTATTTTCGCACGCCTTGGATGGGTGCTTCTACCATAGCCGCTGTTATCCTGTTGGTGCTCACCGCCATACAAACTGGATGCTCTCTGTCTTCGCAATAGCAGGTATACATGAAGCTTATGTAGTTCAAATATTATTGTATTTTTGTGCTTTTGCACTCTTGGAATTCTTTTTGTTTTCCAGGAAAATTTACTGCAACAATCCCTTTGATTTAGTTCATTATTTTTCAAACTGATACCCAGGCGTCGGTAAAGAGGTAGAACTGTATGAGGGCTTGTTCCTTGGTGCATGTGAAGAAGAGATATACAATAAATGCAACAGCAGCAAATCCAATAGAAAGGAGTGGTTCATGGGGAATAGGAGTCCAAGACATGTTCCTGTTGCATGCAAGAAGAAGTTTAGGAAGTTTAGCTTTTGTGATAGTCTGTTACTTGTTTTTGAAGACACCACTTTTTCATTCAGCCACATTACAATTGAAGTGATCTAAAGTCTAATATTCATATATATTTGAGCGAGTCTTGCATGCTGCATGCAGCATGGTCTATCTGTTGTTATGTTGTTATTTTAATGCATTAGTAGTTTTGCTGTCGAACAAATCATGTCTCTCTACTCTAGTACTACTGGACACTATATATATACTAATACGACGGTCATTTTCTTTTTTTCCCCCTTTGCACTGAAGTTTAGTCTCATTTTAAAATAAGTCTAACATCTAAATATATAACTCTAAAATCATTAAACTCATCTCGACTTAAAACCTTTTTATACGTGGAACTCACAATATTTTTCAACTAAATACCTTTTTACACACGGGATCCACAACCTTTTTCAAGTTCTCATAAATATATGATTTAAATTCATCTTAATATCTAAACACATATAAACTCATCTTAGATTAGGTATAAAATTCACTCTACCATCTCAACTCAATACTATTCATAATTAAGAACTCAACTCATCTCGACTCAGTTCAACATCTAAACAAGACCTAACTTTTGCAAAACCGTCTCAACATTGGGACACGGTAATGTCAATGGTACGTTCAAGTAATGGTTTGTATGACGCTTTTTCCCTCCCCAAATAAATCCCTCCAGCTCGTCTTTTATCTGAAATGAAAAATTGCAAAACACGTTTCAATGTCTCACGAATCCTAAGATGGAACTCATGAATTATATTTGTGTTAAATAACATTAATATTCAAACGTAATGATCTGTACAACAAATATGTTGTCGCTCTTTCCAATTCTATATATGATGATGCTTTACGGCTTACAATTACGTTGTTTGAATATAAACTATGCATTCTAATGTTTTCCTGATAATAATCACTTTTATATATTCACATTATTTTTTCAAAAACTCTATGTGCAGTTGTATTCATACAGTCGCCGCTCACTAACCTACATGGCAGGCTAACGTAGCTTTAATGAAACGTGGCATTTGATTAATGTTGCGATGTGAAACGAAGGGCGGGGAATTGATGAAATGAAGGGCGGGAAAGGAAACTCAAAAATGAAATGTATCATTTCTCTTAAATCACGTTTGGATGTTGAGATCAGGGGATCTGTGAACAGTAATGAAAAAGTAGTTAAAAAATAATTAATAGTAATAAAAAAATAATAAATAATTTATAAATAATAGTAAGATAGTTTGTGAGATCACCTCACTAACCAAACATAGCCTTAACTAATATCAAAAACATCATTTCAAAAACCAAAGCTTGGAGCTTGTCCCCCCGTCTCGAGAAGGTTCCCCTTTTAGGACCTGCTACTTCCTCGTCACCACTCGCCACTTGCTTGTTCTTCCCCGTCGCCACCTACTCCTTCAAGTATCTGAACTTTTAGATCATTCATCAATGGAACCCTCCCGGATTTTATTTTGTAGCTCGGTATTTCTGGATTGCTTATTTGTTGTCAAATTGCTTCTTTGTTGTTGGCTTTGTTTTTGGGAAATGATCTACATTCTTAGAGCATGAAACGTCATCCAGGTCTGCCATATGTACTTATGGAGCATTAGTTTTAGTTCTTTTCATATCTCTCATAAGAAATCCATTCAAAAATCTGGGAATGTACATTTTATGCGGTTGTTCGAGATGCTTGATTTTCTAGTTGTTAGGTTCATGAACTTCAAGGGTGTTATGCGATTGCTTGAATTGTGGGCTTTTTGGTAGATTTTTCAGTTACAAAACCATGACCCTTTTCGTTGCAATTTTCGAGTACATGGAGGGAAGCCAATTAATAAAAGTATATATGTTGATTCTGGAAAATTCTTTGATCAATTGAGAAACCCTGAAAATCTTGAAAAATATAATATATTAATTCACTTAAGTTTAGGTTCAAGTAGGGTCAAGTACTACAAAGGTAGAAGCGTGTTCTCTTTTAATTCAATATCAAACATAATTTTTCATCCATTGCTATCATTTAAATTGTGATAGATGTATGAGAAAAAAGCCCAAAGAGTGATTAAACTTTAACTGTAAATGTAGTGCTCAAACTTTATAGGCAAGTTAACAACTATATCCACATTTTAATTCAATTTATGGCACATAACTAATGATTGTTTAATAGATTACTTGTTCAGTATGTATTTCATCTCATACCATTAAATTATACTGTCTTGATGTGAGAGAGATTGTGTGAGAGAGGGGCTGAATGGAAGGGGGAGACGAGTTGGGGATTGAAAATTACCGTATTAACATGATATTTCATTTTCTGTTGACGAGTTTAAGACAGATCGATCTTGGTTTGGAAGTTAACTACTCCAAATGTTGGGACTGAAATATCTATGGTATGAAGCTAAAAGCCTCATCCGTTAGAGCGGATAGGTTAACAGCCCATTCACCTAGTATGGGCCGGTTTTAGCATGAGTCAACAATTTGTTAAGGTGAGTTTAGTCACCCCTATTTCCAACATATAATTTGTTACTTAACTATTATTGCTTAATTCCCCACAATAATTGAATACAATATGTTATTAGGTGGATTTCATCCTAGATTGGGAGAACCCTAATTATAGAGAATATGTAGAATTACAGCTTCAAAGTAATTACAATGCCTTCCATCATCAACTATACTTGGAATATAAGAGAAGTCATACACATGCTGCAGCTTTGGCAAAAGGGTCAAATACGGTGGATCTACCAATGTGGAAAAAGTTATGTGAACAATGGATATTTTCTACCTTTCAGGTTAGGTATAAATCGGTCTAATCTGATTCGGTGAAGGATTGAAATGTTCGGTCAATCATTTTTCCTAGACCGGACATCTATAGGGACCATCGGTCTGGTCCGATCGGTCTGTTTGGTTTGGCCTAATTATTTTATTATTTTTTTTAATTTTTTTTTCAAATAAATTAATAAAATAAATTATTTACATTACTAAATTAAAATAAGCAAATTATTAATATTGATTATGTAACTAACTCATTAAAAAAATATTTTACTATAATTATATTTATGATGTTGATAGTTGATTGAGCTGCATTATTGCATATTTTATACATTTAAAATCAATGTATTCTTAATTATTTTATTATTTTATCGTTGATTTTAGATGAAAAAATGATCAAGAGGCAATAAATCCAAGTTATGAATTGAATTGATTAAAAGTATAATTTATGCTTAATTGTATAGCTTGTGATTTAATTGGGCAATATTTATTTAAATTGCACAACATATTTTTTTAGTTTTTATTTATTTTATTATTTTTTCTAATTTTATTTTATTTATTTATTTTTGTTGTTTGTTCTTTGATTATATATTACTTATTTTTTATTTATTTATTTTATTTATCTATTATTTATTTTATTTATTTTTATTTTTACAGGTACTAAACGACATGTCGTTTTGCAAAAACGACATGTCGTCTGCTGAAGGGTCACAAAACGACCTTCGTCAAAACGACATGTCGTTTTGCACGAGAGAATTGCCTGCCGTTTGCAGCCGACGACATGCCGTTTAGACACGAACGGCACGTCGTTCGGTTCGTCGTCTACCTCTCGCACTGCGCTTCGAGCTACAGTGCCGTCGTGCACAGCAGCTCTTCCGCCGGCCACCAGCAGCTCCAGACGACGCCGGCGACCAGTTCTCCACCACCATGCATGGCCAAATACACGTCCAACTCCACGAAGCACTACCGCATGCACCGGCAACACCAACCTCCATTACCGAAGCACGGACGGACTCGCTGCACTCTCCCACGCCACCCTGCATCTCCGTTGACCGCCAGAACATGCCGGAGACCAAGGCTCCGCCACGACGGAAGCCCCCATGCATACCGAAACCGCCTCCTGTGCAACACTGCCGAGAACGACCGAAGACACCTCGGCTGCTCTCTCTACGTTTCGGTTGCAGTTTTCTCTCTCTCTCAGTAAACGTTGCAGCATGCCAGAGGTACAAGATGCAGGAAAGCAAAAATAAAAAGAAAAGACCATACGCACGGAGAGAAGACGGAACGCAGCACGCATGCGGGAAGAAGAAAAAAACAGAGAGAAAAAAAGAAAGAAAGAAAGAATAGAAAAGAAAAGAGGAGACTACGGCAGTGCACTTCGGCTGGAAAGGGAAGAAGAAAAAAGAAAAAAAAAAGAAAAAAAAGAATCGCTTGGTGCAGCTCCACAGAGTTCGGCGCAAGCAATAAAGAAAAAAAGAAAAGAAAAGAAAGAATCGCACTCCATGTGAAGAACAAGACATACCAGCGACAAACAGAATATTTTTGTTAGTGGGGACGAGGTCACGGGCTAAGTTAATACAGTGATCCTTTTTTATGCCTATATAAGGCTTGTACGTCGACGAAGTGAGGGAGCCAGCAGTGTTAGAAGTCAGAGTGTGTCTGGAGTAGGGAGTTAGAGGTGAGTCTGAAGTTAGAGTGAGAGTCAGTGTTAGTCAGTCGTGGTGTTAGAGTGTCAGTGAGTTAGAATATTTTTAGTGTGATTTGAGAGTTAAAAAATATTCAGAAAAAAAATAGTGAGTGAATTTTTATAGTTAATTTTTATTTTTCTGAGTTCAATTTTTAATGTCGTGTAATTTATTCATCAGTCAGTTTCAATGTATGGCTCAGTGAATTTTATTTTTGTAAGTCTTTATTTTCAGTTTTGAGTTTGTTTAGTGAGTAAATTTTCAATAAATGTTGAGAGTCTATTTTATTTTTGAGAGTTTACTTTAATTGGAAGTTCAGATTTTTGGGTTGGAGAACACAGTCTCCATTTCCAAATATCGAGTTATTTCCTTACAATTTTTGTTTTTATTAAATTTCGAATTACTGTCATTTAATTTTCTCGCACTTTTAATTTCCTGCAATTTTAAATTACTGTCATTTAATTTTCTCGCACTTTTAATTTCCTGCAATTTAAATTACTGTCATTTAATTTTCTCGCAATTTTAATTTCTTGCAATTTAAATTACTGTCATTTAATTTTCTCGCACTTTTAATTTCCTGCAATTTAAATTACTGTCATTTACTTTTCTCGCAATTTTAATTTCTTGCAATTTAAATTACTGTCATTTAATTTTCTCGCACTTTTAATTTCCTGAAATTTAAATTACCGTCATTTAATTTCCTCGTACTTTTAATTTCCTGCAATTTTAATTACTGTCATTTAATTTTTCTGCACCTTTAATTTTTTGCAATTTACTTTTATGTCATTTAAATTTTATTGTCCATTTACATTTCAGTTATTTAATTTCCAGCAATTTTAATTTACTGTCTTGTATTTTAATTTTTTCACTTTTCATCATCCACTCAAAATCAACAAACATGAATCTAGTCCATGACTAGTAAATTTTCATTTCCATTGTATTCCCACATTCATTGCACATATCATCATTTTTATTTTTATTCTCTCATTGTAACTATTTCTACCATTTTACACGAGTTTGATTTTTAAGCACTTTCCCTGTGGAGACGATCTAGGAATTTATTCCTAATTACTACGCGACACGCTCCTACACTTGGGATAGCCTTTTGGCTGCTCATTTTCGAACGAGTCAATAGTTACTACTTTCTAATTTAGACTTTACTCTTTCGTATGCATAATTATCAATTGTTGGGGTGAAGACTAGTTTTGGAGCTAAAAAATAAAGAAATAATGAATTCGCTCGACTATTGCTCGACCTAGTGCTCGAATGAAGTTCAACCCGTGAGTTAGTTTGAGTTAGGCTCGACAGTGGGCTCGAGCAAAGCTCAACCCGTGAGTTCACTTGAGTCTATTGTGACAGTAGGTTCGAGCGAGACACAAACCCTAGTGTTCGCTCTAGCCATGCTTGGCACCCCATTTGAGCTAATGTTAATGAATATCAAATAATTTCATTTCATATAGATTTTTCATGCTTGCTTGCAACTTAGGTATTTAAAAAATAAATACCTAATTACTTTAATTAAGTGTAATTAGTAGAGTATGTATGATTCTATGAATGTATAATGTATTGACTATTTACATATAATGACATAAATTATCACATGATTTATGATTTATTATAATTGATAGCATATATTATTTTATATGGTCAATGATAATAAATTAGATGAAATTGCATCATTAACTTATATAATTAATATATAAAAATAATATATTAAATTATTAAAAATATTTTTAAAAAGAATGTATAGGGGTTCTCTGACACCCCGTATTTTAGTGTATTTTTAACTGAATGATTATTTTAATTAATTTAAATATTGGTTCTTATATTTTAAATCTATCGAATTTCTCGATGATTTATTTTTATGATTTTTAAGTTGTGAAATTTATTTTGATATGTTTTCTTAATATTAATGATTGTTTTGCATTTAAATTGCTCTTCAATTTAAAGAGTTTGTTTATGGGTTTTAAAATTATTATTATTGTAGAATTTTATTATTATTTTATTTAAGTTATTCACTGCATTTGAATTATTTTATTAAACTTATTGTTTTGAAATTATTTTTGTTGGATCAATTTTGGGACCCAAGTTGTGTGGATTGGATCTTATTTCTTTTCTTTCATTTTTCTTTTTCCTCTCTTCTCTTTCCCTATTTTTCTTTTCCTTCTTTTCTTTTTCCCCCATTTCTCCTCCCAGCCCGGGCGAGCCTTCCCCTCTCTCTTCCCGTCTGAATTGTCGACCACCCCTAGTGCCGTCGTGTGCTACTCATTACCGACACCGTCCCTTCCATCCTCTTCCCCTCCGGCCAGCGACCTCACCCTCTTGTTTCCAGCTCCTCCTTCGCTGCCATGAGCCTCCACGAGCAGCTCCAAGCCGCGGCCTTCTTTGCTTTCCAGCGCCGCCGTCGCTCCTTTGTTGGCCACCAACTTTTCACCACACCACCCTTGTTCTCTCAGCTACCTAATCCACCCATCCTTTGCCCCGATCAGTCATCGGTGAAGCCCAGCCAACCCCATTTCTGATTTGGATATTTTGGTCTTCAACCGCCGCCCACGCCGCCACCCACGGCCAACTACTGC
This sequence comes from Cyclocarya paliurus, assembly GCA_029856935.1. Classification (NCBI taxonomy): domain Eukaryota; kingdom Viridiplantae; phylum Streptophyta; class Magnoliopsida; order Fagales; family Juglandaceae; genus Cyclocarya; species Cyclocarya paliurus. The sequence continues at coordinate 29,145,416 of CM056947.1, forward strand.
CACCATTAGCTTTACCGACATCCCTAAGTTCTTCCCTAGCAATCTCTAGTCTTCGTTTGTTACCGTTCAAAATCTAGCATTTTTTACTCATGACCATAGTGCATTTTGCACTATTCCGTTGCTGTGCCGCCACTTCTAATACTTTCGTGGTCCTTCAAAAATTATATTATAGCATTGTAAGTATTTTTTCAAAGAACTTTTGAAATTTAAATATATTTTTACACTAACTCATTTTACTGTAAATTGGTTGGTTGTGCCGAATTGAGTCCGAGGAGTAAGGAGGTCGGTTGGATTGGAGGATGCAGTTGTGTGTTTGGATTATGTGGGGATTTGTTGGTTGTTGGTTATTGAGGTCGTGTCTTGTACATTGCATATTTGCATGCATGTTCATGTTTGTAAAGGAAAACTGGATTTTCGCATAATTGCATTCATGTTTATGTGTGTATTTGAAAATTGAGTTTTCATGTAAGAAAGGATTTTAGGTACATGCGTATCATGACTCCAAGTCGAGATGGGGCATTATCTCGGTGGAGCTCCTCTAATCACTCAGGAGCAGAATATACTGAGTGATGTCCCTTTGGTTGTCGCTGGGCGACAATGGGATTGGACGGGATGGTAACGGTCTCGTGCCAACTCTGTGGCCCCTCTGCTGACGGGGGTTAGAGGATGCTTGGCCACGAACGCGCCAGGCCCGAAACTAGGCATCGCTCGTTACGAAGTCACTTGCACGGTCGTTACCCATGGTATGACGAAGGGAGCTAAGGTGTATGGATAGTCCATATGGGATATCATGGTGCTTACGATAAAAATAGATTAATGGGTTATTTTCTAGAAAAATGGCGTGTGTTGGATAAAAATATTTTGTGTGGATTATTTTCTGGGAAAATGATGGATTGTTGTTTTGGGGCTATTTTTAGGAAAAATGGTGGATAATGTTTTAATAGAAATGTTTTGGGCCAAAATAGAATTTTGGCGTGTGTTGGAAAATATTCATTTTCGGAAAAAATGATATTTTTGGATTTAATGCATATTTTATCATATGCATGCATAATGGTTAGTCGCATTAATATATTTTTATCTCGTGGGTTGTTTGGATTATTACTTACCTGCGGTACCATTTATTGGTATCGCATGTTTTGATGCTGATAATGCAGATGTTGAGCCTGAAGATTTGGCTCCGCCGGAGGAGTGATCTAGGATCACTTGTATTTTCCGCTTGTATTACCTTTTCAATCTTTGTATTATTTTTATGGAATAATTGTATTACCTTTTTAAAACGTTTATGCTTTGGGAATTTGTATTAAACAATTTTGGTACTTAGTTGACTTATTTATATTATCCGCTGCGTTTTGTTGTGTACTTTTTACATGTTGCACACACTTGAGCACTTATCGTTGGGATGCGTGACCCGTGTTCTCATTATCCCGACTTCACGATTCTCGAGTTTTCCGTACGTGAGAGTGCGTCACAGGTTTAGTCCGATTTGGTCCTGTTCAGTCCAAAATTTGTAGACTCCGAGATCGGACCGAATTTCATTGGTCCACATATTTTGGGACTGAGACCGACCGGTCCAGAATTCGGACTGGGCCGAATTCTTTACAACCCTAGCACCAATCTAGGACAACAAGTTGAGTGTATAAAGTGAAGTGTAAAGAACTCACAAGGGGCTTGGAAGCAGTTATGGAGAATTAAAGGCTCTATGAAGAACGCATGAACCAAAGGCCCAGATCATGGAGTTTCAGAGGGAATCCATAAGTGATCCATAGGCTGTTAATATTGAAGAACGACATGCAATGAATTTTGGTAAAGGTAAATATATGCAATTAAATCAGAACATATGTTATTTTGACAGTGGTTAGAATGAGAGTTTGGAGCATAGCCATCTTTTAACTCATTGTCCCATGTTTGGCTATTTTTACAATGGATATATTAATGAGAACTTAGTTGATAAAGTTATTTTCATAAGTGAGGAAAATGATGTAATTATATGGTTGACAATGTCCGATGTAGACTATTTGTAAATGTCACATTACTATAGGTTGACTGAAGTTCAGTTAGGTGATAATTGTTAGAATTAGTCTTGGAATTTAGGTTAAGGCATATGTACATTTGTATGCTACTGCTCTTCAGATTATATATATAGGACAATTGCATATTAATGTTTTTATGTGTCCGTCATAAATGATGACTTTATATTGTAATAGAAATGTAATGAAATGGTGTGTGTGGAGTGCTTGTCTAAAGGCTATTGTGCTATTGTTTTAATGAAATGGATGTACTTGTAGGCTGTGATTGTGGAACATAAATATGACATTATTGTAAGAACATGATATTCTTGTGCACTACATGTTTGAAATTGATATGTTGTTTGGATTTATTAATTATATAATAGATTATGTGAGAAGAGATTGTAAGAGATCTGATCAATCCAATGGTGTAAGAGGCATTGTAGTAGATTTTTTTATAAGTTCATGGCAGTATATGTAGTAGTTGTTCATTGAGTTTAATTGCATTGTGAACTAATTGAAAGTAGGTATATAGGCAATTTGTTGGAATTTTAAATAATTTTTCATTTGTAACAAAATTCAAAAACCAGCGCCTTTTGCAAACCAAAGCTAGAAATAATTGCAATGACAAATGTAGATAAATTGGTAACAAATCTCGTGAATTTGCAATGGCATAATTACGTTTGTAAGGAATACAATTTGTTGCAACTTCACAATTTGCAAGGAAAACAATTCGTTGCAATAATGTGAAGTGCTTTTGCAATGAATGTGTTTCGTTGGTAAAATACATTTGCAACGAATGTATATCGTTGCAAACGTCCATTTGCAATGAATATACATCGTTGTTGTAGTACCTTTCAATGAATGTACATCGTTGTAAATATCCATTTGCAACGAATTTATCTATTGTGGAATTGCATTTGCAACGATGATTTCCATCTAATTGCATTCGGTGCTTTAGTACATTTGCAACGAATGCATGTCATTGATGAATTACATTTGCAATGAAGTGCATTTGTTGCAAATGCACTTTTAATTCCGCAACGAATCATTTTATTAGAAATGGACATTTGCATTTATTTACATTCGTTGCAAATGTATTACATTGCAAATGTATTGATATCGTTGATACTGTACATTTGCAATGAAATGAAAATGTTGCAATTGCAGATTTACAATGGAAAAAAATCATTGCAATGTATTTGCAATGCATCAAATTCGTTGCAACTGTACATATGCAACGAATATAAATCATTGCAAATGAATATTTGCAACAACCAAATTCGTTGCAAAAATGAAATATTTTGTTAGTAAAAGACCAATTGCAACGGTTGCCCATATCCTTTAGATGGACAATAGCATCGAGAATATATACATTTGTAATGAAAGAATCTCGTTGCTAAAAGTCTTTCTTTGCTACGAAAAAAAACTCGTTGGTGTAGACATTCAATAATGCGGCAATTTCGAAAGCAGGGCAACGAATATTGTTCATTGCCAACATTCAGTTGCAAGGAAAAAAAAGACTTTTTGCAACGATATATTTTCCTTACAAAAACCCTTCTTGTTGTAGAGAGTCGAGTACATGAACCCGCACCTGGGTGAACAATGCTAGTAATTATATCAAATCTTGTGAAAGACATATAATGGAAAGTCCATGCATGTCTTCTTTGACAACTGGTGAATAGATTGATCTCCCTCCAATATTAAATGACTACTTGAACAACGAAAGTTGCAGGCCACTTGTTAAAGAGTAATTTTATTCATTATCTTTATACTATATATATTTTTATCTTATTTTTTATCTTATTTTTTCTTTTAACAAATATGTAGCGTAGAAATAATAAGTAGATCAAGAACTCAATTAATTTAACATAAAAAAAAAACTAAAACAACAGAAAAGCATGTGCGGTGTAGGCAGTTGGATAGAATGACTCTTTGTCGAATATCTTATATTTGTTAGTTGTCATGCACACACAAATATGCTGCATCCATCGATCTAATGGAAAGATTTGTAGAATTTAAAAGCCAGGCTATACTTGCCAATTAAACTCAGATCTGCCCTTAAACAAAGACTTAGGTTATGCTTGGAAGATGAGATAAGATGAGAATTTTTAAAAATTTTATGAATAGTGTTAAGATGAAAGTTTAAAATATTATTTTTTAATATTATTATTGTTTTAGGATTTGAAAAAGTTAAATTAGAATTTGAAAAAGTTGAATTGTTTATTATATTTTGTATAGGGATTTGAAAAAGATGTAATGATGAGATGAGATTTCTCATCTTTGTTTCCAAACATAACCTTAAAAAGTCCACACCAGATCTGCTATGTGTGGACTTTTTAAGTCTTTGTTTAAGGGCAGATCTGAGTTTAACTGGCCAGTGGAAGAGCAAATATCTTTAATTATATCGGTCAACTCCTTAATCGTGATGTTATTAAATATAAAGTGTATATTATAAATTATAATAATTAAAATAAAATATATTGTAGTAGATTAAAATTTTTTATATAATTACTAGATTGTTAAAAGATGATGAAAAAATTAGATAAAAATAATAAAAATAATAAATAATATTTATTATTATATAGGTTTTAGATGAATAATTCAATGAGAAAAGAAATTTTCAACCGGATAGATAAAAAAGACAAAAAGTATGATATTAGGCAAATTTTAAAAATATAATGTCTGTCAACTTTAATTGTTTTGAGTCTAAAGTGATAATATAAAAAAATACATATCATTGCTCCAATTAATTATAAATAATGAAAGAATAAGGTTATGCTTGGGGGGTGAGATGAGAATTTTGTGTTTTGTTTTAAAATTTAAAATATTATTTTTTAGTTTTGAGATTTGAAAAAGTTAAATTGGAATTTGAAAAAGTTATATTGGGATTTGAAAAAGTTAAATTATTTATTATATTTTGTATGTGGATTTGAAAAAGTGTAGAGATGAGATGAGATGAAGATGAGAATTTTGAATAAAATATGTTTTCCAAACATAACCTAAAGCAAGTACTTGAGCGTATAAAAAAAAAAAAAAAAAAGCAAGTACTTGAGCGTCATCGTTGATGACGTCATTACAATAACGTTCTAGGTACCTCTTTCGCGGCGCAATGTCTGCTCTCAACATGTGCCGTTGGTGGTTTTGTTTGGTTGTAGTTTGTTTTTGTTGTTTAGTTTTAATAAAGATGAAATAGGCTATTGGACTTATGTTCATATAGTTGGATGGTTGGATATCCTTTTCCTTATGGAGGATGGGGTTGTTTGGGATACCTTTGAGGAGATGATGGCTGGGATGTGATACTCTCTTTTGAGAGTCACTGAAGTTAGACAATGCCTTGCACATATTCGCGTACGGGGAGCTTTTAATAGTTTTTAGTTTGATTTGTAATATGGAGTCACAGATGTAACTTCTTTATGATATAAATAAAATGATGTCTATTTCTTATAAAAAAGAAAACATAGATAGATGTCCCAACGATGGTAGACAGAGACAAAGAGACGAAGACTTCAAATTTTAAAATTCAAATAAAATATTCTTCATCTTATTATAATTTTATATAACTATTTATTGAGGAATAGTAGAACAGGTCAAAGATTCGAGATTAATAGATGAACTGGTTGAAATAGTCGATCTTGTTGAAAATAACCAACTTTAAAGTCTTTGTTTAAGAGAACACTTGTTTCTAATATTTGTATCCATTTTCCAACTCTTTGTTTAGAGTATCACTAGAACAAAAATTTGATTTTGGGACGATTCTTTTTTGACGAAATAAAAATTGTTCTAAAAAATGAGTTTTAAGGATAAAATTTAAATTTTGTCTTTAAAAATCGATGGAAGTCGTTAACCTTTCGAAAAGTCAATTTTTAATTTGAACGATATATTTTAGGATGAGAAATTTTGTCCTTAATATAATATTCTATCAAATATTTACTAACCGTTTAAATGTAAATAAAATAAACTTTCGAATGGATATTAGATACGATTGAACTAGAAATTGATGAGTTAAGTTACTAAATTTAGTTGGAAATAGACTTACCATTTGCACACTTTATTAAACAGCTCGAACCCCAATGAGTTACAGTTTGAAAATGAGTATTGGCCGTTTGATTAGTATTAATTGTTGTTTGAATGCAAAATAAAGGGTTCAAACGGAAATTATGGCTGAATCGATTAATTGCAGAAATGTTTGACGGCAATGGAAATACGCTCGAAGGCTTATACATTACATTCAAACAGTGCCCAAGTTTTTATAAATTTTGATGGCAAAACAATACCATACTTAATTATGGAGTAATATTTAAGAGTTAATTACACTTTACCCACTCAAACTTTCAATCAATTAATAATGTGTCTCCGAAACTACTAATTGTACCTAAGTGGACCCTCGAACTTTCAAAACTTCACAATCCCCCCATTTCGTCTACTAGCAACGTTAAATCTAACGGAAATTTACTAAAAAAATATAATTTTCATCTAATTTATTATCATTAACCATATAAAATATAAAATAATATATGTTATCAATTAATAATAAATTATTCATCATTAACTATATATAAAATTATTTTATACCTAAGTTGCAAGCAAGTATGAATAATCTATGCACATAATGAAATTATTTGACATTCATTAACCATATATAAATTAATAAAAAAAATTATTTAATGATTTATGATTTATTATTAATTGATAGCATATGTTATTTTATATGGTCAATGATAATAAATTAGATGAAAATTATATTTTTACAGTGAATGTTATGCACATGGCCATCATGTGCAGTGAATTTCGTTAGATTTAATGCTGTTGGTAGACGGAAAGGAGGGTATTGAGAAGTTTTGAAAGTTTAAATATCTACTTTGATACAATTAGTAGTTTCGGAGGCACATTGTGAATTGAGTAAAATTTCGAGGGGATAAAGTGTAATTAACCTAATATTTAATTTATATAAAAAACTAACAGTTGAAGAATATATAATGGAAATCAATAATTAATGTAAAAAAGAAAAAGCCGATTCATAATTAAATTAATTTTGCAAAACACAAAGTATTATCCATACAAAAAGCAAAAGAAAAAATGCAAATAAAAGATATACAGTAGTACCCCAAATCTTTTATTATATCCTCAACTCCAGCTAAGCATGCCCTAGCTGTGTTAGCCGAGTACTGATCGTCACCTGAGTCTCAGAAATGCTAGCAATCTCTGTATGTAAGTTAGAGATGGTACTTTGGATCTCCCTACGCGCTGCACCAATCACCTCTGCTATTTGTGTGCGAATCTATGCATGCACTATATTTGCAATATCCTCAAGAATAATAGTGCGTGATGCCTTATGTGTAGATGTCTTGTCTGATATGCCATGATCTCTCAAGTTTTCATCTCCTTGAGTCTCAATCGGCTATGTAATGGGAGCACAAAGACAAAATCTCGAGTGTCCTGTGCTGCGTGACAAGGTTGAGGAGTTCATCGGTCTAATCGATTCCTGAACACACTTAACAATATCTAGTAGGACCCCTGCAGCTAACAGAAATTAAGTGATTAGGTCCCAAATGGTAATATATCTATCGTAATGTAGTGGGTCTCTGATCGAATCATAGTGAATATACAACTCACTAAGTCAATAGGCATCCCATGAGCGACGCCTATCATAAACCTTGCCCGATCCATACCAATCTTAGTCTTGTACTACTGAGGATCAATGTTGTTGACGATGGTTATGTTCATAATATTGAAGAAACTAGATAAATCGGTCTGTTTGATGCTCTTTGTCCCATCATATGGAGAAGTATCTGGACCCACAACTACTTGCAGAACCTCATGATCAGTGAGGCTATCGAGTCCATCTACACCAATGCCCTTGTGCTCAGCCATCTCCCCATCACCCACATCTTAGACTCTCTGGGCAGCACATTCGGATATGCAGTGGGCAATCGAGGGATACCAATAAAATCGGTGATTGCATCCATTGAAAATGTAACTAATGTGTCTCGAACTGTAATCATGTATGCCTCATCATCGCGGCTGGCATAACCAAGCTCTCTAGAAAATTCAGATATGATGTCGATGTAGGAAACAAAGTCCCTCCATTCGTCCTTCTGGTCGATGATTGGCATCCAACCACACTCGATGAAAACATTTGCCAAGGAACGACCCTCCCATAGAAGATCATGAAAGTCAGAGATCTTCACCTCACACTCCAGTAAAATAGTCCTCTATTAAATTTCTTTGTTGGAGGGTTGCTTTGATCTGCCACGCTTCCTTCCCCTATAAGTCATTGTGAACCTGAAATTAAAAAAATAATACAAAGAAAATTGGTTATAAAATATAATACATGATGCTTCACAAAATTATATGTTGATTAAAACAATGACAAACTGTTTTGTTAGGAAACCTTTTGATCGAATAATTCATTGTTCGAATGTATAGTTTAACATTCAAACATAACACATATGTGATCGAATGCACTATTTGAACAATTGTTTGAATGGTTACATAACCATTTGAGGCGTGAGTTTCTTCCATTCAAATGCATTAAATATCATTCGAACGGTTTTTAGATTGAACTCAGTAATGGCTTAGTCAACTCAAGAGTCATTAAAATGAAAGGAATCAGTTGATTCCTTTTGTTCTTCCGCAAATAACAAGCATACAAGGCTAAGATGAGCATAGAGGCGTCCTAGCCTTGTGTTTTCCGGCCACCTATGGCGTCCATTGACAAAAAAATATAAATATAAAAACAATCCCTATTTTCTACAAATAATCAACCCATTAAAATCATGTAAATTGTATACCTCTTGAGTAGAAGTGGTTGTTGAAGGTGGCGGTGACGAGATCGGCCAAAATTGTGTGGAGCGCTCAAACTAAGAGAGAGATTTGGGATTTTTGTGTATTTGGAACAGTACGCACAATACCCCTAGCCCTTGCGCTGAAACTGTTATGTGTGTTATACTATTTGAATGATGTTTTTTACGTTCGAACATAATTCATTACTAAATCTTGGCCAATGAGAGGAGAGTAAGACTGTTGATAAGGTTATGTGTGATGCATTCCGTAAATATAAGGCTAGATATCATGAGCATTATAATAAGTTCAAGAACAAGGATGAGGCACACCAACATCCTTTTTACGATGTATGACCTTTCGATTAGGAAGAACTTTTTGACATATTTGAGGATCCTGCATATAAGGTAAATGACTTGTTTTACATGTCATATTTTATAATTTTCTCTTGATACTATTTACAACTTTTATGTAGGAGTGAAGTTTTATAAACAAAACAAATAGATCAAACTTGAATATTCATCATCATACAGGCTCAAGATCTTTCCATCGCCTCTCTAAGAAATAGGCAATGCATTTTTATATATTTGATTGCTCAAGTTTGCTGTTTGTCATAATCTAATGAACTTATATCTATGATATATGTGTCTTGTAGTAAGAGTTAGAAACTAATTACGATCTGACAAAATTATATGTTGCATCATATACTGATCATAATGAATAGTAAACTCATATTGACATCATTGAAAATTATGTAAGTTTATTTGTTTTAATTAAACATATTTGATTATTTGTTGCAATATTAATTCTTTCTATTATGTGAAGGAAAAAATGGTTTCCCTACGAGCTGAATCTTCGTTAGTTCAAAATTTGTAAACAAGTGATGTTGATATTTTTACAAAAGTTATGGGTCTACATTCAGGATATTTGAGAGGTTTGGGTTGTTTTGTCAAGCCTTCTATGTTGTTCTCATTGTCCAACAACACCTCCAACACCTTTAGAGCGTTAGAGGAAGCAAGGCCTAAGATTAAGGAATTGAGGTCAAGGTAGCATGAGTTAGAGGCTCAAGTTCCGCAATGAGCAGACATGGAGATGCGATCGAAATAACAAGAACAACAATAAGAGGAGTTCAGGATAGAGATGCAACTCCCAATATAGATGCCTATGCAAGAATTTAGACATTCAAGCAACTAATTTACATTATATAGACTTTATAATTGTTTCTATATGATGAACACTACTGTTTTATTTATTTACTACACATTTATGAGACTACTTTTATGTTTATTGAACAAATTATAATGTATCTTTTAGATGTTATGTATGTGTATTTAGTTTTTCATTATTTTGGATAAAATCAAATTCCTACTATTTGCTGTTTGAACAACCAAAAACCATTTGAACATGCACAATCAAACCATTTGAACGGTTACACAGAATATTCTAACGTAATTCATGATCGAACATCAATGTAATAAGCGTTTGAATGCTTTATGACAACTTCGAACATGACATCTACGTTCAAAGACTATATTCCACGTTCGAGCGTCATCTCCTACTATATCGTATGAACATATCATAATCCAATCGAGCACTCAACCTAATGCATTCGAACATAGATGTATGTTCGACCACTAAATTTAACGTTCAAAACGTTTTTCCATTTAAATATGTTTGAAAGAATTTATTAAGTTGACCACTCACCCCAATGCATTCGACCATACTTCACGATTGAACGTAATGATTTGCTCGTTCGATTGGATATCTTGGATGAAATTTAATCATCCCAAAAAAGCTTTCTATTCGAAAGCTATCAAACGTTATTTTTCAATGGAGGCCACGATATTGGAACGACCTTGGGATGATTTTTCTCATCCCAAAAAATATTTTTGGATGAAATTGGAGTTTTTTGGGACGAAAATTGTCATCCCAAAAGTCCTCTTTTGTTGTAGTGTATAATGTCAGGGTTTAAAATCTAACCTTTGATGCACCCACGTTCCACTTGGAATCGATCGAAAATCTGATGCATCAGAACATGCTACACAAGATTACCTGGCCTCATTCATAACAATTAAATATGCAATGCATGTAGCATGTATCTGGCAATATGCAATATTTGCAGTGAATAATTTTTTTTCTTAAGCAATACTATGTACCAAACTATAAGTATCCCAAATAACTCTGAAACATATTATATAAGCATGAAAGTAATAGATATCCACGATTACAGCATAAGTCCAAAATGTCTGCAATCTCAAAGGGGCGGGAGACAGAACTCCATAAGTACATGCATAAAACAAAATTGTTAGGCTAGCTTGCTGAGTAACTTGCGTAAATCGACTAGGGATGTCAAAATACTATCTATAAATATGATCATGGAGGCTATGAGCTCCGCGTCGTGTCTAATTTGCGTAATCGATAGTCTCTAGTCAGCTAAAGTCCGTTGCATCTCCTGATCTTGGCACATTATCTACCATTCGGGAGAATGATTGTTGGGATTGCCATGGTGAGATTTGAATAAAAATCTCAAAAAATTAATAAATAACTTAATATACAGGTTAAAGATGCATGCATGATAGTAAAATCATGAATGCATACACGATCATAAATAAGCCTGACGTGACTTGACATTTAACATGGCATGAATTGACATGGCTTTAACTTGAGCATAGACTAAACTTGAAACTGAAGTTAAATGAAGAAAAAAAAAAGTCCTTCTCCTCTCTCTCGTTAGCGAGGAAGAGTAAGGTGGAGTACCCTTCTTAGCAAGGGAGTGAGTCTCCTACGTGGTGGGAGGTGGTTCTGGAGGGTGCAATGGCATATGACGAGGAAGAACTATCAAGGAGATGGGAGAGGATAAACCTATCCTCTGAGGAGAGTTCCATTTTCCAAGTTCCTCATGAGGCAGAAATGAAGTTTCGAGGCAACCATTGCATATTGAGTAGAGTTCTGTCGGAAAAAGGGGTTAACAATGAAGCATTCCGAAAGACTATGTCTCAAGTTTGGAGGCTAGATAGCTGGGTCCGTTTTAAGGAAGTGGGTGAACAACGTTTCCTAATCGAGTTCCATCTCATGTCTGATAAAGAGAAGGTTCTCAGTGGACGTCCATGGTTTTTTGACAGAAATCTAGTGACCATGCAAGTGGTGGATGAAACCGTGGCTATCAACTCTATGCAGTTCAAGTATGAACCTTTCTGGGTTCAGCTCCACAATCTGCCTCTGGTAACTATGAACGAAGAGGTGGGACTGCAATTTGGAGCTTCCATTGGACATGTCATTAGGGTGGATACAGAGGCTGATGGTCTGGCTTGGGGAAAATGCCTCCGAGTGCGGGTGGCAATCAACATCCATAGACCACTAATGAGAGGAAGATGGCTGAGCTATGAAGGGAAAGAACACTGGATCTCATTCAAATACGAGAGGCTGCAAGCCTTTTGTTTCCAGTGTGGTACATTATATCATCAAGGCAAGGGGTGCAACAGGCAGAAAAATGAGCTCAGAAAGGAGGGAGCCAAGCTCGAACACTATGGCCCTTGGCTACGGGCTCAACCAATGTACACAAATATCTTTGATGGTAGGAAGTATGGTGGAGCAGGCGAAAACAACCATCAACAATGGAGTCAAGAGGCTGAAGTCCAAGGCGCAACAGTAGCAACTGAAGAAGCAGACAAGAAGGGCCCATGGGGTGAGGCTCCAGCGGGAAAGCAGGAAGTTTCCTTTTCAAGAAGCTGACAAGTGAAGAAGTAGGGAAGGGAAGGAGTCAAACCAAGGGTGAGGCTGGTGACAGTGGGGTAAAAGCTGTAAAGCCTATCAACCCAATGATGGGATCTACGGGAAGAAGTACCCCTTTATATACAGTCAACAGTGACTTAGAAGAAGAAACAAGAAATAGCTTTATGGAACTCGAGAATTCCAAAACAGATCCACAAGGGCATCCCAAAGTGGCAACAAAATCCAACGTGACAGAAGGGGATCCTGAGCCTACCAACTTCTCAAAGCAAGATGTGAAGGGGGCAGGTCCTAATACCAGAGGGTCCACGTGGAAAAGGAAAGCAAGGGTGGCAAGGTCCTTTCAACTTTCTATTTCTGGAAAAGTTCCAGGTGCTGGGAAGAGGAGAGGTGATAGCTCTATACTAGAAGATCCAGGAATCTCATGTAAGAAACAAAAATTGAGTCGAGGAAGGGGGAGAAGCAGTAAGGGAGATGAATTGGTGGAGGCTGCAATGCAGCTCCACCAACAGCAATGATAGGCCTAAGCTGGAACTGTAGAGGGCTTGGGAACCCTTTAACAGTTAGAGAACTTCACATGTGGGTGAGGTTGAAGTGGCCCAAGTTTGTATTTTTAATGGAGACTAAGTGTGGAAGAAGGAGAGTGGAAGACATCAGGAATTCTCTGGGATTTGATAGAAGCTTTGTAGTCGAGAGCAGGGGCCTAAGTGGAGGCCTTGCATTCTTGTGGAACAGTGCTGATGAGCTGGTTCTAGAATCCTTTTCACAGAATCATATCTCCTTAGTGGGGAAAGGGAAGAAGATATGAAGGAGCTACTCTTAACTGGCTTTTATGGCCATCCATCGACATCACAAAGAGAGGGCAGTTGGCAGTTACTGAGAATGCTCAAGCCTAGCAATGATAAAGCTTGGATATGCTTTGGGGACTTTAATGAGATCTTACACCAACATGAGAAAAAAGGAGCAGCCCTTAGACCTTATAATCAAATGGAAAAATTTAGAGAAGCAGTCGAGGCTTGTAACCTGAGTGATCTTGGGTATGAAGGAAAAAAATTCACTTGGAACAATGGCAGAGAGGGACCTCAATTTACCAAAGAAAGATTAGATAGAGCCTTCGGAAATCTAGCCTGGTTATCCCTGTACTCTGAGTGCAAGGTCACTAGCCTAACAGCACAGAACTCGGACCACAGCCCCCTTATACTGGACATGAGGAATGAAAGGCAGAGAAGAGGGAGTAATGAAAGGGCCAGAACAAAGCTATTCAGATATGAGGCTAGCTGGGAACTAAAGGAGGAATGCTCTGAGGTCATCCAATCGAGCTGGAACCAGCATCAAGGCTGGAATGGAACTTTACTGAGGGGTGTCCAGAACAGTTTAGAAAGATGTAAGAACTCTCTACTCAGATGGAGCAAAAAGGAGCTGGGAAAACAGAAGCTAGAAATTCAAAAGAAACTCTCAACCCTCTCAGCCCTACAGAACTCCAATGAGGGGTCCCATACTATGGCTGTGAAGAACTTACAAAAGGAAATTGATGTTGCCTTGGAGGAGGAAAATGTGAGATGGAAGCAAAGGGCCAAGCAAGCTTGGCTCAAAAATGGAGATAGAAACACTAAGTTCTTCCACAGAAAGGCAAACCAGAGAAGAAAAGTTAATGAAATCAGACAAGTGAAGAGGAGGGATGGAAGCCTAGCCTTCGAGTTAAAGGAAATCTTAGAAACTTTCTGCCTACACTATCAGGAACTCTTTAAGTCCTCTAACCCAGTCAGCTTAGATGAATGCCTGGCCAAAGTGGAACTTAAAGTGGATGATCAGATGAACAATATCCTTTCTAGGGACTTCACAGCTGAGGAGGTTAAAGATGCTTTGTTCCAAATGAATCCATTAGGCTCTCCAGGACCAGATGGCTTCTCAGCTGTGTTCTACCAAACACACTGGGACACTGTGGGAGGGGATGTGACTCGGGCAGCTCTTGAGTACCTTAATGCAGCAGGTGACATTTCTTCCATTAATAACACTTTTTTAGTGTTGATTCCCAAAGTCAAGAAGCCCCTTTCTGTTAATGAGTATCGGCCTATATCTTTATGTAATGTATTATATAAGGTGATCTCCAAAGCCTTAACTAACAGGATCAAACTCATTTTGCCTCAAATTATTTCTCCTACCCAAAGTGCCTTTGTGCCGGGGAGATTAATCCTTGATAATGTGATAGTGGCCTTTGAGGCAATGCATTCTATGAATACAAGGATAAAAGGGAAGCAGGGATACATGTCTCTAAAATTAGACATGAGCAAGGCATATGATAGAGTGGAATGGATCTTCTTGAGAGAAGCTATGAGGAAGATGGGCTTCAGTTCTAGATGGATTTCATTAGTGATGGACTGTATCTCTACTGTGTCATACTCGATACTAATCAATGGCTCACCTCAGGCATGGTTCCAACCATCTAGGGGACTTAGGCAGGGGGACCCTCTATCCCCTTACCTGTTCATAATAGTGTCTGAAGTGCTGAGCTCCCTTCTTAACCATGCGGCTGCTTCTCAGCAAATTCATGGCATACACTTTGGGAACAGAAGGCTAAGTATAAATCACTTATTTTTTGCTGATGATAGCCTACTCTTTTGCCGAGCTAATACTACAGAATGGTCCAAGATTTCAGCTCTTCTTGACCACTATGAAAGGGCATCAGGTCATAAACTTAACAAGAATAAGACATCAATCTTCTTCAGTGTAAACACTAATCAGCAAACCAAGGACACAATTCTTGGGATGGCAGGACTTAGAGCCACTTCTAGCTATGAAAAATACCTGGGGCTGCCTGCCTTCATTGGGAAATCAAAGTATGAGGCCTTCAAAGGAATATTGGATCGGGTCAGGAGTAAAGTTAGCCACTAGTCAACAAAGCTACTCTCACAAGCAGGGAAAGAAATTTTGCTAAAGGCAGTAGCCCAAGCTCTTTCCACATATTGCATGGGAGTATTCAAACTGCCTCAAAATCTGCTAAGAGAACTCAACCGGGTGATGAACCATTTCTGGTGGGGGCATCAACAAAATGAACATAAAGTCCATTGGGTCTCTTGGAAGCAAATGGGAAAGGCTAAGGCTAAGGAAGGCATGGGATTTCGAGACTTAGAAAGCTTTAATCTGGCTTTATTAGCAAAACAAGGTTGGAGGATTATACAACAACCCAATTCACTGGCCTCACAAGTACTTAAGTTAAAATACTTCCCCAAGGCAGATTTTCTTCAAGCTAAAGTGGGAAGTAGGCCCTCATTCTTATGGAGAAGCTTCTGTGCAGCTAGAAGCCTATTAGAGAAAGGTTTAGTGTGGAGGATTGGTGATGGGCAGAACACCTCTATATGGGGAGATAGGTGGCTCCCAACCCCCTCGAGTTATAGAGTCCAATCTCCTAATAAAGTACTTCCAGTTGATACAAAGGTGGCTGCCCTCATTTTACAACCAGACAAACAATGGAACATCAGACTTGTGAGAGAGATCTTGGGTAAGGAGGAAGCTGAGTCCATCCTAAAACTACCTATCAGTGCATCGGGTGCCAGAGATAGAGTAATCTGGTTGGCTACCAAGAATGGAGCTTTTTCAGTCAAGAGTGCCTACCACCTTCAAATGGAGCAGCTGTCCTTGGCCAGTGGTCAGCCATCCTCAAGCCCACAGAAGGAGAAGGATTGGACTTCTTGTTGGAGATACAATATCCCAAATGCAGTAAAAAACTTCATGTGGAGGGCATGCATTGAGTCACTACCCACTAGATCAAACCTCTTTAAGAGGAAAATATGTGAATCACCCATGTGTCCTATCTGTTTGAGTGAAGAAGAAACCTCTATCCATATATTGTGGAACTGTCAATCTGCTAGGGATGTGTGGAGCCAGGGTGCACTGAGCAAAAGCTCACTCAGACCAGAGAGGTTTTGTGACCTTGTGGAAGCACTTAGCCTCGAGAGTGATCAGACTCTCATGGAATCCTTTGCTTTTACTGCTAAAGGAATATGGACTAGAAGGAACAAACTCATCTTTGAAGCATCCTTCATTCACCCATCTCTCATAGCTAAGCAAGCTGAAAAGTTCATTGAAGATTTCAGAGCAGTTCAACAATCCTCAAGAAACTACAATGCATTAAATCTACAAGTGGAGCCTAGCTGGAATCTCCCTCCTACAGGCTATGTGAAGATCAACTGGGATGCTGCATTGAACAAGAATAAAGGTCTAGCAGGTTATGGCCTTGTAGCCCGGGACCATGAGGGAAGGGTTTTAGCTACAAAAAGACTCTCTAAAACTAGTCTATACGATCCTGAACTAGCTAAAGCCCAAGGAGCTTTCCATGCTGCAAAATTGGCTATAGACTTGGGTTGTAGAGCTATGATACTAGAAGGAGATTCGAGCCAAGTGGTAAACGGATTGAAGCAGCAGCTGGACAGATGGGATAGGGTGGGAATGATCCTTGAAGACACAAGACAGTTATTATCCTCTTTGCCTAGTTGGGGGGTGCAATTTGTTAAAAGAACTTGTAACGGCTTTGCTCATAACCTTGCTGGAACTTCCTTAGAGCTAGAAGTAAACGTTCCTGAGCTGGTTCTTAATCCAGTGTGTAATCCAGATTCTTAATGAAAGCTTTGTTTCAAAAAAAAAAAAAAAAGACTAAACTTGACATGACATGAACTTTAACATGAATTGACTTGAACATAAACTTAACGTGAACTTGAGCTTGAATTGAACATGAACTTGAATAACATGAGCATGAACTTGGGATCTTGTTCAATAAATAAATATCATTAATAAAGTGACCATATGGGTGCAACACGGTTCTCCTTGAGCCATGTGTCTCTACCGATTACTGCATCACAACACAAATATCTACACCAGCTGTGAGTATGTTGACATATGTACTAGCTCATAAGTGTTTGCACCTTCTGTGGAAAATGTAATGTATGTATATTGTATCAGGTATCTTCACCAGCATGAGTACGTATAACATGATATTGAAATGTGGGTACCACCATCGGCGTTAGTGCCTGTTGCACTCAGTGACCAGTTAATTAGGCCCCATTCGAACTTGTTGATCTTTGTCTTGTCAACCTAGGAGATTTCACTCTAATTTTGACACTCTAATGTGAACAAAGTAGTTATAATAGGATATTACCTCATCCTAGCATTTAGGGTTATGATAAATATAAACATACTTAACTTGACTTGAAAAACTATTCTCGAGAAACATAAATGTTACTCGAGACATAAGGTGACCTAAAACGAAGAGACAGATGACATGACGTAACATAATGTGACATGCACATAAGATAAATGATATGACATAACATGAAACAGATCAACATTTCGTGACTTGGCATAACATGTAACAAATAAATGTTTCGTGACATGGCATAGCTTGTAACAGACAAACATTTTGTGACATGGCACAACTTGTAATAGATAAACATTATGTGATAGAATAAAATGTGTAACAGATAAATATTATGTAATAGAATATATTGTGTAATAGATAAATATTTCATGACAGACTATTATGTGTAACAGATTAACATGTAATGACATCGCATAGCATGGCATATATGATAATATAAGTACATAAAAAGAGGTTTCCTTACCAACATACATAGACAGTAATCTGACAGTATGTCATACCCAAGTCCTACTAGGAAAAAAAATTATGTTATTAATTTATTTAAATTAATTTCTCTTCTATGTATTTTAAATTATATATATGAGTCTTTATTAATGTGGGTTTAATGTGTAAATTTTCTATGTTTAAATGAGATTTATTTTTTGAAGGGAAATTGTTATCATTAATTCATCAAAGAAACTTATATCCATGACTAGATATATTCTGGGATGTCGCCATAGTAAACATGAAATCATAAACCAAAATAATATATTTGAAACTCCACCAGTATACTATTTGCTTTTGTGACTGGTCTGGTCTTTATTATTACTATACTCTCTACAGATAAATATCCTAGAGACAACACTCTCTACCTAAACAAAGACTTAATCTCACCCTTCATAGAAAGAGATGACTCAACCTCTATAGACACACGTCCGAGAGACAAACTCTTTTTTTTTTAATTAACAATAAGGAAACCAAAAAGAAAGCAGTAACATAGATGTGAAAAATGATGGATTACAGTTTGGACTAACTCCGGTAGATTTCAAAATTTGTGACAGCTCATGAAGGCAACACATTTATCTCTTTTCATCCACAAATGTCAGATTTGAAAGGTTTGATGGTGGCGAGTCGAGTGATTTGGTGCATGTGTCGAGAAGAGTAGCCGTAATGGGTGACGTGTGAGGACCATGCATAGATGTGGGCAACGCGTGAGAACCACACACGGTGATTTTTGCAAAACCACTACTTTCCTACCAATGATTTTTGACCAGTGAATCTGCTTGTGTCATGCATGTCTCTTGATAGTTGTCAGAAAGTTGTAGATCTATCTTTTTCGTCTTTGAAAAAGAATAAAACTAAGTAAAAGAAACTTTGATAGACAAGGTGGGTAGATGGAGGAAGGAAGGAAGGAAGGAGAGGGAGGAGGAGGAGGAAGCCAAGGCCTCCTCCCCCTTCGGCAAAAATCAAATCTGGAGCCCTTAGGTTTTACGAGAGACAAAGGGGCGGGGTGGAAAGAAGGAGGCGCTAGGGTTTTTGTTTAAGTGAGAACTACGTTTGGATGTTGAATTGAGTTGAGTTGAGTTGAAATGATAAAATATTATTAGAATATTATTTTTTAATATTATTATTTTGAGATTTGAAAAAGTTGAATTGTTTATTATATTTTGTGTTGAAATTAGAAAAAGTTGTAACGATGAGTTGAGATGAGTTTGGGATCCAAACTAAGAAGGGGAAGAAGGATATACTTGTATTTTGGTATTATTGATCTACCTTTTAGTATTTTACATTTTTGTATTAGTAAGTTAATCTCTTTTAATCAATGTTTTGAATATGATACCGGTATCATTTCGTGTATCGTTTCGAGATAATCGATATATGAATAAATTATATATATAAAATAATAGTCTATATATGAATAAATTATATAAAAATACATATATAAAAATTATAAATAGCTTAGTCTGAATTGGAGGTAAAAAAATGAGCTTATAGTTTGAAAAAATGAAAAAAAAAATTAAAGGCCTAAATATCGGCCAGTATTTAGGCCGGTACGAAATATATATAATACCTGTACCGGACCAGTGGCCGGTACGGCAAATACCAGCTGTACCGGCCGGTATGGTACAGTATTTGAAACACTGATTTTAATCCATTGGCTTGGTAGGTAGGAAAAATATCTTTCCTTTTTGTTTAATCCTAGCCGTCCGTCCCTATTGAACTAAGCCCCATCATGTAAGGCCTCACTTCATATGAAAGCCCCTTTTCATTCGGTCTTCATCTCCGTGCACCTGTCCCTCCCATTTTCTTAGCAATTTCTTCACTTCCAAGGGGTAATCCAGTCGAAAATCTCTTTAAGAAGGAAGATCATGCATGTAAACTCCTTGGTTTCGGTTTCTGATCGAGGGATTTCGGTTTTATAGGTTGTAACCTAGGGCTTCTAAGAAAATTTCTTTGCTTGTGTTCCATCCGAAAATCTTCGAAATTCCTCTTCCATTTCCATGTTTGATGCTTAGTTTTGCACCTTGAAAAAAAGGTTAAGTCAGGTAATGCTTTTATTCTCCATGATTTCTTGCGAATTGAATTGTGCTAAGCCAACCTGTGCCATGATTTCTTTGTGCTTGGTGTCGTGGTCCTTCCTTGGATGTAGAGAAGAGTTATTTTTCGTGTTTCTTTGGAAAGAAAACTCAAGAAAGTGAGGAAAATACCAAGTGGTCGTATGAGAGAGTGTGGAGAGGGTGAGAAAATACAAAAAGAAAAGAACTTGGGCGTATGGCTCCTCCTCCTTTAAAGTCTTTTGTTTAAGAGAATTTTTTTTTTTTACTATTTGTATAATGTTATGATCGATTAAAGATTTAACCAAATTAATTGTTTGACCTTTATCAAATTGTTGAACACTAGAAAATAGGCTGATCCATCCAAGTAGTAGCCTTTTTCCTAACAATTACGAGGAGTCATGATTACAATTGATTACATAACATTGGAGAGCTTATATCTAATGATATGTGTCATCCCCAACCCTTGCTTGTGGTTTGGCAATTGTTGTGACACAGGGATGTCGGCCACTTTAGCCTACATCCCTTGCTTTAGGAGCAAATAGTGTGTTTGTACATGCTAAAAAAAAAATGGTGTACACATAATTTGTAGCAGAAAAATAAAAAGCAGTCATTACTTTTAAATAATGGTACCAGAAGATTAAAAAACACGTCACCACCCCAAAATCCATAAGTCCCAAACCTCCAACCCATTATAAGCAAATTATTACGGTCATCCCAAAATTCATAAAAGCCAAAAATTACGCATAATAACAAATGGGGAAAAAGAAGCCAAATCTTTTCAGGCACAACTGATCCTCCATACTCATACCCCACATCATGTCTGTTCTCTACATCAAAATCTACGATTTCGCAGAGTGGAACCAAAGGTGGGATCACCACAGTGAGATTTTGTAAAATCTCAGTAAGTAAAACCAAGTCCAACACTCAAAGTGCATGAAGGTGGAAAAAGAGAACATTAAGCAAACACAACAATGAGGGGAAGTATCACGTTTGACGTTACACACCCATATCACTTTTTTATTTTACAATGTCCATTTATTAAGGTATGCACCATGATCTCCCCAATGGACCATCTGCACAGTCTGGCTCCCTTTCTTTCACCACGAGTAACAATTGTGCATGTGACTTCATAAAAGCGATGTCTAGTTCTGCGCCTGGTACGTTCATGGCCAAGCATTCTCTAGCCTCCACGAGTAGAGAGGTAATGACATTGGCATGAGAGCGTTACCATTTAGCCCCCGCCCATTCTTGCCCACCGACAACCCAGGGGATATCACTCAGTTTTATGCGCTCCCAAGTGCCCAGAGGAGCTCAATGGAGATAATGCCCTATCTCGACTTGGGATTGTGATATGCATCCAGAATAGTTCTTTGATACAAAAACTGATTGTTTAATACATTTCATCGTTACACACAAAATAAAGGATTCAATTATAATGCAGCAAAAAATTCAATAGCTCAAGCATGAGTGACACAATAAATGTAATCTTTATTATAACAGCACATCAAATCCCAAGATTACAGCCAAACTACAGTCTCCATTCCCTAACACTTCATTGGGGCCCTCAGCCACCACACAATTCCACAACCAACTATAGTCTTAGTCCCAACACTTCACTGGGGCCCTTGGCAACCACACAGTTTCACAACGAGACTGAATGATTCCCAAAATCATAGTTTCCAACAACATATATTTTAAGGATTTTTCAAAGGATCACTTACAGTGCACAGGCAAACTACTAGATGATCAAAGCGTCTTGAACTTAGTAGTTGGTCGTTAGCATTAACTTCAATGGTGATGTGGTAGTCCTTCGACTTGTCATGTCTCGGGTAGGAGAGGTAGTGTTTGCTTTGTTGGGACAAAGAGCTAGAGAGTGAGAGAGAGAAGTAGTGAGGGGAATTTGAGAGGGAGGAAGGGGTTGGCATAGCTGATGGTGACTCACTGAGGGGGAGAGAGAAATGGGGAGTGTGGACGTGGGAATGGTGGTCGAAGGGTGAGCTAGTGGTGGAACCTGTGGCAGTATGTATGTGTGTTGTAGTGGCGAATGGTGGTGACACCCTAATTGAAAGGGGCAAAGGATGAGAGATAGAGAGAAAGAGAGAGTAGAACAAAGACAACTCCAAGAAGAAGTGAGGTTTATTGTTGTGAGGTGGTGTTACGGTGGTTGTCAGTAAGGCTAGGGGGTCACGGTTGTGACTCGCAAAGAGGGAGAAAGAGGTGGGGAGAAGTGTTTGATGTAGGGGAAACATAGACAGTGGCAGACAAGTTCTTGTAGATGCATGGTGCCGAGGCGTGGAGGAAGGGGATGGCAGTGCCTACAACGAAGCCAAAACAAAGAATGTTAAAGGCAGGGAAACAGAGCACAAAGGCAAGGGGAAGGGAGGTTTGAGGAAGACCATCAGACCAAGAGGGAGGGTAGCCCACTATGGCAGGCACCACACGATGGGGCGACGACAACTAGGGTTTTAAAAACCCTATAAGGCCAAACGTTTCGAGAGGGTAACAACAAGGAGGGTGTGTGTGTGTGGCATGTGGAGGATTGCGGTGTGGAGGAGCCCTAACCAAGAGTAACAACGGTGATGGATAGGGAGAGAGGGCGAGAGAGAGAGTGAGAGATCTTGGAAAGGGGATGGGCGTCACATTCTCTGCCCTTAAAAAAGTTGTCCTTGAAATGTGCTCATAATAACTATAATTAAGCCCTAAGGTCTTATGGAGTTAATAGTCTCTAACTCTACTTCCTTAGGTTCCCACATTATGACCATAACTATTTATCCCAATAGCAAATTACATCTAAATTTTCAAGGTCAGCCATGCTGTCTAAAATCTCCAACTTTGTAAGGGCAAATCCTACAACCCCCATGGGTCTTGATGATTATCACCTCATAATATAAATAATGTTGCCCATTGTTGATGCTTAAGCTTTCAACTTTAAACCCTTAATTGTATTCGATACTTTGCTGACCTATCAGTTTCTTCTCAAGTTAACCATTAATGACCATAATTTACACTGCCAAGTGATACACCTCCAATGGAAAGTATAGTCTCAAGATTTAAAATTCCTATGTGATCTCAAGTTACAACTAATCCCTCAATATCATCACAAAAAATTGACTCCCAACCATCATTTTACTAAGTATCATGCTTCTATTGTGCACTATGAGAGCTTCTTTAACCAACCTAAACTTGAGATTTCTTAAATGTATCTCCATCGTGTCTAATCCAACTTAACACCTATAGGAATACTCAAACCACACTTTGAAAGGAAAATAGACTCGTCTCCCAAAACAATGAGCTCTCACACATATTTCCTAAGTTTTTTGTTGCATCCTTACTCCAAATCAATATCCCACAAAAATACTTTTGTGATCAATAACGGAATACTAGTACCAATCAACCTGAGCACACCACACTACAGAAACAAGTATCACTATATTGATGGATAAAGCTTGTTGCTAAAAAGGGTGACCTTAAGAGTATACCCAGGACATCCACTTCCTTTGGAGAGGTCGAAGCACTCAAAAACCCATATACTAAGTCAAGCCCATTTGGTGGACAACATTGATTAGTCAAAAAGGAGATGCCAGAAGTCAAATATGGAGTTGTGAAAGTTGGGTTTTACTCGTATGCATCTTGCTTGCTAGAGAAAACTTATTTAAGGAATGAAGTCATATTTAGGCACCAAAGGTATCCTCCACCAAGTGACTATGGATCAAACTGATTCACAGCGAGAATGGGGAAAAGTTCAGAATGAAGTAGTTGGGCTCAATATTGGTCCTTCCATTTAAAACTTAAAAAAAAATAAAAGGAACATAGAATTCTGAAAATTTGTCAAAAATAGTTCCAAAATTCTTGTCAAGCATTAAGTCACCAAAAATATTTCATTAAGTCAAACAAAGGGGTTGAGTTATCAAAATAAGTAGATAAAGTGAGATAGAATTAAACTATTTTTCTCCCTCCAAGTACAACTATAAAAAGGTCTACAAAAATGCTGGTTTTCCTTCCTTTCAATTTCCAAAAGAATTTCAAGATCGACGAAGTAGAATCTTTTTTTTTATTTAAGAAATGAACCATGCCACAAGGACCATTGTGCAAAGAATTCATGAGAGGATCTTTTTCAAGGATGTAACAAATATGAGTGTAGAGAAGTCTGAGTAATTGGGAAGAGTCAAGTTAATAACACTTAAGAGCGAATTCCATGGGTAACTATACCTAAAGCATTCGTGGTGGAGAAAGTTTAGATTATTTTGTAAACTACTACACATGCCGACACAAATACTAATGACCAGCTCTTAGATGATGGTATTCTCACAACCAAACTTCATCCAAGATGTACTTCTCTAATTAATGTCCATGCATCCCATCTAAGATAAGTAACGGACTTTGAAAGGTTTGAAACCATCCCGAATAGCAAATAAAGAGCACCAGCAAACTTTCACCTGACAACATATACTTAAAAGCTCATTACCTCAATTCCAACTAGCATTTATTCTAGACGATCTAAACTGTGACGCCCCGACTCCCACGTACAAAAAGTCTCGGGAATCGTGACGTCAGGATGATGACAACACGGTCACGCATCCCAACGACAAGTGCCAAGTGTGTGCAATAAATAAACAGTGCACAAATAAAATACACAGCGGATAATAATTAAGTCAATTAGTACCAGAATTTTAGTTTAATACAATACCCAAAATACAAACCTCATAAAACAAAGCCAAGGTCCCATAAATAATAATACAAGTCTGAAAACATAGCACGAGTGATCCCAGATCACTCATCCAGCGGAGCCAAATCCTCAGGTTCGGCATCTGCATCACAATATAACCAATAACCAACAACAATCCAATCACAATAACCAACACAACAATTACTCTGTCCTCAATCCATCCACCCCCGAACTCCTCGGACTCAGTCCGGAACCAACCAGAACACAGTAAAAACAGTTAGTGCAAAAATATATTTAAATCTCAAAAGATTGTTTAGGAAATACTTACAACATTATAAAATATTTTTAGGAGGATCACGGAGGAGTTGGATGCACCAAAACAGCAACTCCACAGTGTAAAAACACTGTGGCCGAAATACAGTGAAATCCAAATTCACATGGGGTTAAACGAAGACTTGGGAATGGTAGGGTAGGGCCTATGGGAGGTGGTGAAGCTAGTGGTGGTAGCCTTTGGCCGTGGGTGGGTGCCGAAACGGCGATTTAAGGCCACAAAGTTCAAATCGGAGTGAGTGTTTATGGGGGTGGCTCCGGCGACGGATCGGGGCTGGGATTGGGTCTAAAAGGTTGCTGGAGGGCCGGTGATGAGGTGGTGAAGAAATGGTGGCCAATGGTGGCTGGACGGCGACGGTGGGACGAAATGAAGCTCGCGA
This sequence comes from Cyclocarya paliurus, assembly GCA_029856935.1. Taxonomy (NCBI): domain Eukaryota; kingdom Viridiplantae; phylum Streptophyta; class Magnoliopsida; order Fagales; family Juglandaceae; genus Cyclocarya; species Cyclocarya paliurus. The sequence goes on from CM056947.1 coordinate 29,170,999, forward strand.
CTTCGCACGTCTCACGGCGGCGTTAGCCGACCTGAAAATGGAGGGGTAGGCTCACCGGCGCACGGGGAGTCGAATGGCACTGGCGGTGTCGACCATGGCGGCCGGCAATGGCGACGGGGAGGAGAGGACCGAACGACGTGGGGGGGAGAGGAGAGAGAGAGGCTATCAGGCTGGGGAGAATCCGAAGGAAAAGAAGAGAGAAGAAAGAAAGAAAAAGGAAAGAGAAAAGAAAAAGAGAAGGAAAAAAAGAGAGATCCAGTCTTTTCATCTTGGGATCTCGAAACGATCCAAAGAAGATGATTTTAAAACTGACAGTCAAATAATAAATCAAACGCAGTGAAAGATTTAAATAAAACAATAATTATTTTAAAACTCAAAAACAAACCAATTTAAATTAAATATCAGTTTAAATGCAAAACAGTAAATAACATCAAGAAAACACCATAAAAATTAATTTTCACAACTTAAAATATAATAAAATAATATTTAAAAACTCCCATAATTTTAAAATAAGATAATCAATCTTTAAATAAATTAAATAAATCATTCATTAAAAATACACTAAAATCCGGGATGTTACATAAACCCACTTTTCACCACTAAAGCACACCAAAAACATAATTGAGGTTTGACTAAGATACAAACTAATCCACCCAATGCTACTCTCAACCTAACTTGATCACATTCTACACCATCATATAAAAATATCATTTCCGTCAGTCCACTAGGCACATATCCTTAGAACCAGCAAAATCATTTCCTAAAGTTTGCACCATCCTTAACCTTAAATCCAATAAGATCCACTTCCTAAAATTTGTTAGCTGTATAACCTCAAATCTGATAATAATCATTTTCCAAACTACACACATTCCATAACTTAATATAGGATGCACTCATTTTTTTAAAGTCAACATAATTGATACCTTTCAATCTCATAGAAAAATCCACTTCTTAAAGTCTCCAAAACTATAACTTAGATTAGATCAAACTTGCATACTAGGCCTGCAGAACCTAAAATCTCAAATCTTGTTAGAAACCATTCCTTAAAGTTGGCAACTCTAAACCTCAAATCAGATAAGAATAATTTTTCGAAGCCGACAAAATCGATAACCTTGAATCTAATAACAATTGTCCCTTGAAACTTGCAGAACCCAAAACCTCAAATGTGATCAATTCATTTCTTAAAATTTGAAAAATCTAAAACCTTAGATTGAATTAACTCATATAAATTAATCTTTAAAGTTTGTTGAACCTATCTCCTCAGATTTCATAAAACTCATTTCATAATTTTTGGAGAGTCTAGAACCTTAAATAACCTAGGGTGATATGAAGTTGTTACCTTCCTTAGTTCATGACTTTTGTCTATATCCCATGATTAGGACAACTAGATCATGTCATTTTCCTTCAAACTTTGATATCTTAGATTCAAGCCTAATTGTTAGTAGTTCAAGCCTACGATACTAAAAAGTCATGCCTGCCATACTGAAAAAAGCCAAACTCTAGTATTGCACCTAGGTGACTTATAGATTTACCTAGAGCTGCAAAAACTCTGATACCACCTGTGGCATCTCCGAAGATTATAGGCATTACTTCTAAATTACATCACTAGAAGATTAAAAAACACATCACCTCCCCAAAATCCTTAAGTCCCAAACCTTCAATCCATAATGAGGAAATTATTATAGTCATTCCATAATTAATAGAAGGTAAAAATTACATTTAATAACAAATGGGGAAGTAGACCTCAAATCCTTACTCTTTAGGCAGAACTGAACCTCCATACACTTAGTACCCCACATCATATCAGTCCTCTGCATCAAAATCTAAGGTTCTGAGGAGTATAACAACAAGTGGGACTACTACAGTGAGATTTCGTAAACTCTAAGTAAGTGAAACCAAGTCCAACACTCAAAGTGCATGAAGGTGGAAAAAGAGAACATTAAGCATACACGAAAATATAGGGAAGAATAACATTTGACGTTACACACCCAAAATCACATTTTTATCTAACAACATCTATTTATTAAGGTATTCACCATGATCTCCCATATGGACCATCTGCACACTTTGGCTCCCTTTGTCACTCCATAGGTAAAGATCGTATGTGTAACTTTGTAACAAGCGATACCCAGCCTAGTGCATTCGGGGCCAAGCACCCTTTAGCCTCTACCAATAGAGAATCAACAACGTTGACCTGAGAGCATTACCGTGTTGCCTGCGCCCATTGTCGGCCAGCAATAAACTAGGGGATGTTACTCAATTTTATGCGCTCCAAAGTGACCAGAGGATCTCGACCGAGATAATGCCCCATCTCGACTTTGGGTCGTGATAAGCATGCAACCACAAAATTCCTTTGACACATAAGTCAACAGTTTAATAGATTTCATCATTACACACACAAATATCAAGGTTCAATTAGAATGCAACAAAAAATGCAACAGTTCATGCGTGAGGGACACAATCAGTGCAACATTTATTATAACAGACATAATATATCAACAACACATCAAATCCCAAGATTACAACCAAACTACAGTCTTCATTCCCCAACACTTCACTGGCACCCTCAGCCACTGCAGAGTTCCATAACCAACTAAAGTTTTATTCCCAATACTTCATCGGGGCCCTCGGGCACCAGAGAGTTTCAGAACTAGACTACAATATCACAGTTTCTAATGACGGATATTTTAAGGATTGATCAAAGGATCACTTACAATGCATAGAAAATTTTGGATGATCAAAGCAACCCTAGCTCAACTGCCAGGCGTGACCTTTACCTTCAACGGTGATGTGGTGGTCATTTGAGGCGTCGTGTGTGTAATGCCTTGGTCTCGCAGGGGGTCGGAGGGTTACTTTCTATCACTTAAACTTACATTTCAACAATATAATAATAGACTCCAAATTCCCAATAACATTTAGAAATTTCGATTCAAACTAATTTCTTCAATATAACTAATTTTCCAAAATGCCTAGTCATCATAACATAATAAAATTTCTTAATAAAAATTGCCAATACTCAATAAAAACTTTCTATGCTTAATCTACTATACTTAATTCATTTCAAACAATGCCTCTAATCTAGATCCTCAGCTGAACTATCAAACTATCTTAAAAATATTGTAGAGATAAGGGGTGAGTTATTAACAATTCAGTAAGCAAAGAACTTATACTAGCATGTAAAAATGAGTATTTATAAATTTTGGTATGCAGAACAAAACATTTATTTTTAGAATGCAGAACTAACATATTTACTTTCAGAATGCATAAACAAAACTTGTTACAAAATATCGGAGTGAAACTTTCAGAAAAACTTTATTATTCAAAAATCCTTTGGCATATCATAAATTGAGACATCATCTTCATATCATATTGAAGCATTGCATCGAGACAAATACCATGTTTAACCCCCGTGGTTGGGTTATAAACCATTATTATACCTGTGGCTGGGCCGTATACCATATTTCACCCCTGTGATAGGGTTACAAACCACCATTATACCCATGGCTGAGTTTTAACAGAAATAGAACAGAACAACATCAGAACCAGATCATATTCAGATACAGAATCAGAAATTCATGTCAAGGCTTTCAGATGTCACATCATATCAAAACCAAATACTGAACAACTTCAGATCATTTCACATGTTCGAAATAAATAGAATCAAAACATCTTCATTTATTCATAGCAAAGACTTTTAGATTTCCATATTCGCTCTTTTTGCAGAGTTTAGAAAAAAGAATGTACAAAATTATGAACCCTGCTTACCTAGGCTTCTTAGATTTTAAAAAATTCTCCATAATAGTACTGAACAAAAGTCAATTGTCACATATAAAAATTCATGTAACTTAAATAAATCTCCAATGAACAAATAATCTCATATTACACATGAAGTACCTATTTTAATTCCTCAAAAACCTAAAATTTCTCTTAATTCTAAAATACCATCACTTCTTAAATTCTTCAATATCCACATAACTATTAAACTCAGAATATTTCTAAAATTGCATAATAATATTAGTAATAAATACAATTATGCCATAAAATACATTTCTGGTTTAAAGACTCATTAAAACAAAACTGATTAAAATCGGAGAGCAAATATTTCATTTAATAAAAATAGACTAATTAGTTTCTCTTTAAAGAGCTCAAAATAAAAATCTTGCACTACTATGTACTTCTAAAAAATATATTAATACTAATAATATATTTCAAATATTTATTTAATTTGTATTTAAAACAAAACTCATACAAAGTGAGTTTAATATATAAAAACTAAAACATGATCAACTTATTATTGCTTTGTTAAAAGCATCAGTATACTAACTTAGTACTATAATTCCATACGTCTACGTCCAAATAAAGATATAACCTGCACATAATATAAAACTCATATTTAAAACCCAATATACACAATCAACTGATTAAAATATAAATCCACTAACCTAAACATCCGAAATAATATATCTAGAAACATCATACTAAGGGGCAAAATGGCAATAGTACATCTCATCTATTAGGTTAACTGAGACACAAAAATATTTCCTTTTTAAGTAAGCTACGACAAAAATAAAGGACCAAGATGTGAGTGGCGGCAACAACACTTACCCAAGGAAAACTAAGAGGCAGCGGCACTGTGGGGGTAGGTCACGGCGGAGTTGAGTTGCGGTGGACAGTGGTTGTCTAGACGGTAGTGCACTGAGAGAAAGAAAGGGAGATGAGCGAGAAAGAGAAAGAACAGTGAAAGAGAGAGAGAGAGAGAGAGAGAGAGCACAGAGGCAAAGTTCGATAGTAGGGGAATTCTATGTGGGCTTACCTAGGGGTAGCCACGGTGGACCTAGGCGTGCTACCATGGTCTTCTGGTTATTCTCGATTGAGGTTGAGTAGCTAGGCGGCAGCGCTGGGGTTCACTATGGAGGAAGGCAAGTTCTCTGCTTTTCGGTCTTGCAAAACAAAGGAGGGCTTACGGGGTTGGCACGCGGAGGAGCTGGGGCTTCTGTGGTGGTCAGGTGAGGGGTGGTGGCTTCGGTTTCACACGGTGGCTAATGGGGTGTTGCCATGCATCGGTTGAGGCCATGGGTAGAGGGGAGCTCATAAGGGTGCAATTTACAGTGGAGGGAGCCTATGGTGAACCGTGGTTGTGTTTGAATGTGGAACATAGCCGTGGGCAAGTTCACTTCCTTTGGTCCATTCAGGGGTAGTGACAGAGGAGTTTGGGCTGGTTAGTGAACCACCTTCAGTAATGGTGGTGGAGAGATGGCACTGGGAGAGGTTTGGCTTGGAGAGTGGCTGGCAGTAGCAAGAAGCCTTGGGTAGCTTCTGTAAGCAGAAGAAAAAAAAAACTCTGCTTCTATATCAGTGGGTCAGGTGGTTGAAAACTAGAGGAGAAAAAAATGAGAGGGAGAAACTACATGGGAGACGTGCATGGACGCAGAGACGTGCGTGGCGTGGAAGCTAATTTGAAACTGATCCTAGGTTATTCACGGGCTTGGATTTTGGGAGGTTTGGACTATTTTTGTGAGTTATGGGCCCGACTCAGCCACTGAACAAAAATTAAAACCACTTGTACTATAAATCTCTAGGCCAATTCTCACCTGATCCAATTATCAACTCCAATAAAAAAAATCTTGGATACCGACAAAATAATTTTTATAGCACTCGTGCTTGGCTTGGGCTTGGTACTGGGCCTGAGGGTTATAGTGTGGGTGTCTCGGACAATGAGAGGTAGTTTGGGCATTGCTGGGATAGAGGGCTAGAGAGAGAGAGAGAGAGAGGTAGTGAGGGGAAATCGAGAGGGAGGGGGTGGGGTGGTTGGTTGAGGTGGTGGTTGGCGTGGTTAAGGGTCATTGTAGTGACTCAACGAGAGGGAGAGAGAGATAGGGAAGGTGTGGGCATGTGAGTGGTGGTAAGAGGGTGAGCTAGAGGTCAGGACCTATGGCGGTGTGTGTGTGTGTGTGTGTGTGTTGCGGTGGTAAACAACGGTGACGCCCTAACTGAGAGGGATAGATGATGAGAGAGCGAGAGAGAGAGAGGGAGGAGAACAGAGGCAACTCCAAGTGGCAAGGAGGCTTACTGTTGTGAGGTGGTATGGCAGTGGTGGTTAGCGAGGATGGGGGGTCACGATGACTCACAAAGACGGAGAAATAGGTGGGGAGAAGTTCTTGATGCTGGTAAAAGAAAAAGGGTGGTGGAGGATCTCTTGGCGATGCACGGTGCCGAGGCATGGAGGATGGTGACGGTGGTACCTGCAACGGAGCCGAAATAAAGAGGGTGAAAGGGAGGGAAAGAGAGAGTGTGAAGGAGGAAGGAGGCACTGCATGACGGGGTGATGACGACTAGGGTTTTCAAAATCGTATAGGGCCAAACTTTCCTAGAGGGTAAGAGGGAGAGTGAGTGCGTGGTGGCCGAAGGGTCAACAAGGAGGGTGTGTTTTGTTGGTGTGTGGCGGATCACTACGACAGAGGAGCCCTAATTGAAATAGAGGTTGAGGAGGGAGGGCGAGATCGAGGGATGAGAGGAGTGAGGGCTTATCGGTGCTAGTGACCGAATTGAGGGCGACAGTAACAAGGACCTGGTGGAGGTGGCTGCATTGATGCTGTGGCGTAAATGACCCAAAATAGAGAGAGATGGAAGAGAAAAGGAAGAGGGTACGAGCGGGAGAAGAGAGGTTGAGCAGTGAAAAGGTGATGGATGGGAGATTGGGCTGGGGAGAGAGGTGTTGGTCACGAGGAAAGTTAGGGGGGATGGCGTAGAGGTATAGAGAAGAAAGAGAGGAAAAGAAAGAGTGAGGACGGGAGAGGGAAGAGAGAGTTTAGGGTTTGTGTGTTTAGGGCCAAAACGACATTGTTTTGGTTGGGGAACCTCTCCTCTGGGTCTTTGCTCAAACGGCTCAAAACAGGTGTCATAAGAGGCCAAAACTAATGATAGTAGTTTACAGTTTATACTCATAAAGTTTAGTCATGATTACAATTGATTATGTAACATTGAATACCTTTCTTTATATAGATTTATTCCTGATGATCAAACGGTGAAAATTTTTCTTATAATGAAATGACCGTTCCCTCAATAAACAAGTTCTAAATCGAAAATTGTATTTGTCATCCCCTTCCATCATCATTTCTTTAGGTGGTGCATGTTAAGTAATTAGAGTATAAATAAAGAATAATAAATAAATAATTTTTCATGAGTTATATGATGCAATAGTACGATTATATAATTAAAATCATGATGAATATATAGCATTTGGTATAGCTATAAATATGGTGCTTTTATTTACATCTCGCATTAATATTTGAACTGAAAGATATTCAACCAACACTTTCAATTATTAATAAATGTTTGCAACTAGGCACGTGCATCTCGTATTAAATGTTTGCGAGTGAAAGATATTCAACCAACACTTTCTCGGATTAATAAATGTTTGCAACTAGGAACGTGCATGCCGGATCAGTCGGAGTTTTGAGAACTCTAATATTTAACATCAGATAAATAATATCGTCTATTTCATGACTATCTGTCGTATATATTCTTGTGGATTCATTAGTAGTATTTAATTAATATAGAGTTGGCAGTCCGTGAACAGAATTATATTAATAAATAACTGTGGCAGGCCCGCCATGGATTAGTCGACCTCGAGTAAACAGAGGTCCAACCTCGCAACAAGACGAACGGAGAGAGATCTATATATAGAACCCAACGCTCTATTGTTTGAAAGCCACACAGTCGATGGAACTAAATTAAGGTGGCATATATATGTACGTAGCGCTTCCAGATTAAGTATACAGTTCAAAGTGTGAACATCGATCCCAGCTTGTTCTGTCTCTCAGTGTCGACGCATAAAGCTGAAGCTCGGACTTCTTGAGATCTCTTCTGTATCCAGGTTCAAAAATCTCTCTTCCTCGATCTCATGAGTCTGAAGTACTTCATTATAATTTCATTCTTTCTTCCTCGTTCTCATGAAGTTTTAAGTAGTGAATGGCATTTAGGGTTGCATTTTGAACTCGAGATTTGACTTTTTCTGTCTTTTAGTAATATATAATTATGCAGAGTTATCGAAATTAAGCCTCAGTACTACAAAGTTATCGGAATTCATGTGATAATTAGTTAATAATTACATGTATGTTAGTTAATATCATGATCATGTGTAAAGATCATGAGTTGATGATGTGAGTAAAGATCGATGAAAGGGTCAATATTAATGTCCTTATTTTGTCATTAATTTATGGCTACGTTATTGATAGATGGGAGAAGCAGCAAGTGATCGAAAACTTCAAGATGATCAGGAAGCAAATGCCTTGATAAAAAATGAACATCCAGGCACAAAATTGGCGAATGAAATCAAAACAAGGTTGGCAAGCTTAGAGCCACTCCCAGGGCCAGAATCACCTGGATGTTGTATCTACAAGGTGCCAGATCCCCTTCGCAAATCGAAGAAAGAAGTTTACACTCCTCAAGTTATATCGATAGGGCCTTTCCATCGTGGTAACACAAAGTTGCAGGCCATGGAAAGGCTTAAACTGGGGTATCTCAAAGCTCTCAAGGAGCAAGAAAACATAGACATGAAGGATCTAGTAAGCACTATAAAAGCTGCAGAAGAAAGTGTTCGTGAATGTTATTCAGAGACTATACCACTCAGCAGTGATGATTTTGTGAAAATGATCCTGGTTGATGCGAGCTTCATCATTGTGTATTTCTGGAAAAACTGGTCGGAACTCTGGACTGAATATGACCAGAAATTAATAAAGCCGTGGTTGAGCAATAGGATGCAGCTGGACTTGATGCTACTTGAAAATCAACTTCCTTTCTTTATTATCGAGAAAATATATGACATTGCAATGCCAGATCTCTCAATCGATCACCCCTTCATTGAGATTTGCTTTGACCAGTTCAAATATCACAACGTTCAGAAAAAGTCTCCTCTCGATCTTGAGTGGAAAATAATGCACTTTGTTGACTTGCTTAGATTCTTTTGCCTACCTCCTCGCGGAAGGCGACCAGAAAGAAATGCGAACATAGTTAAGAAAATGCACAGTGCAACTCAACTGAAGGAGGTAGGATTGAAGTTTAGGTTGATCGATTCAAGCAGTAGTTGCACACAGCTTGAACTAAAATATGCAGATCACGGCGGAGAGTTGGAAATCCCAAAGTTTAAGCTAGACGATACAATGGAGATTTATGCTGGAAACCTCATGGCCTTGGAGGAATGCCACTGTCCTCATGAAGCATATATTACTGATTATTATATTCTGCTACGGTTCCTTATCAGAACAAACAAAGACATGGATTTACTTGTTCACGACGAGATCATCGCTAATTGGCTAGATGACGTCAATCAAACTTTCATCAGCAAACTGTGCATAAACATCGTACATTCAGGTATGAACAACGATTATCATAAAATCTGTGAAGGTTTGAACAAATTCCACCAAGAACGTGTGACTTATGTTCAGAAGTTGAAGGCTGCCTTAATACGTGATTATTTTTGCACCCCATGGATGGGTGCTTCTACCATTGCTGCTATTATCTTGTTGGTGCTCACTATTATACAGACTGTATGCTCTCTCATCCCGCTATTTTAGGTATGATTTAGAAAGGGATTTTGTGTAATCCTAATTAAGAGTATTGGATTTCATCTTGATGAAATAATTGTAGTAGCTATTTCATTATTATATTTACTGTCAAAAATTTCAATTAAACAAAATTACCAGAATTTTCGGTTTTGCACCCAAGCAATTATTTTTCTTTTATTGGGAAAATTACTCCAAGAATCTTATATGATTCACGCGCATTGTAGTTGCTTTCAAATGCATGCCACGCTGGAGCACGATTGGCCACATTTTCCTCGGAGGTGTTCGAATTACCGAGATAGAACCACATTTGTGAAACTTCAAAATCACAACCATTGACAACCCATAAATGGAAGTATTCATTATAGCTCATGTGCAAGGCATGCCAATTAAACTTGCAGCTACTAGTACATATGTACTGAATATGTATGAAATAATATGTTCAAAGGTGCTATATATATATATATATACGCATATTTCACCAAGTTGCCTTGCAAGAGACCTGGGTTAGGCTAAAATGCCACTGCCACAAACCCAAGCTGACGAAAATACCCTTACAACAAATCAAAATAGACAGAGGAAGGTTGTGGCATTTGCCGCTAAATTTCTTTCTGGAGATTGATATTTGGCTGCAAAAGTGCATTTTACTGTAGCTGCTTTCGATTTCCGGCAGCAAAGGAAGGGTAAACCACAATATCATTTTTTGCGGCGGATTTTTGTGGACGCAAATAAAACCGCCTCAAAAGAGTTGTTGAGTAGCATTTTGTTATCGATGATAGAGAAACTCACCACAAATTCAACTTTTTACGGTGACTTTTTTGTCGCTGCATAAAAATATTTATTAAATGACTACTTAATTGATTTTGTAGTGAGAAAAATTTGTTGCAAAAAATTAGGACATAAATTAACCCTAACTTCATTCTTCCCCAACTTGATATTCTCTCTCCATTCTCTCGAGTTTTCTTCTATCCCAAGCCTACCTACTACCTTGCCGTCACTCACCGAGGGATACTAGTGAGTCTCAATCTTCTATCTCCCAGTTTCTCTCTCTCTCTCTCTCTCTCTCTCTCTCTTTCTCTCTCTCTCTCTCTCTCGCGAAAATCTCCCACTAGAACTAGTAATACTTCAATCACATTTAACCATTTGTTTGAAATACCCAAATCCCTATCTCACTCGAAACCTTCCTTAAAAATCTCCAAATCTCTTGTGATTTTGTAGCAATAAACTTGTCTAATCTTTGATCTTGGAGTCAAGCTTTTGAATAAAAAATGAGAGGATTTCAAATGAAGGTGGATAGCACAAGGAGACTTGTTGAATGGGATTTTTTTTTTTTTCTTGAAACGAGGTCATGGCCTTCCATGGATGGGGAGTTGGATCTTTGTGCAATCCTCACATTCGGCCCCCATTGTGATCAATTGCTCCTTTTTTCTCTCGATTGTTCATGAGAGAAGAGACTAAGATGTAAAATCATGCCCTTACTAAAGTGCAATAGGGGAATGTAGGAAACAAGGAGTTTACATGGGAAAGTGAGCGAGTCACGTCAAAGTAGTTTCCATATTTATTTTGAGCCGCAATAATGAGTTTTGATGCACGAGATAGAGGTAAGATGGACAATATGTGAGGAGGGACATGGCTATAAATAGGGCATCAATCTTTAACTTGAAACCAAAACCCTTAAAGGACAAAATGGTGTGCGAGAAAAGGACTCCCAGAAGGGTAGCCATGCCTCCCAAAGTTATACATTGAGTCATAGCTGATCGAAGGATGGAGGAAGAAAGCTACCAAGACCAAGAGAGTTCTCAGAAGGATAGGGATCTAATATCCAAAATGCTTAACCATGCTTGCAGAAGTGAGGCAAAGCATAGAGAAAAGAGGTGAAGTTTCACCAATGTCCTATGAAGCCAAACCTGACCTAAGTGCTAGAATACAACATTAACTTTGGGAAAAAGATTGGATCTAAGGGTTGGGCAAAGGGGTCCCAATCCCGAACCCATTGGTTGTTGGTGGACTACTCTCGCTACTCTCGCGATGAGAACAAGTGAGAAACAACCTCGCTGAGTCCAGCCTTAATTCACTAGTTGACTACCTCCCTCTCGACCCCGCTTTTCCTCACGGCTCCTCAACCACGACAACACTCATAAAACCTCTCTCCCTCCACCATGCATGGCTAGAGAAGCCTAGCTCATCCATCGCAAAGCTTAGCCATTGATTCCCCTTCTACCATAAGACCCAGCTAAGACTGAAATGCACTTGGGTCGATGTCGTTGTCTCTCTGGTAGTAGAGGTTAGAGGATGCTTGGCCATGAATGCACTGAGCGTGAATTGGGCATCACTTGTTATGAAGTTACACATATAGTCGTTACCCATGGTGTGATTAAGGGAGCCAGAGTCTGTGGATGATTTAAAGGAGAGATCATGGTGCACACATTAATAAAATGACTTCGGATTTTATCTGGGGTGTGTGAGTATCACAACTCTAAGTTGGGATGGGGCATTATTTTGGTGGAGCTCCTTTAGTCACTTAGGAGTGTTTATAACTGAGTGACGTCCCATGGGTTGTTGCCAAGCAACAACGGGCTCAGGTGATACGATAGCAGTCTCTAGTCGACATTGTTGCCTCTCTACTAGTGGAAGCTAGAGGATGCTTGGCCACAAATCTACTGGGCATCACTTGTTATGGTCACACACACGGTTGTTACCCGTAGTGTGACGAAGGGAGTTAGAGTATGTGGATTGTCCATACGGGAGACCATGGTTCATACCTTAATAAAATGAATATTTTCAAAACAAAAATTGTGATTTTTGGGTGTGTAATGTCTTGTGTGAATGATTCGGTGCATACTTGAGTTTGGTAATTTGTAAAATGTCATATTTCTCTGTACTTTCTTGTTTGCATAATTCTTCTTTCTCTACCTGAATATATTTTGAGTGTGAGACTTAGTTTCACTTACTGAGATTTTGTGAAATCTCATTGTGGTGGTCCCACCTACGATTCCACTCCTCGGAATCATAGATTTTGATATAAAGGGAGGGTATGGTGATGGATACGTGCATGTAGGTCCGAATTCGCTAGAAGAATGAAGACTATGGTTATTTCTCTTTTGTAATTAAAGATATTTCTAGACTCTTTGTTGTTTATTGGAGGACTTCAATATTCTTTGTCTATGGTTTGAAGACTTGTGGCTTTTGGATGCTAGCTTGATGGTAATTTAATTTTTGGTAGTGTAATTAACTTCATTGAGAATACCTTTTTATTTTTGCTTTGATATATTTGTACACATTTTTTATTATGTAAGCACACATTGTATTCTTCATATTGTGCGAGGGGTGTATGATTATTGTGGCCAACATCTTAGTATCACCGTTGTAGCCAAATCCCTAGGGGGGGTTGGGGACACCATAGGTTATATCAGAGCTTTTATGGCTATGGGAAAATCCATAGGTCACCTAGGTGCAGTACTAGAGTTAGGCTTCAATCTTAGTATGATAGGCTTGAAAATTTGTTCATTTAGACTTGAATCTTTAGCATAGATGGCTTGAATTTTCACTACGATAGGCTTGAAACTTTAGTGTTGTAGGCTTGAACTTTTAGCAGTTAGGCATGGATTTGAGATATCTAAACCTGAAGGGAAACAACATTGTCTAGGTGACCTCATCATGGTAGAAATTGAAGCCATGAATTGATGGTGGTGACAATTTCTAATCACCCAGGATATTTAAGGTTTAGATTCTATAGAATTTATGAAATGAGCCGTTTGAAATCTGAGGTTGTAGACTTTAATAAATGAGGATTTAAATTTACAGGCTTTAAGAAATGATTTAATAACATTTAAGGTTTTAGCATCTAAAAGCTTTAAGAGATGATTTTTATTAGATATAAGGTTATCGATTTTGCAGACATTTGAAAAATGATTCTTATTTGAGTTAAGGTTTTAGAGTTGTAGACTTTAAGGAATGATTTTTTGCAAGGTTTGAGGTTTGAGGTTTTGTTGTTTTAGTATGCAAGTTTGATCGAATCAGTTGTTATCGAGTCTGCAACCATTAGGACATGGCTTTTGGATCAAAACTAAGTTATTGAATGTGTGCAGTTTGAAAAATGATTATTATTGAGTTTGAGGTTATAGGATCGGCAGACTTTCAGGAAATGATATCAAATTAAGGTTATAGATGGTGCAAACTTTAGGAAATTATTTTTTATCGATTATAAGGATATAGGTCCAGCGGACTGATGGAAATGATATTTTATGTGATGGTGTAGAATGTGATCAAGTTAGGTTAAGAGTAGGAGTGGGTGGACTACTTATATTGAAAGCAAAATTTAGTAATGATTTGGTGGACTTTAGTAATGAATGATATTGAGTTTAGTACCACTAGAATAAATTCTAATTAGAATTGGGATGATGAGCAGTTAAGTCTTTGTTGTCGGTTGGAAGGTTGTAGTGGCTCTTTATTGGCTGGTCAGGATGGTTTCAAACTTTTTAGAGTGTGTTACTTATCTTAGATGGGATGTGTGGACCTTGATTAGATAGGCACATCTTGGATAAAATGTGGCTGTGAGGATACCATCACCTTCAAATTGATCGTTAGTATATATATCCACATGTGTAGGATTTGACAGAATAATTTAAAACTTTCTCCACCACAAATACTTGAAATAATGTTACCCATAGAAGTTACTCCAAGTGTTATTGACTTGACTCTTCCCAATTACTCAGACCTCCCTCCACTCATGCTTGTTACATCGCTGAAAAATATCCTTCTATGAACTCTTTGCACAATGGTCCTTATGGCATGGCTTAGCTCATTTTTAAGTCATGGTCCAAAAGTTTCTAAGTTGTTATTCTTGAAAATCTCTTGGAAATTGATATGAAGGGAAGTCACCATTTTTGTAAATCTTTTATTTTCTTTCTATCTATTCCTTTATCTACTAAATTTTGTGAACTCAACCACTTTGTCCAACTTAATGAAATCTTTTGGCGACTTAGTGCTTTAACAAGAGTTTTAGAACTATTTTTATTTATGAATTGTTAGAATTTTATTTTCCTTTTATTTTATTAAAAAAACATTTTCAATGGAAGGACCAACCGTGAACCAAACTACTTCATTGTGACCTTCCTCCCTTCCCATTACAAATCAATTTTTTCTTTAGTCACTGGCAGAGCATACCTTTGCTACTAAATGTGACCTCATTCATTGAATTAGTTTTCTCTCATCGATGGGAAGCAATCGAGTAAATTGACTTTCACCACTTTTGTTTGACTTTTGACAACTTTGTTTTGACTACTCAACCTTATCCACCACAAGCTTGACTTAGTGTTTGGGTTTCAAAGATCATTCCAAGGAAAATTGATGGAAAGTATGTCTTGGGTAGACTCTTTTAGATCACCCCTTTTCATGTTAAAGGCTTAACCATTAATATGATGATATTTGTTTTATGCACCTTGATGTGTTTATGTTGATTGGTACTAGTATATTGTCATCAATCGCAGATGTAATTTTCAAGGAGTATTGGTTTTGATTGAGGATCCAAGAGACAATCTAGAAAGATGGGTGAGAATTCATGGCTCTGGAAGACTATTCTATCATCCTATCCAAGTGTGGTAAGAGTTTTCTTAGTAGGTGTTGAGCTGGTTTAGTCTTAAGGGTGAAATATTTAAGAGTTCTTAACTCTAGGCTTTTTGGTGAAGTTATCAAAGTTGCATAGTGGAAGTGTGATACTTAGTAATATAATGGTTGAGAGTCAATTTTTGTGATGATCTTTGAGGAATTATTTATGACTTTAGATCCCATAGAAATCTAAATTTGAGACTATATAATTTATGGTAGGTTGATCATGTTGCAATGCAAATTTTTGGTTATTAATGATTGAGTTTAGAAGGAACTAGTAGGTGACCAAGTGAGTGCAATAGAGGTATGGAAGTTGAAAGTTTAAGCATCAATAACGGGCAGCATGGTCAATATTGTGATGGTAATCAGGGTCCATAGGTATTGTAGGATATGCTTTTGTGGAACCAGAGATTTTGGATAACGTGGCCTGCCTTGGGATTTTTTACTTGAGATGCTAATGGGAGAACTAGTTTTGGTCATAATGGGGGGAACCTCTAAGGACGTAGAAGTAGAGACTAGTTATAGTTACGTAGAGCAAATTTCGTGGATGAAATTTTTATAAGGGGAAGGATGTGAAGCCCAGCCCACACTTAGGCCCAAAGCCTTTGGAAAAACCCAACCCATCCCCCAAAACGGTGTCATTTTGGCCCCAAACTAACAAACCCTAAAATCTTCTCCCTCTCCCATCCTCTCCCCATCCCTCACTTCTTTGTCTCTCAATCTATCTCTCCCACTCAAACTCCCTCCCTCCCCCCTTTCTCTCTCTCTCACCTCTTCCTCTACTTCTCTCCTCTCTTCTTTCCCTCTCTGCCAAGTCTGCTAGGTCCTTGTCTCCACCACCTCTAGGTCCTCAGTTCTCTCTTCTCTCTCCACCTAGTTGTGCTGTCTGACGTAGCCCATGCAGCCACCCCTCCTCGTCAACTAATTTCCCTTCTCCTATATCTCTTTCTCTACCTGTCAAGCTTCCTATCCCTCGGTTTAGGCCTATTCACCGTTGTTAGCCACCATTCACATACTCCCTCACCCACCCATAGGCACTCTAGCCACACCCCCACCTCTCTCTCATCTATCGGTTCCACCTCCCTTAGATCCCTCAGGATCTCGTTCTCTTACTTAGGGTTCCACCACCACCCTCGTTCTGCGGTGTTGTACCACTCTAGAAAGAACCTCACAAAGTCTAGCCTCCACTAATTTCTCAACTGCCTCCCTCTTAACCCCTTCTTCCTCACATCTCCTCAGCCACGACGACACTCACAAAACCTGATTACACTCAAAGAATAATGCGGTAGTTATAGCACAACTTTAGGGTGTCGATTCCTCAGGGAGACAGATTAAAAAAAATACAACAAATAATAAAAAGAACTAAAAGAAAATATTTAATAATTAATAAGAAAGGAATGGTTTTAATGTGATTTAGAAACTAAAATTACAATGATAAAAATAAGGATCACTCAAATTATAAATAGTAAAGCATCAGGAATTCCTTGCACAAATTGGATATTTATGTTTATTCTTGATTCAGTGAATTACTCAATTGTAGATTTATCCAAAGTCCCCAATTGGAAGATATAAAACTACAAACCATTTTAATCGAAAGATAACTCTTTGATAAATCATTCACTACTTTTTAAAACTCTGTGAATTATCATCCTTATTGACAAAACCTACCGACGACAATATACCCAGTGGGCAATACTGCAGCAAAGAATTAAATAAATAAAGACAATGAATTAATCCAAACATAATCAAGGATCTTAACCATTCTATAGAAAAAGCATGACTGAATCTATGAAAGGAATCAATTCCAAGATTATTTGAAGATAAGAAAATACTATTGATAATTAGAGAATGATAAATAAGAGTTTGCATTAATAAAGAACAATCACATGAATAAAAAATAAACTAAAAACACCCTCAATTGTGCAAGTTCATCCCTAACTTTACTTGTCTCTCTAAAAACTCTCCTCTGAATTAATTGTGTCCCAAGTTATCTTGAATCCCCCTCCTTTCTATAGAGCCGAAAAGATGAGGTCTACGTTTGTTTTTTTATTTCTTCCCTTGAGTGCTCCTTTGAATTATTTCTTTCCAGACCGAATGAGCTACATGTTTTTGTCCACCACCGAAAGGCTAATAATGTTCCGTGTGTTTCCTTTTTTTTTTCTTTTCTTTTCTTCTGCATCTTCTGTTTGTCGTTGGCCCATGTCCCCCGCTCATTTCTTTCACGCCAAAAGCTTCATGTGCATGTGTTTCTCTATTATTCCACCAAGCCGTGTCCTCGTTGTTGCCCATGTGTTGTCCTGCATGCATATTTCTTTTCTTTTACTTCCGTGCACTCCATCTCATTCATCATACAGCTGCTAGCCGAAAGCATTATTTTTTATTCCCTTTGTTTTGTGTCTTGCTCCCAGCCGAAACCAAAAGCTTCCCTTTTATTTTCCTATTCTTTTTCTATGTCTTCACCGTCTGTCCAGCGTTGTTGTCTTCTGTGTTCGTCAACCAGCTGGCCTCGGAATGGAGAACTCTGAGAGAGAGATGGAGTAGTGGGCATCATGCGGCGTGGTGGAGCTTGGAATGCTCTGTTTTGGATGTATGAAAACAGAGGTGGATGGTAGTGCTGCGTTCATGGAATGGTGTTGCCGGGGCTATGCATGGGAGCTTCGGACGGTGGCTTGCAGTGCATTGCATGATGGAGACGACGTGCACTGGAGGAGGCTGGGCAGAGGTGCAGTGGAGGGTGGTGGTCCGAACGCATGCATGGAGTACGTGTGCTGGAGGTTGAAGATGATGAAAATGACTTGTCGTTTTTGTCTATGGACTAAACGACAAGTCGTTTAGCAGACGGCAGTTTCAATTCCTAGAGACAAATGACATGTCATTCTGTCCATAGACAAAAACGACTTGTCGTTTAGCAGAACCTGTAAAACAGAAAAAAAAATAATAAAAATAGAACTTGGACAAAGCAAAATAAATAATTACATAAACAAAAATAAAATTAGACAAAGAAACTAAAATAAATAAATAATTGAAAGTAAAAATAAAATTAGACATTAGATGGAGAATAAAATATTAAAAGTGTGTTGTGTATGTGAATAAATATTGTCCAATTAAATCACAAGTTATAAAATTAAGCATAAACTATGCTTTTAATCAATTTAAATCATAACTTGGATTTATTCCTTTTAACCATTTTTTCATCTAAAACCAATGATAAAATAATAAAACAATTAAAAATATATTGATTTTAAATGTATAAAATATGCAATAATGGAACTCAATCAAAACCTCTCTCTCTCTCCACCATGCACAACTAGAAAAGCCTAGATTAGCCAATGTGAAGCTCAGCCACCAATTTCCTTTTAGTTGTGAGACCCAGCTAAGATAGTAACGCTCTCTGGTCAACATCATTGTCTCTCTACTGGTGGAGGTTAGTAGATGCCTGGCCATGAATGAGTTGGGCGCGAACTGGGTATCTTTTGTTACAAAGTCACACAAATGATCGTTACCTGTAGTGTGATAAGGGACTAGAGTGTATGGGTGGTCCATAGAGGAGATCATAATGTGCACATTAATAAAATGATAGTTTGGATATTATGTACAGTGTGTGAATATCACGACCCCAAGTCGAGATAGAGCATTATTTCGATGGGAATGCATAAAATTGAGTGACATCTCCTGAGTTGTCGCCAGTTGACAATGGGGATGGGTGAGACAATAACACTCTTGGATCGACATCCTTGCCTTTCTATGAGTGGAGGGTAAAGGATGCTTGGCCACGAACGCGCTAGGCACAAAATTGGACATCGCTTGTTATGAAGTCACATGCATAGTTGTTTTCCATGGTGTGACGAAGGGAACCAAAGTATGTGCATGGTTCATAAGAGAGACCATGGTGCATACCTCAATAAAATGATATTTTTAAAACAAACGTTATGATTTTTTGGTGTGTAATATCTTGCGTTAAAGATTTGGTGCATACTTTAGTTTGGCAATTTGGAAAATGTCAAATGTCATATTTCTTTGTATTTTCTTGTTTGCATAATTCCTCTTTTTCTACCTACATGTATTTTGAGTGTTAGACTTAGTTTCATTTACTGAGATTTTGTAAAATATCGTTATGGTGTTCCACCTCTGGTTTCACTCCTTGGCACTGTAAATTTTGATGCATAGGGAAGGTATGGTGATGGATACATGTATGGAGGTCTGGCTCCGCCAGAAGAGTGAAGATTATGGTTATTTCTCTCTTGTAATTAACTGTTATTTTCAGACTCTTGGTTGTTATTGGAGGACTATAATATTCTTTTGTCTATAGTTTCAAGACTTGTGGCTTATGGATATTGGCTTAATGATGTAATTTAATTTCTAGTACAGTAATTAGCTTCATTTATGAATACCTTTTTTTATTTCAACTACAATATATCTATACACATTATTTTATTATGTAAGCACATATTGTATTCTTCACATTATGTGAGGGGTGTATGACCTATGTAGCCAATATCTCAACGATGCTGCTGCTGCCAAATCACAAGCGGGGCCTGGGGGCATCACAATTTTCTACCATTGGTTAAAATTATGGAAGCCATGGATGTCCACCACCAAGTATCTCTGTATAAAGAGGAGAGAGGATTATCCAGCCATAGTACCAAGATTGAAAAATGCGTTATTTGGACTAATTAATAAATCTTGTCATAAGAATATGCTAACAAATTATTTCAAATTAATGAATCAAGATGGCCTTTAATATTACATCATTTCAGATTGAATTAAGTGGTACTACTGATTACAAATAAACTACAGAGGAATAGAGAGATAGGTCTGGCCATCAACTACAGTGCAATCCTTAGCACCTATTCGGGTATTTCATATGCTCTTGATCTCTTCTCCGGCATCGGTCAAGGAGGATGTCAATATGGCTAGTCATAGTGTGCGAACTTTCTGTGATAGTGAGCAATGAAACTATGTTCAAAGCCGATAAGTGGCATATTATTCTTCCACTTCTGAAACTCTTCCAAGACCTTCAGGATCTTTCTCCCACCATTATGGAGCACCACTAGTGACTGGTTGTAGGTCAACACAAACCGTCCATTAGACCTAGACTTGAAATGTTGTAAAAAGTATGGATCTTCTTTTCCCGTACCGACGATTTTCAATAAATGCCAAACCTCCTCCCTTCTTTTGGGGTCTAGAATGCAACACACCTCTATGGAAATGTTTGTGGCCTTTATGCGCGAATCTTTAGCCACATGAGTTGTGCACATGTGGCTAAAGATTCGAAGTGAATATAGAATGCAGCACACCTCTATATAGAGCAATCATAGCAATAAGCTCCTCGTTGTGGTGTTGCGGCCTAATCAATCTCCTCCAAGCAATCCTTTGCCAATACTCTTGGTCCTTGCACATTATGATCTACCATTTCGGGAGGAATGGTAAGTGGGACTATCAAATGAGATTTGATTATAAATCTCAGCAAGTTAACGACTAACTTAAACTAGGAATATAAAGATGCATGCATGACAGTAAAAGACATAAATGTTTTAGTGGTGAGTCTATAATAAGCTCCACCCTTAAGCTAATACCTGTAACGCTCCAATAAATTAAGGGCATGCATACATATTATATATATATATATATTTATATATATGCATTCTCTTGATCGATTACGATGGTAATCTGGTTTTAATTTTTTGAAAAAGTATTCCAAATATGTAGTAATGGTTCAGTGTTTATGTTGTAATAATAGGGGCAGCCTCGCGCCTCCTCCTTTCAGAAAATTAAACTTTGCTAGCTAGCATGCTTAATTAGTTTCGAATCATTTTACTCTTTAACTCTCGTTTCAAGCTAAAAATTAACTACTCATCTTGAGCTAATTCATTTTTTTTAATCATCTTTAATACTTGTAGTCCTCGTAGGAATTAATCATCGTATTAGAAATACTAGATTAGAGTATAGCCAAAATGTTTATCTCGAACAGCAAATTTCAGATTTAAGTGCATTTGTTCTACGTACAGACTTCCACGGTCATTGTTGTTTGTCCAAAGTCATCTTCCATGATGGTGGAGTGTACTACGTGGTAATACCATAGCAACACTCACAAATTCAACATCAAAATACCAGCAGTTGAGAGAAAGATTTTTCAAAAGAGAGAGAGAGAGATTTCTTGTGCCAAGACAAGTGTCATGTATCAAAGGAGGGAGGGGCTATTTATCCTCTAAGTGTAACCCCCGATTGGCCTTAAAGGCTAGCCATCAAGACTCATGAATAGATATTATGCCACTTCCTAATCCTCATGTTAGTCGTTTTTAGTCTAGTCGCTTACCTAACAATGTTTACCATATCATTCATGCCCATAAACAATATGCCAAAGTAGTAGACACTAAAATCTCATCCTCATAACATGGTCAAGGCATAAATAAATTAAAGTCATCAGTTATGACCTATAAGACTTACACGCTGAGGAGGCAGGGATCCATTCACTCACCTCCTATTGTTGGTTGTAAAAGTACATATAGTATGAAATACATGCTATGGTAAAAGGGTTCCCTTTCCTAAAAGAGTGTATGTCTAATCTCAATACACCGTACAAATCTTAGTCTAGTTGCTATCCTAGCGTCTAACCTGAGTCCTTCCATTTGCTTGCTATCTAAAGTGCCAAAGAAGATCTCGCATCTGGTTAAACCACATGCTACACAGATTGTGGGCTATCCATGCACGGTCTTAATGAATAACAAAGACCCCATCTTAGCCTAGCTAAGGCGACATATATATTTGTGTCAACCATCTCAACATTCTACGTAAACATCAAGGGACACAATTTCACATATCTGCTCGCTACCTAAGTGCCAAAGGTGACCATTCTTGTCAGTGAGTTGATCTAAGCCTATTGATATACATTTTTTTTTAACCATAATCTTCAAATTCATTTTGAATGTGTGTGCTTAATAAATGCTTCTAGTCATGCCACATGATCATAGAACATATGACCATCATGTGGAGACTAGAAATACCATGAGGTAGGGAAATCATATGATTAACTACAAATAATTAAACCAAAAATTTCATGTGGAGTTTTAAAACCATTTCTCTCCATGCATAATCTCATATGCACTAATCTTCGAAAAAGAAGAAGAAGAAGAAGAAGAAGAAAAACTTGCGCCTACCAAGAGACTTTGCTTTTATGCATTTAGAACCTTTGCACAACCATAAAGTCAGTGACTCATCTTGAATATCATTTAAGGTCAAACACACAATAAAAACCTTAGATCTTAGTCACTAACTCCAACTGCCAGTTTTACGAATTGGCAAGGTGACCATAGATATTATAAGCAAGCTCAATTTACAATTTTAGGCTTTCAAATGAATCTCTTGTATGCCCCGCATCCGGAGGGATCGGAGAGTGACTACCTTTCATATAAAATCATATCTCACAATACAGATAAACTCCAAATTCTCAATGACATATAGGTCTCATTGTTTTAAACTGCTCCAAATAATTAACTAGGAACACCACAAAGTCTCAAAATAAATGTCAACTTCCTAAAATACTAAGTCATCAAAACATGACAAATTTACTAAATAAAATTCTCAAAAAACATAGCATCCTATTGTTTGCCCATGCTCTTTATTCTTGATCCGCAACTGAGATATTCAAATTATCTGAAAAATATTATGAAGATAAGAGGTGAGTTATCAACAATTCAGTAAGAAGAGAATATATACTAGTATGTAAACATGAGCTTTACAGGGTTCACAATGCAGAAGAAAATATTTTTAGTTTCATAATGTAGAACCAAAATATCAGAAGAACATTTCAAAATATTCACATTCAAAAGTCCTTTGGCATAGCATAACTGAACATCATATCATATCATATCGTAGCATCATATCAGAACATAGGCCATGTTTAAACCCTGTGGTTGGGCTGTGTATCTCTGTTGTTAACCAAGTAGAACCTACCATTGTTCATCAACAATGTAATGTACTTAGAACAGAGTCCATTATTATATCTTGTGGCAGGGCCAGACGCCACTATTGTATCCCTTGGTGTCACCAGAGGCCTTTACTATGTCCCGTGGCGTGGCCAAAGGCCATTATTATGTCCTGTGGCGGGGCCAAAGACAACTTTTATGTTACTTGGTGGGGCCAGAGGCCATTATTGTATCTCATGGCAAGGCCATAAATTAGAGTAAAATAAAAATGTTGGTATCAACACAATAACAAAATTAGAATCATCGGAGCAGAACCTGAAACATAATCAGATACATAATAAAAATGTCATGCCATAGGTTTTCAGATGCCAAATCATATCATAAAAAAGTATTGAATAGATTCAAATCAGTTTTACATATTCAAAACATTTTCAAAGCATCTTCACGTAATCATGCACAAATTTTCAGATTTTATGTTTGCTCTTTTTGCACAATTTAGAAATAGAATGTCAAAATTAGCTCATGAATACCCCAATCATGATAAAAATATTTTTCTCTTCTTGTACGAGTTTCATGAGTAATGCAGATAAAACGACTGAGCTTGTTTTAAAGTTTCCTTTTCATAACAAAACATGCATATTTTTCATAAACTCAATCTCAATCCATTTGTTTTAAACAAAGTCTAGCATAGGAATCTCGCATACCTAGACCTTTTAATTTTTCTAAATTTTTCCACAATTGTGCCTAATTAATACCACTCGTCAAGTATAAAATAGAAACTTAACTTACTTAAATCTCTAATCAAACACCTATATTGATATTTAAGCCTGAAATACTAGAATAACCTATTTTTTCTACAAATTTAAAAATTCTCACAACCCTAAATTATCATCACTTCCTAAATTAATCGATATCCACTTAATATCTGTTAAATAAACTTTTTGGGCTAATATAAAGTGACACTAAGCCCATTAAAATAGCATAATAGCTTTTGCAATCAAATTGAGGTCCATCATAGACTCGAGCCCAACATAAAATACAAGCTCAAAACATATTAGCTTTGGCTTGTAACTCAAAGCGTATAAATGTAATATTACCTCAAAAAGGTTACTTTACTATGTGTAAGAAGCTTTACAGGAGACTAAAATCACTTTCAATTTTTGGAAAACAAGGCAAACTTCATTGTGCATAGCAAAGGGGTGGCAGATGCTTACCAAAGAGGAGGGAGATGGGGTAGTGGGTGGCTAAGCCAACCGGAGTTGCGCACAACGATGGGAGGTGTCTAGTTGGAAATTTAGGTGCAGCCCGAGTGGTCTTCCGACTTCCTAATTGGTGGTCAGCAGTGGAGACTGAGGGAGAAATAGTGTGGAGAGGAAGAGAGAGAGAGAAAGAAAGAGCGACATAAGTGTGGGGAGAATCACATAGAAAGAGAAAGAGTTGAGACCGGCTTACCGAGTGGGGGCGATGGCTGTGACTCACGTTGCAACAGCGACTAAGCCGAACAGTGTCTCACGTGGTCCATTCTGTTGGTGGGGATACGAAGGAGGGTGGCCATGGCTTTGTGGCTCATGGTGGGGAAAAATACTCTATTTCTATGTAGGAAAATAGAGGCTTTTTGGTTTGGTTTACGATAGGTGGTGCAATGGCAGTGGGGCTTTGGCTCATGGTTGGTCTATTATAATGAGGGTGGTGCTGCCGTGTGGTGCTTTGCCTAGCTGTAGACACTGGTCTATGCTATTTGCAGTGTTGCCAACGTTAGTAGCTTGTTGTAGCTTCATCGTAAAAGGGTCATCCTGAGACAATGGCTAAGGGGAGGATGGTTGGTTGTGTGCATGGGCTGAACATGGGTTTGGTTGGGCAAGGGTAGCGCTGTGCAGGAGTTTTGGTGGTTCACGTCGAGTTTGTGGTGGTGTCGAGAATGATGACGATGAGAGTTTTTTGTGGCTTGAGTGCACATTGTCCATGTTTTAGGAAGGGCTGGGGCTCTTCTTCTCCATCTGATTCAACGGTGGCCTGCGGTTTGGGTTGGCATAAAGGGAAGGTTGTAGTACATAACAACAAGGTCTGCCCGTGGGGGATGATGTGCAACATGGGACTGCTATGAATCAACTGAAAACCCTAAATTTGTAATGGAGGAAAATATGATGAGCAGTGTTCCTGTATGGTTTTATATGAGGTTTTGGATGCCCAATAAATGGCCTTGGCCCTTTTCAAATTCTCCATCTCATCAATTATCTATGGATTTTGAAAGGTAGCACGAGTACCCTTGTACTCACGAACACTTTCTATAAATACGCTAGGCCATATATTGAACAACATACACACATGCAAGCCAGCTTTCTCACTCTTCTTCTTCCCCTAAACCTTAAGATCATTGTGATCTAAAGTCTCTGGCCCATTGTTTTATAACCAAAACTATGTACTCTTTCTAATACGGAAGCATGAACGGAGCATGGCTCGATGAATTTTACAGCAAAACAACTGTTATGGCTAAAGATCCGTTGATAACCCATAGCAAAGACTTTCGATAGGATTTTGCAGGATTGTAGACCACGGGTGAGAGGAGGAGGTACAGCGTTTCTCAAAACAAAAGGGCTGGGACAAGGAATGCCCAAACATTATCATCGTCATCATCATCATCATCATCATCATTTATGCATATCACACGACTCTAAACCAACTCTGAGGCTCAAACATCATGTACTTAGGCTTAGAACAGATTACCCATTACATATGATAGATCCGTCCAACACACATGTATCCTACCTCCTTATCACTTAAGATCAAGATACAACATGTTGATCATCTGCTTGTATAAACAAGCATCATACAATAGTAACCTTTTCTTACTAGGTTGGCAAGACTCTTCCCACTTCCAATCTCGTTACAAGTTCATCCCAACACTTGGCACAACAAGACTACATTCACAACTACACCTTATGTCACATCACATAGCTCGAGACTACTCTCAAACTATATCGTGACCTTATTACGTCACTTGGCATCCCGCCACATCACTTATACGCCATATTCTCGCTCATCACAAGCACAACTTCTTACTTAGCCATTAATCAATTGAACATTCTACATTTGAACGTGAGTGATTGACAACAGTACGTATAAATTCTACTTTTTGTTTGAACAGAATACTAATATTTCTAGATAGGGGAATGTCTGTTGGTGTGTTGTCTTGCAGTCCCACGCTAATCTAAATCCTTGATGCGTCTACTTCGTAGAAGCCAAACCATTCCTGTAGGGCCGTCTTGGCCTCCCCCATTTTGAGACGAGCCCTCGTGCCCTGTCTACTACCTTAGATCAATTCAGCTATCTTAACTCTTAACCACGAGCTTACATCCTCTAATTAGGAGGTTTCTGTGAGTGTAGGCTCAGTCTGCTAGGGCGAGGGGTCATTTGACTCGTTTGTCCCTCCAATGTATTTTAAAATTAAGGACCCAATTATAATTTCTTACATTTATAAAATATATAGGTCTGTCTGATACAAATCAAATGAATTGCAAAAGAAGGCATATTTAATCACAAATAAAAAAGCATATTTTAAGTATCACTACAAGAGATTTGATTTTTATGGACGAAATTTGTTAGGAACGAATTAAATTTCATCCCTAAAAGTCATTTTTGGAGATGAAATTTACATTTCGAGAGCTACTAAATTCATTCAAACGGATAAATATCTATTCAAACAAGATATTTTGTGATGAATAAAATTGTCTAAAAAAAATCCATTCAAATAGAACAAAATAGATTCGAACAGGGAATTAATATGTTTGTTCGAATAGTATATAATCTATTCCAATAATAATCTTGGTGGGAAATTAATTTATTTTTCTTGGAAAAAGTTAATAACTGTTTGAACTTAAATTTATTTGTTCAAACAGACGAGATTTGGTGGAAAAATGTGGCGGCAAGGTTGTTTTACCATTCAAACAACACAAATATAGTTTGAACTAGTTCGACACTATATTTATTCTTTCAAACGACTAATTTAGTTGGAAATTATATAAAATTTGTTTATTATCATTAATTTGTGCATATATATTTTCCATTAAAGTAATAAATATTTTTTCCATTAATTTGTTATTATTTTCAAAATATAAAAAATGTGTATATATTATATATTATGATTTGCGGTGAGTTAAAATACTTATAAATTCATAAATTAATTTTATGTAATTAATTTCAAAACTTTAAAGTGATTTATTTTATGTTAAATTTATATAAATATAACCTTAAAGGCAGTATCATTTTTTATATTATCATGAACGACAAGTAAAATGAAAAAAAATAAACAAGGTAGCAAACACGAAAAATAAAAGCCATACATTAATTACATCCCAAATATATAATATTCAATACAACATAAAAAAGTAAGGGTTGACTCTTCTCTGAGCTTTTGCTGTGGAGAAAGTCAAGGTGAAGAAAATAGTCTCGACTCACTCTGCTGAGTGAGGGAGGAAGACTCTGCCATAGCTCTTTTATTGTAAGGGTGGGGTAGACGACCATGGAGGATTTGGAAGAAAGGTGGGATAAACTTCATCTCACAAAGGAGGAAAATGAAGAGATTGAGGTTAACGCAGAATACATGAACAAGGTGACTGAAGAGGGGAATAAAAGCTTGGTTGGAAAGCTGTTATCAGACTGAAAAGTGAATAAAGAAGTGATTAGATCAACATTGAACAAGATCTGGAGATTGAGAGGCTCTTTCATTTTCCACGACATTGTACCAAATATGTTCGTAGTTTCCTTCGAGAATCAGAAGGATAGACAGAGAGTGTTAGAAGGAAAACCATGGTTACTCGATAACCAGCTATTTGTTTTGAACCTGTTCGATGGTCTTACTCCTCCTCAGAAAATGAGTTTTGATTATGAGGAGTTTTGGGTACATCTTAACAATCTGCCATTGGCATGTATGACACGAGAAGTGGGAACGCAGATTGGGGCAACGATTGGAAGTGTGATACCAGAGAAGATGGGATTGGATGGGGTGGTTATTTATGTGTAAAAATCATAATAGACCCGAGGAAAAAAATTTCAAGGGGTCGAACTGCTAATGTCTTGGGTAATAGAATGTGGATTCCGTTGAGTTATGAGAAGCTCCCAAAATTGTGTTTTAAGTGTGGTAAAATCTGTCACAGAGTAGAAGGTTGTTTGGGGGAGGGGAGGGAAGGGAGCAAGGAAGTGTCCCAATATGGGGTTTGGCTTTGTGCTAACCATTCAGGAAGGGGGAAGTTCACAGAGACATTTAGGAACAACTCTAGTGAGAATGTGGGTGAGAGTGATGGGGAGAATCATAATGAATCTCCTACTGAGGAAGGAGGGCCTTATGAAGATCGGGTTAATGTACTGGGTGTTAGGGAGGATAATGTTGTTGAGAAGGTGGCAGAGGGAATGAGATCAGGGTCGCGGGGCTTAACAGTGTGAGATGAATTGAAGGTGCTCAAGAAAATGCCTGAGAGAGGGGAGCATGCAAAGAGGTTTGACAGAGGAGAAATGACAGTTGAGGAGGCCCTGGTGAATGGTACAGTGACCAGTTTTCTGCATCAAAATCATGACAAGGAAATAATTGAGAACCAAGGGGGTGTGGAGAGGAGGAAGTGGAAGAGAAGGGCTAGAGTGGTGGAGAAAAGAGTTGAACGAGATTCAGTAATAGGGGGCAAATGAAGACTGAGGAGTGAGGGACCTTATGAAAGCAGCAAACGTGTTATGAAAAGAGGAAAAACACAAGATGAGGAGAGGGCATCTAGATAAGATCTTTATTGGTAGAGGCTGCTAGACAGCCCCACCAACAGCCATGAAAATACTAAGTTGGAACTGCTGGGGGCTTGGGAACCCCCGATCAGTTCAAAACCTTCCCCTGTTGGTGAAGGAAAATAATCCTAAAATGGCCTTTTTAATGAAGACAAAGCTTGTAACATGCAAAGTTGAGAGTATCAAGAGGAGACTGGGGTGGGAAGGATGCTTTGTTGTTGACTCGATGGGAAGGAAATGGGGCTTGGCAGTGCTGTGGTACAGGGAAATGGATGTGGAGATAATCAACTATTCTCAACATCACATTAATGCTAATGTCTTTAGCGAGGAGAAGAAGCTATTTTGGCTTTTTACTAGGTTCTATGGGCACCCCGAGGTGAGTAAAAGGAAAAGTACATGTGATTTATTGTCTTTGTTAAATCCTTCAAGTGAAAAGCCATGATGTGTAATGGGGGACTTTAATGAGATCTTGTGTTAAGATGAAAAGAAGGCTGGAAGACCTAGGCTAGAGGCTCAGATGGTTGAGTTCAGGAAAGCCTTAGAAGAAAATGACATTTTTGACCTGGGGTGGGTGCGAAACAAATTCACATGGAGTAAATAAGCATATGGATAGTACTTTTACTAAGGAGAGGCTCGATAGAGTTGTTGCTAACCTCCAATGGTCAAAAAATTTTTGTGATAGATCTGTGGAAGTAATGACAGTAACCCAGTCTAATCATAAGGCTTTACTTCTAGACTTGAGACAACATAACTTTGTGTATAGGCAGATAAGAAGGTTATTTATATTTGAAGTAAAGTGAACAAGGGATGAGGAAGGAGTCTCAATGGTAGAAGGGGCTTGGGGGAGGAATAATATTGAGCAACATCCAGGCAAAATTGTTCAAGAAAAACTGCATAGATGCAGAGGTGACTTGATTAGATGGAGTAATTTGAGAGAGAAAGAGACTGCTCAGATGATGAAGAATAAAACCGAGAGATTGAAGAGGGAATAGGAAAATGAGGGGCATCATAATGTTGATCTAATCAGAAAGTTGCAAGATGAGTTGGGGTTGTTATTGGAGCAAGAGGACTTAAAGTGGAGACAAAGAGCTAAGAAGACTTGGTATCAATTGGGTGACAAGAACACCAAATTCTTCCATTCTTGTGCAACTCAGAGGAGAAAAAAAATCAGATAAAGGAAATAAGAAATGAACAAGGGAGAATGGTGACTGAGAAAGAAGGGAAAGAAGAGGTGTTTTTTGACTACTTCAACTCTATGTTCTGCTCAACACAACCAACAACAGAAGCCATTGAGGAGTGCTTAAAGGAGTTGGAACCAAAAGTAACAGACGTAATGAATGTAGAGTTGCAGAAGGAATTTACAAAAATTGAGGTGGAGGAAGCATTGAAGCAGATGGGAGCATTGAAATCCCCTGGCCTGGATGGTTATGGTGCTTGCTTTTATCAAACATATTGGAGTACTGTGGGGGAGGAGGTAAGTAGGGCAGTTTTGAGTTTCGTAAATGGGGAGGGAGAGATGGATGAAGGTGTAAATGATACATTGTTAGCTTTGATCCCCAAAGTTAAAAACCCCTCAGCTGCTAGTGAATTCCGACCAATTAGCCTATGTAATGTGTTATATAAGCTTGCTTCTAAGACTTTGGCTAATAGGTTGAAGAAAATACTGCCTATCATTATCTCTAGCAACCAAAGTGCCTTTATACCTAGAAGACTCATAACGGATAATGTGACGATAGCTTATGAGCCCCTGCACACGATGAAAACAAGACAAAAAGG
Source organism: Cyclocarya paliurus (assembly GCA_029856935.1). Lineage (NCBI taxonomy): Eukaryota > Viridiplantae > Streptophyta > Magnoliopsida > Fagales > Juglandaceae > Cyclocarya > Cyclocarya paliurus. Next base: position 29,201,636 of record CM056947.1, read on the forward strand.
AAGAATTTGCAGCATGGCTCTCAAGCTAGACATGTGAAAAGCATATGATTGAATATAGTAGAGCTGCTTGGAGGCAATTATGAGAAAGTTGGGATTTGGGAAAAAATGGGTCTCTCTAATTATGAAGTGTACTACCACTGTGAATTACTCTATCCTTGTTAATGGAGAACCTGAGAAAACTCTAAAACCTACAAGGAGAATAAGACAAGGGGACCTAATTTCCCCCTACTTCTTCATCCTTTGTGCAGAAGGGTTAAGTTCCTTAATCAATGCAGCCAATGAAAGAGGTGAAATAAGGGGTGTATGGGCTGAGAAAGACAGTCCAGTGCACAAATGGTGTAGTTCAAATGTTGTGTTTGATGATTTGTGGGGGAAACTCAATGATTTTCTTAAAGATGAGGAGGTGGTAGCTTGCATCATGAGAAAGATATGGATGAGGAGAAATTCACTGTTGTTTGACAAGAAGTTTGATCACTCGAGAACTATTATTGCTACTACAACACAAAGACTAAGAGAGTTCAAGCTTGCCCAAGACCAACTACAGCTAACTCAGATGACAGAGGTGAGGCTAAATGGGAAAAACCAAAGGAAAGGGTGGTGAAAGTAAATTGGGATGCTGCTGTGGATGCTAAGAATAATAGAGTGGGAATTGGAGTGGCTGCCAGGGATTCAAATGGAGAGGTTCTTGCATGGCTTTGTTCCATATTTGACCATATCAACAATCCGAGTGTGGCTGAAGCTTTGGGGTTAAGGAGGGTAGCAATCTTATGCACTGAATTGGGTCTATCAGATGTCTTGCTGGAAGGAGACTCTTTGTTAATAGTTAATGATACAAATAGTGGGGAAGAGGTAGGGGCTGAGTATGGTTGTATCCTAGATGATGTGAGGAGAGTTATGTCTGGGAGGTTGAACTGGAGTATACGGTTTGTATATAGAAAAGCAAACAACATAGCACACAAACTAGCAAAGCGAGCTCTTAACATGTCAATTGAGAGGGTTTGTATAGAGGATAGCCCTATAGAAATTGCTAATGATATTCTTGTGGAGAAACACTATAATGACTGATTTTGTTGTCAATGAAGGAAGTTATTTTGACTAAAAATAATACAACATAAAAAGTAAAATAATAACTAAAACAATCTATTTGCTAAGTAGATCAACATCCACTTGTAACATTTTAATGCATCCATCTAGATCCCTAAGTTTCTCCATGATGGGTTTACTGAACTCCACAAACAGAGCTCATACCTGATCCAAAGTAGCCCCAGGAGGCCGTCTCTTAACAACAACAATACTACTAGAAGCTAGATCGATCGGTGTGCCACTAGGCTGTTCTTGTGAAGTCTTCCGCAAGTGCCCCATGCTCTTATTGAATGTGATCTTGTTAAGGGCCCTATCTATGGTGACCTCTACTCAGTCACATATATTATAACCTCTGATCGGAGTAGGAGGTTAGATATCGGCAGTGCAAATGGTAGACTACCTCCACTAGAATAGCGTGACTCAGATTGAATATGGAGGAAGAAATATAATCCCAAATCAATGGAGTCCCTTCGTGCTATCTGCAAAAATCTAGCTCGATCAATCCCAAAATCAGTCTTGTATTTTTTAGGATTGATGTTATAACCAACAATCAAATTAAGCATTCTGAAAAATGCTATACAATCGGCCTGTCGGATCACCTTACTCCCATTATATGGAGGAGCCAAAGGGTTTTGCACTGGCTAACTGACCTGATCGTCTGTGAGACCATCAAGCTGATCCTTATCCTCACTACCATCAGAACTAGCATCCAACTCTACTTTTGACGCTAGCGTTGAGGATGCGACTGGGATGTCGGAATCAGATGGTGGAGCTACTGGTCCCGGTGTAGCTACTGCAGGATATGCATCGCTCACACATGGGATATTAAGGAACTTAGCAAAAATGTGGGAAAAGAAAGTAATACTCACTTCCTGGACCGTTAAGGTACAGAACAGAGCATCAGCTTCATCCTCTCCCAAGGCATAGTAAAACTCACCGACCATCTCTAGATATGCAGTCCCCCACTACTAACAGATCGGTGTCTATCCCTGCTAGGTGATGATGGATTGTATGCTCCGTCCCTCCCATGAAAGATCTTAGAAGTCATCCAAATTGATTTTCCGCTTGACAAGTATAATATTCATCTCATGAGCATGAGCTACTCCACTACTTTGGCCAGTCTAACCTCTCGTACATTTTCTTCCGCTGGATGCCATTAGTATACTGTTTAACCACAAGGAAAGTAAGAATATAATTAATCATAATATTTAAATTATATTATTGAAGAATTATACTATATTGAACTAAATTGAAATAATTAGTTCGAACGAAACATTTCTGTTCGAAATAGGAAAATCTATTTGAACAGATTGTTCTATTCTTTCAAACATGCAATTTGTGTTCATTTGAACAAATTTATTTCGTTTGAATTGAAATATATCTATTTTGCAACTGAGTGCTCGAAAGGGAACATGCCAAACAGCCATAGCTGAGTCAACTTAACCCTGACTGAAGAAACTCAATCTAGATATTATCTATTGTTTTAATTAGTAGAAATGACTGAGGAGTAAAGCCCAATCATTTTTACCGATTATTTTGGTGTTATTTCTACCGTAAACACCAAAATGGGGGGTTTCGGATTTGAAATCCATACCCCCCAAACACAATCCATTCGAACATAAAACCAAACAATAGATGTGTTGACTTGACCCATACCTCTTAGAAGTTCAAATGTGGGCTTGCTACAGCAGTTGAGTGGCAGTTTTCTCGGCGAAGATAAATAGTGAAATCATTGCTCTCGACAGCTGCTGGTTTGAACTAGAATGATTTATGGCATTGTATTCGAATTGGGTATATGATGATCGTGACGTCTCGTTCGAATAGGATAAATATCCATTCAAACTGTTATTATACTAATAAATGTTGTTCAAACCGACATGAAATTAGCTTGAACGGTTATTGTACTAATATATTTCTAATTATAATATTACTAATAGTAATATATAATAATACTAATATTACAAAGTAAAAAAGTATAAAAATAAAACTAATAATAGTATTATAATACTTTTATTTAATATATTTAGTATATTATTTGTAATATACTTATTCTATTACCTATAACATACTAAGTACAAAGTATATATTATAAACACTTAATTATATAGCTACTATATAGAAGTTATGATAACTATACAAGTTAATATAATTAATATATATTAATATATAGTACTTATTAGTTATATAGATACTATAGTGTAAGTATTATATATAGTTACCATATAGCTATAGCTATTATAAGTTATGATAATTATACCCATATAAGTTATATAATAATATAACACTAATTATAGTTGTTAGTTACTATTATAAGTTATGATAACTATACTTATTAGTTATTATAAGTTATATGAGAAGGTAACAAGTATAGTATATAGTTAGTATTAGAAAATGAATAACTGAACTGTCTAGTGAGGATGAAGGTGACTGGTCCAACAAAATGGATAGTAAATGAATTTCAAATAGGAATTTTTGTAAGTATTATTCTTATAAATATCCGTAACGTTTGTTTGAATCATAATTTATTACAATTTCAAACAGATATGCCTCCCAAACGCAAAGCAACACGTGTGCATCCCCATTCATTACTGACTCCCCGTGAGGTTCACATATCATGAATAGTGAGCCAATATCACCATACCGAGAACAAGGTATTTTATTAAATTAAGTACCACATTTTATATTCAATTTAAGTAATATATATTTATAAAATAAAATAATTTAATTAAGATACATGCTTTAATTACTGTATATATAGCTGTTATAAGCTAGCGCTGAGGTAGAGATACTAAGAGGGGTGTTTAGATAGAGAAAGTAAGGAAAGTGAGAAAAATTAAAATTGATATTCCTGATAATCACACAAGTGGCTCCAGAGATTCAGCTACATGACTAGTTTCTTATGTTGGTATGCTTACTCGCACGTATGTACCAATTGCCACATTCTCCTAGTCTAAAGTTTTCCAAGATGTGAAAGACCACATCAAAAATCGTTGCTCGGTTATAAGCTACATCTCAAGCAACTAAGTATATAATATGTTACTTTTAAGTTATTTTGTATTTATACTAATTATTTATAATTTTTGAAATAATGAGTTTGAATTTAATTTTGGCTGATGAGATGATCGATTAACGGTTAAAGAATTGATGTCAAATACATTCTAGAGGTACAAAGCTCGATGCCATGTACGCTAAAAGAAGTTCAATACTACAATAGAGGCGCTCCAAAATCCATTCTAAGCAATGCCATTAAACAAATGAGAGAATGTTTGTGATATGTTTGAAGATCATGCTTATTAGGTAATTTCGCTGCTATCTTTTTTTAATAGTATATAATATATGTATTAAACATATAGACATAATATTTTTTTTAACAATGGAGTACTGTGAATAAAACAAATAGATCAAATTTAACAATACACCATCATGCAAGTTTTCGATTTTTTCATCGTTTGTCTAACAAAATGGTAAGTTATTATAATCTCTGTTAAATAATAACATATAATACACTTCTCTAATTTAAGTTTTAATATAGAGTTTCCTTTTGCAGAAAGAAAAAAGTCCTGCTGATTATGATCTGACCCAATTGTATGCTAAAACACATAAAAATCGTGATGGCGTTTGGATCAGTCCCAAAGCAGAGGCAAATTATGTAAGTTTAAACTTATGTAACTCCATTGTCTAATAATATTTTTGTTACTTATATTAACTTTAATATTTTTATTTTTGTAGGACAAGATAAAATATAAGGAAAGTACTGCAGATCCATCTGATGCATCATCTGTCAACGATGCTCAAATCTTTTTTCAAGTTCTTGGATCACGTTCTGGATATTTAAGGGCCTTAGCATTATGTGAAGTCATCCTTAACATCATCATCCTCTTCTCGAGGCAGATCGAATGACGACAAGACTAAAGAATTGGTGGAAGCAACACTTGAGATAGAACGATTGATGTCTAAGGAAAAAGAATTGCTGACCCGATTAGATTAAACAACAAATCTTGAGGCAAGATTAAAAGAGAACATGCAGAGGAGACTGGGGATGGGGGTGCAAAAAGCTGTGTTTGAAAAGTTGCAATCAATCATGTCCCAAAACTCTATACCACCACCACAATCTTAAAATTTATTTTTTCTTTCATTGTCTTTCTATTATTATGTTCCAAAAAATTTGAACAATTGATATTTGAATTACAATTTGTGTAATACTAGTATGGTATTTTCAATTAATTAAATTTTGCTCTATATGATTATACCATTCAAACAATAAATAACCAATTCGAATGGTAAATTACTATTTATAAATCCATTTGAACAAAAACAGACTCATTCTAACAAAAACTTACCCATTTGAATGACAAACAAGAAATACATAAAGTTCGTACGGTCGTTCGAACAATAAAATATCTCTTTGAACAATATTAATTTTCAAAATCTCGTTCGAACAGACAAAATTTCACAAAACAAAATGTTTGTTCAAACGGACATAATTTATGTTCGAACAAAAGTTATTGGAGCAAAATTTATAAGTTCAAACACTTCATTCGTTCGAACATGATCAAATATAGTTATTAGTTCGAATTAAAATTTAGTTTGTTCGAATAGACTGGTCGGTTTGAACTAACAAATATTCCATTCATACAATGTTTTAAGACGAAATTGGTTCATTTAAAAAAAGCCTCATTTGAACAGTTTCAACTGGTTCCGTCAAATTTAGTCTTTAAAAATGATTTTTTGAAATGAAAATTGAATTTCATGTCTAAAAATTTTTTGAAACAGTCTTTTATAGACAAAATAGAGACCAAAATTTTTTTATCATAAAAATCATTTTGGGACAAAATTAGACTTTTTAAAAACAAAATTTTTATCTCAAAAAATAAAATCTCGTTGTAGTGTATTTGCATGTTCATTGAGGGAACAGTCATTTTCTGATAAGAAAATTGTCAGCGCCTTACTTTTAATCTACTCTTAAATCAATATAAAATCTTGAATTCTTTGTCCCTGTTCTACGACTGCAGCTGGCAGATGGGACATCTACCCTTCCATGCATGTTATGAGCAACACATGCGCCACCGTACGTGTATACGTGCTCTCACGAAAGTGGTAGAACGTAACAGTAATGACATCGTCAACGATGACGCACCAGTACGTATATACGTTTTGCATATTTGCTCAATTCCCGGACATTAGCATTGGTTTGATTAGAATTAAAATTTAGTCAAATTTTAGATAATATGTACTAAAAAGACCTCACATTGGATTGAGTATTTCTAAAATAATTTGAATGTTAACTACAGTGATTAGCCAAATTTAGGGTGGGTTTGGATGTTGAAGTGAGTTGAGTTGAGTTGAGTTGAGATGATAAAATATTGTTAGAATATTATTTTTTAATATTAAAATTATTTTAGGATTTGAAAAAATAGAATTGTTTCTTATATTTTGTATTGGGATTTGAAAAAAGTGTAATGATGAGTTGAGATGGGTTGGACTAAATTGAGATCCAAACGAAGCCTTAAAGAACTAAATTGATTCACCAAAAGTTAAAATAATAATTTCTCACTCCAAGCAAACATTAAAATATTAATTTCTCACTCCAATAAAAATATTATTTAATTTGTAATTAAGAAATTTAGATAGAGTTTTTGATGAGTTTAATCAAATATTTTTTGTTATTAGCATTAAATGACTTTTAAAAATATAATTTTTTTAATATTAATTTAAGTAGAATATAATTATTATTAATATTAAATTGGTAGAATTATAAAATGTGATATAAAAAAATTAAATAACAAAATTATTAATTTAATAATATTTTATTATTATAGAGAGAGTAAATGGCTAATCCAATGTGAGGATTGAATTTAAATAGAATATGCAAATGTAAAAAAGTATGATATTGGCTAAAATTTGAAGATGCATTTGGCCAATCCAATGCTAGTGCTCTTAGTTAAACACATTTTTTGACGGAGAGCTCTATTATTTTCATAAAAAATACAAGATATAAATATTATAAAATTATATTTAATATTATTTATATATATTAAATTATACAATATTTAAATAAATTTGACATATTAAAATAAATATGTCAGTACTTATTTAGTATCCAAAAGAAGAAAATCACTATAAAAAATAATTATTTATGATGAAAATAATTATTTGTAATAAAAATAAATTTTTTATTTATTTTAATAAAAGTAACTAATTTTATTACTGTGAATTTATCGCTGAGTTATGCAGTGCGGGAAGGCTCTACTTCGCTTGCCCATTAGAATTAATGCAAGATACATCGGATCTGCCCTAAATTAAACAAAGAGTACTTAAAAGTCGTCCATATATATTATAATATATAGCATCTTAAATTCCTCGATCGAATCTTTCCCTCAGATCGATGGATGCATATTTATGACAACTAATTTACGATACTAAAAAGACAGAAAAATCGGTTGTTTAAGGAGTCACAGATGATCTATTAATTCCAGTAAAAGAAGACATCAACTTGAATATGAACGCACGTGCAATTACATTAAGGGTCGTAATATCTATTGCGATTTAAGAATTTGATACGAATACACAGTACGAAATAAGAGAATTTTAATTTGATATAAATAAGTTTGGATCAAAATCAGTTGATCCGATAAGACACGAATATTAATAAAAGGGTCAATTTCGGATCAACTCGTAAAAATCACAATTAACATGTATAAAATGAATAAATTCTATTTTTAAATTCTATAAATACTTTGTCTTATATGAATTTTTTTTGTTATTGGAAATATGTGATTAATATTTGTATTTGACTACATTATATTTCAAACTATTAACTTTATATGTAATTTTATTTTATGAAATATTAGTTTTCTTATACATTATTGATTTGGATATTAATAATAAAATATTTTTATCATGACTCCAGTTATAATTATGAATTATTTATATTGTTATATTTGTATCATATATATATATATATATATATATATATATATATATAATTATATTAATTAGGTTAAAAAATAAATATGCGAGTTAAGTCAATTCATTTATATGAAAGGAGAGATGAGTTGATCCAGTAAAGTGAGGATAGTCTCAACAATATGACGATGCCATCTTTAAGCTAAACCGTTTTGTTCAGGAGTGCCGGGACAAGATACTTGATGGAGAATCTCATTGGAAGCAAATTAAATAGTGTATTAATGAGTGGGTTACAAACTCACCACCCCTCACTTTGAACAATTTTCACATGAGCTTGAAATTGAGTTTCCAACATTTTGAAAAACGGAGTGCATTAATGAGCAGTACGAGATTACAAAAAAAAGGAAAAGAAAAAAGAAAAAAAGAAAAAAGGGGCAATTTCTTAAATCTTCCAAGGGCCAAACTTTCACAACGCTAACACTTATATGTAAAGTATGCATATAAGAGAGCAAAAAATTAAGAATTCTTACTATAAAAAAATTGCGTATTTGCGACCAGTTATTTTTAATAAAATAATTATTTTTAATTAAAATTAATTTATTTTCATCACAAATAATCATTTTTATCGCAAACAAATGGTTCAAAATATCCATTTTTCTTATAGTGCGATTGATCTTGAATTGGGGTGGCACAAAGATGCATCTAGAAATCTTTATAGCTTGAAATGCAACAGGAGAGAGAGGATGGGTTGGCACGTAAAGGGTGTAAACCATCTTCAACCAAACCTTTAAACATCACCTAATGCGTCTTCATACAAAAAATCTTCACAGAACACAAAGCAACAATTGTGGATCAAATGTAAAATGAGAAATCGAGAGAAATTTCCTTTTAATATTAGGAACAATAAGAGCATTTTTTATAGTAAGAAGTGAGTTCTACAAAAAGACCGTACAAAAGAAAGCTAGAAACTAACTTCACTTAATGTAATATCTCAGAATAAAGAATAGAAATAAAAAAAAAAAAAAAACAACTTTGCAATCAATATATCAATTGAAAAAAGTCATAAATTTATTTTAGTATAATCTCTTTTTAGAGCCTTCTTTTAAGAGTAATTCGACGTTTAAGAATAATTCGACGTAAACAAAGACTTAAAAAGTCAATATAAACACACACACATATATATATATATATATATATATATATATATATATATATATAGTACTAGAAATAGATCCACTCTTAAACAAAGACCCCAAAATCGATAAATTTATAATTCAATATATATTAAAATCGTCACATCTTCCACCAATTGAAGCATAATTCTATATATAGTGCATGGTGGCCACATGCTAGAAGAAATGTCTCTGTCTTCTCGTATATATAATATGACTTAGTACCGTTTGAGGATCGATCTATGTAAGATTAATTTTGATGTCATTGGTAGGCGATTTTTCGACGTCACCATTTTATCAAATTTCTAAACTGGGCGCACGTGGGCCGGCTTACAACCAGTACTGATCAATTTTTTTTTTTATTATTTTTTTATCTTTTTATTTTTTCTAAATCGGAGTTAGAAAAAGCACATAATGAGTACCCTTGTACTCACGATCTCTTTTCTATAAAACGCCAGGTCATATATTGAACAACGTACACACATGCAAGCCAGCTTTCTCGCTCTTCTTCTTCCCCCAAACCTTAAGACTCTGATCTAAAGTCTCTGGCCCGTTGTTTTATTACCATAACTATGTACACTTTCTACTACGGAAGCATGAACGGAGCATGGCTAGACGAATTTTACAGCAAAGCAACTGTTGTGGCCAACGATCCGTTGATACGCAAAGCAAAGACTTTTCCATAGGGTTTTTCAGGATTGCAGACCACGGGAGAGAGGAGGCGGTACAACGTTTGTCGAAACGAAAGGGCTGGGAGAAGGAATGCCCAAAGTTTTTGGATAACGATCAGTACTCTATCCATACTGGACACCTTGCGCTGGTCTATAACAAGTCTGAAGTGGTGCCCCAAGGTCGTGGCACAAAGATTCTGAGGGCCTTGGGCGACTTTCAGGAGGACTGGAAGAAGAAATTGCCATCTCGTGGCTTAAAAAATAGTCTCGTGGACCACTATAATAAGTTCCGCCCTTAAGCTAATACCTGTAACGCTCCAATAAATTAAGGGCATGCATGCATACATATTATATATATATATATATATATATATGCATTCTTGATCGATTACGATGGTAATCTGGTTTTATTTTTTTGAAAAAGTATTTCAAATATGTAGTAATGGTTCAGTGTTTGTGTTGTAATAATAGGGGAAGCCTCGCTCCTCCTCCTCCTCTTAGGAAAATAAACTTTGCTTGCTAGCATGCTTAATTAGTTTCGAATCATTTTACTCTTCAACTCTCGTTTCAAGCTAAAAATCAACTACTTAAGATCTTGTGCTAATTCATTTTTTTAATCATCTTTAATCCTTGTTGTACTCGTAGGAATTAATCATAGTATTAGAAACACTATGTAATTAGAGTATAGCTAAAACGTTAATTATCTTGAATGGCAAATTTCAGATTAAGTGCAGTTGTCCTACAGACTTCCATAGTCGTTGTTGTTTGTCCAAAATCATATTATTTGATAGTGGAGTGTGCTACATAGTAATACCATAGCAGCACTCACAAATTTGACATCAAAATACTGGCAGTTGAAAGAAACATGTTTCTAGAGAGAGAGAGAGAGATTTCTTATGCTAAGACAAGTACTGTCATGTATCACAGGAGGGAGGGGATATTTATCCTCTAAGTTTAACCCCCGGTTGGCCTTAAAGGCTAGTCATCAAGACTCAAGAAAAGCTATTAAGCCACTTCATAATCCCTAGTCAAGAAAAGGGAAAGACCCTAGGTTTGAATCTCTAAGGATATGTTTGGAAAAAGTGTTTTACTTAAAATTCTCATCTTCATCTCATCTCATCTCTACACTTTTTCAAATCCTCATACAAAATATAATAAATAATTCACCTTTTTCAAATTCCAAAATAACTTTTTCAAATTCCAATTCAACTTTTTCAAATCTCAAAATTAAAAAATAATATTTTAAACTTTAAAACAAAACACAAAATTCTCATCTCACCCCCAAGCATAACCTTAATATGTTCTCAATTTTATTCATGATAGCAAATAAGTTGTTTGACTATCTAGCACACCTTTAAAAGAAAAGTGAAAGCACTATACAAAATCACTCCTAGAGAATACAAACTTAGCAACATACCTCAAAGTGTCTCGTTTTGCTCCAACTCATTTGGTCACATAAGATTTTGCACCTCTACTCCCTCTCAAACCAAAAGACTCAGAGCAATGCTATATCTCCATAAAATATGATGTACCCACTACAATTTCAAAACTTCCAAAAAGCAATATAACTTGTCGATAGTGAGTACAAACAAAATATTGATGTGTTATTAAATTATTTTCCCTTTGCCCTCATATCATTCATTTTTAGTCCAGTCGCTTTCCCAATAATATTTCTTTAGACCATATCATTCATGCCCATAAACAATATGCCAAATTAGCAGACACTAAAATCTCAACCTCGTGACATGTTCAAAGGTCTTCTAAGGGCATAAATATATTAAGGTAATCACTTAATACCTACAGGACTCACCTCTTACTGTTGGTAGTAAAAGTACATATAGTATGAAATACATGCTACGATGGTGGGGTTCCTTTTCCAAAAATAGTGTATGTCCAATCTCAATACACCGTACAAATCTTAATCAAGTTGCTATCTTAGCATCTAACTTGAGTCCCACCATTTGCTCACTGTCCAAAGTGCCAAAGACGATCTCGAATCTGACTAAACCATAGGCTGCACAGATTGTGGGCTATTCATGTACGATCTTAACGAATAACAAAGACCTCATCTTAGCCTAGTCAAGGCGACATATATATTTGTGTCAACCATCTCGATATGCTACATAAGCATCAAACGAGATAACTTCTCATCTTTGCTCGCTACCTAAGTATCAAAGGCAATCACTCCTGTGAGTGAGTTCATCTAAACCTATCGATATACCCTTTGTTACATTAATCTCCAAATTCATTGTTAATGTGTGTACTCAATAAATAGTCCCAGTCATTCTACATGATCATAGAACATATGACGATCATGTGGAGACTAGCAATACCAAGAGGGAGAGAAATCATATGATCAACTACATATAATTAAACCACAAATTTCAAGTGTTGTTTCAAGACAATTTCTCTCCATGCGCAATCTCTTATACACTAACATTCCAAAAAAAATATGCGCCTACTAAGAGACTTTGCTTTTATGCATTTAGAACCTTTACACAACCATAAAATCAGCGACTCATCGCGAATCTCTTTTAAGGTCAAACACACAATAAAAACCTTTGATCTTAGTCAATAAGTCCAACTGCGAGTTTTACGAATCCGCAAGGTGACCATAGATATCATTACGAAAGCTCAATTTGCGACTTTAGGGCTTCAAATGAATCTCTTGTACTCAATAACAACATGTGAGATAACCAAACTTTGTTTTTCACTTAGAGTAAAGGTTAGGCCCCATACCCGAATAGGTCAGAGAGTTACTACATTTCACTTAAAATCATATGTCACAGTACAAATATAGACTCCAAATTCTCAATGACACATAGATCCCATTGTTTTAAAAGTGCTTCAAATAATTAACTAGTAACACCAATGTAACGATCATCCTTGTGGTGGGACTTTTAGAAAATGATTTTAGAAAAGGAAACAGGAATTACTGATCGTATTAAAACTTTTTACTTCCATATCCAACGTGCAAGACTCTATGTTATAAAATAAAAGATGTTTTGAGAATAAAGGTTTACAATGAAAAACATCAATCTTAAAATAAATAGGCCTCTCATACATTTAAAACTCTCATGCCCAGACTTTTGTGCTCTCCCTTTGGACTGTGTTCGTTCTGACGCGTTCTGCTCATTTGGTTCCTAAGAGGGAGCGGCATAAATAAAAACTAAAATAAGTCAAATACTTAGTAAGCATTACTTCATACAATAAAATTATATTAACATAGGGAAAGACCCTAGGTCTGCATCTTTTAATATGTTCTCAATTTTGGTCATAGAAGTAAATAGGTTGTTTGACCATCTAGCACACCTTTAAAAGAAAAATGGAAGCATTATATCAAATTTCTCCTATATAAGAAAAACATAGGAATATGCCTCAAAGTGTCTTGTTATGCCCCGACTCATTTTGACCCATAAGATTTAGCATCTCTAATCCTTCTCGAGCTAAAAGACTTAGAGCATTGCTAAATCTCCATAAAACAAAATGTACCCAAAACTGTTTGAAAACTAACAAAAAGCAACATAATTTGTCGACAGTGAGTACAAACAAAATATTGATGTGTTATCCAATTGTTTTCCCTTGCCCTCATGTCAGTCGTTTTTAGTCTAGTTGCTTTCCTAGCAATGTTTACCATATCATTCAAGCCCCTAAACAATATGTCAAAGTAGTAGACACTAAAATGTCAACCTCGTGACATGACATGGTCTTGTGACCTACAAGACTCACACGGTGAGGAAGCAGGGGTCCATTCACTCACCTTCTATTGTTGGTAATAAAAGCACATATAGTATGAAATACATGCTATGGTGGAGGGGTTCCCTTTCCAAAAAGAGTGTATGTCTAATCTCAATACACTGTACAAATCTTAGTGTATTTGCTATCCTAACGTCTAACCTGAGTCCCTCCATCTGTTCATTATCCAAAATGCCAAAAAGGATCTCACATCTGGTTAAACCACAGGTAACACAGATTGTGGGCTATCCATGCATGGTCTTAACAAATAACAAAGTCTCCATCTTAGCCTAGCTAAGGCGACATATATATTTGTGTCAATCATCTCAACATACTACATAATCATCAAGAGATACAATTTCTCATCTCCGCTCTCGACCTAAGTGCCAAAGGTGATCGTTCTTATAGGTGAGTTGATCTAAGCCTATCGATATATTTCTGTTTTTACCATAATTAATTAATGCTTCTAGTCATGCCATATGATCATAGAGCATATGACCATCATGTGGAGACTAGAAATACCATGAAGGAGGGAAATCATATGATGAACTACAAATAATTAAACCACAAATTTCAAGTGGAGTTTTAAGACCATTTCTCTCCACACACAATCTCATATGCACTAATCTTCCCAAAATTAAAAAATAAGCATGCGCCTACCAAGAGACTTTGCTTTTATGCATTTAGAACCTTTGCACAACCATAAAGTCAGCGACTCATAACGAATCTCATTTAAGGTCAAATACACAATAAAAACCTTAGATCTTAGTCACTAAGTCCAATTGCGAGTTTTACGAATTCGCAAGGTGACCATGGATATCATTAAGCAAGCTCAATTTAATACTTTAGGTTTTCAAATGAATCTTTTGTATTCAACAACAACATGTGAGATGTTTAAACTTTGTTTTTCACTAAGGGTAAAGTGATTAGTGTAACGCCCTGTACCTGGAGGGGTCGGAGAGTTACTACATTTCACTTAAAATCATATCTCATAGTACATATATAAACTCCAAATTCTCAATGACACATAGATCTCATTGTTTTAAACTGCTCCAAATAATAACTAAGAGCACCAAAAAGTCTCAAAATAAACATCAACCTCTTAAAATACTAAGTCATCAGAACACGACAAATTTACTAAATAAAATTCTCCAAAAACATAGCTTCCTTTTGTTTGCCCATGTTCCTTAATCTTGGTCCGCAACTGCATTATTCAAATTATCTAAAAAATATTATGTAGATAAGGGGTGAGTTATCAATAACTCAGTAAGCAAAAAACATATACTAGTTTGTAAACATGAGTTTTACAGGGTTCACAATGTAGAATAAACCATTTTTAGTTTCATAATGTAGAACTAAAACATGCTATCAAAATATTAGAGGAACATTTCAAAATATTCAAATTCAAAAGTCCTTTACAATAGCATACCTGAGCATTATCATCATATCATAGCATGTCATAGCATCATATCAGAACATAGGCCATGTTTAAATCCCATTGTTGGGCTATGCATGTCTGTTGTTAACCAAGTAGAACCTATCACTGCTCATCACCAATGTGATGTCTTAGAACAGAGACCACTATTATATCTCTTGGCAAGACCAGACACCACTATTGTATCCCTTGGTGTTGCCTGAGGCCATTACTATGTCTCGTGGTGTGGCCAAAAGCCATTATTATGTCCAGTGGTGAGGCCATAGGCAACTTTTATGTTGCGTGGTGAGGCTAGAGGCCACTATTGTATCTCGTGGCAAGGCCATAAATCAGTGTAAAATAAAAATGTTGATACCAACACAATAACAAAATCAGAATCATCGGAGCAGAACCTGAAATAGAATCAGATACACAATAAAAATGTCATGCCAAAGGTTTTTAGATGCCAAATCATATCATAACAAAGTATTGAATAGATTCAAATCAATTTTATGTATTCAAAACATTTTCAAAGCATCTTCACATAACCATGCACAAATTTTCAGATTTTATGTTTGCTCTTTTCGCATAATTTAGAAACAAAATACCAAACATAACTCATATCTACACCAATCATGATAAAAATATTTTTTTCTTCTTATAAAAGTTTCATGAATAATGTAGATAAAATGACCGAACTTATTTTGAAGTTTTCTTTTCATAACAAAACATGCATATTTTTCATAAACTCAACATCAATCTATTGTTTTAAATTTTCTAAATTTTTCCACAATTGTGCCAAATGAATATCACTCGTCAAGTATAAAATAGAAACTTAGCTTACTTAAATCTCTAATCAAACACCTATATTGATATTTAAGCCTGAAATACTAAAATAACATATTTTTCCAAGAAATCTAAAAATTCTCGCAATCCTAAATTATCATCACTTCCCAAATTAATTGATATCCACTTAATATCTATGACTAATACAATAATATTATTTTTGTTAAATAAAATTTTTGGGCTAAATTAAGTGACACTAAGCCCACTTAAAATAGCATAATAACTTTTGCAATCAAACTACGGTCCATCGTAGACTCAAGCCCAACATAAAATACAAGCTCAAAACACTTCTGCTTTGGCTTGTAACTCAAAGCGCATGAATGTAACATCACCTCAAAAAGGTTTCTTTACTATGTTTAAGAAGCTTTATAGGAGACTTAAATCACTTTCTATTTTTCAAAAACAAGGCAGACTTCATTGTGTGTGGTAGAGGGGCAGCAAAGGCTTACCAAATAGGTGGGAGATGGGCAGTGGGTGGCTAAGCCAACCGGAGTGGCACATGATGATGGGAGGTGTCTTGTTAGAAATTTATGTGCAGTCCTATTGGTCTTCGGACTTCTTAAGTGGTGGTCAACAGTGGAGACTGAGGGAGCAATAGTTTCCAATCATAGATCAGTAAAGTAACATGGAGAGGAAGAGAAAGAGAGAAAAAAAAAGAATGACAAAAGTGTGGGATAGAATCACGTAGAAAGAGAAAGAGTTAAGACCGGCTTACCGAGTGGGGGCGATGGTTGTGACTCACGGTGCAATAGTGACTAAGCCGGATAGTGTCTCACGTGATCCATTCTGGCGGTGGGGAAACGAAGGAGGGTGGCGATGGCTTTGTGGCTCACGGTGGGAACAAGTACTTTGTTCCTATGTAGGGAAAATATAGGCTTTTGGTTTGGTTAACGATCGGTGGTGCAATGGCAGTGGGGCTTTTGCTCATGGTATGGTGCCTCCATCCCCCACTTGGGATTGGACGGTGGTTAAAATGCCAAGACATGTAATACAAGGCTACATACCTCTCGTACATGACAGATAATATGTTATGCACCTAAGTAAACTAGCAATATGCAATATCATTGCAGCGGAAAATAATAAAGGTCGATGTTCTAAGCAACGAAAAGAACAACTGCAAAGTACATGGTACCATACTAATAAAAAACATTAACACTTTGTCCATAACCATAAAATTGTATCATCAGATATAATATCCCAAAATAGCATAAAATAAAGTTTTGTCTCCCAAAACACGAGACCATCTCAAAATATTGTTTCTCAAAAGCTAAGGTCTAAAACCATAAGTTCTTTTCACCAAAATAACTAAGATTCTTTCTCCTTCATTGGGGTTCAGGTTACACATGCTTCTCTAGCGTCTTATCTTGGTCCTGGTTGTTATGTCGTTTGAACTCTACAATGAATTCTAAAATTCCGGTGATCTCCCAATCAATGGCCTCGAGTCGCTCCAGGATGGAGGGCTCAAGCCGACTAATGGCCATCTTAGGCACAATCTTATCTGGAGGAGGTGGTGCCGCTCTCTTCCTCTTAGTCATAGGTGTCTTCTTCTATCCTTATAACAATTTCTACCACTTCGATTGGAAAATGGTAGTGTAAACTACCATAATGAGATTTTAAGAAATCTCAACAAGTAATTACACAATATACCAAAGTTAATCCAATTATACAAGAGGTACATTATGAAATGCGTGCATGGACATGTACTTGACTTAAATAGAAACTTGACATATGCATTTGACCATTTTCAGAAAACTTGTACATAGACTTTGACTTTTTTCAGAGAAACTTTTTTAACTTTCTTTTTCATGTTGATTCTTAATCAAAACTTTTCTTAACAAAACATATCACAAGATTTACATCAAGTGATCCTTATCATATCACTAAATTTTCATCAAGTGATCCTTATAACATGAGCTCTTATTCTTATTCATAGGGTGGACACAATACGGCTCCACTCCTTGCACCACATGTTCCCGCTAGTCATCATACCATTAACGATCAGTAGGCGGGAATCACAGGTGGGACTCTACTATCATCCTTGCTTATCACCATCCCTATAGTTCGAGATGCACAGAGAATCATAATAACTCGACCTTACTTCGTTGAATCACATGCCTTCTGTATCCACTAGCAATAGGTGCTTCCTCGCTTCGATATTCTTTAAAAAGAATTCATTTGAGACTCGTCGATTATTCTTCGTCGACCTAGGGGTTACCATTCCATTTTTAAGCACTCCAGAGTGGATAGAGGAGTTCAACTAGGATAATTCCTCGTCCTAATACTTAGGGTCATAATAAAACATTTAGACTCTTTTCTTTAAAAATAACCACTTTCTTTGAAAGCATTTTCTCCAAATGCATGAGACATGGAACTTAAAACATATGTACTTATACTTGACATGTGACATATGGAATGCCATACATGAAATATTCAAGCATAACATTTTCAATTCATGTCATGATTACATGAAACATCCAAACAAAATCATGAATTCATGGGAATGCTTAGGCCAAAACACATAGGGGTAAAACACAGAAAGTGTGGATGTTCTATCATACTCATAGTCCAAATGAGTTTTGATTTTCAGGTTGAGAAAGTAACGTGTGTGAAACTTAGAAGGGTAAAACTTATTCTTACTTTGTCTATACTTAATGTGCCAAAATCTCCCCTTTGAAATAAGAAATCCTCTTGTTTGGTTGGAAAGAAAAAGGAAGAAAGTGAGGAAATCTCAAGAAAAAATGAGAGAGTTGTGTGGAGAGAGTGAGAGCATACAAAAATCGAAATTGGAAAAAAGGAAAAGTGCTTGGGCTTTTGTTATTCCTCTCCTTTTATAGAAAACTCCCCATTCCCTCATTGGTGGTTGAAATCCAATGCATGCAAGATAAGTGGCATGGATTTTCTTCCTCCTTTCACTTTGGCCGAAAATACCTCTTGGAATTGTCCACTCGGATTACATTGGGAAGATATATTTTTTTGGGGTTAGCGTGTAGGGTTCCTCTCCCTTGGCTGAATTCCTCCTCTTCCCCTTATGCCCTTCCTTTCTTCAAACAAATGATTGTTTCTTTCGAGGGTAACATAGTAAAATATTATATACCTCTTCCTTTTCCCAAACAAGTAACCTTTGATGTAGATGACAAGTGGCAAAAGATATGAGCCATAGCTTAGCCGTCCCCCTCCTTCTTCCTTTCCTAAGATGATGCTTCATCTTCCAAGTAATCCTTCCCTAGGTGACCTTTCATGTTTTATTGGCCCAAATTAGCCTAGGTGACAAGTGGTAAATGAACATAGTGTCTGGGAGTATGCTAGCCGAATTCCTATCGGTATTCTTGTCCTCCAATACAAATGTCTATTCACATAACCTTCTAGAAGCTCCATGTATGCTTGGCACTTGGAAAAATCTGACTAAAATTCGAAATCCCATAAGCGTCCTTTCAGTTTCCCATGCAAATCTCCTAGAAAGGCTCCATTTCACTTCCCTAAACTTCCCTTCCCAAGATATCTTCCTTGGAACTCAAATTTAGGCAAGACAAAAGATCTAAACATGTGGGAAATGATCTAGCCGAAAATTTCCTTGGTCTTCGTAGGTTTCTTTTATCCCTTGATTCATCTAGAAGGTTTCTTACATAGTGACAAGTGTCAATTTCTCTAAGATAGGCGTGTAGGCCACCCCTTAGTATTTTCCTACACTTCTATTTCCCCTTTAACCCATTATCAGGTCTAGATTCACAATGTAGTATCTTTATGCCACATGGCACTTGTGACCAAATCTGGGTCATGGGCCTAAATCCAATGGGCCTAGTTTCTAAACAAGGCCAAATATCAGAAGGTATTCTTGGGTTAGTCCTCTTTTGGGCTTAAGTTATCACTTCAAAAATTCTAAGGCTTTCTAAAATAACTAAGGCTCCCAAAGAAGTCATGACTACTAAGCACAAAATTTATGGCCCATACTTAAGCAAGTTTGGGTCATCACATCCTCCCCTCCTTAGAAAAAGTTTTCTTCCTTGAAATCGGCAACACAACCATCAATTAAAAATATTTGCAAGAGGGAAATACTATCTACTACCTCTCCCAAATGTGGCTGTAGACTTCTCTGATGACGTGGATGCTGAGGGTACCTCATCTGCCTCTTCTATTACTGAATCTTGTGAAAAGTAAAATATTGCATCTAAGTCATGATGAAAATACATATTAACCCGTATCTCATTCAACATATGCTCTATCTCGAGCTACGTGTCCATGATTGGTTGACCTTCTTCACGGATATGAATACGATCCGTAGAAGTATTTGAGGTCTCACAAGGTATAAATCTACTTGCACATTCTTCTGTTGTGCATCTTAATTTTGCTTCAGGATCAAAATTGTGCAAATTTCTTCTTTCTTCTTCCTTTGAGCTAACCATGGCTATCGCTCTTCATGTGGTAACGCTCGTTGAAATCGAAGCTTTCCTCCCGAATCCGCATCCATCACATGGGTGCGATGATGCTAAAAAATCTCCAGCTGCCTAGATTGTTCTGCTATCTACTATTGCTTTCTCTTGAGATGATTTCTAATACGACGTTCTCTCAGTTGCGCTACTGAAGAAACAAACATTCATGGGGTCCTTCTAGTTTGTGCC
Organism: Cyclocarya paliurus; assembly: GCA_029856935.1. Lineage (NCBI taxonomy): Eukaryota > Viridiplantae > Streptophyta > Magnoliopsida > Fagales > Juglandaceae > Cyclocarya > Cyclocarya paliurus. Next base: position 29,222,079 of record CM056947.1, read on the forward strand.
ATTCACTATTCCAAGGGTTCGGCAGGTGCACTTAAGATTACCACGCTTAATCTAACTATCAAAGAGCAGGCAAACATTTATATAAAACCAAAACATTCACATGCACACACACGCACACACACACACACACACATATATATATCAAAACAAGTTTAGAAATTTCTTCAAAGGTTCTAAGATGCAAACAAATGAGGTTATTCACTTCTCAGTGTATCCTCACGTTCCCAAGTTGCTTCTTCAAATTCTGGATTATTCCAATGTACTTTCACTAGAGGTATCTTTTGATTCCTTAACTCTTGCTCCTTGCGATCTACTATTTGCACTGACCATTGTCTATAAGACAATTTGGGTTGAAGCCTTATCTCGTTGGGCTCCATTACTACTGGCCAACTTTCTCCAAAGCTTTTCTTCAAAGTTGATGCATGAAACACATTGTGTATTCCTTGCATCTCTGCTAGTAAATCCAATCTGTAAGCTACGTGACTAACTCTTTCGATTATCTTGAAAGGTTCTACATATCAGGGACTCAACTTCCCTTTTTTACCAAAATGTATGACTCCTTTCATAGGCGATACTTTGAGGTATACCCAGTCTCCAACTACAAACTCCAACTTTCTTCGTCGGTTATTCGTATAGCTCTTCTGTCTGTTCTGGGCAGCTTTCATTCTTTCTCGAATCATGGTCACTTGTTTCTAAACTTCTTATAGATACTTGGGTCCAAGTATTTTTCTTTCTCCTACTTCACCCCAATATAACAAGGATCTGCATTTCCTACCATATAATGCTTCGTAGGGTGCCATTTGGATGGTAGCCTGAAAACTATTATTGTAGCCAAACTCCACCGAAGGTAAGTGACTCTCCCAATCACCATTTTGCTCTACAACGCATACTCACAGCATGTCTTCCAAAGTCTGGATTGTATGTTCCGTCTATCCATCTGTTTGAGGATGATATACTCTGCTAAAATCCAAATGAGCGCCTAACATCTTTTGTAGGCTTTGCGAAAATTGCGATGTAAAACGGTATCTCGATTCGATACTATGGTCTTTGGTACTCCATTTAGTCGAACAATTTCCTTAATATACACTTGAGAAAGTTTCTCCATAGAATCTGTGTTAGCTATGGGTAGAAAATGTGCACTCTTAGTCAATCAGTCGACTATAAACCATATCGAATTCTTTCCTAACGACGTCCTTGGCAGACCTATTACAGAGTCCATAGATACATCTTCCCATTTCCATTCTAGGATAGTCATAGGTTGCAATTCATCTACTGGCCTCTGATGCTCAGCTTTTATCACTTGAAACATAGGGCCATTTTGCCACGAATTCAACAACTTCCTTTTTAATTCCATCCCACCAAAACTGACCTTCTAAATCTCGGTACATCTTTGTACTACCAGGGTTCGCTGTGTAAGGGGTACAATGTGCCTCCCTTAATAACCTTTCCTTTAGCTTGGCAATGTTAGGAATCACCTTCCTCTTCTTATAAAACAACATATCATTCTTTCCAATAGAGAAATGTTATGGTCCTTCTGATTTCAAAATCTTTTCCAATTTTTCATCCTTACGTTGCCCTTCCAGAATTTCTTCTTCAATCACGGATATAAGCTCTTGTACTACTGCAGAAATAGCCTTCCGCGATGGATCTCCAATCATCAAATTTCTTAATCTTGCTAAGATAGATGACAAGTCTGCCTGAGCCTTGCGACTAAGTGCATCTGCTACAACGTTAGCCTTGCTAAGATGATAGTTGATCTCACACTGATAATCACTAATAGTTTCCACCCATCTTTGATGTCTCATATTCAGGTTCTTCTGATTGAACAAGTACTTGAGACTTTTGTGGTCCGTGTATACTTCACATTTTTTCCCATACAAATGCCTCCAAATCTTTAGTGTGAAAACTACCGCTGCTAATTTCAAATCATGGGTAGGATAATTTTGTTCATGACTTTTAAGCTATAGTGAAGCATAAGCGACGACTCTTCCTTCTTGCATTAGAATGCATCCCAAACCCATCTTCGAAGCGTCACTGTAAACTACATAGGGCTTGTGAGGTTCCGATAATGCCAATATTGGGGAAGTTAACCTCTTCTTTAATTTCTAAAAACTCTTCTCACATTGTAATTGATCTAACAGATCATCTATCCTTGATAAGGGGTACTTATTCTTAATAGTCACCTTATTTAGATCTCTATAATCGATACACATTCTGAGAGTCTTATCCCTCTTTTTGACAAACATGACCAGTGCTCCCCACGATGATGAGCTAGGTCGATTAAAACCCTTTGCTAGAAGCTTTTCGATTTGCACCTTAAGCTCCTTCAATTTCACCAGGGCCATTCGATAGGGTGCCTTATGCACTGGGGCTGTGGTCGGTTCAAGTTCAATTACAAATTCCGTTTCTCAGTTCAGGGGTAATCAAGGTAGTTCATCAGGGAACACCTTAGGAAAATCCTCAATAACAGGAATTCCTTGGATTTCTTTAGGTTCTCCCTTTACATCTATCATCATTACCAAATACACGATGTCCCCGTTCACTAGAATCCTCTTGATTTGTCCCGTTGTTACCATACAGGGATCAATCCGAACAATAGCACCCATATAACAGATCTTTTCCTGAGTGGGTAGATCGAACACCACTTCCTACTTTTGACAGTCTATCTTGGCATAATGCCTCGACAACCAGTCTATACCTAGGATTAGGTCGAACTCCATTGAATGGAAAACAATCAAATCCGCGATCAAAACTAAGTTTGCAATCTCCAACGGGAAATTCTTAACTATACTCGTGCAACCAATTACTCTCCCATCTGGAATAGCTACTAAAATCTTTCAAGACATTAGCTCAGCCTCAAGCTCACACTGTCGGAAACATCTACTAGAAAAAAAAAGACCTTGATGCTCCGAAATCAAACAAAGCACATATCACGTACTGCTTCACTCTAACTTTACCTAAAGAGGTAACTATAATTACTCAAGATTCTCAGTTACAAGCTATCTATGACTTAAGGCAAGGTTGGGAACTATTACTAGTAATTACTCCCACATTTTCCGTTTCGTTAGCTTCTAGGTCTACTTCTCTTGGCATAATGGTATAAACCTTGGATTTTGCCGCAGTCTTGGGTTTAGTGTTTGGCGTTGACACTCCTCTAGGCGTATTTTGTGAACAATCCTAGATCATATGGCCTGTCTAACCACATCTAAAACATGCTCCTAAAGCTCAACGACATCCTCCATTGTGCCTTTTCCTGCATTGGCGACAAGGTGGTGGCATAACGGGTGCATTATTTTCACAGACCACTCCTTTTCCTTTATTCGGAGTTACTAGGGTCTTCCGATTCCCTACACTACCTCCTAGTGAATAAGGAAATTGTCTTTTCCTATCCACTTGAGCTTGCGTAATTAGTCTCTGTTGCTCCGCCTCTGCTATTGAAGCCACATTGACTAACTCTAGGAAATTCTCTATTCATAGACATGCCACTTGATTTCGAATACAAGGTTGCAAATCATCTTGGCATATCCTTGCTTGCATTCTCTCAGTACTAATCAAATGAGGTGCAAACCTCCCCATTTCCATAAAACGAGTGGCATATTGATCGACCTTCATATTCCCTTGGGTCAAACTTGCAAATTTAGAAGCTTTCTACTGCTTGGCCGTTTCTAGAAAGAAACGATTATCGAATTTAGTCTTAAATCGATCCCAAGTAAGCACCGTCAAATCTCCTAATTCTTGGGCTAAAAGTTGTCGCTTAGTATCCCACCAGATTCCAGCTTCTCCTTATAGCATGTGACCTGTGTACTGGAGCTTTTCCATTTCAGTGCATCCACTAACTTCAAAAGTTCTATCCAAGTCCATAAGCCATTTGTTAGCCTTCATTGGTCCTTCCGTTCCAATGAAATTCGGGTATCTATTACACGATGAACTTCTCGTAAGTACATCCCAGTTCTACTCTAGGCGGTACTTGTCTAGCCTTCTGTCCTTGTTCCATTTGAGTATGCACTACCTCAATCATCTAACGAATAGCTTCTGCTATAGCTTGTCCCTTTCTAATGGAGGATTTCTAGTCTCTTGATCCCCACCTCTCGGAGATGTGTTCTCACGTCGGTTCCGTACCACGATTTCATTCTCCTAAAAATGCACAAAACCATCGTGGGTTAGTCCCTTCCTTAAAGAAGAACACCTTTCTTCCTTTGAACTCGCAGTCTTATGAGCGTATTTTCTCCTTTCTCTAGATTCAAGCCTATAGCTATAAGATCCAAGCCTACCACTACAGATCTAAAACCTAGTTAAGGGTACCATGCATTCCTAGGACAAAGTGTGGGTTTACCCAGACACGTAATTGTTCTAATACCATGCTCTGTGGCGCCCCCAGCCCCCGCTTGGGATTGGATGGTGGCATACAATATGTACATTATGCAATGCGTGCATGGATATGTACTTGACTTAAACAGAAACTTGACATATGCATTTGACCATTTTCAGAAAACTTGTACAGAGACTTTGACTTTTTTTAGAGAAACTTCTTTAATTTTTTTTTTTTATGTTAATTCTTAATCAGAACTTTTTTTAATAGAACATTTCACAAGATTTACATCGAGTAATTTTTATCATATTACGAGACTTTCATCAAGTGATCCTTATAACATGAGCTCTTATTCTTATTGAAAGGGTGGACACAACATGGCTCCCCTCCTTGCACCGCGTGTTTTTGCTAGTTATCGTACCATTAACAATCTGTAGGCAGGAATCACAGGTGGGACTTTACCACCATCCCTATAGTCTGAGATACATAGAGAATCATAGTAATTCGACCTTACTTTGTCGAATTACATGCCTTGTGCACCACTAGCAATAGCTGCTTCCTCGCTCCGACATTCTTTAAAAAGAATCCATTCGAGACCCATCAATTATTTTTCGTCGACTTAGGGGTTACCACTACATTCTTAAGCAATCCAAAGTGGATAGAGGAGTTCCACTAGAACAATACCCCATCCTAGCACTTGGGATCGTGATAAAACATTTAGACTCTTTTCTTTAAAAAGAATCACTTTCTTTGAAAACATTTTCCCCAAATGCATGAGACATGGAACTTAAGACATATGTACTTATACTTGACATGTGACATATGGAATGACATGCATGAAATAACAAAGCATAACATGTTCAATTTATGGCATCATTACATGAAACACATGAAACATCCAAACACATTCATGAATCCCTAGGAACATGCTTAGACCGAAACACATAGGGGTAAAAATCATGAAGTTCATTACTTAAACATGTTCCAATTTTCAAGTAGATGACATAGGAATCAAAGCTTAGTAAAACAAAGCATGAAATCATGACATTTGACTAAGGTCTGAATCATTCAAGACATGGTATGGCCGAAACATCATGATTCATATTCCATCATTTTGATAAGAGTATTTCATGGCATATAATTCATTTCATAGATTCATACAAGATCATATTAACATATTCAAACAATCAATCATGAAATAGCAAACATGGCAAAGAAAATATTTACACAATTATAAAAAAGTATTAACTAAGAGCAAGTTGAGTGTATACTTACAAAAATCCGCACAAAGAATTACTAGCAATCTGTAAATCCGAACATTCTATATTAGAAAGAGTAACTAAAACCTTATTTCATGTTCTTGAGTGTGTGTGTAGATTTCTAGGGTAATAGTTGTACATATCCCTTTCGGCTTCTAGGTGTTTTGGTGTAAAAACTCTTTTATTTCAATCATAAAGTAAAACAAAACAACTCTAAAGTAACAAAGATACGTGTAATGACCGAAAAACATGGAGGATGAACTCTTCTTTCTACTTGGCTTCAAGGGCTTTCTTTAAAACTCTAGGTCATTTTCAAGAAATTACAAGAAAGTGTAGATGTTCTATCATACTCATAGTCCAAATGAGCTTTGAATCTCATTTTTGGGTTGAGAAAGTAACGTGTGTGAAACTTAGAAGGGTAAAATCGATTCTTACCTTGTCTATACTTAGTGTGCCGAAATCTCCCCTTTGAAATAAGAAATCCTCTTGTTTGGTTGGAAAGAAAATACAAGATAGTGAGGAAATCTTCAAGAAAATATGAGAGAGTTGTGTGGAGGGAGTGAGAGCATACAAAAACCGAAATTGGCAAAAAGGAAAAGCCCTTGGGCATGTGGTCTTCCTCTCCTTTTATAGAAAACCCCTCATTCTCTCATTGGTGGTTGAAATCCAATGCATGCAAGACAAGTGGCATGGATTTTCTTCCCCCTTTCACTTTGGCTGAAAATACCTCTTGGAATTCTCCACTTGGATTGGGAAGGCACATTTTTTTGGGGTTGGCATGTAGGGTTCCTCTCCCTTGGCCGAATTCCTCTTCTCTTCCCCTTATGCCCTTCCTTTCTTCAAACAAATGTGTGCTTCTTTTGACGGTAACATAGTAAAATATCATATACCTCTTCCTTTTCTCAAACAAGTAACCTTTGGCATGGATGACAAATGGCAAAAGACATGTGCCACAGCTTAGCCGTCCCCCTCCTTCTTCCTTTCCCCAGATGATGCTTCATCTTCCAAGTGATCATTCCCTAGATGACCTTCCATGTTCTATTGGTCCAAATTAGTCTAGGTGACAAGTGGCACATGAACATAGTGTTTGGTTGTGTGCTAGCCGAATTCCTAAAGATATTCTTGTCCTCCAATACAAATGTCTCTTCACATAACCTTCTAGAAGCTCCATGCATCCTTGAGACTTGGCAAAATCTGACTAAAATTCGAAATCTCATAAGCCTCCTTTCGGTTTCCCATGCAAATCTCCTAGAAAGGCTTTATTTCATCCCTGATCTTCCCTTCCCAAGATATCTTTCTTTGAGCTCGAATTTAGGCAAGACAAAGGGTCTAAACATGTGGGAAATGATCTAGCCGAAAATTTCCTTAGTCTTCATAGGTTTCTTTTATCCCTTGATTCATCTAGAAGGTTTTTTACATAGCGACAAGTGTCAATTTCTCTAGGATAGGTGTGTAGGCCACCCCTTAGTATTTTCCTACATTTCTATTTTCCCTTTAACCCATTATCAGGTCTAGATTCACAATATAGTATTTTCATGCCACATGGCACTTGTGACCAAATCTGGGTCATGGGCCTAAAGCCAATGGGTCTAGGTTTCTAAACAAGGCCAAATCTCATGAAGCATTCTTGGGTCAGTCCTCTTTTGGGTTTAAGTTATCACTTCAAAAATTCTAAGGCTTTTTAAAATTATTAAGGATCTCAAAGAAGTCACAACTACTAAGGACAATATCTATGGGCCATACTTACGCAAGTTTGCGTCATCACACGTGGTCGGTCTTTTATAATAAGGGTGGTGCTGTCGTGAGGTGCTTCATCTGGTTGTAGACACTGGTTTGCACTATTTGCAGCATTGCCAACATCAGCAGCTTGTTGTAGCTACATCGTAGAGGAGTTGTCTTGAGGCAAGGGCTGAAGGGAGGATGATTGGTTGTTTGCATGGGCTGAACATGGGTTTGGTTTGGCAAGGGCAGTGCTGTAGAGGAGTTTTGGTGGATCACGTTGAGTTTGTGGTGGTGTCAAGAATGATGATAGTGAGAGTTCTTTGTGGCTTGAGTGCACATTGTCCATGTGTTAGGAAGAGTTGGGGCTATTCTTCTCCATCCGATTCGACGGTGGCCTGCGGTTTGGGTTGGCGTGGAGGGGAGGTTGCAGTACATTACAACATGGTCTACCCGTGGGGAATAATGTGCAATGTGGGATTGCTATGAATCAACTGAAAATCCTAAATTTGTAATGGAGGAAGAGATGATGAGCAGCATTCGTGTATGGTTTTGTAGTTTGGATGCTGAGTAAATGGCCTTGGCCCTTTTCAAATTCTCCATCTCATAATTGTCTATGGATTTTGAACAAAATCTCTTAGAAAATGTTTTTCTTGAAAATAGCCTCACAAGACAAAGTTTGAACTATTTTTCGCAAACCCATGTCCACTAACTTGTAGTATGAAAAACCACTTATTAGGATACAATCAATAATCCAGGACAACCAGATCATCATTTTTCCTATGAAAAAACTTTTCTAAAATTGTCAATAGTATTCAAAGAACCCATTTTATTCAATAGGTTGTTAATAACAATGACTAGTACATTGGGTATCTTTGAATAGATAGATGGTTTTGGCCACTTGAAAATAGTACGAGTAGCATTCATATCAAGATTGTACAAGTAACAATTATGCACTCAAAGTACTTTGCATCTTAACGTCACAAAAGCAAACCATCTAATTTTCCTTCAAGAATCAACTATTCTTCCAAAAAAGGCTCCAACAAATGTGCGATCAATAGGTAACTAAAAGCAACTCAATTACTATCAAGAAATGGATTTAAATCTCTACCAACTCCAACTTTCTTTTGTTAATCATATCAACGATCCTAGGTTGGGTCATATAATTAAAATGAAAATAATTTCTACGTTAAGATTCCTATTATGAAAATAAATTTTCTCTCTCCTTTTGTTTTTGTCTTTTTTCTACATTGGAGTTAGAAAAAGCACAAATACCCTTGTACTCATGAACTCTTTTCTATAAATACGCCAGGCTATATATTGAACGACGTACACACATGCAAGCTAGCTTCCTCGCTCTTCTTCTCCCAAACCTTAAGATCACTTTGATCTAAAGCCTCTGGCTCGTTGTTTTATAACCAAAACTATGTACACTTTCTACTACGGAAGCATGAACGGAGCATGGCTCTACGAATTTTACAGAAAAGCAACTCTTGTGGCCAAGGATCCGTTGCTAACACACAACAAAGACTTTTCCATAGGATTTTGCAAGATTGCAGACCACAGGAGAGAGGAGTAGGTATTGCGTTTGTCGAAACAAAAGGACTGGGACAAGGAATGCCCAAACATCGTCATCATCTTCATTATCATCATCATCATCATTCATGCATGCATAGCATATGACTCTAAGCCAATTATGAGTCTCAAACATCATATACCTATGCTTATCCATTACATATGGTAAATCTATCCGGTATACATGTCTAACCAAATTACACATGTACCCTACCTCCTTATCACTTAAGATCAACGTATAACATGTTGATCATCTGCTTGCATAAATGAGCATCATAGTCCAATATTAACCTTTTTTTACTCAGTTGGCACGACTCTTCCCTCTTCCCGGCCCATTACAAGTTCATCCCAACACTTGGTACGATAAGACTGCATTCACAACTACACATTACGTCACGTCACATAGCTCGAGACTACTCTCAAGCTATATCGTGACCTTGTCACGTCATTTGGCATCCTACTACATCACTTATATGCCAACTCCTCACTAATCACAAGCACAACTTCTCACTTAGCCATTAATTGGTTGAACATTCAAACATGATCAGCAGGTGTTGGTGGCAATCAATTTCCAACTATGATGTTTGTAGCTTTTATATCGATCGAACAAACGAAAAAAAACATCCAAATTAATGTTTCATTTCTACATTTGAACGTGAGTGACTGACGACGGTACGTATATATTCTACTTTGTGTTCGAACCGAATACTAATATTTCCGGACAAGAGAATGTCTGTTGGTGTGTTGTCTTGCAATCCCACGCTGATCCGAATCCCTGATGCGTTGACTTTGTCGAAGCCAAACCGTTCCTGTTGGGCCTTCCTGGCCTCCGCCATTTTGAGACGGGCCCTCGTGCCCTGTCTACTGCATTAGATCAAGTCAGCTGTCTTAACTCTAAACCACGGGCGTGCATCCTCTAATTCAGCGATTTCTGTGCGTGTAGGCTCAGTCTACTAGGGCGAGGGGTCATTTGACTCATTTGTCCCTCCAATGTATTTTAAAATTAAGCACCCAATTATAATTTCATGCATTTATAAAATATAAAGGTCTTTCTATACAAATCAAATGAATTGCAAAAGAAGGCATATTTAAATCACACAAATAAAAAGGCATATTTAAAGTATGCATGTTCACTGAGGGAACAGTCATTTTCTCATAAGAAAATTGTCACCGCCTTACTTTTAGATTATGTTTGGAAGGTAAGATGAGAATTTTGTGTTTTGTTTTAAAGTTTAAAATATTATTTTTTAGTTTTGAGATTTGAAAAAGTTAAATTGAAATTTGAAAAAGTTGTATTGGGATTTGAAAAAGTTGAATTATTTATTATATTTTATATAGGAATTTGAAAAGGTTGTAATGATGAGATGAGATGAGATGAGAATTTTATTGAAGATGAAACTTCCAAACATAATCTTAATCTACATTTAAATCAATATAAAATCTTGAATTCTTTGTCTCTGTCTACGACTCCAGCTGGCAGCTAGGACATCTACCCATGCATGTTATAAGCAACACATGCGCCAACGTACGTATATACGTGGTATCACGAAAGTGGTAGAACGTAACAGTAATGACATCCTCAACGATGACGCACCAGTACGTATATACGTTTTGCATATTTGCTCAATTCCATTAGTTAAACACATTTTTTAGCGGAGAGCTCTTTTATTTTCACAAAAAATACGAGATTTATATATTATAAAATTGTATTTAATATTATTTATATATATTAATTTATACAATATTTAAATAAATTTGACATATTAAAATAAATATGTTAGTATTTATTTAGTACTCAAAAGAAGAAAATCACTATAAAAAATAATTATTTACGATAAAAATAACTATTTATGATAATAATATAATTATTTTAATAATAAATAAATATTTTAATAGAAAGTAACTGAAAACAAATAAATAATTTTCTTCCTTCAAATTTATCGGTGAGTTATGCGTGCGGGAAGATACATCGGATCTGCCCTAAATTAAACAAAGAGTACTTAAAAAGTCGTCCATATATATAGCATCTTAAATTCCTCGATCGAATCTCTCCCTCAGATCGATGGATGCATATGTATGGCAACTAATTTAGGATATTAAAAATACAGAAAAATCGGTTGTTTTAGGAGTCAGTCTAATAATATGAACGCACGATGATCTATTACCAGTTAAAGAAGACTTCAAACTTGAATATGAACGCACGTGCATTTACATTAAGGGTGGTAATATTTAATCCGATTCATGAATTCGAAACGAATATAATAAAAAATAAGAGAATTTTAATTTGATATAAATGAGTTTGGATCAAAACTGGTTGACCCGATAAGACATGAATATTAATAAACGGATCAATTTCGTGTCAACTCGTAAAACTCGCAATTGACTTGTATAAAATGAATAAATTTATTAACCTAATTAATATAATGTATTTGACTACATTATATTTCAAACTATTAAATTTATATGTAATTTTATTTTATGAAAATATTAGTTTTCTTATACATTATTGATTTGGATATTAATAATAAAATATTTTTATCATGACTCGAGTTATAATTGTCAATTATTTATATTGTTATATTTGAATTATATATAAAATTATATTAATTAGGTTAAACAATAAATATGTGAGTCAGATCAATCCATTTATATGAGGGGAGAGATGAATGAGCTAGTAAAGTGAGGATAGTCTTAACAATATGACGATGCCGTGTTTAAACTAAATCGTTTTGTTCGAGAGTGCTAGGACAAGATACTTGATGGAGAATCTCATTGGAAACAAATTAAATAGTGTATTAATGAGTGAGTTACAAATTCACCACACCTCACTTTGAACAATTTTCACATGAGTTTGAAATTGGGTTTCCAACATTTTGAAGAACAAAGGGAGTTAATGAATGAGCAGTACGAGATTAAAAAAAAAAAAAAAAAGGCAATTTCTTAGATCTTCCAAGGGTGCAACTTTTACAAAGCTAACACTTTTATGTAAAGTATGCATACAAGAGAGCAAAAAATTAAGAATTCTTACTACAAAAAAATGATGACTTGTGACCAGTTATTTTTAATAAAATGACTATTTTCAGTTAAAATTAATCTGTTTTATCGCAAATAGTCAGTTTCGTCGTAAACAAATTATCTAAAATACTTAATTTTCTTATAGTGATTTATGGAATTGGGGTGGCGCAAATGTGCATGCAATATGGTGCTAGAAATCTTTATAGCTTGAAATGCAACTGGAGACACTACAAGAAATCAGGTCATTTTCAGGGCGTAAAATCGTCGAAAATACCCCCCAAAATCGCTGGGTTTACCCTTTCTCGGCGATTTTATAATCGCCGGATATTCGACGATTTTAAATGACGATTCTGAGAATTTTCAGCGATACCAAAAATTCGTTGGGAAAATTAGTATTTTCGGCGATTTTTACTCGCCGCAATAGGCTTACAAAACGTCGAAAATAGGGGTCTCGGATTCACACTAAATCGCCGATAAAGGGCAACTCTTTCTCAGCGATTTTTCAAAATCGTCGGTATAATCTATTTGCTGCGAATAAATATCGCCGCTAAGAGAATTATTTTCGCCGCAAATACCTGTATACTTGCAACGATATTCTTTTTTGCTGGGAAGTGGATTATTAGCGGCGACACAAAATCGCCGCTAATAATATAATTGCAACGTTTTTATATTTTGCAGCGACAATTACTCGCTGCAAATAAGTATTTGCGGCGATTTGCGGCAAGTCGCCGCAAATAAACTTGTATGTTAAAAAAATTATTTCCGGCGAAATAAGTTCGCCGGAAATGATGTTTCAGAAAATAAAAAAAAAATGCACAAAACAGAATACTACACATATCCTATTCAAATTCAATCTAAAAAGTACTTCCTCCATTCATTCAAGTTAGCATGGAAACATCCATTCATTCAAGGAAAATTTTACTAAGTAGTATATTAACATGGAAACATCAATACTAAATAGCTAAAATATTAACATGGAAACATCCATTCATTCAAGCCCAAAAATTAAAAGTAGTATATTAACATGGAAACATCAATATTAAAAGTAGTATATTAACATGGAAATATCCATTCATTCAAGCCCAAAAATACTAAGTAATATATTAACATGGAAACATCCAATCCATGGCTCTACACATAACTTATTAACTTCAAACTAACTTTAATCACTAAACATCCAATCCATTCATTCAATCCATAAGCCATAAAACTAAACACAATCTGTCCAACATGTGCAATACATTCACATTCAACAAGTGCAAGATTCCATTCATTCTTAAAGAATGAATACAAGAGGAATAGTCCTCTAAAAGAATACTCTCCTAAGAGAGATGAATAGCACTCTTAGCCAAAACATGAGCAATATTATTGGCACTCCTTTGGACATGCCTTAGAGACTAGACTTGCACCTTGCCCAACATAGTCTTAATATATCTTATAATCAGACCAATTGAACTCCATTTTTCCTCAACACTTTGATAGAATTGACCAAAGATAGTGCATCTCCTTCAAGGATAATCTGCTGCAAATCCAAATGAGAGCAGAAAATTGTTGCTTTGAAAGCTGCAATGGCTTCACCCAAAAGAGCATCAGGGTAGAGTTCGATTTGATCACAAATTTATAAGTACCTATAACTTTCCTATCAATGCATCAAATTCTGCACCAATGTCGATAGAAGAGATCTTACTTCCTGTCAATGCATCAAATTCTGCGCATACAAAAATTGATCATCATAAAAACTAGTAAGTAGCACTCAAATGGAAGAGAAAGCACCATAAAAAGGACTATATTTGTTTAAGGAGCATGCTCAGCATAGGAATAATTCAAGTTAAGTTTGCTTTTCATCAAAAAAATCACACATATGGCTGCACAGACTCAAATAATATCAATGCACCCATGGGTGAGCATAATGTTGGTAAAAATGCCATCTAGAGGCTAAACGCAAGGTACAATGATTGATGTAAGCATATTTTTAAAGATAATGCATAATAACAGAAAATCCACAAAATATAATAAAAGAATGTTTAAAAATCAAAATGGTAATATATTTAACCCATTTGTTAGAGTACTGCAACATTAGAAATTTTTTTTATAGGTCTCACACGCTCATGTTTTATATAACGTGACCAGCGTATTGTGTCATGAAACATCGATGAGTTTCAAGGATCTTCCTATTATTTGACACTCCGATGACTTTTCTATGACAGCTTCTGGCCCCCGAAGTCTATGAAGTCGTTTTCTATATTACTAAAATTGTTTAAAAGACAAATCTATGTTTGGCTCAAATGAACTTGCTTGATCGTGGACTTATAAACGACATGAAGATTAGGAAAACTAAGAAAAAGTCCAAAATCGCTATTGACTTCAACACATCAAGTGACATTAGTTTATAATGTGGAGTACTAGCAGTGTTTCTCAAAGGTTCAAGAGAATAGAACCTTAGATCATTACCCAAAAAACTACTAATCCAAACCTATTCATGCAAAAAACTAAGAAAAAGAAGTTGCATTGAATGCCAAGCTCTGCAAATGCATCCCAAGCAAATTCTCATCATCTTTACAACAGAGAATATTATTCATTGTAGTTTATATTTCTAGAAGACAATATATAATGTAACTACAGCAGCACCTCAACAGAACCAACTTTCATTCCAATCAACGAGTTTTTAAAATCAGCAAAAAGTGCCCAAGTATTCAAATAACTCACCTGCAAACTGACCATAAATCAAACGGCAAGTGCAGCTGTCTCATTGCCAATGTAAGTGGAGATGCCAAAATACATACAAATCGAATATCAGCTTTTTTCTTGAAAAATATTCAGAATCAAAATTACATTGTACTTAGAGAACTAGCAACACACTGGGTTTCATCCAGAATTTAAAAGAACAATTGTTTGGTCCCATCTCCAAAACATGGAACCTTACCAAGGAAGGGCCAATTGGACTCACCCCTTGGGAGTAAATTCTAGATATATGATCCCACCCTCCAGGACCGTGTATGAGATAAACCAGAGGAACTCCTTGTACAGAATTAAACCCAGGGAAAACTCATCCTAAGCATGCCCTTTGACCACTAAGTTGTACCCCAACAGGTGAGGGAAACAAATGAAGTGAGAACAAAATTCCAAAATCCCATAATAACTACTATCGCATCCAACACATGAGTAACGAATCAAAACAAGCTATTTTAGAACTAGAAAGTCACAATTATAGCCGATATACAGGGTTCAAGCAAACACAAGCTCAAGTTGATCTGCGATTCTGCACAGGAAGCTCAAAATCCATGCTTTTAATGAAAGCATTAGCGACTTTAGAAGAAACAGTTTACATATTGTTTCATTTTTCTCTCATTATAGCTGCAAGGATATTTTAAGGAATTTATTCAATCATGATATATTTCTAGTTATTGGTAGAATTTTCACTTAAGATAACACCAAGCTCACCCCATCCATTTACCACCACTAGTTAGAATTTCTTTTAGAGGTGAATTCATCTTAATTCAATTTCTCATTCTCAAATTTAGATTTAAACACAATTAATATAAATATAGATAAATAAGTTTCCAGGAAGATAACACATTAGCTATTAGAAAACAACCCTTCCACAAAAATAAAAAGATTACTGTATCCCATGGCCACTAGGATATACATGCGCAGAAAGAAAGTAGATGAAATCTGGCACAAGAGATTTATATTTCTGTCATCTGTTGTAAAAATGAAAATACCACAGTACTGGCTTGGTCCTTAAAACTGAGAAGGAACATTCATAGATGTGATCTTTATTATGTAACTTACTCAAAGCTTGGGTGACTCTCCTTTTATCTGCTGTAAAGAATTTACTTGGTTTAACAATTTTTACACTAAATATTTTTACACTAAACAGCAACTATTTTGGAATGAAACTTAAAAGACATACTAAATATTGGATAGATAGTCATATAGGCGAGTGTTTTACACTACAAGGCCTGCTTATCTCTGAATATGAGCAATATGCATGCTTGGTGTCTCTAGATCTGGAATCTGATCTCCCATTGCAGCGAATTAGACTTGTTGTAGCATCCCAGGCCAATAATTATTGGAATAATGGTGGGGTACTATACTATAATTAAAATTGCTTAGTTCTAGACAACCATTCACCCATTTTTTAACATAAACTGTTAATAAATACTATATAATCAGCTTTTATTTTCCTTGGGGGGCTTTTACAGAAACATATATACCATTATACTAATTAGAGGACTAATTAACAGTAAACACATGCATGTTTGGACAAAAATTATTAGGAAATTAAACATTCACACAGTCTTAGTATACTTAGCTTATGTGCCCTCTGTTTCAATACAGCAACCGTAGCCATTCATCCCCATTAGTTTCCAGTACAACAGCAACACAAGTAATTCACATTACAGCCGTAACCTTCCATTCCCACCATCTTCACAACAAAAATTACAGGAGAGTTACAAGAGAACTCTAACACAAATGCAAAGCAAAATCTTCTCAAACCCAAAAAAAAAAAAATCAAAAAGCAAACAATAACTCTAGAGCTGCCAGTTACCAACATCATTCACACAAAATAGAGAGATGAGAGAGAGAGAGACGGTGGGGAAGAGATGACCTACCGACGAAGACGAAGTGCATGGTGGAGCAGGACCGAGGAGGCTTAGAGGTCGCGGAGCAGAACAACTCCAGCCCGTCGGCGTTGTGTATTCACACGGAGACTTTAGAGAGAGAAACAGAGAGAGGGAAAGATGCGGACATCGTGAGTGAGAGAGAGAGAGACCCCGGAGAGGAAGAGAGAGAGAGGAAGCCAGTATCCCCTGGGGGGGTGGTTTGCGAAACAGAGGGGAAATGAGAGGGAGATTACGGGCGGGAGGGAAAAATGAATTACATCGCATGAGCCCTAGTCTTAATTTCAAAATCATCTTTCACGGCGATTTTAGTTCACCATAAAATACCTTTTACTTTTTGCAGCGATTTTAAAGTTAAAAAATCGCTGCAAAAAGTAACTTCTGCAATTTCATCGAACAACTATTCGCCGCAAAAAGTTACTTGACTTTTTGCAGCGAATAGTTTCGTTGCAAAAAGTAAAAAGTGTTGCAAAAAGGCATTTATTATTTGCGGCGATTTTTTTTGGCCGCAAATAATAAAAAAATCGCCGGAAAAAGACTATTCAAAAACTTGATGAATTTTAATCCCAACGATGTGAAAATCGCCGCAATTACACCCTTTTTGCAGCGATTTTATTTTCAACGGACATAAAATCGCCGCAAAAAGCGGTTTTTCTTGTAGTGGTGGCCATAGATAATCTATATTTCATGTCTATTACACAACGACAGACGTAATTAGAAAGTTGAAAGGTTTGGGGAAAGATCAGTTAATCAGAAAAGAATAAAATTGGCTTAGAGAAATGCTTGGGATCACGACAATGGGTCCCTAGCATTTCTCTCGACACTGTTTTTATTTTATTTTTATTTACTTAATAATTAATAAAGTATTATTTTAATGACATTGTAAATTTTTTAAATTTTTTATTTTTAAAAAAAATATAACTAGTATGTGATGTGCAGTAGTAGTTGGCAGTCACAGTATAGTGTGTAGGATATGCCTTTGAAGGGTGTTGGGAAGGTGTTGTTTATTGTTAATAATGAAGTGTCCACTATTTGATGTTGATAGCTTTTATCATCTACAATAAATAGATTGGGAAATTGCAGGTTATATTATGTTTGCATTCTTCAGAATAAGGTCAGAATGTCAATCTTTAGCAGCTTAATTTTCCTTTATTTTGAGATGTTGCTAATCCTTTTAGTGAGTTGAGTTCAACTTATCAAGCTTAATTAACTGGTTATTTTCAGTGTTCAGAGAACAAGGAATTATAAGAAAGAGTGAATAGTCTTGAGCAGTTGGTCTCATTCATAGGTGATAAGTCATCAATGTCTTCATAATAGTATGTATCTGGAGAATATATTGATGAATTGAAAAAGAAAATTCAGTCTCAGTTGATCATTTGGCTGTTTTGGATCAGATTCAAAATAGATTCAATTGTTTTGGTTGTTGATGGTTTGGAACCTTTTAATTATCCTACTACAATTGAAGTCACATTGATGTATAGTTTTTTTCCCATCTACATATTTGCAAGGGCTTGCGTTTATAGAATTCATTTTGCCTTTGTTTGTTTGGACAGGAAATTGAGAACTATGGCAAGGGTAATGAACTATGCAGTGACTGAGGTGGAGAAGAATGCATATTGTCATAGGAACTATGCAGTGACTAAGGTGGAGAAGAATTCAATTGTGTCTGTAGAGTCTGTTTCCAGTGGCAAGGGTGGTTGTCCTGTTTCATATACCAAAGAGTATATGTTGTTATGTTTCATATACCAAAGATGTGTATAATTCGAACTAAAGAAGAACTTGGATGATGTGCATTTGATGTACTTCATTCAGATCATAAAGTTGTAATATGTAGGAAAAATGATTAAGGAGAATTATTTTATGTTTTTTTTTCTTTTTGGTTTTGATTTATATGCATTATATTTATTATTTAATATATGGAGTGTATTTGAAAAATATAAAAAAAATTATAAAAAATTATTAAAATATATAATATTATATTATTATTTTGACTTTAATATGGCTAGTCCAATGTGGATTCATCTAGCTAAAGTTTAACCCTATAGCCAAAATTTGAAATTCTAGCTAAATTTTGGCTCTAATGCATGTATGTTCGTATGGAGTGGCGTTTTGTACGTTGTGCAAATATCATCCAAATATCATCTTTAATGAATACAACATATTATTGGTCGGTAGTTATGAAATGAATATGACTATTAAACAATGAAAATTTTTGAGTGTTAGAATGTTGCAATATGAGTAATGATACCCTTACAACTTCTTAATTTACTACTATTTTATTATACAATTTTTATTCCTTTTGTTTTGGTAATCTAGATTAAAAATCTCATAGCATGATCTTCTTGTATAATTTAGAAGAAAATAAATATAATTTAATAAAAATTGACCTTATTTTACATTTGAGTCAATTTTTATAAAATTAAATTTATTTTAAATTAATTTATATGATTACGTTAGTTGATTGAATTTAGTTTCTTTTAAATTATGTAAGAAGAACATATTCTGAAATTTTTAATCAAGATACAAATAGTAAAAGAAAAAAAATAATTGAATAATAAAATAATAATTAAGATTGTATAAGGATATCAGTATACACATGGTGTCAGTATCCATTGTCCATTTGGTGTCAACGTTTGGCTTTAAATCAACGCTGATGACGTCATTATAATGACGTCCTACCTCTTGCATGGTACCATTAGGGTCATTTGCAACCCATCTACTCTGGAAAGTTAATAGAAAGAGTACTTTGTTTAATTCAATGCAATGCCCATACAATTTTTAATAGAAAAATATATTTTTCATATCGGCTCACATGCAAAGTATTTTCTTCGCGATTTACAATTTTAGAATGTTCAAGCTGTGCATGCTTACTTTAAAAAATAGTGAAATTTGTCATTAAAATGTAGATTTTTAATCTAATAAAATTGATCTTTTGATTAGTCAAATATGACACATAATCATGTGTCTGGAGATGATAGTATTAAGATGAAGAGTAGTATCCATTCGTACTCTAGCTAGCTACTTCCTCTCTCTAATGTTAGAAATTTCCTTCCCTCTTTCATCAACAAACAAATTTAAATTTTAATAAAAAAAAATTACTAGAACAATGAACATTAAAACTAAATGTGATGATGCAGTACTGTGGTAAAAATGAAAACGGTTGTTGACAAATCATCTAAATCAGTGGTCAGTCTTTATTAGACAAGGTAAGTGGACCATCTATCTTTTGATGCATTAATGGCCACAAATAGGTGTTTGGAACCAGTAGTTTATGAGTCGATAACATGAGTAGTGTAGAAATTGCATGTAAAATGGTGATCAAATATAGATTGTGGGCGCATGTTAGTGATCTCCAAGATGTGGAAGAGAAATTTCAATATGTTTAAAAGAATTACACTAAAGAAAAAGTAAATAAATAAATAAATTGCATGCAGTAAAAATTTGGAATGAGTTACGTACCACCTCTTTTTTTCAGAGAGCTTGTACTAATAATAAACAATTAAAATAACACATTGTAGTTATATTGGTGTTGAATATTTTTCTTTGTAAGTAGATTTTCTTTAATAGATTATATATCTCTTTCGTCAGAAAATATGCCTTTCCTAAAGAAAAAAGCCCCAATAAACTCCATGAGTCGGGCTACTCTACTGTCCAGAGTAATCCACTCAATCTGACCATTAGGCTAAATTCAACATTTTATTTTATTTTTTATTTTTTTAATTCACATTTTTGTATCATTTTAAAATATTTAAAAAAATATAAAAAAATATCAATACACAAATAGTCATTTCCTTAACTATTAAGTAAAAAAAATTAAAATACATGTAGTATCAAAATGATAGGATAAAATGAATAGATAAAGTAGCATTTTTCTAAACTCCATTATCTCAAAAAAAAAAAAAAGGATTCCATTATCAATGTCGATGACATCACTACAATGACCTCTCTACCTCCTTAGTCATCACATGCAAAGTTCTTTAAAAAAAAATGTCAGATATAGTTTAAGATTTACAAATCTCTCAAATTGGTTTTGAAAATAGTGAGATTCATTCTTAAAAAGTAGATTTTTTTCAAATTTATCTCAAATTTATTTACCTTTTTTATCCTAAAGAAAGTGTAAAAGTTTAATCAGTACCCTAACATTATACATTTTTTCTTTCTTTAAACATTTGATTTCTGTTTGGCAGATTTTTATATTTAATGCATGTACGTTGTGCAATATATAATGGAGTGGCGTTTTGTACGTCGTGCAAATATCATCTTTAATGAATACAAAAAATTATTGGTTGGTAGTTGTGAAAATGAAATAAGACTATTAAACAATAAAAATTTTGAGTGTCACAATTTTGATAATGATAATCTTACACCTTCTTCATTTATTACTGTTTTACTTTATAGTTTTTTTTTCCTTTCGCTCTATAAATCTTGATTAAAAATTTCAAAACATGACCTTTTTGTATAATTTAGAAGAAAATAAATTTAATTTTATAAAAATTGACATTAATGTCAATTTTTATAAAATTAAATTTATTTTTAATTAATTTATATGATTACATTGATTGTTGATGTCAATTTTTATAAAATTAAATTTATTTTTAATTAGTTTATATGATTATATTGATTGAATTTAATTTAATTTTTTTTAAATTATGCAAGAATATCAAATTCTGAAATTTTTAATATAAATTCAAATAGTAAAAAGAAAAAAAATAACTAGATAATAAAGTAATTATAGTAAAGATTGTATAAAGGTATCATTTCTTTTGCAGTATAGACATGGTATATACTGTTAGTGTCCAATATCCATTCGGTGTCAACGTTTGCATTTAAATCAACGTTGATGATGTCATTACAATGACGTACTATTGATGGGAGGTCATTTTCAACATTTTTTAATTGAAATTTATTTCATAAGAAATTTTCTTATTCATCTTAATTTTGGAATTTATTTTGCATCAATTACTATAATTCACTCTCACACTTTCATATTTATAACTTTTTCATAAAGTGTAGGGTGTTTTTCGTAAGATATAAAGATATTTTTTATAAGGTATGAAATGGTGAATAATAACTAATGAAAAAAAATTTTCCTTAACTTTTGTTATCATCTATCACATAATGATGTGGTAGATTTTAAGTGTGTATCAATTAAGTAGTTGATAAAAAAGAAAAAATTACTTCAAATATGACACTTAATCATGTGTCTGGAGATGATGCTTAGTTTGCGTGTCGAAATACTCTGAAATACTCTCAAATATTCTCACTGTTATTCTCTACTTTATTATTACTTTTCACCTATTTTTACTATTATTTATTACTTTTCACCTACTTTTTACTACTATTTAATATTCTATTATTACTTTTCATCTACTTTTTACTACTATTCACAAACATTCTCAAACACTTTGATTATCCAATATTAGAAATTCCTCTCTCTAATGTTAGAAATTTCCTTCCCTCTTTCATCAACAAACAAATTAAAAAAGAAAATTACTAGAACAATGAAAAGTAAAACTAAATGTGATGATACTGTAGTAAAAATGAAAATTGTATATTTTTTTTTACATAATCCATTAAAATTGATCTTTTGATTAGTCATTTAATATATAAATGACTATAACGACTTGTCATATGAAATCTACGTAGATACGGCCATGACGTGATCCATGATTGTAGATCAGCTTGGTTAGCAAAGAACCCCACATAAACATCAGGATCCTCGCTAAGTTCAACCACTAATTGCATTGTTGAAAAATCATCTAAATCAGTGGTTATTCTTTATTAGACAAGGTAAGTAAGATAATGAAGTCATATCAGTAGACTACCTATCTTTTGATGCATTAATGGCCACAGACAGATGTTTGGAACCGGTAATTTAGGAGTCCATCATAAGAGCAAGCGTAGGAATTGTATGTAAAATGGTGATCCGATATAGATTGTAGTGGTTGTTAGTGATCATGTCAAATTTCCGGAAGAGAATTTTCAAGTTGTTTAAAAGAATCACAACAAAGAAAAAGTAAATAGATAAATCACACACAGTAAAAATTTGGAATGAGTTACTGGCTCCGTTTATCAAAGAACTAATAATAATAAATAATTAAAATAACACATTGACTAAAAGAGTTATATTTCTGTTGAATATTTTTCTTGTAGGTAGATTTTCTTTACTAGCTTATAGATCTGATCTTTCAGGAAAATATACCTTTCCTAAAAGAAAAAAACCCAATATAAAAAAAATGTCATAAAAAAAATGTCATTTTCATATCGGCTCACATGCAAAGTCATTTTTTAAAAAAAATGTCAGATATAGTAATTTAAGATTTACAAATCTCACGAATTGGTTTTGAAAATAGTGAGATTCATTAATCTTAAAAAGTAGATTTTGTCAAATTAATCTCAAATTTATTTACCTTTTTTATTCTAAAGAAAGTGTGAAAGTTTAATCACCCAAATATTATACATTTTTTTTTTCTTTAAACATTTGATTTCTGCCTATCAGACTTTTATATTTAATGAATACAACAAATTATTGGTGGGTAGTTGTGAAAATGAATATGACTAAAAATGAATGAAAATTTTGAGTGTCAATTGTGTAGTATACACGTGGTGTCAATGTCCAACGTCCATTATAAATGTTGATGACATCATTGCAATGACTTCCTATCTCCTTCGTCATCACATGCAATGCCAAGTCGTTTTTTAAAATGCTAAATACAGTTTTAACTTTTAAATTATGCTAAATACAATGTGAAAAATAAGTTGACGTTAGTGGGTCCACAAGAACTACCACCATCTATGGGTCAAATTAAATGCTAGAAACAAGTCTACTCTTGAGCAAAGACTTTTGTGTGGACGGTATTGTAGTATCTCATAATTTTATAAATAGTAGTGAAATTATTTGAGTAAAATTATTTTATTAAATTTTGAAAAAAGATAGAAAAAAATTGAGTAAAAATATTATAAAATTTAAAAAATGATTTGAATATAATTTTTAATATTATTTATTTTAAAATTTGTAGAAGTTGCAATATTGATTTTTATACGTTGTTTTGAAGTTTGTAAAATTTATATTGATTTTTGTATTTAAATTTCATGATTAGATATTGAATAGATGAAAAAATTAAAATTTGAAATTGATAAGTGTTTTGTATTTAAGTGTATTAGAAATGAAATTATAAGAAATTTTTAAAAAATTGAGAATTTTAATAATTCTCATGGTGTCCAAACATGTCCTAAATATAATAGGTTAAACTCATGTAAACTTCTCCGTTTCATGTAAATTTCTTTTCAAATTTAGAACTTCTCCAAGTTTATAGCTTGTTAACCAAATTATATATATAGAAAAATAGTTTATTTACAAAAAGATCTTCCAGACGTGGCTTATATAATATATTTAATTTTTTTTATACAATATATATATATATATATATATATATATATATTTATATATATAATTATAAAACTACATTGCAAATCTCAAACACATCTCATATATTTAATTGAGGCGGGCCCGGAATCGATTACTCGACCTAGAAGTTGTTTCTCTATATATAGCCCTCTAATGTTAAAGAGTCGCACAGTGAATTAAAGATACGCATTTCATTTCCAAAGTTTGGAAAGCCCTTTAATCTGTCCTTTATCTGAGTGCATGCGCATAAAGCTTGCTGGACTTCTGTTGTATCAGGACGTTCAACCAAAAATCTCTTCCTCTCATTCTCAGGTTTATTTCATTAATTTCTTTTATTCTTTTATGCACATCTATCGATCCATGTTCTAGCTAGCTCTATATATATATATTGAGGATCTTGTACGTGTTTGTCAGCAGGAAGTTTCAGAATAGAAACTTGATATATAGATGGCAGGACAATCAGCAAGCGGTTTTGAAAAAAATCAGGAACATGGGGTTAAAAAATTGTCCGAGGAAATCGCAGGTATGGTAAAAAACTTAGCATCATCACCTAAACATTGTTGTATCTACAAGGTTTCAGATCACATTCGCAAATCGAACGAAGAAGCTTATACTCCTCAGGTAATATCAATAGGGCCTTTTCATCGTAATAAGAACCGAAAATTGCAAAAGATGGAAGACTTTAAATTGAGATATCTCAAGAGTTTCACAGACCGAGCCGAAACAAAGTTGGAAGATATAGTGAGCACCATAAAAGGTGCGGAAGAAGGTGTTCGGGAATGTTACTCGGAGACTATACCACTTGTAAGTGATGATTTTGTGAAAATGATCCTGCTTGACGCCAGCTTCATTATCGAGTATTTCTGGAAAAACAAGATGAAAGGGAACTGGACCGAGGATGACCTGGAAATATTAAACCCTTGGTTGTGCAATAGGATGCACATGGACTTGATTTTACTTGAAAATCAACTTCCTTTCTTTATTATTGAGAAAATATATGACACTGCATTTCCATCTAGCTCAAAAGAAGGCCACCCCTTCATTGAGCTTAGCTTTTGCCAGTTTGAATGTTACAACTTTCAAAAATTTGATCATCAAAAATTTGTTCATCATGATCCTGATCGTGATTCTGGGTCGTCGGGAATATTTATATTGCACTTCATTGACTTGGTTAGAAACTTTTGCATTCCTACTTACGAAAGCTGGCGACCGAAAAGAAGTTCAAAAAGTATGAAGGAAATGTACAGTGCAGCCCAGCTGGATGAGGTAGGATTGAAGTTTAAGAAGAGAGAATCAAGCAATAATAATTTGTCAACTCTTGAACTAAAATATGCAGACGGAGTGCTGGAAATCCCACCCTTTCAGTTAGACAGTACCACGGAGATTTATGCTCGGAACCTCGTCGCCTTTGAGGAATGTCACTATCGTTCAGATCCATATATTACTGATTACTATATCATGTTAAGTATGCTTATCAAAACAGTCAAAGATATGGATGTACTTGTACGAGAGCAGATCATCGATAATTGGCTGGATGGCTTCGTGGCAACTTCAATGATCCACAAGCTGTACATGTCCGGCGAAAGAAGTTTCTATTTTGAAATGAACTCTCATTATCAACAGATGGCTGAAGAGTTGAACGAATTCTATACAGCCCGCGTGACTTATCTTCAGATTATGATGGCTATCGTGAAACGTGATTATTTTTGCAACCCTTGGAGGGGTGCTGCCACCATAGGCGGCATTCTCTTGTTGCTGCTCACTGTCATACAAACTGTATGTGCTCTCATCTCCATCAAGAATTAGGAATGAAGCTTTTGTAATTCTACGAGTTATTGGATTGCTCGCTGAAAATTTACGTTGTACTTGTTAGTTCATTAAGTTGTCGAACTGAAATCTCAATGTACATATATATAAGTAATAAATCTTTCGCTCTTGGACTCGAGCAATTCTTTATCCTATTTTTTTTCATTTGCAATTATATTCAGGGGTACATTTTAAATGGTTATCATATGAGTGATGAGAAATATTAGGTCTACACACAAATCATATAGAAGAAAATGTACACGAAATTTTTTTTAAGGGAGAGAGGATGTAATGCCCGGTTCCACCTATTAGACTATCTGACTCTATTGTGCATTGTAACAAACAGAAGGAGTGCACCACTTCAGCAACAACAAACTCTAAGGATTCACTATAGCACACTCACCGTATACAACAGCATCCCACAATAGCTTCAAAAATATAACAGTGGGGAAAACCGTTATCCTTTCAATGACGAAAAGCTCGTCTTGTAGCAAAAGGATATCAACAACTGCATGAGCTGGACTATAATGAGACTTTTACTCTAGTGGTGAAACCATCTACCATTCAGCTCATATTGTGGTGCCCCCAACTTCCATGTACGGACAAGCACGAAAATCGAGACGCCGGTAAGATGATAACACGGTCACGCACCCCAACGACACGTACCAAGTATGTGAAATGCAACACGTGTACAATAAATAATACGCAGCGGAATGGTTAAGTCAAATAACTAAGTACCAGAGTTTAATACAATACAAAGTAGTACTGAAATCCACAAGTCAAAATAATACAATTTTCTTGTTCACAAAACAACATCAAATACAAATACAACATAGTCAAATGTCCCTACTCCTCAGGCGGAGCCGCATCCTTGGGCTCAGCCTCCTCAAAACCTGCATCAAAATCTGCAGTCCCACAAAATGGTACCACAGGTAAGTAAAATCCAAAATACTCCAAGACATAAACATATTAACATAACAACCACTATGCATGCACATGATGACCCAAGCGCAAAAACTCAAGAAAACACCATTTCTCAAAAATCACAATTTTTCCACGCACGCCAAAAATAGCCATTTGGCACAAAAAAATAAAATCCATGAATAAGTACATTAATTCCAATTTTAACAATATGTACCATGGCCTCCCCTAGGGACCATCCACATACTCTGGCTCCCTTCGTCACACCACGGGTAACGACCGTTTGAGTGATGCATAACGAGTGATGCCCAGTTCCGCGCCTACCGCGTACATAGCCAAGCATCCTCTGACCCCCGCCAGCACGAGGAGTCACGGAGTCGAATCGAAAGCGCTACCATCTCGTTCAAGTCCCGGGCAAAAGCCCTAGGGGACGACACTCAGTATATTCTGCTCCCGAGTGCCCAGAGGAGCTCCACCGAGATAATACTCCATCTCGGCTTAGAGGTGATACACACACACCCGAAAAGCCTTTTTTACAATACACAGTTTCCAAAATACACACTCACGCATGCGTGCACAATGCCATAAAATCGACCAATTACCAAACAGAGCACAATATAAACAATACACAAAATACTCCGTCTCAATCCATCCACCCCCGAACTCCTCGGACTCAGTCCGGAACCAACCAGAATACAATATATATAACAGGTTATTGCAAAAATATATTTAAATCTTAAAAATTCTTTTGGAGAAATACTTACAGCGCTTGAAAATAATTTAGGATGATCACGGAGGAACTGGAAGCACCAAAACAGCAACTTCACAGTGTAAAAACACTGTGGCCAAAATACACAGTGTACCCAAATTCCAACGAGGTCAAACGAAGACTTAGGAACGGTAGAGTAGGGCCTATTGAGGTCGGTGAAGCTAAAGGTGGTGGCCTTTGGCCGTGGGTGGCGGCCGAAACGGGTGTTTTAAGGCCGAAAAAGTTTGAAACAAAGAGGGTGTTCGTGGGGGCAGATCCGGCAGCAGATCGAGGCCAAAAGTGAGTCGGTTAGGACGGCAAGGGACCAGTGATGAAGTGGTAAAAATATGGTGGCCAATGGTGGCCGAACGGCGGCGGAACGGTGAAGGGAAACCCGCGGCTTCGCACGACTCCTGGCGGCTAACGGCAGCGTTAGCCGGCCTGAAAATGGAGGGGCTGGGTCGCCGGCGCACGGGGAGTCGAATGGCACAGGCGGTGTCGACCACGGTGGCCGGCAACGGCTACGAGAAGGAGATGACTGAAATGAACGTGGGAGAGGAGAGAGAAAGTCAGGCTGGAGGAGAGAGAAAACTACGCGGGAGAGAGAGGATCCGGAAGAAAAGAGAAGAAAAAAGAAAAAGAAGAGAAAGAAAAGATGGAAAAAAGAAATGAGGTCTAATCCTCACAACTTTTGGGTCACAACTGATCCTCAAAATAACTATTTTTAAAACAGTAAATTAAATAAAACAATTTAAACTCAAAACTAGCTAAAATAAAATATTAAACTCCGACAATAACATCTTTTAAAATAAAAAGGAATTAAATTGCAGATTACTAATTAAAATTATGAAAGCACATTAAAAATAATTTTCACCACTTAAAATATTATAAAACCTCTAAATTTTAAAACAAAATAATAAATCTACAAATTAATTAAAATAATCTTTTATAAAAAATACACTAAAATACAGGGTGTTACACATATTGTCCATAGCAGCCACTCGATTATGGCCCTTGCGACAGTTAGATATTCAAAATGCATTGTTGCATGGTTCCTTGACTGATAGTGTGTATATGCAGCAACCCCAAGGGTTTCTTGATAATCTCCATCCAACATATGTGTGCAAATTGCACAAAGCTATATACGGACTAAAGCAAGCACCAAGAGCATGGTTTGCTCAACTCAGCTCTTGGTTGCTTGCCTACGGTTTTTCTGCTTCAAAAGCAGATCCCTCACTCTTCTTTTGCAGCATAGTGATGTTCTTATGTATCTTTTAGTCTATGTTGATGACATAGTCATCAACTCTTCTAAGCCCTCGGCAATTGATCTCCTCATTCTTGATTTAAGTCATGCCTTTCTTGTTAAAGACCTTGGCAGCTTATCTTACTTTCTCGGCTTGGAAGTTGATCACACATCTCAAGGAATCTTGCTCTCTCAATGCAAATACATCCATTCTCTGTTACTGCGTAGCAAAATGCTTGAGGCAAATCCAATCACATCTACGATGGTTGCTTCTCTCAAATTGTCTAAATTTGACTCACCTGACTTTGATGATCCCACCTTGTATCGAAGTATAGTGGGTGGTCTCCAATATCTTTCCCTAACAAGATTTGATATCTCATTTGTTGTAAACAAGATTTGCCAATTCATATACTTGCCCAAAATGTCTCACTGGAGTGCTGTGAAAAGAGTCCTTAGATACCTCAAGGCTACTATCGACTACAGCTTGTTGTTCAAGAAACAATCAACTTTTACTCTCCAAGCTTATTCAGATGCTGACTAGGGGGGCTGTCCAGATGATAAAAGATCAACTGTTGGCTTCTCCATCTACCTTGGACAATATCTCATTTCATGGGGCTCGAAGAAACAAAGAACAGTAGCTCGGTCTTCCACCGAAGCTGAGCACAAAGCCTTCACCTCTTCAGCTGCTAAAACAATATGGTTTCAAATAGTTTTGCAGATGGAGGATTTGTGATGAAAAAGCTGCACAGGTGTGGACTAAACACTGGATTCCAGGGCATAAATCCTTGGATTAGGTACCTGGTTTGCAGATACAGAACAAATGGGAGATTGTGACCTCTATAATAGATGAACAATTGTTCCTTTCCAGAAGAGGATGTTCTTCATGCTATTTTCTCATGCAGCCAGCTTAGAGAATTATGGAAACAGTAACTAGCTTGTTTATCTCAAGTGACTTTCTTACATGTTTTGGATCTACCTATGTTGATTAAGGAGGGACAGGATTCAAACATTTTGGCCCTATTTTTTAATCTCGCATGGGGCTTCTGGTATAGGAGAAATAAGATGGAATTTCAAAAAATCCAATTGAGCCCTCAACAAGTAACTAATCAAGCATTAGGTCTTCTACACAGCTTCAAAGCAGTTCTCATCAAACCAAAAGCACAACTCAAAAATCACCTAAGGTGGACGGCTCCTACATGTTTCAAAGTTATCAATCAAATGTTTCAAAGGAATGAATATAACCTACGTGTTGGGACAATTACTTTCTTGCATTCTTCAAGGTTATAGGATTGTTATTGTTGGGTATACGACCAAAGTCCCACATTAGCTAAAAGTGGGGAGGATCATGGGTATATAAGGATGGACAAATATCTTCACTGGTATAAGGCCTTTTGGGGTAAAAATTCAAGAGCAAATCCATGAGGGCTTGGGCCCAAAGTGGACAATATCATACCAATGTGGAGATAGATGGTGTCCATGGTACCAACAAGTGGTATCAGAGCCATGTCCCAGAGTTAGCCATGGTGGATGAATCCTCGGAATGCTGAACAAAGGTGGTGGGCCCCAATTTGGTTACGATGGGATCCGTGGATGAGCTCTATTGGACAAATGGTGTGCTACGGATTCTTCACAACATTATTTGAGGGTGGCTCGGTGGTCCTGGTTAGTAAAGAGTGGACAGATAGATGATCGTTTGAGGGGTGGCTCGGTGGTCCTTTGTTCGAGATGAGAATTGTTGGGTATACGACCAAAGTCCCACATTGGCTAGAAGTGGGGAGGATCATGGGTATATAATGGAAAAATATCTCCATTGGTATGAGGCCTTTTGGGGTAAAAGCCCAAGAGCAAATTTATGAGGACTTGGGCCCAAAGTGGATAATATCAAACCAATATGAAGATAGGTGGTGTCCATAGTCCCAACAATTATGTATTACATATTGTTTTCATATGTGAAAGTAGATCAGCTATTTTAACACTTAACTCATAAATTTGTAATAAAAGACCAATAAACTCCAATAAATTTGTATTACATATTGACATCACTACCTACAATATATGACCTCTACCTCCTTCGTCATCACATGCAATGCCAATACAATTTTTAATAAAAACACATCATTTTCATATCGATAGATTATTGGTGCCATATTTATTGAATACAACAAAAATTTTAGTACTAAAGATTCTTATATTTAAGGAATACAATAAATTATTGGTGTTAATGTGTCAGAACCCCTAGGAAAGTGGCCCCGGGCCATGCCTCGACACTGCCCTTGACAGGCCAAGACCAACCCTTGGCATGCCCCACGGCCAACCAGCATGTATGCCTTAGTTCATGCCTTGACACACATGGAGCCCCCAATGAGGCTACTGCCCACGCGCAACCATCACACGGGCCAGCATGCGAATGCCTATGCGTAGGCCCAACCAAGTTAGTGGCCGTGCACATCCTAGCACACGGCCTGGCATGCGCACGCCCATGCACATGCCCTTGTGCACGCCCCTACCCTCCATAGCCCTGCGTATGCCCCTGTGCCACAAGCCCATGCGCATGCCCCAGCACCGCAGGCCTGCCATCCAGCACATAACTCCAGGCTGTGCCCTGCAAGCAAGGCCAGTGGCATGCCCTCCAAGCATGTCATCCAGCGCATGGAACCAGCCTATGCCTTGCAACATCAACTCCCAGGCCACCTGCCTGGGCCATGCAGCACCAACACATGGCACCCTGCCATGCCCAACAACAGGCCATGCATGGCACCATGCCATGTCCACCAACAGGCCCATGCATGGCACCTTGCCATGCCCACCAACAGACCATGCATGGCACCATGCCGTGCCCCACCAGCTATGAGCCAGACCAACCCATCCATGGGCCATGAACCACACTAGCCCATCCATCGGCAATTGCATGCCACAGGCCATCATGGCCCTTGCAAGACTATGTTAATGCTTTCTTTTATTTTTATTTTAATATTTTCAAATGGACCTTTTGGGGTTTCAACTTTTTAATCCCTATAAATAGGATCCTTAGTCATTTAGCTTACATCTTTTGAAAATTTCCCTAGAGGATGGCTATTATTCTTGAAATCATTTTTTCAGTGCATATGCACATGGACTGTTTGGGGTGCAATTCATGAATCCTTTAAGAGAGAATCACACCTTGCAAATCATGAATATGTGTAATTTGTTTTATCAATATATGAGATTTCTTTTCAACTTTGTGCAATTCGTGAATCAATGTTGATTTGTTTATTTTTATGCTCATTCAAAGTTCTTGAGTGTTCATACTTTTTCCATTGTGTTCATATATTTTCTTGCATCCATTCCATCTCCCCAAACACATTATTCGGCCACCATAGTGTTTACCCTAGTTACCATATTCAGCTACACCCCATATTTACCATTCTTCCATCCTCCATTGACCTAGCCAAAACCCTAGTTACCATATTGGGATTCCTAAACTTTCAGAATCCTATCTTCTTCCATCCCGAATTTACTTTAGCCGAAAGTCCTACTTGTCATATAAGAATTCCTAAAATTTAGAAATCCTAATCTCCTTCCATATCCGAATACTACCATCCTTGGCCAATTGGTCATCCTTACCATATTGAGATCCCTTGATTCTACTCATCCTTCATCTCAATCCACTCTGTCTTGCCATAGTGGAAACCCATCATTCCAAGATTGCCTCCTACAATTTTGGAAACCCTTCCATCCAAACCCTAGTCTCACTCATCATCCAAACCCTAATTACATCCCAAGTGGCGCCTACTCCAAGGAACTCTTCCTAGCCGTGCCTCACTACTCTATTGCTTGAGTTCATCAATTAGATCACCCTTTTCATCACCATCATACACTATTCCATCTCTAAATACCAAACCTCCATTAACCTAGGAACCCATTATTACCACGTCGTCTACTACCTCTTGTGTGGTACCATTGGAGGTCATTTGCAAGTTTGTATTGCTTTGCCGACATTGTAATATTGGTAGAGTTCATTTGTAGTATTTAACAAATTATGTTATTTTCAATATCTTTTAAATGGAATTTATTTCTTTGAGTAATTTTCTTATTTATCTTAAGTTTTGTTATCCTCAATCACACATAGTGATGTGGATTTCAAGTGTGTGCCAATTAAGTAGTTGATAAAAACAAATACTTCAATTAACACATAATCATATGTATCTGGAGATGATGGTATTATCCATTCGTACCCTAGCTAACTACTTGCTCTCTCTAATGTTAGAAACTTCCCTCCCTCTATTTTCATCAGCAAAAAAATTTCCAAAAAATATTACTAGAACAATGAACAATGTTAACATCGTGTTTCGCAAGCCTTTGGGCTAAGCTCTGACAACTCAGGTCTTCAAAAATGGGCCCTACACAAGGTAGAAAATGTGTAGCTTCAAGAGGTTGGCCTTGGGGCCGAGTAATCTTCGATGCCAATTTCCTTTAACCCACCTTTTCCTTGGCTTTTCTTTCTATTTCCTCTTTCTTTTCTTTTCTTTTGCTCATTCCTGCATTGTCAAAGTGTTAGTTTCTGTTGGTCGAGATTCCTTCAATGGAGATCCCGCTGATGAAGATTTTGTTAGTGGAGATTCCACTAATGGAGATTTTCTTGTTTGAAAATTCTGTTGATGGAGATTTTTGTCTTCTGGTGGCCAAGGACCAACCAGCACTCCTTTGCAATGATATCTATTGATGTAGATTCCATTGATGATATTCGTGTCTTTCTCTTCATTATTTGGGTGGTCTATAGACTCTATCCGCTCTCCGTCGAGGAAAGGTCAAAATGCCTCATGCCATCCAGCCTCTTTGTCCCTTGGGGATGTAATTCGGACAGCGACGTGGTTGGTCAGCTCCTTCACTGCGATGGAGGTTGGGGTAACTATTCAAGCAATCTAGGGGTTGTACCTGCTCTCCACTGCGAGAGGGATAAGGCAACATTTTTGGCCTACCTTCCCCTATGATATCTGCAGGGAGGTAAGTCATTGGGGAAGTCTTTTACTGAACCCACTTCCACCCATTGACACCACAGGAAAGGGTAAGTTTGGATTAGGCTGGCGCTGATTCCACACTTCGTCGTAGCGAGGGCCGGGGTATGTATTACGGCAGCCGTGAGGTTGATCCCGCTCTCTGCTATGGGAGGGATAAGGCAACTTTAAGGCCTACATTTTCCTATGGTATTCCCCAATGAAGTAAGTCATTCGGGCAGTTTATTATTGAACCCGCTCCCACCTGTTGACGCTAACGAGGAAGGTAAACATTTTTCTTTAAGTAGCTGAGGACTAACCCAAACTCCATCATGGGAAGGATAAGGCAACCTTTAAGGCTTACATTTCCCTCTGTTGCCCCACGAGGAGATAATTCAGACAGCAATGTGGTTGATCCGATTCTTCACCATGATGGGGACTGGGGTAAGTTATTCGGATTGCCTCGAGGTTGGTCCCACTCTCTCGGACGAGGAGGTTGAGTCGCATGCTCGTCTATCATCTTTCGTAAGGAAGTAAGTTGTTCAGATAGTCTATTACTGGACCCGCTCCCGCCCGTTGACATCACAGGAAAATATAGATTTAGGTCAAGCTGGCACTGATCCCACACTTTGTCGCAATGAAAGTTGGGGTAAGTTATTCTGATAACCATGGGAGCTAGTCCCGCTCTCCACTACGGGATGGATAAGGCAACCTTTTAGGCCTACCTTTCCCTATAGTATTCCACACGAAGGTAAGTTGTCTAGATAGTCTGTTATTGAATTTGCTTCCGCCTGTTGACGTTTTTTAGAAAGGTAAATTTTTATCTTCAGGTAGCTAAAGACTAACCCGCACTCCTCTACGAGAAGGATAAGGCAAACTTTTAAGCCTACCTTTCTCTTTTTGCCTCACGGGGAGTGTGATACCCCATATTGTAATGTATTTTAATTAATTTAAATATTAGTTCTCTTATTTTAAAATTATGGGAGTTTTGATATATTATTTTATAATAATTTTTTTTAGTTGTGAAAATTATTTTTGATGTCTTCTTAATATTAATTATTATTTTGCATTTAAATTGATTTTTAATTTAAATTAGTATGTTTATAGGTTTTAAAACTATTATTGTTGATAGATTTTATTATTATTTTATTTAAACTTTTCACTGTGTTTAAATTAATTTTATTTAAATTATTGTTTTGAAATAATTTTCGTTGGATCAATTTCGTGACCCAAGTTATGAGGATTGGACCTCATTTATTTCCCTTCATTTTTCTTTCTCCACTTTTCTTTTTCCCTTTTCTTTTTTTTTTCTTCTTTTTTTTTCTTCTTTTTCTTTCCTCCCTTGCTTTCTTCCCGTGCGAGCCCCCTCTCTTTCTCTCCTCCAGCCGATTCCTCCTCCTCCTAGCTGCACCGCCACGTGCTGTCCGTGGCTGCCACCACCCACCCTAGCCTTTTCTCCTCCTACCGGGGATCTCCCACCACCAATCTCAGCCTCTCTCGCGCCGCCGTTGACCACCATTTCTTGCGTTCCTGCGCCGCCGTCGCGCTGCCGTCGACCATCATTTCTTCACCACATCATCTTCGACCTCTTAGCAACCTAATCCATCCATCCTTAGTCCTAATCTGTCACTGGTGAAGCTCCACCATCTACATTTTCGATTTGATTATTTTGGCCTCCATACGCCTCCCACGCCACCACCCACGGCCAACTACCACCACCACTAGTTTCACCGACATCTCTAAGTCCTTCCCTAAAAATCTCGAGTCTTAGTTTGTCTCCGTTCAAAAGTGAATTTTTGAGACCCACGGCCTAGTGCATTTTGCACTGTTTGGTTGATGTGCTGCCGCTTCTAGCACCTTCGTTGTGACACCCCAACTCCCACGTACAAAAAACCTCGGGAATCATGAAGTCAAGATGATGACAACATAGGTCACGCATCCCAACGACAAGTGCCAAGTGTGTGCAACAAACAAACAGTGCACAATAAATACGCAGCGGATAATATAAATAAGTCAACTAGTATCAGAATTTTGTTTAATACAAATATCTAAATACAAAGCGTTTTAAAACAAAACCAATGTCCCAAAATAATACAAGAGCTAAAAAAGAACATAACACGAGTGATCCCAGATCACTCTTCCGGCGGAGCCAAATCCTTAGGTTCGGCATCTGCATTATCATCAACAAAATCTGCAGTACCATTAAATGATACTACAGGTAAGTTATAAACCAACAAATCCTGAGATAAAAACACATTTAATGCAATTAACCATGCATGCATATGATGTAATATGCATTAATTCCAAAAATATTATTTTTCCCGAAAATTAATATTTTTTCAACACACGCCAGAATCTCATTTTGGCCCAAAAATATTTCCAATAAACATTTCCACCATTTTTTCAGAAAATTGCCCAAAACAAATATCCATAATTTTTCCAGAAAATGCCTCACACAAAATCCATATCCAACACAAGCTATTTTCCCAGAAAATAACCATTATCCATTTTATCCGTAGGCACCATGATCTCCCCTAGGGATCATCCGCATACCTTGACTACATAACGAGCGATGCCCAGTTCCGCACCCAGTGCATTCGTGGCCAAGCATCCTCTAACTCCCGCCAACAGAAGGGCCACGGAGTCGACATATAACTCGTCTGATCCCGTTGTCGCCCGGCGACCACTCAGGGGACATCACTCAGTATATTGCGCTCCTGAGTGACCAAATGAGCTCCACCGAGATAATGCCCCATCTTGGCTTGGGGTCGTGATACACACGCATCCAAAAATTCAATACACACATGAAAATCCAGTTTTCAAATATCCACATGAACATGAATGCAATTACACGAAAACCCAGTTTTCAATTTACAAACATGATCATGCGTGCACATGCAATGTACCAAACCAACAACCTCAATATTTAACAACCAACCAAATCACAATATAACCAAACACACAAATACTTTATCCTCCAATCCATCCGACCCCCGTAACTCCTCGGATTCAGTCCGGAATAACCAACCAGAACACAGTAAAATGGGTTAGTGCAAAAATATATTTAAATCTCAAAATATGTTTGGGAAAATACTTACAGCGCTATATAATAATTTTCAGAGGATCAATGATGAATTAGAAGCTCCAAAACAGTAACTCCACAGTGTAAAAATACACTGGCGTGGGTCTCAAAAATTGACTTTTGAACGAGGTCAAACCAAGACTTGAAATTGATAGGGTAGGACTTAGGGAGGTCGGTGAAGCTAATGGTGGTGACCTTGGTCGTGGGTGGCGGTGAAAGGGGAGATTTAAGGCCAAAAAGAGTGAATCAGAGATGTGGTTAATGCGGCTTCACCGGTGATGGATCGGAGCTGGGGTTAGGTCTATTAGGTTGCTAAGAAGTAGGGGAAAAAGTGGTGAAGAGATGGGGGCGGGCAAACGGCAGCGCAGGGTGATCTGAGGTTGGAGGGGTAGGGTTGCCGGCATCTGGGGAGTCGACTGCGCCGGGTGGTGAGGACCACGGCGGCACGCGATGGTGGCTAGAAGGAGGTGACCGAATCGCACGGGGAGAGAGAGAGAGAGGGGCTGCGCGGAAGGAAACCGAAAGAAATGAGGAAGAAAAAGAGAGAAAAGAAAAAGAGGAAAAGAAAAAAATAGAGATAAAGAAATGAGGTCCAATCCTTACATCTTGGGTCACAAAAAATGATCCAACAAAAATGATTTTAAAACTATAAACTAAATAAAATAATTCAAACGCAATGAAAGACTTAATTAAAACAATAATAGTTTTAAAACATATAAGCAAACTAATTTAAATTAAAGATCACTTTAAATGCAAAACAGTAAATAATATTAAGAAAGCACATTAAAAATAATTTTTACAACTTAAAATATTATAAAATAATATAATAAAACTCCCAAAATTTTAAAACAAGATAATCAATTTTCAAATTAATTAAAATAATCATTCAATAAAAATACATTAAAATACGGGATGTTACATCGTCCCCCCTTAAATAAAATTTCGTCCTCGAAATTGGCAAGGTCAAACATTAAAACTAAGACAAGGATAAGGTTCAACTAAGAGCAGACTTACGAAGCATACCGGCAGGGTCATCCAAACAAATACAGGTAATGCTCCCTCATATCGGCTTCTCGCTCCCAAGAGAAATCTTGAGCCAACGGATCACCCCATGACACCTTCACTAAAGGTATCGTTCTGGACCTTAATCTTTACACTTTTCAATCAACAATCTGAGTCGGAACAATTTCATAAGTAGAGAATTAGTTCTCAATCAAACGTTACAATGGATCATGAATATAACCTATGTGTTGGGATAATTACTTTCTTGCATTCTTCAAGGTTATTATAGGGATACGTATTACATGTTGTTTTTACTAGGGATAATTTCAATAATCCATCATTAAGAAATCAATTTTTCATATTAATCTCATATTTATTTATTTATTTATTTTCTAAAGAAAATGTGGAAGTTTATACACTCTAAGATTATATAATTTCTTTTTTCGAGAACGGACGTTACCTAGTCGAGTTCATTCAATAAGCATGTTTTAAATTATATGCATTGATTTTTTACTGAACATCTGTTTTCTATATGTCAAATTTTTATTAATGAAGAGTAAGCAAATAAATGCTTTTCAAAAAATAGTGATGTCTATTGATAAAACTTTAGTTTTGTTTTTTTTTTAAATAAATGCATGCACTCCACAATAAATATCATTATTTCTCTTTAATAAATACAAGTACAAATTATTGGTGGGAAGTTGTGAAAAATAATATGACTAATAAATAAGAATGATGATAGGTTTATTACCTTTTTATTATTATTATTTTTTATTTTTTTATTTAATGATTAAGGAAGTGATTATTAGTGAAGTTGTATATTTTTAAATTTTTTTTTAATAATTAAGGATGTTAAAAAAATACTTAAAAAAATAATAAAAAATAAAATTTTTCAATATATTATAAAGTAATAAAAATGTAAAAGAGGATAAAATATTGTTAGAATATTATTTTTTAATATTATTATTGTTTTAAAATTTAAAAAATATTGAATTGTTTATTATATTTTATGTTAAAATTTAAAAAACTTATAATGATAAGTGAGTTGAGATAAGTTTAGTTTGAAAATCAAACGAAGTAAATCTATTATTATCTATTAAACAATGAAAATTTTGAGTGTCAGACTGTAGTATACACGTGGTGTCAATGTCCAGCGCCCATGTGGCCGTGTCAACGTTTGGCATTAAATCAACGTCGATGACATCATTACAATGACGTCCTACCTCTTGCGTCATTTGCCAGTTTGCAACCCATCCACTCTGGAAAGTTAACAGAAAGACTTTGTTCAATTCAACGCAAGGTCAATACAATTTTTAGTAGAAAATTATCTTTTTCATTTCGGTTCACATGTAAAGCCTTTTTTTTTTTTTTTTTAGGAATGCTACTTATAACTTTAGGACAAGTAGCGCATATTTTATTTTAAAAATTGCAAGATTCGTCGTTAAACATTAATATAAATTTTAATTTCTATATAAAATTATGTTAATAAAATCAAATGAGTTGTGAGCATGAATTTAGTTCATTTACATAAAACGGATTAAAATAAGTCCAAATGACACGGCTTATTTTTAATAAATTATTAAACGGGTCAAATTGAATCATGTTATGTCACACTTTATATAAATAGGTTGTGTTAGGTTTTGAAACTTTAATCCATTTAACTAAATGAATTGTGTTTAGACTGACTTATATAGTCGAATTTCATAATTTGATATGATACGAACACAAATTGTCAATCCTAATTATAATCAATTCTCAAGTGTTTGTTTAAGAGAAGATTTTTTTCTAGTCAAATCAAATACTATAAACAAATCTACTTTTGAACAAAGACTTTTGTATGGACAACACTTGGAATATCTCAAAAGTTTAAGAATTGTAGTGAAATTGATTGAGAGAAAATGTACTTATATTAGATTTTGAGAAATGAGAAAAAGTTGAATAAAAATTATATTATAAAGTTAAAAAATTGTTTGAATATAATTTTATTTTAAAATTTGTAGAAGTTGTATTAATTTTTGTTTTGAAGTTTGTAAAAATTATATTGAATTTTGTATACGGATATCATGATTGACTGAATAGATGAAAAAATTGAAAATTAAAAATTGATAAGTGTTTTGTATTTAAGTGATATTAGGAATAAAATTATAAAAAATTTTAAAAATTTTGAAAATTTTAATATTTCTCACGGTGTCCAAACATATCCTAAATATAATACGGTAAACTGTAAACTTCTCGTTTGTAAATTTCTTTTTAAATTTAGAACTTCTCCAAGTTTATAGTTTGTTAACCAAATTATATATAGAAAAATAGTTGATTTACAAAAATATCTTCAGACGTGGCTTATATAATATATTTAAGAGTAATTCTACGTACAATTTTAAAGTGCATAAATGTCGCGTAATCGTTTTGAAAAAGAGTGAAATTTACTATTAAAAAATTAATTCTTTTTATATAGATCTCATATTTTATTCATTTTTTTTAAAACGATTATGCGATAATTTCACAATTTACAGTTAGAAATATCTTTCTCATTTAATTGAGGCGGGCCCGGATTACTGATCGACCTAGCTCGTTTAAGAAGATATGGCAACAAGATGGGCAGAGCGAGAAGTTGTTTCTCTATATATAATAGCCCTCTAATGTTAAAGAGTCACACAGTAAATTAAAGATCTGCATTTCATTTCCGAAGTTTGGAAAGCCCTTTAATTTGTCCTTTATCTGAGTGCATGCGCATAAAGCTTGCTGGACTTCTGTTGTATCAGGTTCAACCAAAAATCTCTTCCCCTCATGCTCGGGTTTATTTCATTAATTTCTTTTATTCTTTTATATATGCACATCATTCCATGTTCTAACTATAGCTATATATATATATATATATATATATATATATATATATATATTGAGGATATTGTACGTGTTTGTCAGCAGGAGTTTCAGAATAGCAACTTGATATATAGATGGCAGGACAATTAGCAAGTTTTGATGGTCAAGACGATGTAAATGCTTCATTCATAAAAATTCAGGAACTTGGAGGTGAAAAGTTGTCTCAGGTAATCGCAGGTACGTTAGAAAGCTTAAATCCACTCCCAGCATCATCTCGCAAACGTTGTTGTATCTACAAGGTTTCAGATCACATTGGCAAATCAAACGAATGGGAAGCTTATACTCCTCAGGTAATATCGATTGGGCCTTTCCATCGAAATAACCCCAAATTGCAAACCATGGAAAGGTTTAAATGGAGTTATCTAAAGAGTTTCAAGGAACGAGCCGACACACAGTTGGAAGATATAGTAAACACTATAAAAGGTGCGGAACGAAGTGTTCGGGAATGTTATTCGGAGAGAATACTACTTGGAAGTGATGAATTTGTGGAA
The DNA here is from genome assembly GCA_029856935.1 of Cyclocarya paliurus. Taxonomy (NCBI): domain Eukaryota; kingdom Viridiplantae; phylum Streptophyta; class Magnoliopsida; order Fagales; family Juglandaceae; genus Cyclocarya; species Cyclocarya paliurus. The sequence continues at coordinate 29,263,138 of CM056947.1, forward strand.
ATGATCCTGCTTGATGCGAGCTTCATTATCGAGTATTTCTGGAAAAACATGACGAAAGGGAACTTGACCGAGTATGAGTGGGAAATATTAAAGCCGTGGTTGTGCAATAGGATGCAGATGGACTTGATATTACTTGAAAATCAGCTTCCTTTCTTTATTATTGACAAAATATATAACACTGCATTTCCTTCTCGCTCAAAATACGGATACCCCCCCTTCGTTGAGCTTAGCTTTCAGCAGTTTAAATATTACAACGTTCAAAAATTTGTAAGTTCACTGACTTCTGGGTCGTCGGGAATGTTTATGTTGCACTTCACAGACTTGCTTAGAAACTTTTGCATGCCTCCTCGCGAAAGAAGACCGGAAAGAAGTTCTCAAAATCTGAAGGAAATGTGCAGTGCAGCCCAACTGGTTGAGGTAGGATTGAAGTTTAAGAAGAGAGAATCAAGCAATAATATTATTTGGTCACCACTTGAACTAAAATATGCAGACAAAGTGCTGGAAATCCCACCCTTTCAGTTAAGACAGTACCACGGAGATTTATGCTCGGAACCTCGTCGCCTTTGAGGAATGTCACTATCGTGAAGATCCATATATTACTGATTACTATATCATGTTAAGTATGCTTATCAAAACAGGCAAAGATATGGATGTACTTGTACGAGAGCAGATCATCCATAATTGGTTGGATGGCGTAGTGGCAACTTCAATGATCAACAAGCTGTCCGAAAAAAGTTTCTGTTTCCAAATGAACTCTGATTATCACCAGATGGCTAAAAAGTTGAACAAATACTATACAGCCCGCGTGAGAACGACTTGTCATGCGATTATAATGATTTTGAAACGTGATTATTTTGGCAACCCTTGGAGGGGTGCTGCCACCATAGGCGGCATTCTCTTGTTGCTGCTCACTGTCACACAAACTGTATATGCTCTCATCTCAGTGAAGAATTGGAATTGAAGCTTTTGTAATTCTAAGGGTATTGGATTGCTTTCTGATAATTTACGTTATACTCGTAATTAGTTCATTATGTTGCCGAACTGAAATCTCAAAGTAATTAATCTTTCGCTCTTGGATTCGAGCAATTTCTTTATCCTAATTTTTTCATTTGCAATCATATTTAGTTGAGTGGTACATTTTAAATGGTTATCCTATGAGTGATGAGAAATATTAAGTCTACACTCAAATCTTATACAAGAAAATGTACACAAATCATATGTTAGATTTCAATTTTGGTATACCATGTACTAAAAGGATATTCAAACTCATACTATACGTTCAAACCATAACTCTTCTTTTCTTACGTGTATGACATTTAAGAAAAGAAAAGCGATGGTTTGAATGTATGCATGGATTTGGGAACTAAGAGTACCTCAAGTATTCTCAGAATACTTCACTACGATTCATTACTTTATTATTATTTTTCACCTACTTTTATTACTATTCATTACTTTTTACTACTATTCAATAATCTATTATTACTTCTTCATTACTTTTTTATTATTATTTACAAACTTTCTCACTTTATTCTCACTAGCCCAAACGTCAATTTGTGAACCTTTTTGTGTACGGTGGTGTGCTTCCAAGGTAGGTGTCTGGCTATTCTTGGACAATTCAACTCCTCGTTAAAAGCTTGACTTTGATGCTCTACCATTGCTGCTGTCGGTCACGATAGTAGTGGATTTCTGCTACTTGGACACTTCAACTCCCTCCTCACAAATCCGACCGTTCGTGAGTGAAATCCCAAACTCTATGGTGTCTCTTAACAACAATTTCTTTCTTCTTGTTTTTAGACAAGTGCAATTTCCATTCACGCTAATTGTGGATAAAACTGATTTCTTTTTTCTTTTTTCTTTTTATTTTCCCTTCATTTTCTCCTTGCAATTTCAATCAGTTTCACTAGATCGAGCACCATAGCAGGGCACCAGAATTACCTTACCATACACGAAAATTTTCAACAGGGCATTGCTACTATGATGCCCCATTTATACAGCTCAATTTGCGCAATTGACACAGGACCACGTGGTGTGTATATTCATATATATATATATATATATATATATATATATATATTCAAAACGAAAAAGCATCAGGAAAAAAAAAAAAGAGAAGAAGATGAAGACTATAAAACCCTAAGTTCCCTCGACCCCTTCTATGTTTGTGTTTTATTATTATTATTATCTTTTTAATAAACCACACGGCACCACCATGTTGGGCAAAGTGAACAGTATAACTGGGTTGGCATAGTAGCATTTCTCATTTCAAAAATCACAAACGTTGGCAATGGAATGGATCAATTGAGCGAAAAACTACTATTTCTTCAAGATGCAAGCTGTGCAAGGCATGCCAATCAAAGTTGAAATAATGCTGCTGCTTTCGTTATATTTAACTAACTTAACAAGTTCTCTAATTTGTACATGATTCAACCAAATAAGGTCCCTAATATGGAAGAATTGGAGTACAGTCCAACAAGGATGATTGCATGATCACACAAGCTAAATATTGTTGCATGAAACAAGTCATAGTTTTATGCACAAAATGGTCTTAGAGAATCTGAGGACATAAAATTGTTTGGCTAGGGGGGAAAAATCTGGCTAGTACCTCGAGTAAGATAATACATTAATGAGTATGCTAAGTTGCAAATAGGAAAGGAAAACAACAATGAAAATTATAAGTAAGGAAAAAATCAATGATAAAGTCAAATCACGGTAGACATCATGACCTGATCACTTGACTGCAGAGCTTGGTTGGCAAAGAACCTTACATCAACATCTGGATCCTCACTGAGTTCGGCCAGCCAAGCACGAATTGTCTTCTCCACTACCTGCATTGTTCAAAAATCATCCCCATCAGTACTCAATCTTTATTAGACAAGGCAAGTGGGATAATGAAATCATTTCAGTGGACTGCCAAATGGGGAAGGATAGGGGAGTATTGGTAAAGAAGACATCCCTACTCTGTGATTCCAAGTGCATCTGACCATATGATACAACATATCGTGCCTTTTACATTCGCCTTTAATTCTTTTGGTCCCTCTTAGAGCAGGATAGTGAATTTTCTACAAGCATCATAAATAATCTAAATGTTCAATTACAAATTGTCCCGACAGCTTAAATTAGAAGGAAGGGATGAATTTAACCATTTGGCTAATATTGTAACACTGTTCCTCATGTGTTGGCCAGATTCCCTCTGAATAAATGAGCCCAGAATGTAGAAAAATTATTTGAAGTTAGGGTACATACTCATAACATGTCTCTAGTATCATGTTAAATCACCAATTCTCTAAAAAGCATTATGTGTAGTAGAAAGAGGTGGCTTTTATCTAATGTTAGAAGGAAAATGCTATCTAAAAGTGCAATTTTACACGCATAATCATATATGCTGACGTGTCGCTATTGAAATGGTGAAGATTTCAAAATTTGAATTAAAAAAAAAAAAAATTGATTGAATGGGACTGCCACTTAATACCTATAATGTTGTGTAGCACTACCTACTCATGTTAGAATAACATGAATTCTAAAGTCAAGACATGTCCTTTAGCCCTATAACGTCTCATTCAAAATCATTTTCATCAGTTATCTGTAATCATTAAATAAATCAAAATAGATTTAGCTACTTACAGACTGGTCAACTATTGGAATAAGTGACTGCAACACTTTAGCCACATTGAACTTGATGTTGGGAACCCTGAAAGATACAATTGTCAACACCCCAGTCCAAGTTATGGTAAACAATTACAAAGATATTCAGAACCACAATTCACACATAGAACCCATCAACTTTACCTATCTTTTGATGCATTAATGACCACAGGCAGGAGTTTGGAACAAGTAATTTCTAGGCCCATCATAGGAGCAAGTAGAGAAATTGCATGTAAAATGGTCATCCAATATAGATAGTGGGTATTGTTAGTCATGTCCAAGACCTGTAAGGGAAATTCCAAGTTGTTTCAAAGAATTACACCAAAGAATAAATAAATAAATAAAACTTGGAATGAGTTACTACCTCCTTTCAGAGAGCTTATAATAATAATAATAATAATAATAATAATAATAATAATAACACATTGTACTTGGATGCGCCTTTTGCATTGATTAATAAAGTTAAGTTACTGATGAATATTTTCTTTTGTAAGTTGATTTTCTTTACCCAGCTTATAGATCTCTTTCATCAGAAAATATTTCTTTCCTAAAAAATAAACCCCAATATGCAAAAAAAATAAAAAAATAAAAAAATAAAAAATAAAAGTCAGAATTCACGACTCTAGCACTTAAATTGCAGGATTTCGACAAAGAATTTGTTCTCATTCAAAGGTTACAAAGGAATGAATATAACCTGTGACGGGACAATTACATTCTTGCATTCTTCAGGGTTATAGGGATTCGTGTTACATATTGTTTTTGTAAGTGAAAATTTGATATTGCATATACTAGAGATAATTTGAAAATTTACACCAGTGAAAATAACAAACCTGTCAGACACCACATATCCATGTGTATTAACCTGGATTGTGTATTAGAAAGTAGTAAATGGAATCCTACATTGCTTGAGAACACCATTTATAGAGACATAACGGAGACCCAAACCATATCTGGGCCTATACTCTAAAATGGCTAATCAAAATTACAATAGGAATCCCTTGAAATCATTATAACAAGCTTGTTCCAAATAATGTGGGGTCTCATTCACCAGCTTCATACACAATCAAGAGTATTAAACCATGTCATGCACCAGCATTAATTATCTGATAATCTTTTTGTTTTCAAGAGGAAAGGTAATAATGATGTATTGATAGAAATAAATCACAGTGACACAAAACTAGAATCTGTGGAATTATGCGCTGCATTGCCCACTCTGGGCCAAATTCTTCTGCAAGCCGTTTCACGTTATTTGCAGCTGCATCACGAATTGAGTAAACCTGCAGGCAATACGATGAAAATTAGCAAAATATAAACCACATATCATTATGATCAAGCAAATCAAATTGCATAATCATGCTTGTTATTGTGCACGTTAGGTCTTACAGTTAATAAATCCAACACACAAGTTTCTCTGAAACACCGTGTAATAAATTTACCGAAAACAAGTACTCTTAAGAAATATGGGCTATGAAACTTCCAGAGGCTAATGACGTACAATATGTCTAGGTTTCATTGATAGAATATCTCATTCTAAGAGTAACTTAATAATTTGCAAACCAGCAGAGTCACAACCAAGGGCCCTGCCTTGGAGAGGTTCCCACCTCAAAAAATTAAATATAATAATAATAATAATAATAGTTAAAACTCGAAGGAGCAAATTGCATGAGAAAATATATACAGGTGATCATACAATGGATATCAAGGAATCTTCCAACCAGTATTTGAAAACTCAATTACGAGAATACTTCAAAATTCATTATAGTAACAAATCAGAAGTTAAACCACATAAAGCTTCCACTCGCCTTCAGCAAGAAATGCCTTTCAAGTAAACTCTCGGCCAGGCAGGGTGTCCCAAATGAGGTTTCCCCACCAAATCAAATCTACATGGTGCCAAATCACTTCTTCCCCCTTTTAATCCCAGATAATCCATCTAAAAATATCCATATACACCTCTCTCAACGCCTAACGGATAGTAAGGAAAATCCCATGACCTCTACGTACCAGCTCTACATAGTACTTTATGACTCTACAAAGGAGAAATTCCCTACCTATTAAAGGAAGAATAATGTTCAAAAGTGAATACAACAATGCAGGAGATGACAGCGTTGCCAAAATGGATTGGCATTCAATGTAGAACTTCAACAAAAAGAAGAAACTGAAAATTAAAACAGATACTTTTTTTCAAGTAATTGAAAGAGAAAAAAGAAATTATATGTCAATCTCATGCAAATCAAAACAGATACAAAGATAGAATGAAAAGCATAAGCACATCATGTTTAATATAATTATGACTCAATAACCCAAATCTATACAAACCTTATCTTTTAACCATTGCATGCAAAGAGCTCCAAGCTTGTCATCAAAAAAGCCAACAACCAATTGACTTGCCAACAAAGGTATATATTCTATTATAGCGTGCCGATCCCTCCAGTGTCTATCCTCTGCAAGCTCAACAATCGCTGGCAAGAGAGACTGTGACAGCAGATCTATTCCAATGACCTGTTACAACAGGTACATTATGGAGAATGGATTGAAACTTAATACAAATGTTCCAGATCACTCTTATGGTAACTGACACTTTAAAATAATTTAACACCATCAAAATAACAACTGGGTTTAAGCAGAAACAAGGCTGCTTCAAGTAAAGGATCAGATTCTAGAAGATAATGCCAAAATCAGTCAAAACCCAAGCAAAATGAAATGCCAAAAAGAACATGGTGCAGATACACCATATGGAAATAATCATTTAAGAGACTTATAGAACCGCAAGAGGGGAGAAACTCTTTCTTTTTTTCTTTTCCCTTTGTTTATTAATATTAGAAAAATAAAAGCCTTTTTAGTTTTAGTACAATACCATAGAGTAACTTTCCAACCATTAAATGCTCAAGCGCGCGCTACAAAAAAAATCCCACAAAAACGATTTTATATGCACATACAGACAAACCAACATTCTTCACATAAAGCACTTAACTACATATTAGAAGGTACCAACAGGGGCCATAAACACTACAACAAAAAGGCCTTGTTTTTTATTTAATATCACCCACGAATTTTGCCAAATGCTAATATCCAAAACTTAGACCACCAAATACAGAAAAGGCAAATCTACAAAAATTAAACGTCAAGGAAGAACATGGGAATGAAGCCCAAATAGTTATGCATGAAGGTTTCTTTGATAGAAAAATTAGACAAGAAAATATACCTGAAAGGGAATATATTTCCTGAAATTCAGACTCGGTCGACAGGAAAATAAAGCCCAAAAACTTAGTTCCAAGCCGAATATAGAGGCACTGTGCAGCAACTTTCTAGGGGTAGGAAACGACTTGAAAATTAAGCGATGCCACCATCAAATGAAAGCCGCGTGCAAACTGGGGTACGAGGAATATGGATTTGCAAGGGGGTTGTCCATGGAGAAAAAAGAACTAGGGGAAGAAGCATGTGGGAAAATGGGACTCTGAAGGTGAACGACATAGTTTCTGCAATGAAGCCTTCAAGTGGCCTTCCGTCCATCGCAAACTGTGATAACCATCGGCAGTGCCAGGTGGAGAAATGGGTTTTCTATTTTTGGGTTTCGTTGAAGTGGAGAAGAACAAGCGTGGTGGGGGGAAATAAAGTAATCTTTCGTGTTTTGGCGCCTACGATAAGTTGTGATGTAAATTACATCGTGGCGATAAGATAAAACCTTTTCCGGCGAAAAAATCGCTGCAAAAAAGGGAATAAGTGAAGTCAGGAACAAAATTCGGCATATGGTGTTAAAAACATATGGTGATTCCCAAATCGATGGAAATAAGTACCATTTGCAGCGATTTTATTTGCAACAATTCTAAAATCGCCGAAAAAAAGGTTTTTCTTGTAGTGCGCTTGAAAGGGAGAGAAACAAGTATCCTTTCCACCCAAAGGGAAAATAGAGATATAATTTTTTCCAAGTAGTTGCTCAATCATATGATTGAACTATCTACATGGAGATATATATATATATATATATGTTTATATATATAGACACACACACACACGTATACATCATGAATGTGTGTGTTTGTCTTTTTGTGTGTGCATTTGCGCGTAATTCAACGTGTATAATTTCTATCATATGATAAATACATCTAAACTCGTTTTAGGTGAGTCTTACAAAATTTACTTCACATCTCAACTCATTATTATTAATAAAGAACTCAACTTAGCTCAACATCTAAATGGGTTGTCTGTCTTGGATAATGATATATTTATAATTTTTTAAAAGTTATTTTACAATTCATTTTCAATCAATTAATACAATTCTATCATTCAATATATATGAATTTTAAAATTATAAAATTACACTAAATTTGTAAAATAATTACAAAATATTATATGGCAAAAAAAAATTAATAATTAAAACAAAATTTTATTGAAACAGTTAAATAGGCATAGCTCAAGTACGCAGGAAATATACACTAGAGAACACCTACTTACAAGTTAGGAGCTAGAAAGTTATACAAAAAGCCATGTACGCTAGCTCTGTTAAAAATACTACTAGAAGCCTAAAGAAATGAAGTATAAAAAAGAGAAACTTCTAAAGCTCATCCAGAGAGCATTCCTTATCATAAAAATTTCAGTCATTCCTTTCAAACCAAATATACCACATGAGACATAAGGAATCCTTCCCCTGCATCCGCAATTTGGGAAGTGCACCAAATCCCTTTCGAATAAGCAAATAAGTCCACCACCCTCTAAGGCATCACTCATGCAAGTCTAGTCCTGTTAAAAATCTCAGCCCATAACATCCTTGCCACCTCACAGTGAAATAAAAGATGATCCACAGATTCACCACTCTTCTTAGATATGTAGCACCAATCCATCACAACGAGTCCACGCTTTCTACATCATCAATATTTTCCGAAGAGATGCAATCCAAGCAAAGAAATCAGTTTTAAGTGGCACCTTACTTTTCCAAATGCACTTCCAGGAAAACAAGATATGATTTTGACCTGACAAAGCCTTGTACAAAGATTGCACAATGAACTTCCTATTCCCTATTCAACCAAAGCATCCTGTCCTCCTTAATACTAAAAATGTTCAAAGAATACGAGAAACAGAGAAATTTGAAAAAACTACAACTTCCCAATACAATAAATGATTAAATGCCTCCCATCCATTTCTAATATTCTTCAACAAACCTACACCATGAGCAGCCCTCACTTCATTAACCCCCACCCCACAACCTCCAATACGACTCAATAATAGCCCTTCACAAAGACTTCTTTTCCTGATGATGGTACCGCCATAGCCATTTCCCAAGAAGTGCCTTGTTAAAGATCCTCATATTTTGAACCCCCAACCCTCCACTTGAAATTGGAGGGCAAACCTTATTCCACTTGACCAAGTGGAACTTAGTTTCCTTTCCAATTCCTCCCCACAAAAGAGCATGAAAAATCTGCTCAATTCGATTAGCAACTCTAGTCGACAAGGGAAACAATGATAGAAAATATGTGGTAAGACTAGAAAGGGTGCTCTTGATTAATGTGGATCTTCCCCCTTTTGACAAGTACATCTTTTTCCAATATAAAACTTGGAGTGCTAATAAACTGGTAAAAAGACCATCATTGTCTCACTGTATCCACAAAACCATCAACTTTTAACCACATATTTTCAAACTTGAAGTACCTATAACCCACGTCGCGTGAATTCCCCCACAATCCAACATGATAGGAAAGTGATCTGAACATTCCCAAGGCAATATCTTTTGACAACACTCTGGAAAATGGGTCTCCCAAGAAGGATACAAGAAATCCATCCAACCTCAACCCTGCCTGGCTGTTAAACCATGTGAAAGCATCCCCAACCAGAATCGAATCCAAAATATCCAAGTCAAAAATAAAATCAGAGAACTCCGCCATGGCCGGGCATAGCCGAGACTCCCCTAATTTCTCACTTGAAAATCGAGTAATATTGAAGTCTCCTCCAATGCAGCAACGCACATCCCACCAGCTACAAACACCAACAATCTCATCCCATAGAAATCTTCTATTGCTATCTAGGTTTGGCCCATAAATACCCACAAAAGCTCACTCAAATCCACCATCCACATTCTTGAAGAAGCAAGCCACCAAATAATCCCCAGCACAATCCTTAATAAGATCCCCAATCCTCTTATCCCAAATCACAATAATACCATCTGAGGCCCCCTTTGAGGCAAGGAACATCCATCCCACAAAAGAACATCCCCATAAACTTCTAATAATACTTCTATCAATAGATTTTAGATCTATTTCCTGCAAATAAATGACAGTCACCTTCCATCGTCGAAGTACATTTTCAACACGAAGGTGCTTGTTAAGATCATTTAGCCCCTTAAAAATCCACAAAAGTATTTTGGGCTTCATAAAATAGGATTTGAAGCCCTCCCCTTACTCCTTTCTCGACTTACACTCCCCTCCTCAACATCATAATTTATCATACAGGTAAGTTTCTTCAATTCTCATTCTCTTTTCCAAGCTAACTTAGAAGAAGAAGAATGCCCCACTTCAATGGCAATGACTAAGGCCTAAATTGGTCTTCAAAACCCTCATGGGAGATCCCCAGGCAATCCTGAATCTCTTTAACTTTCTTAAGCACCCGTTTTGAAGAACACCAAGTATATTAGCACCCAGTTAAAGTTACATAAAGGAATTGGTATGTCACCCACCTGCCTTCTCCTTTCCAATAAGAATCAGAATCCACACCCTACATTTCCCTTGTTACCAACTACATGTCTACATACCTCTAGTCATCCCTCACCAGAGTGTCTAATGAGAATTTGCATCTCCACACAAAGGAACAAGCTCTGAACCCCTACCATTGAAATTATAAGGACTAAGGAGATTAGAGAGAAGAAAAAACATCAAACTCAACTCCAAGGTTAGAAGGATTTGAATCTCCATCATTTTTTGCATCAAAAAGTGCTTTACAAAGTGAAACAATCGGCAAAACCAACGGTGAAGCCTTTGGCAACTAAGTACTACTGTTCATGGGGGCAAAAAATAAGAGGCAACCTATTTTGTGTCAGCCCTGGTGCCAGAGGAGCAACCATCAATGCAGGGTAAAAGCTTTTCAAGGTCAAACCTAAGTAAGGCCCAGATACAATCTTGACTTACCACACAAGGCTGGGTTGGGTTTGCATTTGAGAGTCCGACCCAAATTTTTGTTTTCCTTTCTCCATTTTGTTGGGTATGGGCCCCCACATTAAAGCCCAAAGACAATCTTCTCCACATTGCAACATGGACCGCGAGCCACATCTTGCAAGATAGCCCCTGTTTTATAACCCAACCCACAACCCCTAATTTACCCACTTCATGTTAATCTGACCCTAATATACAGCCCAAACTCACACCCAGACCCATCTCTTTATCAATACACAAGAGAAGATTAATCTTCTCTTTGACTTCAATTAGCTCATCCTCTTTATATTCCCTTAGTGACGCGTCTATTGCTCATGAAGGCCTAGAAGCTACATAGATCATCACGACAGAGGTAGACGGAGCACAGAAAACTATGTCAAGGCTAGTGGAGACGTTTGTGAGTAGTGGTAAAGTTGTGAGCAGTTCTTCTGAGGAAGGGGAAGTTTCGGGACAACTAGAAGAGGTTGCCTTGGTTACTGTAGTCAAGTCATCGCCTTCTAACTAGACACAGATAGTCTCGAATACTGTTGAGGAAGCTATGGGTGGGTCAAATGAGGTGTTTTTGGTGTCGGGAGTGAAGGAAGGTGGTGTTGTCATGGCGGGAGTGGAATCTATCATGGGAAAGGAGATGGGTACCAATCTGTTGAGGCTTTGTGCAAATTCTAAGGGCAGTGAGGAAGAGGAGATGGGTAGTCCATCACCCTTACAAATGCTCCCACCTCATATTGCACCTCGAGCATCAGATTGGGTATTAAAAAAAGTAGAGAAGCTTCAAGGTTAGGTGGGACTTTCCTGCGAAGATTATGAAGACCAATTCATGGCTCTTCTAGTAGCCATGAAAGCTGGTCGATCCATGGTAATGAAGTCAACTGTTAGAAAGGAGAGAGAGTTGAAATGATTGGAATGGTCCATTAACTACGATAATAAGGAGGGTACTTCGCCAAGAGATAGAGCAAAAGGGAAGGACACTAATTTTGATAATGAAGCCTAAAATAATGTCTTGGAATGTGAGAGGGATCAATGACGTGAACAAACGACTACGTATTAGATCCCTTCTCCAAAGTTGGAAAGTTGACATTGTTTGCCTACAAGAAACTAAACTGGCAGTTATTTCTCTTCGTATTAGGAGTTTGTGTGGTTGTTTTCAAGTGGGGTGGCATTATTTATTGTCTAATAGAGCATCCAGGGGCGTACTTGTAATGTGGGATAAAAGAGTGGTGGAAAAAATGGAATATTTCCTGGGGGATTACGTAGTGGCATGCTCGTTTAAAAATGTCATGGATGACTATCAGTGGGCTTTTGCAGGTGTCTATGGGCCTAATATTGACCAGCCTCGAAGCTTACTATGGGATGAGTTGGCCGATATTAGCAGCATATGGGATTTACCTTGGTGTATTGGAGGTGAATTCAATGTCACTCATTTTCCGAGTGAGAGATCGGGTGGTTCGGGTTTCAACTTACCCATCGTAGATTTTTCTAACTTCATTTCTGATCAGAATTTACTAGATATTCCCCTTGCAGGTGGTTCCTTCACTTGGTTTAGCAACCAAGATCTCCCATCTTGGTCAAGGATAGACAGATTTCTAATCTATTTGGAATGGGAGGCACACTATCCAGATCTCATTCAGAAGAGACTACCCAGGTTGTGTTCAGATCACTTTCCCATTCTTTTGAATCGGGGGCATCAGAAGAGGCCCAAGGCACTTCAAATTTGAGAACATGTGGTTGAAGTTAGAAGGTTTTTTGGACAGAATAAGACAGTGGTGGTTTTCTTACCATTTCCATGGTAATGCTAGCTATTCGCTGGCTTGCAAGTTAAAGTCTTTGAAAAATGATTTGAAAGAGTGGAATATACAAGAGTTTGGTAATGTGGAAAGTCAGAAAAATGTCCTTATGAAGGAGCTTAAGGATTTGGAGGGTGTGGAAGAGGAGAGGTCTCTTTCTGAAATCTAGCGGGCCCACAAATCCCTAGTGATTGCGGATATTGAACGATTGTCTCTTTTGGAAGAAATATCATGGCGACAAAAATCATGAGCATTATGGTTGAAGGAAGAGGATAGATGCACAAAGTTTTTTCATCAAGTGGCCAACTCACATACGGAACAATGCTATAGATACCCTATTGATAGATGGAGCGGTCTCTTCTAACCATACCTAGATCTCAGATCACATTGTCAATTATTATGATAAGTTGTTTTCGGAACAATTTGAATGGGGGCCGAGACTTGACGTTGGTTTTTTATGTTCTTGACCCGCAGGTTGTGGAATGACTCGAAAGGCCTTTTAAGGAGGTAGAGGTCAGGTTGGTGGTCAAGGGTATGGCGGGTGATAAAGCTCCAAGTCCCGATGGCTTCTCCATGGCCTTTTTTCAGACTTGTTGGGATGTGATTAAAGATGATATCATGGAGGTTTTCTATGAATTTCATGGAAGTGGGCGGTTCGAGAAAAGTCTTAATGCAACTTTCTTAGCACTCATTCCCAAAAAGCCCGGTGCTCTAGAAGCAAAATATTTTCATCCCATTAGTTTGGTGGGTGGGTTATACAAAAGTTTATCCAAAGTATTGGTGAACATATTGAGCAAGGTGATGGAAAGCTTGATTTTGAAGCCTTAAAATGCATTTGTTCAAAGTAGGCAAATCGTTGACTCGGTACTTATAGCCAACAAATGCCTGGAGAGTCGTATTAAATCGGGAGAGCCAGGACTATCATGTAAGTTAGATATGGAGAAAGCTTACGATCACGTCAATTGGAGCTTTTTAATTTATATGCTAAGAGATTCGGCTTTGGCTCTAAATGGTGTTCTTCGATCCTGTATTGTAGCTCTATGTTGCGGCTGAACTTTTACTCAAAATAATGAACAAAAGATCCAGAGTAGTTTAACCTGCAAGTATACAGATGTTGTAGTACCTTATAGGATCGAATTCATAGGGATTGACTAATGTGATAAAGAGAATAAAATTAAACAATAAAAATATATTATTAAAAGGAACATGAAATTAAATAGAAGAGATTATAGATATGAGGATTTTTAAAGTAACAAAAATATAACTGAAATAATAAAATAAATTAATATGGAGAATGACTAGAAAGATATTCTATCTGTCGCTGGTCTATGTGCATCTGTCTTGTTCCCCACATGCAAAAGAATCGGCCTCTTTCCAGCTCATTTATTCTTTTTGCCCACTGTCCAGCATCTTCTTTGTTGCTGTCCGGAAAGCTTTCTTCTTTTCTTTTGTTTTCTTTCTGCTGCAGCAGTGCCCTTCAAGTCTTCGCGTGCGTTCGTCCATCTACGTGTTTCTCTTCATTTCTTTCCTTTTCATTTGAGCTGCCTAGAATTTTCACAACTAGTGTTTCCTTTTGGTTTCATGTGCTTCTCCATCCCGTGGTTCCTCCATTACTAACTGAGAGAGATGGAGTCGAGAGGTAGAGAGGGATTTGCAACCGTGGAGAGCTACAGATCAATCACTGTGTGTTGTGCTGTGCACATACCGAATGCTTGCATGGAGTGTGGGCAAAGGGAGTGGTGCTTGCTGCATTGAGTGATGTGGTTGGCAGTAGTGGTTAATGGAGGCTGTGTTGGAGACTGGCTCTGTTTTATGGAATAAAAACAGAGGAGTTGTGGTGCTTTGATGGCAGTTTCACAGAAGCACAGTCGTGGCGGTTTCTTCCATGGAGGTTGCATGTTTGAGTTGGTGGCTTTGGAGGAGGAGGTTGCTGCCACTGGAGGAGACTGGGCATGGCTAGCTGGACAGTTTAGTGGGGCTGCTGTTGGAGGTCATGCATGGCAATGGTGCAGTGCATGGGTGGTTTAGTTGGGCAGAGGTGCTTGGGGATGATCTGTCATGGAGGTGGTGCGAAGAAGGTGCTGTCGTTTGCAGCTGTGGCAACCGGAATGTGTAGTGGTGTTGTTGGTATGCAGAAGAGCATGGAGGTGCAGCGTGTGGCTATGGATGAAGGGTGGTAGCGAGGTGGTGCTTCTGCCGTGCTACTGGGCTTCACGGTTGGTGGCTGCAGCAGCGTGGATGGAAACTTGATGCTTCGGTGGTGGTGTGCATGGTTGGAGGTTGAAGATGAAGATGGCCAAAATGACATGTAGTTTTAGTCTATGGACAAAACTACATGTCGTTTATGAGGGGGCTGAATTCATTTTGCAATAAAAACGACATGTCATTTTTGTCTATTGACAAAACGACACTTTGTTTAGAAGAACCTATAAAACATAAATTAAAATTAAAATTAGTAAATAAAAATAAAACTTAGACAAGAAGAATAATAAATAATTAAAGAACCAAAAATAAAATTAGGCAAAAGATGGAAAATAAAATATTAAAAGTGTTATGCAAGTGAATAAATATTGCCCAATCAAATCACAAGTTATAAAAATAAGCATAAACTATGCTTTTAATCAATTTAAATCAAAACTTGGATTTATGACTTTTAACTATTTTTTCATTTAAAACCAATGATAAAATAATAAAATAATTAAAAATATATTGGTTTTAAATGTATAAAATATGTAATAATGCAGCTCAATCACTCTACAGCCTGTTTCTCTGTACTGGTGAATGGTACATCAGAAGGTTTTGTCAAAAGCTCCCGAGTTTTGCGACAATGAGACCCTCTTTCTCCTCTTCTCTTTGTTTTTGTGATGGAAGCTTTCAGTAAGATGATCTTAGGGTTGGTAGAGGGAGGGTTCATATCAAGTTTCTCAGTGGGAGAGGCAAGTTCAGGTTTACTTAACATTTCTCACCTATTGTTTGCTGATGATACACTAATCTTTTGTAAGGCCAGACATGAGGAAATTCGAGCATTGAAAGCTCTATTATTATGCTTTGAAGCCGTGTCAGGTTTGAAGGTGAATTTGGCTAAATCAGAAGTAGTGCCAGTGGGACATGTACCTAATGTGGTGAGTCTGGCATCCATCCTAGAGTGCAAGATAACTCAGTTGCCCATGAAATATCTCAGCCTTCTACTAGGCGTGGTGTTCAAATCGAAATCTATTTGGGATGATATACTTGAAAAAATGGAGAGGAAATTAGTAGGTTGGAAGAGGATGTACTTATCCAAAGGGGGCTGGGTAACTCTCATAAAAAGCACTCTTTCTAACTTACCAACATATTTCCTCTCATTATTTCCGCTCCCCACTAAGGTGCTCAACACATGGAGAAAATTCAACATGATTTCCTTTGGGGAGGGATCAAGGATGAGTTTAAATTTCACTTGGTGAAATGGGCCACAATTTTCTCCCCCATCAAAGAAAGAGGTTTGGGTATACGAAATTTGAGATTTTTCAACCAAGCCTTGCTTGGCAAATGGTTATAAATGGTTATGGAGATATCACCATGAACGGGAGGCCTTGTGGTGAACCATCATTGCTTTGAAGCACGGGGAATCACGGGGTGGGTGGTGTTCTAATAAAGTGAGTGGATCTCATGGACTTGGGCTTTCGAAACATATTAGAAGAGGGTGGGACATTTATGCAGCACACACTCACTTTCCATAAAGATGCACAAGATTGGGAGATGGATTACTTTTAGGCATTTTTTGACTCGGTGTACTCCACTCGTGTGTCGGGGGAAGGCGAAGAGAAGATATATTGGCGTCCCTCTAAGAAGGGAGTTTTTACGGCCCGCTCTTTCTATCATTCTTTGAACAAGCACAACTCAATCCCGTTCTCCTGAAAAAGTATTTGGAAGACAAAGGCACCTTTAAATGCAGCTTTTTTTGTATGGACAACCTCTTTGGGAAAGATTTTTACTACAGATAACCTAAGGAAACGTGGCATTATAGTTATGAATTGGTGCTACATGTGTAAGAAGAGTGGTGAGTCCGCAGATCATCTATTACTACATTGTGAGATTGCCATGACCTTGTGGACTAAAGTCTTAGGAAGGTTGGGGTTAGCGTGGGTGATGCCGGAAAGAGGCAACTCTCAAATTGCATCCATATGGAAGATGTTACCTATTTGTTAATGGTGGTGCATTTGGAGGGAGAGGAATGCAAGATGTGTTGAAGATCAAGAGAGATCAATGGAAGAGCTTAGAATTTTGTTTTTCAATACTTTACTCCATTGGTCAACTGTAATTGATTTTCATGGCAAGACTTTTCATGATTTCTTTGTATCTCTAAACTAGACATAAACTTGCTCATGTATATGTCCCATATAGTTGGGCATCTTTTGTCTCTTTTTTTATCAATAAAAAGTTTGTTTACCGATCAAAAAAAAAAATTCCCTTAGTGACTCGCATGCTGCCCATCAGAAGCATGTTTGTTGGCAGGTGTCTGTAAGCCTAATACCATCGTCTCAATCCCCCGAGAACCTCTAATATTGCCTGATGGATTCTGAATGGCTGGGAAAGACATTGGTCTCATTAACGATACCTTGTAAGACCCTTCTTCTCCTGATATAGTCCCTGCTGACAAAGGCCTGGAATGATTTCAACAGCAACCACAAGCCTAAACATTTTCAGTATGACCAACCTTCTTCTATTTTTGCAGACCAGAAGGCTTTAAAAAACCCACTTCCCTAAGAGTTTCATCAAAGCAGCTAATAGATGTAGCTGTGTGCGCGTGCACGTAGACACATTTCTGGCATAAACAAGTGAGAACAAAAAATCAGGTAGAGAAAAACAGTGAGAACATTTTATACCACTTATTGTTGAGCAGGAGAAAGATACAATAACTAATGCCAGAAGCATTGCAACACCCCTTCTTGTAAGTCAGGAATGTCACGTACATTCGTAGCATAATGCCCAGTAAAGAATACACTAGCTCCAGTTAAAGGAAATGAGCAAAGGGCTACAGCGTCGACTAGAGTTTTTGCTCTTATTTCTAGCTGATTTGGTTACGGGTGATGATCATTATAAGGAGGGAGCTGCAGGACAGGACTTGGACCAGGGAGGCTAGGTGGAGGTTTAGGCAGTTTACAACATGCTCGTTTTATGATTTTTAATTTAATAAGCTATTTAATTAAGCACATGATACTTGATTGAATTTAATAAGTGCTTTTACGGACTCAATTTTGAATTTTAAGTAATTTAATATAGAACAACTTTGTTTATTTTATGAAATCTTTTGTATTTGGTGCTTCCTTAAAAAGAGAAGTTTTAGTCAAAGTTAGTAGCACGCTGGTTCCCCTAAAATCTCTGAAGTATTCTGTAAGGTGGTAGCGATGAAGGAAATCATGAGGTTGGCAAGGCAGGTCCGAGATATTTAGGACCTTTCGATGTGCTAGAAAGGATTGGAATGGTAGGATTGGAAATCATGAGGTTGGCAACTCTTCTGCCATAGTTGTTAGCCATTCATAATGTTTTCATATCTCCATGCTTCGCAAGTATGTATCGGACCCTACGCACGTATTAGAGTACGAGCCCCTCCAAGTTCACGAAGACCTCACTTATGAGGAATTTCCAGTAGGGATTCTCACGCAAAAGGCTCAGGTACTTCACAATAAGACCATCTCGACGGTCAAGGTGAGCAATCACAAGGAAAACGAGGCCACTTAGGAGCGGGAGGAAGGCATAAAGAGCAAGTACCCATACTTGTTTAATTGAGGTACTCTCCATCTCAAGGATTAGATTTCTTTCAAGGGGAGGAGATTTGTAACATACGGGTTATAAATTAAGAATTAGAATTTTTGTTTTATAATAATAAGTATTATTATTGTTATTTTCTTTTCTTTTGGGTGAGACTTATTGACTAATCTGCAGCTTCCTCATGCTCTACCACCCTTTAACACTGCCATAGTGATTTCTTAGTCTGGAAGTTTTCTACATTGTAACCGACTTACACGCTGGGATCTTAGCCTATAAATTCTCTCTTTCCTCCACAAAATTTTTTCGCACACACCAACAAGCTCTCTACGCCAAAACCTCCCCCAATTGAAAATCAAATATTCTTCTACACAACAAAGCCCTGTACCCTTCCTCACAGCCAACCAAGCACTTGCGTCACCGAAAACCACCACAGAAACTGTCGGTCAGCCGCTTTCCATCAAACTCTTGCTGTCCCGAAATTCCCACAGCGATGGTTTTCGCCTCAACCACCATTGCTTTCAGTCCTCTCTCAGTAAGTCCCATGTTAACGCACGATTTCCCTGCCTCTCCAGTGTTCTGTAATTTCTAGCAGAATTCTTTTTGGATTTTGGTCTTCCCATAATACACCCATAAGTTTATAGTAGTACAAAAAGACCCTTCCAACCATGCATGTGGCAACTCACTTTCAATTGTTTCTATTCTGAGTCTGTCACACGCACCTCTCTCTTTTTCAACTTCTTTTGAGTTTCAAATTGTCTTACTCATTGTTCTGTTTAAAATGGAAAGTGGGCCTTGGGCCTTTAGCCTTTGGGCCAAGTGAACACTTTGTTAATTCCTTGAGTAAATTTCTCATTTGTTCTAGCCTTTCTTATTTTCAATTTTCCCAAAAAGGCCCTTTCATGATTTTTAATTTTACACAAATGCCCTTAAAACACTTTTTTTTTCTTTTGATGGAAACAGACTTCATTTCAATCAATAAACTGAAGTTACAACTGTGACTTATCAATATAGGAAAATTCAGACTATAAGCCAAACTACACATCTGCTCTGGGACATCCCCGCACACATTGTGGCAAATATTGTCGTAACTTTTCAATAACTCTCTCTTAAAAGAGAAAGCGCTCTGTAACAACAGAACTGAAAAGTCCCCTCCATCCTCCCAGCAAGGAGAAGTATGGGACATTGCTACTATGGAAACTAAGTCCAATAGCCTATTTCATCTTTATTAATAACTAAACAACAAAAAAACTACAAAACAAACACAACAAAACCAACAAAACTACAAGCACCATCATGAAGCTAGACAGCACACTCACCACAAGCATCGGCTTCACGAGCCTAGACGGCACGAGCACCCAACTCTAGCACGGACCACAAAGCCGACCGTACCACCACCGGCCGTAGCATCGCCCGCCATTCTCAACCAGCTCTTGCCCTAGATTGTGTCCAATCTAGTGGGTCAACACCTCACTCAGGTAAAAAGTAAATAAAAAACAAAAACACTAAATAAACAACAAATGGGTTGAATAAACACAAGGCCCATCTTAAACAAAAACCCAGCCTATTTATGAATAGTGAGAAGGCCGCTAGGGTTTCAACTCAAACTATCAGCCGACGCCCCCCAACTTTTTTTATTTTTTTTTTGCTCATGCTAAACTCGTGACCCCCTCCCTTTAATGTTTTTCTTCTTCCTCATGAACACTTGCTAATCGATGACCATCACACCAGGCGGCACTCATCACGAGCCCGACCATCACACGGCCTTTTGATTGTCATCGCACAAGCAACCATCGATGACCATCACAGCCACCCAAGCGGCCCTAGCAAGCTGCATCACTGGCTTCCACCCATCGATGACCATCACGACCACTAGGTGGCTCCAGCAGGCTGCATCCATCATGATGTAATAGGTCGAATGTAAATGGAAAATGAAAGGGATGTAAATGATGAGAAACTGTATGAATTCACTGTAATTTCTGTAAACAAGCCATCTTCGAGAGAGGTTTCCTCCAATTGCAGAAACACTAAGAATATTCTGGATGAAATTATTGTAACTAACTCTGTCAGAGACATATTACAAATACTAGTAAAGTAGAAATACCAAAAAGCCCTTTGTTCTATTTTATTACATCAGGTAAAAAGGAACATGAAATAAATGGGCCCATGAACTTGAGACTAAGGCCATGTCGAAAGCCCTTTGCCTTTCCTCCATGTTGACCCACGAAAGCCCATCCTTAGTTTATGTCTAAGGTTCCTGCAATTCCCAATCCCGTAAGTTTTTTCCCAAGCGGCCTCTTCTTCCTCACAAATACTTCTGCCTTCCAGTACTCCTCATGCTAAGCCATGGTTGTGTAAAAAATTCCCTTCCCCTTAGAGAACCTTACCCACAAGGTGAGGCAATTCCTTGCAGAGCTTGTAGTATAGTTCCCATGTGGCGTCTTCAAGAGGTCGTCCTTGCCAATGCACCAACAACTCAGCAAAAGGTTTGTTCTTTACCTTTCACATTGTCTTCGTGATGATTCCTTCAGGCTTAGGTTTGAAATCCCCTTTTGAATTTATTGGTGGCAGTGTTGGTAAAGGGTTGATATTCTGACCTAATTTCCTTTTCAGCTGGGACACGTGAAAGACATTGTGAATCTGGGCTGTGCTAGGCAGTTGAATACAATATGCAACTTCACTGATCTTCTGCAGAACCTGAAATGGGCCATAATAGAGAGGAGCAAGTTTAAGGTTCTGCCTGTGATGAACCGAGCATTGTCTGTAAGGTTGCAGATGGAGATAGACTCAATCTCCCACCTGGTAGTGTTGTTCTTTTCTATGTTGGTCTGCATATTTTTTCATACGTTCCTAAGCTCTAACCAAGATTTGTTACAGTAGGTGCCAAAGTTCATCTCTTTGCTGCAAGGTAATCTCAACTTCCCCTACCTTTGCTGAGTTGGTTATGTAGCTTGTTAGTGTAGTGGTTTATAGCCGTAAAGTGCCTCAAAGGGGGTCACCTTTTTGGAAGCATGTTGGTTGGAATTGTAGCACCATTTGGCCAAGGCCACCCAGTTAGACCAGTCTTTAAGGTTGTCACTCACATAGCTGCGTAGGTAGTTCTCAACCCATTTGTTCACTGCCTCTGTCTACCCATCTATTTGGGGGTGGTAGGAAGTGTTAAAAGCCAATTGAACACCCTGTAAAGTGAACAAATCTCTCCAAAACTTGCTTGTAAAAGGTGTCTCTATCTGAGATAATGGAATGGGGCAATCCATGTAATTTAAACACATGTTTCATGAACAACTGTGCCACCACCTTGGCTGTGTAAGGGTGTGAAATAGGGAAAAAATGGATGTATTTTGTGAGTCCATCCACCACTACCCACAGTGCATTGAACCCATGAGAAGGTTGTAATCCTTCCACAAAGTCCATGGATATATCTATCTATGGGCTGGATCGTATTAGGAGGGGTTGTAGGAGACCACTTGGGAGGGTGTTATCCACCTTCACTGTCTGACATGTATCACAATTCCTTAGGAAAGTTTTCAAATTAGCCTTGAGTCCTGGCCAATAAAAGTCCCTAGTCTGTCTATGTAAAGTCTTGTCAAAACCCAGATGGCCCCCCATAGGGCTGCTATGCACCAGTTGTAAAACCTTGGTAATGAATTCTGCGTTTGTAGGAACAGAAATTCTGTTTTTACAAAATAAAAGCCCTTCTCTCATAGAGTATTGGCTTGCTAAGTTGCCCTCTTGGAACCTTTTGAGTAATAACTATACTGCATCATCTGAATCATGGAGACCCTTCACTTCAATAACCCAATCCCAAGTAGGGAGAGAGATTAGAGCCACAGTCACTTCTCGTTCCATCCCTTGCTTAGATAAGGCATCTGCCACTAAGTTTTCTCTACCTTTCTTGTACTCCACAAAAAATCATATCCCATTAGCTTTAAGATCCATTTCTGTTGCATGGGGGTACCCACCCTTAGGTCAAGCAGAAATTTAAGACTTTGATGGTCAATTTTGACCAAAAATGGGTGACCCAACAAGTATGGGCACCATTTCTGCACTACTGAAACTAGTGCCATTAATTCTTTTTTATAGGTGGACATGGCTAGAGCTCGACCTTTTAAAGCTTGACTAAAAAATGCTAAGGGTTTCCCTTGTTGCATTAAAATTTCTCCAATGGCTTCCCTGGAAGAATCACATTCAATAACAAAAAGGAGTTGAAAGTTTGGGAGTGCCAAAACTGGAGGTTGTGTCATTGCCTTCTTCAGTTGCTCAAAAGTAGTTTGGGCCTATGGGCCCCACTTAAAACTGTCCTTTTTCAATAACTCGGTGAGATTAACTGCTATTGCCCCATACCCCTTCACAAATTTGCGATAATAGCCCGTGAGACCCAAAAAACCTCACAATGGCTTAATGGATCTTAGAATGGGCCAGTTCAACATGGCCTTTAATTTCTCAAGGTCGGCTCCAATGCCCTAACCAAATATGAGGTGGCCCAAGTATGATAGTTCCTCTTGGCCAGAACAACACTTACTTAGTTTTGCAAAAAAACTGATGTTCCCGTAGGATATCAAAAGTAACTTTCAAATGGGCCAAATGAGTGGCAACATCACTATTGTAAATTAGTATATCATAAAAAAATACTAACGTAAATAAGGTTTAAAAACCTGGTTCATTAAACTTTGGAATGTTGATGGTGCGTTAGTTAAGCCGAAAGGCATAATTAATAACTCGTAGTGGCCTTCGTGCGTCCTAAACGCAATCTTAGAAACATTCTCAAGGCGTACCCTGATTTGATGGTAACCGACCTTAAGTCAAGTTTAGAGAAAATCTTGGCACCATGTAATTCATCCAGCAACTCGTCCACCACTGGAATAGGATATTTATCCTTAACAGTGACACTATTCAGCGCCCTGTAATCAACACATAACCTTCATGTGCCATATGCCTTCCTCACCAAAAGGCATGGGGATGAGTAGGAACTTTGGCTAGGGCGAATCACACTGGATTCCAACAATTCTTTGACAATGCGTTCAATTTCATCCTTTTGAAAATAAGGATAACGATATGGTCTAACAGAAATTGGTTTAGTGTCGAGTAGGAGGGTTATAAAGTGATCGTGGGTACGGGCAGGGGGTAGGCCTTTAGGTGTGGCAAATATATCTAGGTACATATTGAGCAGGTTGTGGATTGGGTCAGGTATAGGCTGTTGTGGTTGTGTTGGAAATTCCTCTATCAGTTGCAGTAATAGCCACTTAGACTCCATACTGTTAGACTTGTGAATGAACCCTTCTTCCAGCCATTTATGCACAGTCAACCCCTTTAATATCACTGCCACATTGTTATAATCAAACTGCATTGTTAATTTCTGCAAATTCCAGAGAATAGAGCCCAAGCCCTGTAGCCATTGTACCCTAAGAACTAAGTCACAACCTGCCAAGTCCAGTAGGCGCATATCCACCTGGAAAACCACCCCTTGGATGTGGAAATTGACTCCTTTCACCTTCCCCTCACTTTGAATTTGATCACCATTGGCCACCTTTACTTTACCTCTTTCTTGATGTATGGTTGGTAAGGGAATCCTAGAAAGGGTAGCAGCATCAAATAAATTGTACGTGCTCCCGGAATCAATTAAAATAGTCACCCCAAGGCTGCCAATTTTACCCTTAACCCGCATGGTCCTAAGGTTGAGTGAACCAATTATTGCATGTAAGGAAATTT
Source organism: Cyclocarya paliurus (assembly GCA_029856935.1). Lineage (NCBI taxonomy): Eukaryota > Viridiplantae > Streptophyta > Magnoliopsida > Fagales > Juglandaceae > Cyclocarya > Cyclocarya paliurus. Next base: position 29,287,157 of record CM056947.1, read on the forward strand.
CTAATATCTAGTCAGTTTTGGTCAAATCTACACAATCTTCATGGCCTGAATCAGGATCTGGTGGTTCCTCATTTAAATGTTCATCATCCAAAACTTCTTCAATGAGGTATAATTTGGGGCTTTGACACCTATGGCCTGGGTGCCACTTTGAGTCACAGTACTAGCAAAGGCCTTTTTCACGCCTTTCCTTCATTTGGTGTGGGCTAATTTTCAAGACGGGAACAATTGCTTTGCCATATGGTTTAGGTTGGTCTGGGTTAGGGTGGGTGGGATTAAATTTAATTGAGGCTGGTTCATGGTAGTGAGGGTAGTTATTTCTAGGTTGGAGCTTTTTGTGGAGGGATACATTTTCTTCCTAAATTTTAGCAAGGCCATAGGCAGATATTAAATTGTTTGGATTAAACATACGCACTATCAACCTTATGCCATCCCTTAAACCACTCAGAAAATAACTGAGCTTATATTGTTCTGATAAACCCCTTAGACAATTAGACAAGGCCTCAAAATTAGCCTTGTAATCCTCAACTAATCCCATTTGTCTAAGTCTAGTCAACTGCTCCGTAGGGTCATCATAACTATTGGGCCCAAATTTGATCAACAAAACCTTCACAAACTCATCCCACAATGTTAAAACACCAGATTCATCTAGGTCTTGAAACCACACAAGGGCCTTTCCTGTCATATGAAAAGATGTAAGTCTCAAGCGATGCTGAGGCAGTGTATTATGGAATGAGAAGAACTGGCCTACCTGATATAGCCATCCATGTAGATCGTCACCATTGAAGGTAGGGAAATCCAACCTTATTGCTCTCGGGTGAACCTCTCCAGTGTGTAGCACCACCAGGTCATTGATATTGGGGTTGGGATTCTCATTGGTCTCTTTAACTTTTTGTGCATTGATGTTGTGCAAATCTGATGCCATAGAAGACATCTGGTTCATCAAGGCTTCCATCTGACGTCGAACAGCTTACATTTCAACACCGATTGTTGTGAAGTGAGAATCTGTTTGTTTCATGTGGTTCTCTATAGTCTTCTTGAAGGATTGAAATCCTTCTTGGAGTTGGGTAAACCTTGTGCCCTCAGGTTGAATGTAAATGGAAAATGAAAGGGATGTAAATGATGAGAAACTATATGAATTCACTGTAATTTCTGTAAACAAGCCTTCTTCGAGGGAGGCGTCCTCCAATTGCAGAAACACTAAGATTATGTCTGGCAACTAAGATGAGATAGAGATTTCTCATCTTTATCTCATCTCATCATTACAACTTTTTTAAATTTTCACATAAAATATAATAAACAATTCAATTTTTTCAAATCACAATTCAACTTTTTTAAATTCCAAAACAATAATACTATTAAAAATTAATATTTTAAACTTTTATCTTAACACTATTTACAAAATTTTTAGAAATTCTCATCTTATCTCACCTACCAAGCATAATCTAAGAATATTCTGAATGAAATTATTGTAACTAACTTTGTCAGAGACAGACTACAAATACTAGTAAAGTAGAAATACCGAAAAGCCCTTTGTTCTATTTTATTACATCAGGTAAAAAGGAATATGAAATAAATGGGCCCATGAACTTGAGACTAAGGCCATGCCAAAAGCCCTTTGCCTTTCCTTCGTGTTGACCCATGAATGCCCATCCTTAGTTTATGTCTAGGGTTCCTGCAATTCCCAATCTCCGTAAGTCTTTTCCCAAGCGGCCTCTTCTTCCTTATAAAAACTTCTACCCTCCAATACTCCTCATGCCAAGCGATGGTCATGTAACATATGAGCACCGGCATCATCGCACAGAGCATGGCCATCACGGCCAACGCGCACCGCACAAGCACCATTGCTCCAAACTAGATCGGCCCATCCAAAAAATCTCCGAACAAAGTACATTAGGTGGCACTACCAAACCGAGAGGATTTGTGGGTTTGTGATGGAGAGCAGAGGTGAAAAAAATTGTTGAGAATGGATCACCTCCTTAATTAGACCTAAAAAAAACACATAAAAGAGAACAAAACCAAAATAAAAACTGGGAAAAAAAAAAGGAAGGGAGTGAGGGTCAATGCCCTTAAAACGCTTGATGTGCCTTCCGTATAACCTTTTGAAGAAGAGTCGTTCTATATAGCATCCACTGTAGTGGTGCACGCAATGCACACACTACGTGGATGCTTGTGGTCCATGTTTTTTTTTTTTTCTTCTTCTGGTTTTGCACCAGAGAGCTTCTCTCGTCTCTCTCCATTATCTCTCTCATCAACTCTCTCTCATCAGTGGCTCTTTCTCTCTCATCAACTCTTTCTCTCTCCTACTCTCTCTCATCCCATCGTCTCTCTCTCATCGTCTCTCTCTCCTCAACTCTCTCTCTCATTGTCTCTCTCTCATCGTCTCTCTCTCTCTCATCTCAAGCTCTGTCACTCATCAGTTCTCTCTCTCATCTCAGTCTCTCTCTCTCTCATCTCAAGCTCTCTCACTCATCAGTTCTCTCTCTCATCTCAGTCTCTCTCTCCTCGACTCTCTCTCTCTCATCTCGAGCTCTCTCACTCATCTCGGTCTCTCTCATCAGCTCTCTCTCTCATCTAGGTTTCTCTCTCCTCGACTCTCTCTCTCATATCCCCTCTCTCCCTCATCACCTCTCTTAGTCTACAGTAATTTTGAATTTAGGAGATGAATGTTGTAGAAAGGTGTTTTTCGTCATTTTACTTGTGCCACGTAGAGTGTGCAGCGGCTGCTCCCACTACAATGGCTTCTCCCTAAATTTTTTCTTAGAAAAATAGTTTATTTACAAAAAGATCTTCCAGACGTGGCTTCTCTAATATATTAAATATTTTTGATATAATATATTAAATTATAAAACTACATCAATGCAAATTCCAAACACAAGCATCTCATATATTTAACAAAAATTCTACTTGCAGCCGGGCCTGGGGGAATCGGCGCAACCATGTCCTACGTGGCTTTCAAAACGGCATCGTTCTGCATTATGCAATTAAAGTCCGAAGTCTTGCACATTTCACTTTCATCCTGCGCATTTCACTTTCATTTTCTCCCGCTCGATGCAAACCCTTCTCCCCGTTCCCATCTTCCCCATTCCCATCGTTCCCATCGTCTTCCCCAGGAAGGCTTCTTGGTCTTCTCCACCCGAGCCACGAAGGCACTTGGTTTTCTCCACCAAATCGATAAGCCTTGTCGATTCCAAAACCACAGACCCGATTTGAACCCACGAACCAGAGCCACGAAAACCAAACCCTAGATGATTTTCATTCTTTTCTCTGATATAACTTTTCTTTCCTTTTTGTGATTTTTGTGATAGTCATTCTTTAGTTTCGTGCCTTTATTTTTTTTCAATAATGATTCTCTTTGTTTTCGTGCTTGGTACCGATGTGCTTTTAGGGTTTCTATTTCTGGTTTTGTTTTTTGGATTTCAAAATCATTTTTAAGGAGAAGCTGGATCTGTACCAGAGAGTGGAGAAACCAAGAGCAGAGACGCCGATTGATGCGAATGAGATTCCTATTACAAGTCAGGGAAGGATGCGCAACTATATCACCTATGCCATGAGCCTGCTTCAAGTATCTCTCTCTCTCTCCAATTTCTCTTTTCATGTTTATATTGTGGGTTAATTTTATGAGAGTTGTATAGATTGTAATTTTTCCCGGTCCTTTATAGTTGTCAACTTTTTATTGTTTGAACTTGCTACTTATTTGACTTTGTCAAATTTGGGAAATGCTTGATGTTGGGTTCAATGATTTTTCTGTGTTCATGGTAGGAAAAATTTGAGAAATGGGTTATGAATTTCTTTGACAGAGATGAAAACAATGTTTAGAGGCTTGGAGAAAGTGCGCTAATGGCTAGAACATTGCCTAAAATCTTAGGCTCAAATCTTGTATGCTGGAAATGCAATGAATCATAAATCTGTTAATGCTGTGACTGGTGGTCGATAGTCTACAATGTTCTGATGGATTGGTTTTCAATTTTTGTGAGTTGTAGTGGTTCAGTTCGATTTATAGTGGTGTGAACACAATTGTTTTTGTCAAATGGTTGTGCTAGCATTTCAAGTATTTGGTAGGTTTGCCTTGTTAGGGCTTACTTTGTTATAGGCAGTTGATACCTTATAACAAAGTAACGTTTCCCCTTCTTCCCTGAATCTTGTGTATGTTGATACCTTATGAACCCTTGCTCTCTCCATTTATATATTCTGTAGAAGGAAAAAGGTTCGAGCAAAATTGTCTTCAAGGCAATGGGAAGAGCCATTAACAAGACCGATTGTGGAGTTAATAAAGGTTCTATTTACTATTTGCATACATCAGACAATAATTTAGTTTTTCTTATTGGGTCGAAATATGGTTCAATTGGATCTTTTATTTTCACGCAGAGAAGAATTGTTGGTCTTCATCAGAATACTTCAATTGGATCCACTGACATAACTGATACATGGGAGCCCCTAGAGGAAGGCCTCCTTCCGTAAGAGCAGTTTGAGCTTTATCTCAAGAATTGTTGCAGTCACAAGCCTTGATAAATAAAACTATGCAAGTTTGATTTGGGCTGGTTGATTTTGTTATCTTTGCCTTGTAAATTATTTGTGAAACTTACTTGGGGAAAATCTTGTATGTCTGAAGTTGCTGAAATTATTTGGTTTTGTTCCAAGTGGTCGTTTCAAGTGGTTTTGTCATGAGATTTATTTTACTTGTGAAAGGTGTTGTACGTACTGCTGTTATTTTTCATTGTGACTACTCATTTGGTTTATTTTACTTCCAGATTATCACTTGGGTTATGAACCTAATGGCCACATACTTGAATGAAAAATGTAGAACACCTTTTAATCATACCACCTGCGAACACCTTTTAATCAATTTAAACGGGTCGTCATAAATGGAGAATAAAAAATGTAACAGGTTTGATGCCACAAATAAAAAAGGAATAAAAAAATTATTGCTAATAAGAACAAAATGTTTTAACATTTGATCCTACTAAGGTAGAGAAGTTATTAGAACTGTGGAACAATTACCAAGATATTTGGAGAAAGAATTATTTAACATAACAACCTATTCCAATGGCCATCAAATATATTTTCCAGTTCAGGGTGTTGAGGGCAGTCTTTATCAGGGACCCAGGGTTCAAGTTCTCTATCCGACTCCAAATGTCGAGATTGTGATATAGAGGAGTCCAGCATAATCTCCTGCAGTTTTTCAACTTGGACTTCGTGCGATAACTCCTCCCTGGTTACAGATACCCCCTATAAACATCGAGATTCAACCAATTAGAAAGATAAATATAAGTTTAGCCACTTCATCTAACACGACAAAAATTTCCCCACTCTTGCAACAATCTTGATCATCTCCTTGCTATAATTTATAACAAACTATTCGGAAATTTAACTTTACAACTGCATAATCAACCAGTAGAATCACAAGCAGAAACAACATTTGAGATTACAGAGTTTCAAATACAGCTATACAAGAATGCAGCAGAACCTTTGCAGAAACTTGTACAAGCTCCTTGGCAGGTATAATTAAAGTCTTTGAAGGAGCCTTGCTAACAGACTCTGCAGTAGCCTTCAGCCCTCGTAAAGAACAATCCTTTTTCATGCGTGCCATTTTCAAGATGACTCCTGAGAGTTACCAGCAAGTGAATGTTAAATACATTGGTGTTACTTCATTTCTTTCTGCCTATATAAAGTTTGATACCTTGATATTGCACCTAAAGAAAGAAAAATCAGCCTAAACCAAATATTCTTTCCCAAATAAAATGTAACAAATGGGTAAGATTCCACCCATTACCGTAAGTTTGGACTTCCTCCACAAAAAAGTGTTTAACGAAGGCTTCTATCACCAGAAAACCCACAATCAGCTCATCTTAAGCGACTAAATCTAAGTGATCACCTTCCACTAGCTCCTTAATTCTAAAAAATTAAGGATTGCTCTAAAGTTCCTAGTATGAGTCATGACTGTAACATTTGCAATGGGAAAGATGAATATGCCCACAACCATTGCTTTTGAAAGTCAGTACACTTGCCAATGATCATCTTCCTACACAACAATTACAAATGCAAAGGAATATCGTCATCAATACCAGGACTCCTCCCTCCATCACCCCTGCCAACCCCCAACCCCTTTTCTCTGCTCACATACTCATCCACATCAACTAAACCTTTCTTTATAGGTACCCTCTGACACAACAAGAACGTTGCACCAAAGTCCAAAGCACAAACAAGGAAAATAACTTTTAATTTTTCAAGATTAAAAAGAAAAATTTGATGAATTTGCGTTTCAATAAGTTAGTTTGATAATTAAAATTTTCAAAGTAGTCCCTCCACTGTTGATATAGACTCGAAGGCAGGCCTGAAATTTGCTTTCTTTATCTGGGCAAGATTTAAGTAAACTTCTCTACCTCTGGATTTTCATCTCTCCTTTTCTTAGGAAACAAAAAGAATACCACACGACAAAGTATAAAATAGGGTTGCTTTTGAGTCCCATTTCAGAAATTTCCATGTCCAACAACACAGGTTGTAAAACAAAATTCCCTTAAATGGACAAGGAGATATTGCCAAACACATCTTCTTAAACTCATAGGTGAGAGAACACATCTTAACCTACTATTAGGTCCATGCCGAGTGAAGAGAACAAGGAATGAAAAAAAGGCATAATGTAGTTCATTTGAAACAACTTCCTTCAAAAAGAACAGAGTTAAAAAAATGATATTTTGTTTATCATTTGAAATTACTTCCTCAGTGAAAAAGGCATCATACATTTGCACATATACAGGCTCCTACAAGGTTCAACTGGAGTACACACGCATGCACATATATACATACATGTACAGGGGGAGAGTGTAAATGATGCCTGATCTAGGATTTTTACTTTTTAAACAAGATTCTAAAGGCACAATAATATGATATACCCCAACCCGAAGACAATAAAAAGGAACAACGGAACACTTATCTTCTGCAACTCATCCGGGCTCAGGTTTCCAGTCAAATATGTTAGAGGGCTTGAGGTCTGCACTGTGCAAACAAAACCAACAAAAATCAACGAGAGAAGATAAGGTTGAGTTTGGATGGTAAAACCAACAAAAACAGATCGGTCTCAGTGGTGTTCTTATACTTCGCAGAAAAACAATAGATTAAAGAAACTAGACCTGAGATTGAGTAGGTTTTTCTCTTCCATACACGAAGTCGACGGCGGCGGCGATCTTTCTTTCTTCCATACCTGAGATCGAGATGAGTTTTTCTCTTCCAGACTCGAAGACGACGATGGCGGCGAAGAACTCTCCTTCTTCCAGACCCTAGATCGAGCAGAGCTTCTCTTCCCAGACGCGATCTCTAGCTTCTTTTCATCTGAAATTTTTTGAAATTTTCCTCCGTCGGCTTCTTTTTGTTTCACTTTCCCGCACTACCTTTTATTCTTTTTTTTAATTATTTAAACACCGACTGACGTGGCATTACCACATCAGCCAGTTTCGCGCGAAACCGGCGCTGGCGGTTGTATGTAGTAGTATTGTATATTTAATAGAGCCCCGAATGTATTACTGATCGACCTATCTCGTTTAAGAGCATTGGCAATGGCCTAGCCATTACCAAATCCAAGTCTAAATTTTGGACTTTACCGAGTTAAAATCACTACATTGAACTAGCCAAAGCCATATTTTTCTAATTTTCATCTACAGTGAATTCACCTCCCTCGTCATTGTTGTCGAGCTACTATTGAAAGATCAAACCCTTATTTTATTATTTTGTCCAACAGCCCCCCTCTCTTTCCCACGTATTTTCCTTTCATCAGAAACTCTTCCCTCCCTCTTCTCTCTTTTTCCCTTTTTCTGAAACTCTTCTCCTCTTCTCTCCATTTGCCTTTTTTTTCTTTTTTCTTTTTCTGAAACTCCTCTCCCTCGTCTCTCCCTCTTCTCTCTTCTCTCTATTTTCTCGATCGATTGTCTCTCTGTTCCTGGGTCGATCTTCCACTCTCTCTCTGTAACACCTTGCTCCTTCTTTTTTTTGACGTAAGCAATTACGTCAGATACGTCAGCCTGTTCACTCCCCTCTCTCTAGTGTCTAAGAGCCACGTTACGCGTGCCAGATTCCGATGGCTTGTTTTTAAAAGATACTGCGTAATTTATAAAGCTAGTTTTGTGTTTTAAAGTAATGTGTATTTTTACATGGAAGATTTTCATCACTAATTAAATAGAAAATATTTTAAATAACTCAATTATAATATCTTTGAAGAGCTCCAAAAATATTATAATTGTAGGGGATCATTTTATGTAAAATGATCCCAGTTATTTAAAATATTAACTGATTTAAATAATGATGGAATCTTTATTTATTTAATAGTTTTATTCTTTTAAATATTTTAAGTGAGCCTTCATCATTTTATAAATGATAAAATAATATTATTTAAAATAATATTTTTATCTTAATTTCTCTCAGTACTTTTAAATAAATTAACTCTTACACATTTTCAAATTAGTATTTAAAGGTCATCGTAGATCATTTTATTGATCTACAGACGACAAGTTTTAGGATAAAACCCAGCCCTCTCTCTTTTCTCCCTCACTTTCTCCTCCCTCCTCTCTCTCTCCTTTCTCTCTCCTCTCTCCCGCACGTAGACCCTCTCTCTGTCGCCCGATCACGTCCGGCCTCAGCCCAGCGCCGCCGTGCGCCGGCTTGTCTCACCGCCGACCCCACCAGCACCGCCTCCCTCCGATGAGTCCAACCGCACCGGCCCCGACCCCTCACGCCCCCTCCTCCTCCTCCTACGGTGGTGCAAGCCCGAACGGGCTTGGTGCTCGATCCGCCGCCGTGCGCTTTCTCCGGTGCCACCACTACCACGGCAGCCTCCCCTGCCACCGACCGGTCCACCCCAGTGGCCTCCGCCCCTCCCATGCAGCCACCTTCCTCCTCCATGCACGAGCATAGCAACCCATGTACGGGTTCACTGTGCAGCCGTCTAGCGCCGCCGTGCGCGGCCAGCTAGACCACCGGCCACCACCACGAGACTCCTGAAGTCTCCCCCTTCCTCCTCCAGCAAACCCACAGCCAATAGGCCTCTCCACCACCTCCCGGTGTCACCCGTGGTGATGCACGGGTTTTGGCCCCATCCGCCGCCATCCGCCGCCACCCACGGCGAACGACCACCCTATCCGGCCTCCTTAGGTCACCACGAGTCCAACGGTACCACCCATGGCCCCGATCTACCACCCACGGCCCCACACTCTCTCGCACTCTCCCACGGCCTATCCTCCCTTGCAGTGCACGGCCAATCACTGTAGACCATCGTGCCGACTGCCACCGAGCCTCCACGGCTCTACTGGCAACCTCCCATAGCCTAGCCCAATCTTAAACCACCATTTTATGTTGTGGGGAAATCACTGCACGTGATGGACAGTCACTGCGCGTGACTGACCGCCACTGTACACGGCAAGATCCGCCGTGATACGCTCATTGTCATCATCATCAAGGTCACCATGGACCTTTCCAAGACCACACCTAGCTATCCAAACACTCAAACAGTCACTGTACGCGGTGTAGCCACCCCGTACATTCCTCCGGCGTATTCGCTGTAGCGGTCAACGAGCGACGCACGGGTTATCCCGTTGACGGTATAATTCTTTATCCCTCGCTATTTATGTTAGATGATAGCTAGTTGATTAGGTTGTGGACTGTGCTGCTAGTATTATAGGACAGCTGTGTAGCTTGATGGTGATGTGATGGGCTGTGATGTGAAGTGCTGGGCATAGTTGGGAAGTGTGCTGTATAGGGATGTGGACTGTGGCGTGAAGTGTTAGGTGTATTGTGGATTGTGCTGTGGAGATTGTGGACTGTGCTGTTGGTGTTATGATCTGTGCTGTGTAGTGTTGGGAACTGTGTTGTGCAGCGTGGTGATAGCGTATGTGCAGTAGTAGTGGCGTGGCGTGGTGCACGTGTAAGGAGTACACGTGGAGTGTACCCTGTGTGGTGGAGCGATGCACCATACGGCGTGTGTGCCGTATCGATGACGTAGCGGAGTGTTGTGAATGGAGTACACGAGGAGTGTACTCCATGTTGTGAGACGTTGCACCGTATGGCGTGTATGCCATATCAGTGACGTAGCGAAGCGTTGTAAATGGAGTACATGTGGAATGTACTCCATGTGGTAAGATGGTACACCGTATGGCGTGTATGCCATAACGGTGATGTAGCGTGGTGTTGTAAATGGAGTACACGTGAAGTGTATTTCATATTGGGAAACGATGCACAGTACGACATGTGTGCCGTATTGGTGACGTGGCATGGTTCCGTGAGTAGAGTATACGCGGAGTATACTCTATGTGGGAAGTGCTACACCGTATGGCATGTATGCCATAGCGGTAATGTGGCGTAATGGCGTGAATGGAGTACGCGAGGAGTGTACTCCATGAGGTGCGATGGTGCACCGTATGGCGTGTGTGCCATAGCGGTGACGTGGCTTGTTTCTGTGAGTGGAGTATATATGGAATATACTTTGTGTGGTAAGTGCTGCACCGTATGGCGTGTATGCCATAACGGTGATGTGGTGTAGTTCCGTGAATGGAGTACACGAGGAGTGTACTCCATGATGTGAGACGATACACCGTATGGCGTGAAGGCCATAGCGTTGATATGGCGTAATGTGGTGAAGGGAGTATATATGGAGTGTACTCCCTGAGGTGCAGCGATACATCGTAAGGCGTGTCGCAGAGATTAAGGTGATTTCGTAGCCTATGGGCGAAGGGCTTGATGTATGGTGTTGGGAACTATGGAACAGTTTCCCGAAGCGTGAGTTACGGCCTGTAATCCAAGGCGACGAGTGTCGCCATGTGATTCGCCTATGGATAGAAAGTATCAGAGTAACGCAGTGAAAGCATGATTGGACAACGTCACTAAATGACGTGGTCGAGTAAGAGGTCGTGCTTGCGATGGTGAAGAGTTAAAGTAAGGGTGATGTAGCAGAAACGTGACGAGGTGTCACGTTATGGCATGAGTACGTGAGGAACCGTACTCATGACGGGTTGGAGATTGATGTATAAGTGACGTAACGGAATATCAGAAGTGACGTGACAAGGTCACGGTGTAGCTTGAGAATAGTCTTGAGCTATATGGCGTGACGTAAAGTTGTACGGCATATGCAGTCGTAGTAATATGGCTGTGGTCCAAGGCGACGGGTGTTGCCATGAGATTGGTTTATGACTGGGAATAAGTACGAAGTAGCTAAGAAGTATCAAAGCAGTGCAGGCGGAAGCATGATTGGGCAACGTCGTGAAATGACGTGGTCCATCATGGAGTTGCACTATGATGACCTAAGATGCATGTAAGATGATGTGACAAGGTCACGGTGTAGCTTGGGAACAGTCTCGAGCTATATGGCGTGACGTGAAGTATGGTAATGAACAGCGTCTCATCAGCTAAGTGTTGGGATGAACTGTCATGAGATTCGGGTAGCACGAAAGGTCGTGCTAGCCGGGTAAGAGAAGGTTGGTAACGGAGTATGGTGCTCACCATACGAGTCCGTGACCAATGTATTAAATGATGATCTTAAGAAGAGAAGGGGTAAAGTATGTGTGCTGTCTGGTTCGACACACGTGCTGGACAGGTTTACCATATATGTGTGATGGTATACACGCCATACAGAAGGGGTAATCTGTCCTATGTGTGATGACACGATGATTAAGCCTCGGAGTGGCTTAGAGCCGTGTGATGTGTACGGACGATCATGAGAAGTAGAGTGAGCTAAGATCCATGAAGGTAATGATGAAGGTACTGTCTAAGAATGGGATGCATGACTTAGTTGGTCTAAGTCGTGCGTCGGAATGTGTTTAACAAGAAGAACAGGATAAAGGTCCTAGTGTCTTAATCCTAAGATGAACATGAGTTTATCCTAGTGAGTAAGCACTCGGAGTAGAACGTTAAGGTTGAAGGAAGTGGAGACCGTAATAGGTCTCTAAGGGTTTTATTACAGTAAGAAACGTGAAAGAACACGGGATAGAAGGAGAGTGTTCTCTAAGTAAAGTATAGCTCTATTTTTAGTCAGTTTGATTATGCACTAGATAGAGAATAACGATAAGGTTATGTAGGCATGTAGGTTGCCATCTGACACGCATGAATGGACTGTACGGTATGAATGGACTGTATGATATGAAAGTAGCATGGAGTCCAGGTAAGTGTTAAGTTCATACTCTTCTAGAGTTTTCTAAAGATATGAAAATGAAAATGAAACATTTTTCCTTACGAAAGCTAAGAAAAGAAATGGTCTCCCTTTTCAAGGGCAGACGTTTTACGAAAAGAAGAACGAAAAGTAACGTATTTAAAGTATAAGTATGTACGGCCCTCTTTAGCAGCCCTTTTTCCCGCACCCAAAAGTATTAAGTGTACGCATGTGAATGGATGACTATACGTGGTATTTATTATATGTATTTTAAAGAAAAGATGATGCAAGAAAAGATGTTTTCGGGCTCTCGCCCCAAACGAACGTTTTCTCATGAAAAGAATGTTTTTTCACGAAAAAACGTTTTTCCATGAAAGCATGAGAATTTTGATAAGTGGACAATTGATTTAAGGAAGCTCAATATGGGATCAGCTTTTGCTCAAGGGGATTTTGGGAAACTGTACAGAGGTCCTTATAATGGTGAGGATGTTGCTCTCAAGATCTTGGAGAGGCCAGAAAATGATCCAGAAAAGGCACAACAGATGGAGGAACAATTTCAGCAAGAAGTTATGATGCTGGCCACATTGAAGCATGTAAATATAGTTTGGTTTATTGGTGGCTGTCGGAAACCAATGGTTGGTCTTGGGATGCTTTTGTTCTACAAGCATTTGATTCCAGATTATGGTTCGAATAGTCGTTGTTCTGGAGCCGTTGGGTTTTGCCTAGGATTTCTTGTACATATTGTTCATAATTGATTTCGGGGTGAGTAATAATTCTCTAATTAAAATGAAATTATTAATTAATATATGAAGTGTATTTGTAAAATAAAAAAAAATATCAAATATTATTAAAATAATATAATATAATATTATTATTTTAACTTTAAAATAGTTAGTCTAATGTGAATTCACCTAGCCAAAAAATAATATTATATAATATTATCTTTATCTTTTTATCTTTTTATTGATAAGTGTTTTATATTTAAGTAATATTACGAATAAAATTATAAGAATTTTTAAAAATTTTGAGAATTTTCATATTTCTCATGGTGTCCAAACATGTCCTAAATATAATACGTTGAACTGTAAACATCTCTGTTTGTAAATTTCTAATTTTTAAATTTAGAACTTCTCCGAGTTTATAGTTTGTTAACCAAATTATATATAGAAAAATAGTTCATTTACATGAAAAAGATCTTCCAGACGTGATTTATATAATATATTAAATTCTTTTTTATATAATATTTTAAATCATAAAACTACATTAGTGCAAATCTCAAACACATCTCATATATTTAATTGAGGTGGGCCCGGAATGGATTACTCGACCTAGCTCGTTTAAGGAGATATGGCAACAAGACGGGCATAGCGAGAACTAGTTGTTTCTGATCTATATATAGCCCTCTAATGTTAAAGAGTCGCACAGTGAATTAAAGATCTGCATTTCATTTCCGAAGTTTGTAAAGCCCTTTAATCTGTCCTTTATCTGAGTGCATGAGCATAAAGAAGAATGACTTTTTAGCTAATCTGTCAAAGGAGACGGCCCACCGATGGACATTGGACACCCACCTCCGTACGGACTGTGACAGTTTTTCAGTTTGGTGGGTCCTTAATATCATTTATGACCATCTGTCATAATCTTCTTTTTTAGCTTTTATTTTTTGTCTTTTTTACTGTGTACGATGCACATGCGTGAGGCAGATAAAGATAAAAAGATTCGACTGGCTCCGCCTGCTTTTTCTTCCGATATTAAGAGAGCATTATTGTCATTTTTGATTTATTAATTCTCAAATGAAAATTTATCTCATCTTATTTATTTTTATAATTTTTTTAAATTTTAATATAAAATATAAAAATAATTTAATTTTTTTTAATTTTAAAATAATAATAATATTAAAAAATAATATTTTAATAATATTTTATCATCTTAACTCAACTCAACTTAACTCATTTTAGACTACGTTTAAATGTTGAGTTGAGTTGAGATGATAAAATATTGTTAAAATATTATTTTTTAGTATTATTATTATTTTGAAATTTAAAAAAATTAAATTATTTATTATATTTTATACTAAAATTTAAAAAAATTATAATGATAAATTGAATTGAATTGAATTGGGTTGGGTTGGGTTGGGTTGGGATCCAATATAGCCTTAACGTACAAACGCAATCTTTAAATTCACTCACGGGCGGAATCATGCACAGTATGGTTGGGGCCATGTCCTTATGATGTACTTATTATTATCTTGTTTTCATTGGCCTCGTCCGTAATTCTTAGCTTTCAAATAATTATATTCTCGTACGAATTTCTGAGTCGGTGTATTATGATTACCAATATTAAAAATATTCTAATTGTAAAATAATTTCATAAAAATAAAATTATAAATTAATATAATTAGATATGATTTATTAAATTATAAAATTATTTTTATTATAAAATAAATTTAATAAATTAGATAAAATTATATCAATTTATAAAATTATTTTTATATAATTTTTTTGTAGATATAGCAGTACTTATTGACCACCTACTTAATTTGGATAGTCATATAAGTTTTGAAATAAAACATAAAAATAATTTAAATTTTTCAAGTTTTAAAATAAAATAATATTAAAAAATTATATTCTAATTACATTTTAATGTTTTAATTTATTTTTAAAATCTCATAAAATATATGAATTCAAATTATTTTACTATTATATACAAAATATTTTATTACTATTTATAAATTTTCATATAATCTTTTATTCTTTGACAGGGGCATATAATCTTAATCTATGCATATAATCTTTCCAAACTCTGAAGAGATCAAATATGTGCAGATGTAGGTCCTAGTTAAGATTTCATGTTGGTCGTGATCCATGTGCAAAAATGAACGCACTATTATAATTCAACAGGATCGCAATAGACGAAGAAATAAGGAAAAATGATCATCAATATATCATTATTACAAACTTTTATTGTCTATTTTTGTAACTCTATAAGACATTATTAATTGTTATATTTATGGTGTAATATGAAACAATTTGTATACTTTTTATTGTTATCAAATTACTATTTCTATTCATATCGATCCTATGTAAATAATAAACGTTTGAACATGGCTTCAATTTCAAATCAATGTTCGAACAAAATACCAACGAATTCAAACAAAAACGTTCAAACGTTAGTCATTATGTTCTCACATTTTAACGCACAAACAATCTAAACGCTCAAATGATTATAATAGATACGTGCGAACAACAAACTAACATCCTAACGTTACAAATTTTATATTCGAACTCTTCTCATTTAACATCTGAATGCTACATTTAAACGTATCAGAGTTAACGTTCGAACGTTGTTACGTTCAAATGTAAATATCATTCGTGCGAAGCAAAAATAACAAACATCAATTTTTTTACGTGTGAATGTTAATCACTCGGGTTAATGTTCGAACTTTGTTACGTTCAGATTTTTATATTAATCTCATATTTATTATTATTATTATTATTTAAAAAGTGTGGAAGTTTATACACCCAAAAATTCTACAATTATTTTTTGAATAATGAGAGAGTTACTACCTTACTACTATCCATCTATTACTCTTTTTGTATTTAATTTTTTTTAATTTTTTATTTTACTTAATGATTAAGGAAATGAGTATTAGTAAAGTTATGTATTTTTTTAATTTTTTCTTAGTGATTAAGGATGTTAAAAAAATACTTAAAAGAAAATGATAAAAAAAAAAAAACTTGAAATGAACTTGAATAATAGATGGGTAGTAATAGTGTAGTAAGCCTATCATTACCCTTATTTTTTTTTTGGAGTGCAGACCTTTCTGGCGAGCCCATTCAATAAGCATATTTTGAATAGGCTTCGAGATTTTGCTAAACATTTGATTTCTATATGTCAAATTTTTATATTTAATGAAGAGTAATGTTATTTATAGTTGTGGAATGCACAAATATCTCATAATTCTTTTAAAAAAGAGTGAAATTTATATTTAAAAAATTAGTTTTTTTCTACTTTAAAAAAAAAAAAAAGATTTCACTTTTTTTTTTAAGAAAAGCCGGTAGCTACACTCATAATGATCCCGTTCTAAGTTTATTAATCAGCCATTACTTATAACGAATGAATATTGTGGTAACAAACAGGCATGTGGGAGTTATAAATATTAAGAAGTAAACCTCCCAAACACAAACAACCAAAGAGAAAGCCAAAGAAATCAAAAGACCACAACCTAAAAAAGAACAAAACAGGCCTAATAGAAAACGACTAAACATGCCTAATAAAGCTAAACATGCCTATCAAAACCAGAAAGCAAAAGACCACAAACAAATGTTATTATTTCTATTTAATGAATACAACAAATTGTTGGTTGGTTGTTGTGAAAATAATATGACTGTAGCGTGGTCATGTCAATGTCTAACGTCCATTTGGTGTCGACGTTTTTTTTTAAATCAACGTCCATTTCAGATGTGTAAATTGCGTATATTCCTTTAAATCAAAGAAGATTTTTAATAGTAAGAGGTCATTCACAACATTTACAAATATTGTAATCCTTTGCCGATATTGGTAGGAGGTCATTTTCAATATTTTTTAATTGAAATTTATTTCTTGAGAAATTTTCTTATTTACCTTAACTTTTGTTATCCTTAGTCACATATAGTGATGTGGCAGATTTCATATGTGCGCCAATTAAATAGTTGATAAAAAAAATTACTTCAAATATGATACATAATCATGGGTCTCGAGATGATTGTATTAAGATGAAGATCTAGTAGTGTCCATTCGTACCTCACTAGCTACCTCCTCTCTCTAATGTTAGAAGGGTAGTGTTACTTTTTTTTTTTTTTTGTTCTTTTTTACTTTACATTATTTTAACATATTTAAATATTTTTTAAAATAAAAATATATACTAATACACTAATAGTCAATTCCTTAATCAGTAAGTAAAAGAAAATAAAAGAAAATAAATAAAATACATGCATAAGCGGTCAAAATGAGGGAGCAAATGAGGCAACATAATGGAATTACACAATGTTAGAAATTTCCTTCCCTCTTTCTTCAACAAACAAATTAATGATGAATTACTGTGGTAAAAATGAAAACTGTATATTTTTATACATAATCCAATAAAATGAATCTTTTGAAAACTGTTTAAAAATTAGAATGAGTTACTACCTCTGTTTAAAAATCGAAACGAGAGACAGAGTGCGAGAGAGTCAGAGACTGAGAGTTTTTCGTCTTACCTTTGGAGTTTGGAGTTCGGCGCAGTCGTGCGAGAGGGTGAGATTGAGGTCTGAGTCTCTAAGAGAGGGCCAAAGACAGAGTGCGAGAGAGTGAGAGAGAGAGAGGACTGCGACTGTGCGAGAGACGGAGCTTGAGGTCTGAGAGAGCGCGAGGGCGAGAGAGTGCGAGAGAGCGCGAGAGAGAGCAAGAGAGACGAAGGTGAAGCTTCGAGAACGACTAGAGCCAGAGGAGTGAGGGGAGGGGGGGTAAACCGGGGTTATACCCCTTATTAGTGAAACGGCGCCGTTTTCTCCATGGACAAAACGGCACCGTTTCATTAATAAGGGGTTTTTTTTAAAATATATAATATAAATATATATATATATAAATGGTATGCGGGGCGGGGTAAAACCGGAGCGGGGCTGTGCCCCCTCCGTCCCCCGCCCCCGTTTCTCTTCAGGGTGCCGGGCGGGGCCACCCGCACCCCGGGTTGGCGGACCGGTTTCCTCGCCCCGCTTGGGCGGGGGCGGGGCGGGGCGGTGCAGCGGGGTGCGGGGCCCCGCTACCCACCCTTAAATGCTACGGTAAAGGGTGGGATCAGGAAAAGTGGGAGAATCATGGATGGAGAGACGTGTGGATGCTGATATTGGTGAAGTGACACCATTGGCTGAGAGCATGCTAGCTTTGGAGAGAATATCACAGATATATTTTCTTTGAGAGAGATGGATTCCATTCGCTAAGTATGTGATCTCAACTCCTATAAAATATGACAATCGGCCTAGGTCTTTTAAGGGAAAAACAGAGGCAAGATATGAGATCAGATGGTCAATTTGACTTTGATGTGAGCTGGTTACTACAATATCATCCACATAAATCAACACAAAAATCACAACAGATTGATTACAGTAGATGAATAATGAAGGGTCAGCTTGGGATGGTTGGAAGCCATACTCACAGAGGGATGAATTGAGTTGTGCAAACCATGCGCGTGGAGCTTGCTTTAAGCCATAAATGGCCTTGTGTAATCGATAGACATAGTCTGGATATTCAGGATGAATGAAGCCAATGGGTTGAGACATGTACACTGTGTCGGTGAGTGTCCCATGAAGAAAAGCATTGTGGATGTCCAACTGTCTGAGAGGTCACCCATGAGAAACTGCTAGAGAGAGGACCAGACGGATAGTGGTGGGTTTCACCACCGAGCTGAATGTCTCTGAGTAGTCAATTCCATCTTGTTGGTGGAACCCTTTGGCAACGAGCCTGGCCTTGCGCCGTTCTATGCTTTCGTCGGCATGATATTTCGTCCGAAAGATCCATCTGCAACCAAAAACATTTGATGAGGGGGGAGGTGGAACAAGGGACCAGGTCTTGCTCTGTAGAAGAGCTTGAAATTCTTTGTCATAGCATCACGCCAGGTAGGGTAGCGTGAGGCAACTGTGTAAGAAATGGGGTCTTCAGGAATTTCAGTAGTCGAGAGGAGACACTGTCGCGGTGGTGGGTAGGGTATTTGGCCATGGGAAAATGATTTGGGACGTGAGCTGTTTGTTTTGGAGCGTGTGATAATCGGAGATCTTGGAGGTGCCGATGGTGGGATATGAGGTTGCAGAGTGATAGGGTTGGAGGCTATTGAGGTGTTTTGTGTAGAAGAGGGGAAATCGGTTTGAGAAGACGATGAGAGGTTTGGGTCTTGCGATGGGGAGATTGGACCACGTGATGATGGGCTTAGAGTTAAGGTTGTGTTGGGTAAGTGGTGGGACGGGTTTCGGTCCACAGAGAGAGGTATGGTGATGGGAAGTGAAATTTGGGTGGGCTGAGTGTGAGTTAAGTCCGGTTTGAGAGATTTGGAATACGGAAATGAGTTTTCATTGAATATAACATCCCTTGAGATGTACATCCTGTTGGATTGAAGGTGAAGGCATTTGTAGCCTTTGTGAATTGGACTGTACCCAAGAAATAAACATGAAAGTGAGCGGAAATGTATTTTGTGGTTGTTATATGGTCGGAGATTTGGCCAACATTCGGTGCCAAAGATTTTGAGGAAGGTATATTCTGGTTCTTTCTTGAAGATTAAGAAATGTGGTGATTTGTTTTGAAGTGATGTTGATGGAAGGATATTAATGAGATGAGTTGCCGTGTGAAAGGCATCAGACCAGAATTTGTATGGGAGAGATGCCGTGGCAAGGAGAGCTAAACCCCTTTCAACAATATGACGGTGCTTTCGCTCAACCACACCATTTTGTTGGTGAGTATGTGGGCAAGAGATTCGGTGAAAAATTTCTTGAGATTTAAGAACATTGGTGAGAGGCCGAAATTCACCCCCCTAGTCGCTTTGGACAGTTTTGATTTTTGTATCAAGTAATCGTTCAACAAATTTTTGGAATATTTTAAAAATGTAGAGGTCGCATCTCCCTTTGAGGCTAGAGGATAAAACCAAGTGTATCTGCAAAAATCATCCACAAAGGAGATATAGAAACGAAAGCCATCATGTGATATATAAGGGGAAGGTCCCCAAACATCCACAAAAATAAGTTGCAATGGTCCAGTTGATCGATTAACAGAATGGGAAAAAGCAAGTTGCCGACATTTGGCAAGTGGGCAAGTAGAACAAAAAAAACTAGGCTTAGTGGGAACAAAAGGCAAACACTTGGTATGCAAAATGTTTGAGACTAGTCTAAGTGACAGATGGGGAGGCGATGATGCCATTGACCGATTGTAGTCCTTTCACCAACAAGAGCCACATGTGAGCTTTCGGGAATGGCTGGAGGAAAATGATAGAGCCCGTTATGTGTTGGACCTTGAAGAAGAAGACTCCCCGTTTGTTTGTCCTTCACACAAAAATAAGAGTCATGAAATTCGAAGAAAACATGATTATCTTTGCAAAACTGATAAACAGAGATTAAGTTTTTGGTGATTTGAGGAACATGGAGCAGATTGCGTAAGAAAAATTTTGTAGAGGAAGTTAAGAGTTGAGAGTCACCAATGTGAGTGATGGGTAAGCTAGAACCATCACCAACTTTGATTTGTTCAGGTCCTGGATAATGGTCAGCACTGATGTTGAGATTGTTGAGGTCAGATGTGAGGTGATTTGTTGCTGCGGAGTCGGGATACCAGTTCTGATCCGAAGGAGATTGAGTAGTGTAGTGAGCTGAGAAAGAACGAGGTAGTCCATGTTGATAAGCTTGATCAAAACGATGCAGGCACTGCAAGGCAACATGGCCTACTTTGTTGCAGACTTGACAAGTAGGCTTAAAAGAAGACTGAGATGAGTTTTGATAGGAGTTGAAGGATCGACCCCTACGGTTTCGACCATTTCGGCCACTGTTTCTTCCACCCTGAAATGGGTTACGACCACCACGAGAGAAGTGAGGTGTGGTGAGATTGACAGATGGGTTGGGGAGAAGGCCTTGCTGACTAGAGTGTAGAGAGATTCTGCTTTCAAGAGTTAGGAGATGATTAAAGAGCTCAGTAGAGCTGATAGGAGTTGCTCTTGTGGTGACTGAGATTATGAAGGACTCGAACTCAGAGTTGAGTCCATTGAGAAGGTATGATACCACCTCAGAATCACGGAGAGGTTCTCCAACTGCTGTCATGGTGTCTGAAAGCAAGCGAACTTTCTGATAGTAATCGGTAATCGAGAGAGAGCCTTTTTTGAGATTAGTGAGTTGATGTCTGATTTGAAAAATTTTTGCTTGAGATTGGGAAGTAAACATGGTTTCTAGAGTGACCTAGAGGTCCCAAGACGTACGAGAAGAGATGACTTGGGCTAGGATGGTTTCAGTAAGAGAAGAGAGGAGTGTACTCAACAGTAGTTGGTCAGTGCGATGCCACCGGAGATACTCTGGACTGGTTTTTGGAAGAGGCAAGGCAAACGGAGAGGGAGGGACAGACTGGAAAGGAGGAGGTGGTGGAGTGGAACCATCGACAAAATGAAAGAGTTCTTGACCATGTAGATAAGGTATGATTTGTGCATGCCATAGAAGATAATTTTCTGAGCTTAGTTTCACTGATACTACATCAGAGAAATTATTTGAGAGCTGAACGGGAGGAGAGGAGTTTTTGCTGAGAGTATCGTTGGCCATTTGGAAGAAGACGTTAGTCTAGAGCGTGCTCTGATACCATGTAAAAGCTTGATGAAACAAAGATATTCTTGCAAGGAAAATTGATATCTATTATTGTATAATAGTGCTGTATATATACACAAAGTAATGAGCTGCTGTGAGCTGTCCTAGACCTTGCTGCAAGCAGTAGGCGTGCATACAGTTTGGTGGTGCTTGGCAGAGCACTACAACGGACTCTGCCAAAGCCGTTACAACAGATTTACAAAATTTCCAAATTGTCCTATGTTATTCCTGAAGGTTCTATAGAGCTTGCTGACTTGGAGATTCCTTGCGATATGCCTTGTGTCGTGGATGCCAGGCTGGATGCTTCAACACAATGCAATGCCAATACATGTTTTAATAGAAAAAGAACCTCAACAACAATATCTGGATCCCCACATAGTTCTACCTCATTGGAACGAGTTGTCATATCAAATTTAGGTAAAATATTTAGAATGTTTATTTTAATATATTTTTTTTATTTAATGATTAATAAGTATTTTTTAATGATGTTGTGAATTTTTTTTTTGAAAATATTAAAAAATATGAATAAAAAAAATATAAAGAAATTTTTTTGTTCTTTATCGATCGGAACAAACTCGTGCTACATCATCTTCGGTGGATCGATGGAGCACTGCTCTTGTTGAAAAATCATTCCGACCAGTGGTAAGTCTTTATTAGAAAAGTAGACATCATCATGATCTGATCACATGACTACGGCCCACGTCTTGGTGTCTACATGACTACCTAGATTTATTAGTAAACTCGTGCTACATCATGATCTAGGTAGAGATCATGATCTGATCACATGACTGCCTACATCATCTAGGTAGAATTATCGGAAGAAATCTAGGTAGACATTCTGATCACATGACTCGGTTGGCAAAGAACCTCAACAACCCCACTGAGTTATACCTCATTGGAACGAGTTGTCATATGAAATTCAGGTAGACACCAAGACGCACGTGATAACTAGTTTTTATGATTGATCCACAGGTGCAGTGCGTAGAAATTGCATGTAAAATGGTGATTCCATAAAGATTGTGGGGCTTGTAATTAGTCATCTCCAAGACCTGGAAGAGCAATTTAAAGTTGTTTAAACAAAAAGTAATGAGTGATTAATAAACAAAGAAAAAGTAATGGAAGACCCGGAAGAATTACATCAAAGAAAAGTAAATAAATAAATTGCATGAGTAAAAATTTGGAATTAATGAGTTGCGTACCACCTCCTTTTTTTCAAACGGCAGCTTGTAATAATATAATAAACAATTAAAACAACACCAGCTTGTACTTGGATGCGCCATTTGCATTGCAGAATATAACCTATATGTGTTGGGGCAATTACTTTCTTGCATTAATTCTTCACGGTTATACCTAGGGATACGTATTATATGTTGTTTATTTACTTTTTTTTTTTTCTTTCTAAAAAAGGTGTGGAACATCTGATTTCTATATGTCAAACTTTTATTAATGAGTAGTAAGCAAATAAATTTTTTTCAAAAATAGTTAGATCTATTAATAAAAAGTTAGTTTTGTTTTATATAAATCTCGTATTTATTTATTTTTTTAAAATTGTACAGTATTTATGCACTGATCCACAATAAATATCATTATTTCTCTTTAATAAATACAACAAAATATCTGTTCGTACCCTAGCTAGCTACTTGCTCTCTCGAATGTTAGCAACTTCCTTCTCTTTCATCAACAAACAAACTCAAAAAAATATTACTATAACAATGAACAGTAAAACTAAATGTAATGAATTACTATGGCAAAATTGAAAACTGTATATTTTTTACATAATCCAATAAAATTGACCTTTTGAGTAGTTATTTAGGCCTCATTTACGTAAGGTTCGTGAGTTGGATATTCGGAAGATAGAAATTGAAATGGATTCTATATTAGTAATTAATTGGCTGCAAGCGAAGAAATGTGAGCTCTAGTATTTGGAAGATTATTGGGATGAAATTTTGCAATTACTTGATGGACTTAGATTTTCTACAAATCATGCTTATAGAGAGATCAATGCGGCGGCGGATGGATTGGCTCGTAGTGGCACGAAAGGTGGAAATGGTTCATGGTTTTCATTTTCAAACTTACCTTTGGCTATTAAAGATATTATTAGATTAGAGAAAATAGGATGTCTTTATATGAGGAGTGTTCAATCATACGTATAGTCTGTGCTATTTTGAGTGTTATCTTCATCATGTTTTAGGACTAGAGTGGGATTGTTTGGTTCTTTTGATTTTTTCAAATGTAAAGTTTGATTCTATGGTATTCCTCCGCCTTAAGTGAGGGTTTATTTTAATAAAATTGAGACAGGATCACTTGTGAACATGTGGTCTTGACTCTTTCTTGAAAAAGAAAAAAAAATAGGTCTCGTTTGTTTTCACAACTCATCTCACTCATCTCATCTAATCATTACATCTTTTCTAAATTCTAAAGGTGTCCAAATATATACTAAATATGTTAATACATCGTTATATATACTCCTGTAAACTTCTCCGTTTGTAAATTTCTTTTCAAATTTAGAACTTCTCCAAGTTTATAGTTAATTGTTAACCAAATTATATTTAGAAAAATAGTTGATTTACAAAAAGATCTTCCAGACGTGGCTTATATAGTATATTAAATATTGTTGATATAATATATTAAATTATAAAACTACATTACAAATCTCAAACACATCCCATACATGTATTTAATTGAGGCGGGCCCTGAATGGATTACTCGACCTAGCTAGCTCGTCTAAGGAGAGATATGGTCACAAGACGGGCAGAGCGAGAAGTTGTTTATCTATATATAGCCCTTTCATGTTAAAGAGTCGCACGGTGAATTAAAGACCTGCATTTCATTTCCAAAGATTGGAAAGCCCTTTAATTTGTCCTTTATCTCAGTGCATGCGCATAAAGCTTGCAGGACGAGTACTTCTGTTGTATCAGTTTCAACCAAAAATCTCTTCCTCTCATTCTCAGGTTTATTTCATTAATTTCTTTTATTCTTTTATGCACGTCGATCCATGTTCTAGCTAGCTACATATATATATATATATATATATATATATATATAGTGAGAATCTTGTGTTTGTCTGCAGGAAGTTTCAGAATGGAAGGAGAATCATCACGAAGTAATTTGGAGGGTCAAGACGATGCAAATGCCTCATTCATAGAAATGCCGGAATATGGGGTTAAAAAATTGTCCGAGGAATTCGCAGGTATGATAAAAAACTTAGATACACATTCGCCTAAACCTTGTTGTATCTACAAGGTTTCAGATCACATTCGCAAATCGAACGAAGAAGCTTATACTCCTCAGGTAATATCAATAGGGCCTTTTCATCGTGATAACCGAAAATTGCAAAAGATGGAAGACTTTAAATGGAGATATGTCAAGAGTTTCACAGAGCTAGCCGGAATAAAGTTGAAAGATTTAGTAGCAACTATAAAAAGTGCGGAAGAAAGTGTTCGGGAATGTTATTCAGAGACTATATCACTTGACAGTGATGCTTTTGTGAAAATGATCATGCTTGATGCGATCTTCATTATCGAGTTCATCAGGAAAACGTGGTCGGGTAAATACTGGAGCGACTACGACAATAGAATATTAACTCCGTGGCTACGTATTAGGGTGCATTTGGACTTGATGCTTCTTGAAAATCAACTTCCTTTCTTTATTATTGAGGAAATATATGACATTGCATTTCCATCTCTCACAGAATACCCCCCATTCATTGTGCTTATAAACTTTTGCCAGTTTCAATATTACAACGTTCAAAATTACAGAACTTATGAAAGCCAACCGCAAAGAAATCCTGAAATATTGCACTTCACTGACTTGATTAGACAATTTTGCTTGCCTCCTCCTGAAAGGCGACCGCAAAGAAATTCTGAATGCGTAAAGCTAGAAATGCACAGTGCAACCCAGCTGGCTGCGGTAGGATTGAAATTTAAGATGATGAGCAATTGCTCACCGCTGGAACTAAAATATGCTGCAAACGGAGTGCTGGAAATCCCATGCTTCCAGTTAGACAAAAACACAGAGATTTATGCTCGAAACCTCATCGCATTTGAGCAATGTCACTATCCTGAAGAGGCGTATATTACTGACTATTACTTCCTGTTACGTTTATTAATGAGAAGTCAGAGAGATGTGATTTTCCTTGTTCATGAGAAGGTCATCGTTAAATGGGTAGATGACATCGATGCAACTTCCGTACTCAACAAGATCTTAGAAAATGTCGAGGGTTCACTGATGAATCAAAATTATAATCTTCTTGCTAAAAACTCGAACAGCTTCTATGATGAACGACTTACTTATCTTCAGAGAATGATGGCTATCTTGAAACGTGATTATTTTCGCACCCCTTGGACGGGTGCTGCCACCATAGGGGGCATTCTCTTGTTGCTGCTCACTGTCATACAAACTGTATGTGCCCTCATCTCGGTACTGACGAATTAGGAATGAAGCTTTTATAATTCTACGAAGATTGGATTGCTTTCTGATAATTGACGTTGTACTTGTTAGTTCATTATGTTGTCGAACTGAAATCTCAATGTACATATAAGTAATAAATCTTTTGCTCTTGGATTCGAGCAATTCTTTATCCTAATTTCTATCCTAATTTTTTCATTTGCAATCACATTTATATAGTTGAGTGGTACATTTTAAATGGGTTATCATATGAGTGATGAGAAATATTAGATCTACACACAAATCTTATACAAGAAAATCATGTACACAAATCATATGTTAGATTGACTACTTTACAAAATAAAAAAATTACAATTAGGTGGATTACACTAAATCACGTCAATTTGTAAACCTTTTTGTGTATGGTGGTGTGCTTCCAAGGTAGATGTCTGGCTATTCTTGGACAATTCAACTCCTCATTACAAGCTCAACTTTGATGCTCTACCATTGCTGCCGTAGGTCACGATAGTAGTGGATTTCTGTTACTTGGACACTTAACTCCCTCCACACAAATCCTACCGTTCGTACGTACCTTTATGTAAATATATATAATTTTGAAATCCCAAACTCTATGGTCTCTTACAACAATTTCTTTCTTCTTTTCTTCTTGTTTTTAGACAAGTGCAATTTCCATTCACGCTAATTGTGGATAAAACTGATTTCTTTTTTCTTTTTCCTTTTTATTTTCCCTTCATTTTCTCCTTGCAATTTCAATCAGTTTCACTAGAGCACCATAACAGAGCACCAGAATTACCTTCCCAAACATGAAAAGTTTCAAAAGGGCATTGCTACTATGTTGCCCCAGTTATACCACTCACTTTGCCCAATTGACATGGGACCACATGGGGTATATATATATTCAAAACAAAAAACCAAAAAACAAAAAAACAAAAACAAAAACAAAAACAAAAACAAAAAAAAAACAAAATTGAAGACTGAAACCCTAAGTTCTCTACCCCTTTTATGTTTGTGTTTTTTTTTTATTATTATTTTTTAATAAACCATATGATACCACCATGTTTGGCAAAGTGAACAGTATAACTGGTCAGCATAGTAGCATTTCTCATTTCAAAGATCACAAACATTGGCAATGGAATGGATCAATTGAGGGAAAAACTACTATTTCTGCAAGATGCAAGCTGTGCAAGGCATGCCAATCAAAGTTGAAATAATGCTGCTGCTTTCGTTCTATTTAACTAACTTAACAAGTTCTCTAATTTGTACATGATTCAACCAAATAAGGTCCCTAATATGGAAGAATTGGAGTACAGTCCAACAAGGATGATTACATGATCACACAAGCTAAATATTGTTGCATGAAACGAGTCATAGTTTTATGCACAAAATGGTCTTAGAGAATCTGCGGACAAAAAATTGTTTGGCTAGCGGGAAAAAATCTGGCTAGTACCTCAAGTAAGATAATACATTAATGAGTATGCTAACTTGCAAATAGGAAAGGAAAACAACAATGAAAATTATAAAGCAAAAATCAACGACAAAGTCAAATCTAGGTAGACATCATGACCTAATCACTTGACTGCAGAGTTTGGTTGGCAAAGAACCTCACATCAACATCTGGATCCTCATTGAGTTCAACCAGACAAAGACGAATTGCCTTTTCCACAACCTGCATTGTTCAAAAATCATCCCAAGTAGTACTAAATCTTTATTAGGCAAGGCAAGTAGGATAATGAAGTCATTTCAATGGACTGCCTTAGTTATCCTTGTCTCCATCGCCAAATGGGGAAGGATAGGGGAGTATTGGTAAAGAAGACATCCCTACTCTGTGATTCCAAGTGCATCTGACCATATGATACAACATATCGTGCCTTTAAATTCGCCCTTAATTCTTTTGGTCCCTCTTAGAGCATGATAGTGAATTTTCTACAAGCATCATAAATAATCTACATGTTCAATTACAAATTGTCCCCACAGCTTGAACTAGAAGGAAGGGATGAATTTAACCATTTGGCTAATATTGTAACCATGTTTCTCATGTGTTGGCCAGATTCCCTCTTAATAAATGGGCCCAACACATAGAAAATTTATTTGAAGTTAGGGTACATACTCATAACATGTCTCTAGTATCATGTTAAATCACCAATTGTCTAAAAAGCTTTATGTGTAGTAGAAAGAGGTGAATTTTATCTAATGTTAGAAGGAAAATGCTATCTAAACTTGCAATTTTACACGCATAATCATACATGTTGATGTGTCAACTATTAAAATGGTGAAGATTTCGAAATTCGAATAAAAAAAGAAAAAAGAAAAAAGAAAAAACTAATTAAATGGGACTGCCACTCAATACCTATAATGTTGTGCATACTTCTAGCACTACCTACTCATGTTAGAATAACATTAGTTCCAAATTCAAGACATGTCCTTTAGCCCCATAACGTCTCACTCAAAATCATTTTCATCAGTTATCTGTAATCATTAAATAGTTATCTGTAAGTAGGGATAGTGGTGTTGTCCCACTTGTGATTCCCGTCTACGGTGTACGCGGTAGGGATGGTAGTAAGCAGGGATGATGGTAGAGTCCCGCCTGTGATTCCCGCCTACAGTGCTCCAATGAGTTTTTTGTTGTGTGGAAAGGAACTCTAGGAATGGTGGTAAGCAGAGATGGTGGTATAGTCCCGCTTGTGATTCTCGCCTACAGTGTCCGATAAATTTTTTGTGTGAATCATTTTCTAGGAAAATGACGAACTATTATTTTTGGGCCAAAATGGGATTTTGGCGTGTGTTTGGAAAATAATCATTTTTTGAAAAAATGATATTTTGAGGTTAAAGCATATTTCATCATGTGCATGCATGTTGGTTGGTAGCATTAATATATTTTTATCTTAGAGATTGTTTGGATTATTACTTACCAGTGGTACCACTTTACAGTACCGTAGATTTTGATACAGATGAGGACGACGAGCCTTACGGATCGGCTCCGTGGAGAAGGTGGCATGTGGTTGCTGCTGTTTTGGATTATGGGATTTGTTTTCCATGTGTATATATTTAGCTTTTGCTGTATTTCTTGGATAACTGTTTAACTATTAGTATACTTGTATTTTGGTAAATTTTGTATTTAAAATTCTGGTACTTAGTAGACTGATATATTTTAACCGTTGCGTTTTGCTGTACACTGCTGCCTATACACACACTTGGCACTTATAATTGGGATGTGTGACCCGTGTTGTCATCATCTCGACGTCACGATTTTCGAGATTTGTATACATGGAAGTCGGGGCATCACAAACATTGTGATGAATTTCTTGCTGAGTTTTCAATTTATTTTAGTTTATTTTATATTTTTAACCACTCAAGTGAGAATGATGAATACGAGCAGGCAAACCAGGATTAGAAGGAGCAATACTTGATTTAGTTTCAGAATTTCTAGAATAAAATTGCTTTTATGACATAAATTTTATTTACTTTATTCATTTAATATTTTTGGAAGACGTTTTAGTAAACAATTCTTTTTACGAAATAAATGCTAATTTCAAGTTATTAAATATGAGATCTCTTGCCGGGTTATATTTTATAAAAACACGTGACATTCCTAATCTATGAAAAATGGGTGTTACAGGTCATTTTCAATATTTTTTAATTGAAATTTATTTCTTGAGAAATTTTCTTAGTCATCTTAACTCTTGTTATCCTCGGTCACATGTAGTGATGCGACAGATTTCAAGTGTGTGCCAATTAAATAGTTGATAAATACTTCAAATATGATACATAATCATGTGTCTGGAGATGATTGTATTAAGATGAAGAGTAGTATCCATTTCGTACCCCAGCTAGCTACTTCCTCTCTCAAATGTTAGAAATATCCTTCCCATTTCATGATCAACAAACAAATCAAAAAAAAAAAATTACTAGAACAATGAACAGTAAAACTAAATATAATGATGAATTCCTTTGGTAAAAATGAAAACTGTCTATTTTTTTTACATAATCCAATAGAATTAATCTTTTAAAAACTGTATAAAATTTGGAATGAGTTACTATACCTCCGTTTTTCAGAGAACTTGTAATAATAGTAAATAATTAAAATAACACATTGATTAAAAAAAAAAAATTCTGTTGATATTTTTCTTGTAGGTGAATTTTCTTTACTAGCTTATACATATCTGTGAATGGAAAATATACCTTTCCCAAAAAAAAAAAAAAATTATTATGAAAAAAAAAGTTAAAATTCACATAAATTTTGGAATTTTGGCAAAGAATTTGTTATCAATCAAATGTTTCAAAGGAATGAATATAACCTGTGTTGGGACAATTACTTTCTTGCTTGCATTCTTCAAGGTTATAGGGTTATTATGTATTACATATTGTTTTCATATGTGAAAGTAGAGCTATTTTAACACTTAACTAAAAAAATTGTAATAAAGGACCAATAAACTCCATTATCAATATTGATGACATCACTACCTACAATATATGACCTCTACCTCCTTCGTCATCACATGCAATGCCAATACAATTTTTAATACAAACACATCATTTTCATATCGATAGATTATTGGTGTCATATTTAATGAATACAGCAAAAATTTAATGAATACAACTATAATTTTGAGTGTTTGTACTACAATCGACAGATTATTGGTGTCATATTTAATGAATACAACAAAAAATTTAGTACTAAAGATTCTTATATTTAATGAATACAACAAATTATTGGTGTCAATGTCCAACGTCCATGTACGTGGTGTCAACGTTTGGCATTAATCAACGTTGTCTACCGCCTCTTGCGTGGTACGTATAATTGGAGGTCATTTGCAACTTTGCAAGTTTGTACTCCTTTGCCGACATTGTAATATTGGTAGAGGTCATTTGCAGTATTTAAAAAATTACGTTATTTTCAATATCTTTTAAATGGAATTTATTTCTTTGACTTATTTATCTTAAGTTTTGTTATCTTCAATCACACATAGTGATGTGGTAGATTTCAAGTGTGTGCCAATTAAGTAGTTGATAAAAACAAATACTTCAAATAACACATAATCATATGCATCTGGAGATGATAGCATTATCCATTCGTACCCTAGCTAACTACTTTCTCTCTCTAATGTTAGCAACTTCCCTCAATCCGTCTATTTTCATCCACAAACAAATTCAAAAAAAATATTACTAGAACAATGAATAGTGTTAATGTTGTGTTCCGCAATCCTTTGGGCCAAGCTCCGACAACTCATGGTTTTCAAAAACGGGCCCTGCACAAGGTAGAAAATATGTAGCTTCGAGAGGGCAGCCTTGGGGCCAAGTAATCTTCGATGCCAAAGTTAGTAGATATTCTTGGAGTATAGTAAATAAGTAAGAGAGAATGTAGGGATCAGAGAGAGTTTTTTGGTACCTGGAGTTTGTTATTTATGCCGTATTTGGGGAGGGTACAAATAGTCTTTTTTCTAAAAAGTTCATGCTTCTCTTTTTGCGTATGCTATCAGACTTTCTTTAATGTGACGTGGTTCTGCGTCGGCTTCATAAATGTGGCGTGTGACTTAATCAGCAGCATTATTAATGTGGAGAGGTTTCCAGACCCCTGATCCTAATTATGTGAGTCGTAGATGGCTTGATGCTGATGAATCAAGGGTCTTCCGCATTTTCCCTGAGTTCTATGCATATACTGCTTTCCTACGGCGCCCCTTCCTAGTTGACGTTCTATTCCTTGCTTGGATAGGGAACCCCTTGGGTCGAGCTCCTGGGTCGAGGCCCGATGGGCCTTCCTTAGGGAAACTCTCCTTATAGTTACCCCGCCTATTCATCTCGGATAAGTTTGGGAGGAAATCCATTAGTTCCATTTGTTCACATGTTATCGCCTAACTGGCCGCATTCTAAGTGGCCGCTTGTATTTTGTCTATACGGCAGCACATCGTCAGTTGAGCTTTCGTATTGAATGGCAGTCCTTCGATTTTCGAGTCATGGCCCCATGTATCACGGCCATTAATTTACACATCATGCCAACAGATATGCCTTTTAACAGTTGCATTAATCGAGGGATCCTGGTACTTGAGTGGGACACATGTGAGATACGTAGAGTTACAACGCCTTTAAAGGATGATCGTCGCCTCTGCCTATATAAGGACTTTCCCTTGTGTTGAGTAGCCTATCGTATTTACTCCATTTTTGCCTTGTCATTCTGCGATATCTTTTTCTTACTTGCCTTTTGAAGTTTCCCGCCAACCTTTCCAGCCTTTCATGGGCCCGAAGAAACATTCGCACTCTGCAGGCTGGGCAATGCCTTATGGCACTGCTCAAACTGTAACCATCCATGCCGACTCCCTTTCAGATGACTTTGCGGGATATTCATGGTGGTCGGTGATCACTTCCCACGAATTGGAGAAGTTGAAGGTGATCTACGGGATCCCCTCACAGATGGAGCTCGTAATGCCTTCTCCCAATGGCGGAGCGGTGGATGAGGAAGGTTACGGGACCCACATTGCGGTGTATCCTACCATGTTTTCCTGTGGCCTGCAGTTGCCATTTTGCTGACTTGTGCGAGAAGTGATGAGTTTCTTTAAGCTGGCACCCACTCAACTCCCTCCTCTTGCATGGAGGATTTTGGTCTCGTGCTATATTATCTGGCGCCGCGCTTTGGAGGAGACCGGGTTGGATTCCCCTGATCTCATGGCCCATGAGTTTTTTATTACTCACAATCTAGTGTGAAAAGGCCAGCGTGTTTATAGTTTCCAGTCGGTTCAAGAATGGGCCAGGATAGATGAGAGGCATAAGGTGGTGAAGGGGTATACCCACAAGGTTTTTTTCTTGTCGGGCGAGGGGTGGGAGAATCCGGCCGGCTAGACTTTTAAACGTTCATTTTTTTTTTTGTGCCAATTGGGGCATTGTAGATGATACCTCGATCAGCTACCCCAAACCAAAGCCCTGCGAGTCGGCTACGGGAGGGATAAGGCAACTTTAAGGCCTACATTTCCCTATGGTATCCCGCAAGGAGATAAGTCGTTCGGGCAGTTTATTACTGAATCCGCTCATGTCTGTTGACGCTGATGAGGAAGGTAAACATTTTTCTTCAGGTAGCTGGGGACTAACTCGTACTCCATCGCGGGAAGAATAAGACAATCTTTAAAGCCTACCTTTCCCTTTGTTGCCTCGCGAGGAGGTAATTCGGACAACGATGTGACTGATTCGCTCCTTCACCGTGATGGGAGCCGAGGTAAGTTATTCCTTAAGGCTGGTCCCACTCTCCCGAGTAAGGAGGTTGAGTCGCCTGCTCACTTATGATCTTTTGCGAGGAGATAAGTTGTTCAGGCAGTCTATTACTGGACCCACTCCCGCCCGTTGACATCACAGGAAAAGGTAGATTTGGGTCAAGCTAGCACTAGTCCCACATTTCATCGCAATGGAGGTTGGGGTAAGTTATTCAGGTAGCCATGGGGGCTAGTCCCGCTCTCCACTATAGGATGGAAGGCAACCTTTTAGGCCTACTTTTCCCTATGGTATCCCACAGGGAGGTAAGTTGTTCAGGCAATCTGTTACTGAATCCGCTCCTGCCTGTTGACGCTTACGAGGAAGGTAAATTTTTATCTTCGAGTGGCCATGGACCACCACACTCCTCCACGAGAGGGATAAGGCAAACTTTTAGGCCCATCTTTCCCTTTTTGCCTCATGAAGAGGTAAGTTGTTGATGGAGTTCTCGTTTAGCGGAGTTGACTTTGCTGATCGAAGTTGATTTTGTTGTTATATTATGCTCCTGAAACCAATCATTGAGATGAGACAAATCATATATATTTTTATTATGGCCAACAACTAACACACGAGAAAATATAAAAGTTATGACTAGTAAACTGGCTTAGCAGTAGTATTTTCGTAGATGCTCAATGTTCCACGGGTGTGGTAGTTTGTTTCTTTGAGAATCTTTGAGACTATAGGAGCTTAGTTGATTCGTGGCGACGACCACGTAGGGGCCCTCCCATTGGGAGCCCAGTTTTCCTTCATCCCGCGTCGTCGTTCCCGCTTCCTTGAGTACTAGTTCCCCTATTTTGAATGTTCTTGACCGCACACGCTTGTTGAAGCACCTCTCGGCCCTTCTTTTGTTGGCTACGACCTTTATCTCTGCTTCTAGCTGAACTTCTTCCAATAAGTCCAACTGTTTTTCTAATCGCTTGCTGTTGGATTCTTGCCCGAAGTATTGAACCCTATATGTGGGAAGTCCAATTTTTATTGGCAGCATTGCCTCGTGCCCGTAGGTGAGAGTGAAGGGAGTTTTTCTGGTTGGCGTCTTCACCATGACCCGGTAAGCCCATAGCACAACGAGGAGTTCCTCGGCCCATGCACCTTTTCTGTTGTCAAGTTGTTTTTTTAGTATTCCCATCAGCGTCTTGTTAGTCACCTCGACTTGCCCGTTGGACTGAGGGTGTCCCGAAGACGAGTATCGGAACTCGATCCCCAGCTCCCGGCACCAATTTTGGTAATGGTCGGAATAAAACTGCCTTCCATTATTTGAGATGATAGTGTGTGGGACGTCGAATCTGCAAACCACTGCTCTCCATAGGAATCACGTGATATTGCTCGCCGTGATAGCTGCTAAGGTTTAGCTTCGACCCACTTGGTGAAATAGTCAACTGCCACTACTACGAACTTGACTCCTCCTTTACCCTGAGGAAGCGGGCCGACTAAATCAACTCCCCACTAGGCGAACGGCCAAGGCAACGTGATCAATGTCAACTTCTCTGGCGAACGATGGGGAACTCGGGCATATTCTTGGCATTTTCGACACTTCTATGAATAATCTCTAGCATCCCGGAGGGCTTGAGGACAGTAATAACCCGCCCTCGTCACTTTTCTAGCTAGCGCCCATCCCCTTGAATGGCTTCTACAAATTCCCTCGTGTATTTCTGCTAATATATATTGTGCTTCATCCAGGGAGATGCATCTTAAGAGTGGAACCAAGTGACCCTGTCGGTATAGGATTCCCTCGATCATAGTGTAGCAGTCCACTCTATTTTTAATTTTTCTTGTCTCCTATTGTCCTTAGGCACTTCGTCGGCTTCCAAATATTTTATTATATCCTTTGCTCAATCTGGGGCTCTAGGTCGTGCTTCCATTACCTTGATTCCGACAATAGGCACTTCCATCATCCTAATCACTGTACTTTCCAGTAGGGGAGACTCCTCTTGTCTGGATGTTGCTCTCGCTAGTTTGTCTATTTTTTGATTCTCTGTTCTCGGTATTTGCTGAATTTGGAAAATTTTGAAGTGAGGGTGCTCAGCTTCTATTAATGCCAGATATCTATTCTCGGTTGCTTTTCTTTACTAGGTTATATATCTCTTTCATCGGAAAATATACCTTTTCGAAAAGAAAAAAAAAATCAAATATGAAAAATAAAAAGTCAAAATTCACATAAATTTCAGAATTTTAGTGAAGATTTTGTTTATTGTTTTTTTGTTTTTTGGTTTTTTTTTGTTTTTTGAAACAGAAGAATATTTTGTTATCAATCAAATGTTTCAAAGAAATGAATGTAACCTATGTGTTGGGACAATTACTTTCTCGCATTCTTGAAGGTTATAGGGTTATGTATTACATATTGTTTTCATATGTGAAAGTAGAGCTATTTTAATATTTTAATGAAAAATTTGTAATAAAAGACCAATAAACTCCATTATCTCAAAAAAAAAAAAACTCTATTATCTCAAATTTATTTACCTTTTGTTATTCCAAAGAAAGTGTGAAAGTAATTTTATACACCCTAACATTATACATTTTTATTTTGTTAAATATTTGATTTTTATCTGTTAGATTTTTATATTTAATGAATACAACAAAATATTGGTGGGAAGTTGCGAAAATGAATATGACTAAGGATAGGTTTGGAAGCTAAGATTTTTCAAAAATTCTCATCTCATCTCAACTCATCATTACACTTTTTTCAAATCTCCATATAAAATATAATAAATAATTCAACTTTTTCAAATCTCAATACACCTTTTTCAAATCCCAATTTAACTTTTTCAAATTTTAAAACTAAAAAATCATATTTTAAACTCTAAAACAAAACACAAAAATCTCATCTCACCTTCCAAACATATCCTAACAGTCAATGAAAATTTTGAGTGTCGGATTGTAGTATACACGTGGTGTCAATGTCCAACGTCCATTCGGTGTTAATGTTTAGCATTAAATCAATGTTGATGACGTCATTACAATGACGTACGTGCTACCTGTTGCGTGGTACCATTGGAGGTCATTCGCAAGCGAGTTTTGCTACACAACCTCTTACTATTCATCCACACTCCACACTTCATATTTTTTAATATTTTTTTAAAATTTTTTTTTGAATTTATTTTTTTTTAAATATTTCAAATTTTTTATTTACTATTCATATAAAATTTATTTAATAAAAAAATTAAAAAAAAAATTTAAAAAAAAAATAGAGTGTGGAGTGTTAAGAAGTTGGAAAGATTTATTGTTTACAAGTTTGCAAACCATCAGTCTGGAAAGATAATAGAATTACTTTGTTTAATTCAATGCAACGCCAAGACATGCTTTAACTTTAGGATGTACAATTAACAAATTGAGTATATTTCCTTTAAAAAAAAAAAAAAACCCGCTATTAAAAAGTAGATTTTTAACGGTGAGAGGTAATTTGCAAATATTGTACTCCTTTGCCGACATTGTATTAATATTGGTAGAGGTCATGTGCAATATTTAACAAATTACATTATTTTCAATATCTTTTAAATGGAATTTATTTCTTTGAGAAAATTTCTTATTTATCTTAAGTTTTGTTATCCTCAATCACACATAGTGATGTGGTAGATGTCAAGTATGTGCCAATTAAGTAGCCATTGGGAATAATTTTAAAGTAAAATATTATTTTAAAGATGAATAATGACCGGCTAAATTTGAAAAAATAGATAATTACTTTTCTGTAGCTCAAAAATAGAGTTTTGAAATTTTGACTACTCTAATACAAACTATTTTTAAACTATTTAACCAAAGTTTGACTAGATTTATACAAGTGTTCTGACTCAAGTAAGATAATTTATTAATCTTTATATTTGCTTGTAAATTGGACATGATAACAATAGTAAAAATTAGAAGAAGAATTTAATGACAAGTCAAATCTAGGTAGAAATCATGATTTTTATCACATGATTGTAGAGCTTGATTGGCAAATAAACTCACATCAACATCTGGATCCCATTGATCAGTTCTACCTCATTGGAACAAGTTGTCATATCAAATTTAGGTAGACACCAAGACGTAATACTTAGTTGACAAAGAACCCACATCAACGTCAAGATCCTTGGTAATTCGACTAGACAGGGACGACTATTTGCATTGTTGAAAACATAAATGATAAAAAGGAAAATGATAGGTAGCCTACTATCTATTTATTATTTTTTTTGTATTTTAATTTTTTTTTAATTTTTTATTTTACTCAATGATTAAGAAATTGATTATTAATAAAATTATATATTTTTTAATTTTTTTTAATAATTAAAGATGTTAAAAAAATACTGAAAAATAATAAAAATAAATAAATACACTATAAGTAGTAAATAGATATTAACTCTATCACTACCCAATGTTAAATCACCCGACTAAATCGTTAGAATATTTATTTTAATATGATTTATTTTAAATATTTTTTAATGATGTTGTGAATTTTTTTCTTTTTCTAAAAATATGTAAGAATATGAATAAATTAATCAAAAAAATAAAAATAAAAAATAAAGAAATTTTTTTGTTCTTTATCATAACAAACTCGTACTACATCTTAGGTGGATGTAACACTGCTCTTATTGAAAAATCATTCCAATAAGTGGTAAGTCTTTATTAGATAAGTAGAGTGAGATAATGAAGTGATATCAGTTATAACAAGTAGTTTAATTATGATTGATCTATCACAGGAGCAGTGTAGAAATTGCATGTAAAATGGTGATTCATAAAGATTGTGGGGTTTGTTACTCATCTCCAAGACCTGGAAGAGAAATTTAGAGTTGTTTAAAAGAATTACACCAAAGAAAAAAGTAAATAAATAAATAAATTGCATGAGTAAAAATTTCAAAGAGCAGCTTGTAATCATAATAAACAAATAAAATAACACCAGCTAGTCGAGTTCATTCAATAAGCATGTTTTAAATTATATGCATTGATTTTTTGCTGAACATCTGTTTTCTATATGTCAAATTTTTATTAATGAAGAGTAAGCAAATAAATGTTTTTCAAAAATAGTTATGTCTATTAATAAAACTTTAGTTTTGTTTTTTTTAAAATAAATTGCATGCACTCCACAATAAATATCATTATTTCTCTTTAATAAATACAAGTACAAATTATTGGTGGGAAGTTGTGAAAATTAATATGACTAATAAATAAGAATGATGATAGATTTATTATATATCTTCTTACTATTTTTTTTTATTTTTTTTTTACTTAATGATTAAAAAAGTGATTATTAGTAAAATTGTATATTTTTAAAAAAAAAATTTAATAATTAAGAATGTTAAAAAAATATACTTAAGAAATAATAAAAAAATAAAATTTTTTAATATATTAAAATTTTTTAATATATTAATTTGTAGTATACACGTGGCGTCAATGTCCAGCGCCCATGTGGCCGTGTCAACGTTTGGCATTAAATCAACGTCGATGACATCATTACAATGACGTCCTACCTCTTGCGTCATTTGCCAGTTTGCAACCCATCCACTCTGGAAAGTTAACAGAACGACTTTGTTTAATTCAACGCAAGGTCAATACAATTTTTAGTAGAAAATTGTATGATTCGTAGTTAAAAAATAAATATAAATTTTTATTTTTATATAAAATTATGTTAATAAAACCCAT
Organism: Cyclocarya paliurus; assembly: GCA_029856935.1. Lineage (NCBI taxonomy): Eukaryota > Viridiplantae > Streptophyta > Magnoliopsida > Fagales > Juglandaceae > Cyclocarya > Cyclocarya paliurus. Next base: position 29,325,863 of record CM056947.1, read on the forward strand.
TGAATTGTGAGCATGAATTTAATTTGTTTACATAAAATGGATTAAAATAAGTCATGTCATTTGGACTCTTTTTTAATAAATTATTAAATAGGTCAAATTCATGATTCATGTCATGTCACATATTATTTAAATAGGTTGTATTAGGTTTTGAAAATTTGATCCATTTAACTAAATAGATCATGTTTGAATTGACTTATGTAGACGGATTTCATAATTTGACACGATACGAACACAAATTGTCACTCATAATTATAATCATTAATTCTCAAGTGTTTGTTTAAGAGAAAATTTGTTTCTAGTCAAATCAAATACTAGAAACAAATCTACTTTTGAACAAAGACTTTTGTGTGGACAACACTTGGAATATCTCAAAATTTTAAGAATTGTAGTGAAATTGATTGAAAGAAAATTTACTTATATTAGATTTTAAGAAATGAGAGAGAAAAAATTGAATAAAAATTATATTATAAAGTTAAAAAATGGTTTGAATATAATTTTATTTTAAAATTTGTAGAAGTTGTATTGATTTTTGTTTTGAAATTTATAAAAATTATATTGAATTTTGAATTCAAATATCATGATTGACTGAATAGATGAAAAAATTAAAAATTAAAAATTGATAAATATTTTGTATTTAAGTGATATTAGGAATAAAATTATAAGAATTTTAAAAAATTTTAAGAATTTTAATATTTCTCACGGTGTCCAAACATGTCCTAAATATAATACAGTAAACTGTAAACTTCTCATTTGTAAATTTCTTTTTAAATTTAGAACTTCTCCAAGTTTATAGTTTGTTAACCAAATTATATATAGAAAAATAGTTGATTTACAAAAATATCTTCAGACATGGCTTATATAATATATTTAAGAGTAATTCTACGTACAATCTTAAAGTGCGTAAATATCACATAATCGCTTTAAAAAAAATGAGATTCATTATTAAAAAAATAATTATTTATATAGATCTTATATTTTATTCATCTTTTTTAAAGTAATTACGCGACGATCTTACAATTTAGGATTGTAAATATCTTATCATTTAATTGAGGCGGGCCCGGAATGGATTACTGATCGACCTAGCTCGTTTAAGAAGATATGGCAACAAGACGGGCAGAGCGAGAAGTTGTTTCTCTATATATAACAGCCCTCTAATGTTAAAGAGTCGCAGAGTGAATTAAAGATCTGCATTTCATTTCCGAAGTTTGGAAAGCCCTTTAATTTGTCCTTTATCTGAGTGCATTCGCATAAAGCTTGCTGGACTTCTGTTGTATCAGGTTCAACCAAAAATCTCTTCCTCTCATGCTCGGGTTTATTTCATTAATTTCTTTTATTCTTTTATATATGCCGGCCATCATTCCATGTTCTAACTAGCTATATATATATATATATATATATAGTGAGGATCTTGTACGTGTTTGTCAGCAGGAAGTTTCGGAATAGCAACTTGATATATAGATGGCAGGACAATCAGCAAGTTTTGATGGTCAAGACGATGTAAATGCTAATTCATTCATAAAAATTCAGGAACATGGAGGTGAATAGTTGTCTCAGGTAATCGCAGGTACGTTAGAAAGCTTAAATCCACTCCCAGTATCATCTCGTAAACGTTGTTGTATCTACAAGGTTTCAGATCACATTGGCAAATCAAACGAATGGGAAGCTTATACTCCTCAGGTAATATCGATTGGGCCTTTCCATCGTAATAACCCAAAATTGCAAACCATGGAAAGGTTTAAATGGAGTTATCTAAAGAGTTTCAAGGAACGAGCCGACACACAGTTGGAAGATATAGTAAACACTATAAAAGGTGCGGAACGAAGTGTTCGGGAATGTTATTCGGAGAGAATACTACTTGGAAGTGATGAATTTGTGGAAATGATCCTGCTTGATGCGAGCTTCATTATCGAGTATTTCTGGAAAAACATGACGGAAGGGAACTTGACCAAGTATGAGTGGGAAATATTAAAGCCGTGGTTGTCGAATAGGATGCAGTTGGACTTGATATTACTTGAAAATCAGCTTCCTTTCTTTATTATTGAAAAAATATATGACACTGCATTTCCACATCTCTCAAAATTCCTCCCCTTCATTGAGCTTAGCTTTTGCCAGTTTCAATATTACAACGTTCAATATTTTCTTCATTTTGAGTCGGAAAAAATATTGCACTTCACTGACTTGGTTAGAAACTTTTGCATGCCTCCTCTTGAAAGGCGACCGGAAAGAACTAGTTCTCAAAATATGAAGGAAATGCGCAGTGCAGCCCAGCTGGGTGACGTAGGATTGAAGTTTAAGAAGAGAGAATCAATCAATAATATTAATTGGTCACCTCTTGAACTAAAATATGCAGACAAAGTGCTGGAAATCCCACCCTTTCAGTTAGACAGTACCACGGAGATTTATGCTCGGAACCTCGTCGCCTTTGAGGAATGTCACTATCGTGAAGAGCCATATGTTACTGATTACTATATCCTGTTAAGTATGCTTATCAAAACAGTCAAAGATATGGATGTACTTGTACGAGAGCAGATCATCCATAATTGTCTGGATGGCGTCGTGGCAACTTCAATGATCAACAAGCTGTCCGAAAAAAGTTTCAATTTCCAAATGAACTCTGATTATCACGAGATAACTAAAGCGTTGAAAAAATACTATAAAGACCGCGTGAGAACGACTTGTCTTGCGATTATAATGATTTTGAAACGTGATTATTTTTGCAACCCTTGGAGGGGTGCTGCCACCATAGGCGGCATTTTCTTGTTGCTGCTCACTGTCACACAAACTGTATGTGCTCTCATCTCGGTGAAGAATTGGAAATGAAGCTTTTTTAATTCTATGAGTGATGAGAAATATTAGTTCTACACTCAAATCTTATACAAGAAAATGTACACAAATCATATGTTAGATTTCAATTTTGGTGTACCATGTACTAAAAAGGATATTCAAATCCATACCATACGTTCAAACCATAGCTCTTCTTTTCTTACGTGTATAACTATTAGTTGTTTGGATACCAAGAGTATCACAAGTATTTTCAGAATACTTCACTATTATTCATTATTTTATTATTACTTTTCACATACTTTTTACTACTATTCAATATTTTTCACTGATATTCAATATTCTATTATTACTTTTTCATTACTTTTTACTACTATTCATAAACTTTCTCACTTTATTCTCACTACCCAAACGTCAATTTGTAAACCTTTTTGTGTATGGTGGTGTGCTTCCAAGGTAAGTGTCTGGCTATTCTTGGACAATTCAACTCATTACAAGCTCGACTCTGATGCTCTACCATTGCTGCTGTAGGTCACGATAGTAGTGGATTTCTGCTACTTGGACACTTCTAGGTTTGGTGTGTATGGTGGTGTGCTTCCAGGGTAGGTGTCTGGCTATTCTTGGACAATTCAACTCCTCGTTACAAGCTCGCCTTTGATGCTCTACCATTGCTGCTGCAGGTCAAGATAGTAGTGGATTTCAGCTACTTGGACACTTCAACTCCCTCCACACAAATCCTACGTACCATTCGTACGTGAAATCCCAAACTCTATGGTCTCTTAACAACAATTCCTTTCTTCTTTTCTTCTTGTTTTTAGACAAGTGCAATTTCCATTCACGCTAATTGTGGATAAAACTGATTTCTTTATTCTTTTTCCTTTTTATTTTCCCTTCATTTTCTCCTTGCAATTTCAATCAGTTTCACTAGAGCACCATAACTGGGCACCAGAATTTACCTTACCATACATAAAAATTTTCAAAAGGGCATTGCTACGATGTTGCCCCAGTTATACCGCTCACTTTGCCCAATTGACAGGAGACCACGTGGTGTGTATATATATACATTCAAAACAAAAAGCATCCCCCCCAAAAAAAAAAAAAAAGAGATGACGACTAAAACCCTAAGTTCCCTCTACTCCTTTTATATGTGTTTTTATTTATTTATTACTATTTTAATAAACCACATGGCACCACCATATTGGGCAAATTGAACGGTGTAACTGGGTCAGCATAGTAGCATTTCTCATTTCAAAAATCACAAACATTGGCAATGGAGTGGATCAATTGAGCGAAAACTACTATTTCTGCAAGATGCAAGCTGTGCAAGGCATGCCAATCGAAGTTGAAATAATGCTGCTGCTTTCGTTATATTTAATTTACTAAACAAGTTCTCTAATTTGTAAATGATTCAACCAAATAAGGTCCCTAATATGGAAGAATTGGAGTACAGTCCAACAAGGATGATTACATGATCACACAAGCTAAATATTGTTGCATGAAACGAGTCATAGTTTTATGCACAAAATGGTCTTAGAGAATCTGCGGACAAAAAATTGTTTGGCTAGCGGGAAAAAATCTGGCTAGTACCTCAAGTAAGATAATACATTAATGAGTATGCTAACTTGCAAATAGGAAAGGAAAACAACAATGAAAATTATTAGTAAAGAAAAAATCAATGACAGTCAAATCTAGGTAGACATCATGACCTGATCACTTGACTGCAGAGCTTGGTTGGCAAAGAACCTCACATCAACATCTGGATCTTCACTGAGTTCGACCAGACAAGGACGAATTGTCTTCTCCACAACCTGCATTGTTCAAAAATCATCCCAATCAGTACTCAATCTTTATTAGACAAGGCAAGTAGGATAATGAAGTCATTTCAATGGACTGCCTTAGTTATCCCTGTCTCCATCGCCAAATGGGGAAGGATAGAGGAGTATTGGTAAAGAAGACATCCCTACTCTCTGATTCCAAGTACATCTGACCATATGATACAACATATCGTGCCTTTTACATTCGCCTTTAATTCTTTTGGTCCCTCTTAGAGCAGGATAGTGAATTTTCTACAAGCATCATATATAATCTAAATGTTCAATTACAAATTGTCCCGACAGCTTAAACTAGAAGGAAGGGATGAATTTAACCATTTGGATAATAGTGTAACACTGTTCCTCATGTGTTGGCCAGATTCCCTCTTAATAAGTGAGCCCAACACATAGAAAATATATTTGAAGTTAGGGTACACACTCATAACATGTCTCTAGTATCATGTTAAATCACCAATTGTCTAAAAAGCTTAATGTGTAGTAGAAAGAGGTGAATTTTATCTAATGTTAGAAGGAAAATGCTATCTAAACTTGCAATTTTACACGCATAATCATACATGCAGACATGTCAACTATTGAAATGGTGAAGATTTCAAAATTCGAATAAAAAAAAGAAAAAACTAATTAAATGGGACTGCCACTCAATACCTATAATGTTGTGCATACTTGTAGCACTACCTACTCATGTTAGAATAACATCAGTTCTAAATTCAAGACATGTCCTTTAGCCCTATAACATCTCACTCAAAATCATTTTCATCAGTTATCTGTAATCATTAAATAAATCAAAATAGATTTAGCTACTTACAGAATGGTCAACTATGGGAATAAGTGACTGCAAGACTTTAGCCACATTGAACTTGATGTTGGGAACCCTGAAAGATACAATTGTCAACACCCCAGTCCAAGTTATGGTAAACAATTACAAAGATATTCAGAACCACAATTCGCACATAGAACCCATCAACTTTACCTATCTTTTGATGCATTAATGACCACAGGCAGGAGTTTGGAACAAGTAATTTCTAGGCCCATCACAGGAGCAAGTAGAGAAATTGCATGTAAAATGGTCATCCGATATAGATAGTGGGAATTGTTAGTCATGTCCAAGACCTGTAAGGGAAATTCCAAGTTGTTTCAAAGAATTACACCAAAGAATAAATAAATAAATAAAATTTGGAATGAGTTACTACCTCCTTTCAGAGAGCTTATACTAATAATAATAATAATAATAATAATTAAAATAACACATTGTACTTGGATGCGCCTTTTGCATTGATTAATAAAGTTAAGTTACTGATGAATATTTTCTTTTGTAAGTTGATTTTCTTTACCCAGCTTATAGATCTCTTTCATCAGAAAATATTTCTTTCCTAAAAAATAAACCCCAATATGCAAAAAATAAAAATAAAAAATAAAAAACTAAAAGTCAGAATTCACGACTCTAGCACCTAAATTGCAGGATTTCGACAAAGAATTTGTTATCATTCAAAGGTTACAAAGGAATGAATATAACCTGTGACGGGACAATTACATTCTTGCATTCTTCAGGGTTATAGGGATACATGTTACATATTGTTTTTATAAGTGAAAATTTGATATTGCATATACTAGAGAGAATTTGAAATTTTACACCAGTGAAAATAACAAACCTGGCAGACACCACATATCCATGTGTATTAACCTGGATTGTGTATTAGAAAGTAGTGAATGGGATCCCACATTGCTTGAGAACACCATTTGTAGAGACATAACGGAGGCCCAAACCATATCTGGGCCTATACTCTAAAATGGCTAATCAAAATTACAATCGGAATCCCTTGGAATCATTATAACAAGCTTGTTCCAAATAATGTGGGGTCTCATTCACCAGCTTCCTACACAATCAAGAGTATTAAACCATGTCATGCACCAGCATGTATCTGATTATCCTTTTTGTTTTCAAGAGGAAAGGTAATAGTGATGTATTGATAGAAATAAATCACAGTGATACAAAACTAGAATCTGTGGAATTATGTGCTGCATTGCCCACTCTGGGCCAAATTCTTCTGCAAGCCGTTTCACATTATTTGCAGCTGCATCACGAATTGAGTAAACCTGCAGGCAATACGATGAAAATTAGCAAAATATAAACCACATATCATTATGATCAAGCAAATCAAATTGCATAATCATGCTTGTTATTGTTCACGTTAGGTCTTACAGTTAATAAATCCAACACACAAGTTTCTCTGAAACACTCTAATAAATTTACCGAAAACAAGTACTCTTAAGAAATATGGGCTACGAGACTTCCAGAGGCTAATGACGTACAATATGTCTAGGTTTCATTGATAGAATATCTCATTCTAAGAGTAACTTAACAATTTGCAAACCAGCAGAGTCACAACCGAAGGGCCCTTGCCTTGGAGAGGTTCCCAACATCAAAAAAATATTTATAATAATAATAATAATAATAATAGTTAAAACTCGAAGGAGCAAATTGCATGAGAAAATATATACAGGTGATCATACAATGGATATCAAGGAATCTTCCAACCAGTATTTGAAAACTCAATTACGAGAATACTTCAAAATTCATTATAGTAACAAATCCTAAGTTAAACTACATAAAGCTTCCGCTTGCCTTCAGCAAGAAATGCCTTCCAAGTAAACTTTCGGCCAGGCAGGTGTCCCAAATGAGGTTTCCCCACCAAATCAAATCTACATGGGGCCAAATCACTTCTTCCCGCTTTTAATCCCAGATAATCCATCTAAAAATATCCATATACACCTCTCCCAACGCCTAACGGATAGTAAGGAAAATCCCATGACCTCTACGTACCAGCTCTACATAGTACTTTATGACTCTACAAAGGAGAAATTCCCTACCTATTAAAAGAAGAATAATGTTCAAAAGTGAATACAACAATGCAGGAGATGACAGTGTTGCGAAAATGGATTGGCATTCAATGTAGAACTTACAACAAAAAGAAGAAACTGCAAATTAAAACAGATACTTTTTTTCAACTAATTGAAAGAGAAAAAAGAAATTATATGTCAATCTCATGCAAATCAAAACAGATACAAAGATAGAATGAAAAGCATAAGCACATCATGTTTAATATAATTACGACTCAATAACCCAAATCTATACAAACCTTATCTTTTAACCATTGCATGCAAAGAGCTCCAAGCTGGTCATCAAAAAAGCCAACAACCAATTGACTTGCCAACAAAGGTATATATTCTATTATAGCGAGCCAAACCCTCCAGTGTCTATCCTCTGCAAGCTCAACAATCGCTGGCAAGAGAGACTGTGACAGCAGATCTATTCCAATGACCTGCTACAACAGGTACATTATGAAGAATGGATTGAAACTTAATACAAATGTTCCAGATCACTCTTATGGTAACTGACATTTTAAAAGAATTTAACACCATCAAAATAACAGCTGGGTTTAAGCAGAAACAAGGCTGCTTCAAGTAAAGGATCAGATTCTAGAAGACAATGCCAAAATCAGTCAAAACCCAAGCAAAATGAAATGCCAAAAAGAACATGGTGCAGATACACCATATGGAAATAATCATTTAAGAGACACTCAGAGAACTGCAAGGGGGGAGAAACTCTTTTCTTTTTTTTCTTTTGCTTTCTGTTTATTAATATTAGAAAAATAAAAGCCTTTTCAGTTTTAGTACAATACCATAGAGTAACTTTTTTTTTTTGATAAGTTACAATACCATAGAGTAACTTTCCAACCACTAAATGCTCAAGCGCTTGAAAGGGAAAGAAACAAGTATCCTTTCCACCCAAAGGGAAAATAGAGATATAATTTTTTCCAAGTAGTTGCTCAATCATGTGATTGAACTATCTACATGGTAGATATATAAATATATATATATATATATATATATATATATATATTTATATGGACACACACACACACGTATACAACATGAATGTGTGTGTTTGACTTTTTGTGTGTGCATTTGCACATAATTCAACGTGTATAATACTACCATATGATAAAGAGAAAAAAAAAATAACATAAAAAAGAAAATAACTCAATCACAATCAGAAAGAATGAACTCTAATGTTTGAGAGTGAAGTTTTGACAAAACCTGATTAACTTGATCAAGCTTGCTGATAATATTCAGTCGGACATAAGGAAATTCGTCCTTTAAAAGACAGAGGAAAATAGGCAGCAATTGCTCAATTGTTGCATCCTGCAACCACCAACAGAAGTTACATTATTCACAAGGAAAAAAACAAAACAAAAACCCACTTCAGAAGATGGTATATTATATGGCCAAAAAAATTGATAATTAAAATAAAATTTTATCGAAACAGTTAAATAGGCATAGCTCAAGTACACAGGAAATATACAACAGAGAACACCTAGTTACAAGTTAGGAGCTAGAAAGTGATACAAAAAGTCATGTAAGCTGGCTCCATTAAAAATACTGTCATAAAGAAATGAAGTATACAAAGAGAAGCTTCTAAAGCTCATCCAGAGAGCATTCCCTATCTTAAAAATTTCAGCCATTCCTTTCAAACCAAATACACCACATGAGAGACATAAGGAATCCTTCCCCCTACATCCGCAATTTGGGAAGTGCACCAAATCCCTTTCCAACAAGCAAACAAGTCCACCACCCTCTTAGGCATCACCCATGCAAGTCCAGTCTTGTTGAAAATCTCAGCCCATAACATCCTTGCCACCTCACAGTGAAGTAAAAGATGATCCACAGATTCACCACTCTTCTTAGAAATGTAGCACCAATCCATCACAACGAGTGCACGCTTTCTATATCGTCAGTATTTTCCGAAGAGATGCAGTCCAAGCAAAGAAATCAATTTTAAGTGGCACCTTACTTCTCCAAATGCACTTCAAGGAAAACAAGATAAGATTTTGACATGACAAAGCCTTGAACAAAGATTGCACAATGAACTTCCTATTCCCTATTCATCCAGTCCTCCTCAATACTAAAAATGTTCAAAGCATACGATAAACTGAGAAATTTGAAATAACTCCAATTTCCCGATACAATAAACGAGCAAATACCCCCATCCATTTGTAATATTCTTCAACAAACCTACACCATGAGCAGCCCTCACTTCATTAACCCCACCCCAAAACACCTGACTCAATAATAGCCCTCAACGAAGACTCTCTTTCCTGATGATGGTACCGCCATAGCCATTTCCTAATAAGTGCCTTGTTAAAGATACTCATATTTCGAACCCTCAACCCTCCACTTGAAATCGGTGAGCAGACCTTATTCCACTTAACCAAGTGGAACTTAGTCTCCTCTCCAATTCCTCCCAACAAAAAAGCTCGAAAAATCCTTTCAATTCGATTAGCCACTCTAGCCGGCAAAGGAAATGGTGATAGAAAATATGTGGGAAGACTAGAAAGGGTGCGCTTGATTAATGTGGTTCTTCCCCCTTTTGACAAGTACATCCTTTTCCATCCTGCTAACGTCGTCTCGATCCTCTCCACTACCCCATCCCAAATAGCTTTTTGCTTGAACATGACCCCAAGAGGAAGACCTAGATATTTATAGGCAATGAGGCTACCTTACAACCCAAAATACTTGCCAAGCCTCTAATGTTACACACTTCACCCACCGACACCATCTCGAACTTCTTTAAATTCACCTTTAGGCCAAAGACAACTTCAAAACAAAGCAAAAAATCCATCGTCACCTGAAAAAAGCTCGGGTCTATATAACAAAAAAGTAGCGTATCATCTGCAAAAAGATGGGAAACATTGATAAAACCATTGTTCATACTTCCCACAGAGAAGCTAGGGATAAAACCCGCACCAACCGCAACCTCCAACATCAGACTACGCGAATCCATAATAATCACAAAGAGAAAAGGGGACAACGAGTTCTTGTCTCAAACCACACAAGCTCTTGAAGAATCCAACTGGGGTACCATTCACCAAACCAAAGAGCCGAACAGTGGTAACCCAATGCTTGATCCACGTACACCACCTCTCCCCAAAACCACGCCTCTCATGCAAGTAAAATTAGGAAATCTCAATTCACGTGATCATAAGCCTTCTTTATGTCCAACTTGCATAGAATGCCTGGCACTCTAGTTTTAAATCTACTCTCCAAACATTCGTTTGCTATGAACACTGAATCTGGAATGTCTCCCTTAACAAATGCATTTTGAGACTTCGAGATTATCTTCTCCATGATCGTACTCATACGATTGGCTAGAACCTTGAAAATAATCTCATACACCCCATTTCACAAGGCCAATGGGACAAAAATCCTTCACATCCGAAGCTCCCACCCTCTTTGGAATAAGTGCAATGAATGTCATATTTTGACTTTTCTCGAACTTCTTGAAAGAAAAGAATTCACAAAAAAACACCCATAACATTATCCGCAATGTCCCAACAATCCTGAACGAATGCCATGGAGAAACCATCCGGTCCAAGAGCTTTATCGTTGGCCATCCCTCTTAGCACATTATGCACCTCGTCCTCCTCGAATGGTCTTGCCAACCAATTAGCACTCGAAAGATCAATAGTCTCAAGAGCCAAACCGTCAAGTTTTTGGCCTCCACGTAAATTGCTCCAGGAGGAGTCTCTCATAATAGTGTACAACATGGTCCTTGATCTCAAAATGGCCATTGTGAACACTACCTTCAAAATGGAGCATCTCAATGGCATTGTTCCTATGATGAGAATTGGTCACCTGATAAAAAAACTTTGTACATCTATCTATCCCCTTCATTCAACCAAAGAGCACGAGATTTTTGCCTCCACAAGATCTCCTCCATCAAAACCATCTTTTCAAGTTCAATAGCCACGAGACTTTTACTCCTTGACTCCTCCTTTGACAAAGCCCCTATCTCCGCTCTACCCTCCAACCTCTGCAACTCCTCAAAGTGGGAATTCTTTTGACTATCAACATTATCGAGTATTTCTGGAAAAACATGACGAAAGGGAACTTGACCGAGTATGAGTGGGAAATATTAAAGTCGTGGTTGTGCAATAGGATGCAGATGGACTTGATATTACTTGAAAATCAGCTTCCTTTCTTTATTATTGAGAAAATATATAAAACTGCATTTCCATCTCGCTCAAAATACGGATACCCCCCCTTCGTTGAGCTTAGCTTTCAGCAGTTTAAATATTACAACGTTCAAAATTTTTTAAGTTCACTGACTTCTGGGTCGTCGGGAATGTTTATATTGCACTTCACTGACTTGCTTAGAAACTTTTGCATGCCTCCTCGCGAAAGAAGACCGGAAGAAGTTCTCAAAATGTGAAGGAAATGTGCAGTGCAGCCCAGCTGGTTGAGGTAGGATTGAAGATTAAGAAGAGAGAATCAAGCAATAATATTTGCGGCGAAATGTAATTGCCAGAAATGCTGTTTCAGAAAATAAATAAAAAAATGCACAAAACAGAATACATGTACATCCAAATTATATTCTCTATGAAATTTCTGGATGGCCACACAAAGCTCAAGCTAATTGTAACTTAACATTTATATCAAACAATAATTAAGAACTACGAAATAAAAAATAAAAAAAATCCAAACAAAGAAAGAGAGTGAAAGGGAGAATAAAAAGTACCTTGATTTAATATTCATAGGACTGTTTTGCCGCTGCAATGTGCCTGTAGTAATACCCTCAATTAGACTTAGGCAACTTTTTACAACTCCACGGAGAAAAGTAATATTCTTACAACATACATAAAAAATATAATACACATCCAAATTATATGTTCTTGATAAAAAAAAACATATTGCACAAGTGGGAAGCACAAAACCAGACGTACAAATGATCTAAAAACCAATAAAAAGTGTCATCAAGGTATGCAAATTGCAAACTCAATGTAATAACATGTGTTTCTTCCAAAGTTTCAAGAGTACTCAAATATAAACAATAGCCACTTCCAAACTCAATGCAAAAATAAAAGTTAACATTAGAATACAAAACATGTAACATTCAAACTTAGTGCAAATACAAAACTTATACATTCCATTTTCAAACTCAGTGCAAATATAAAACAATAGAGAACGTAAATCCAACCCACTATACATGCCATTTTCAAACTTAACATTAGAATACAAAACATGTCACTTTGGCTGAAATATTGCAAATACAAAATGAAAACACGTACAAGGAAATCAGTAATTTTTTTAGCAAGTATAGGAAAATGAAAACACGTACAAGGAAATCAGTAATGTTTTTAGCTGCTTTTAAGTTCTGTTGAGTTTTTTTTTTTCTTTTAATTTTTATTGATTGTTAAGTTCTTTTGACTTTTAGGCATCCTTTTCCTGTGGGTAACCCCTATTCCGTACATCATATAATCATTAGGACTCAAAAAAATATTGCAAAGATAGGATAATGGAATCTGGTGTAACAGGACCTCAAAAAATTAAAGCATATATACAACAAAGGTTCTCCAGAAATACATACCAGCAGAACTCCCAAGTTATGTTCTGGAGGTGCTTGGAACTCACAGAATCTCTATGGCATGAAATATGGAGAAGTCAATACAACATAATTATTTAGGAACCAAAATGATCTATTCCAGAATCTACTTGCAGGAATCAAGAAAAGTGTTCAGCAACAATAAGAAACAGAATCTACTTGCAAACAACAATAAGGAACCAAGATTATCTATTCCTGCAAACAACACCATTAACTAAATGAGCATTCTTTAAACAAGCCATAAAGGAGCTGGTTTCATTCAAGTATGATTTACTAATTGAAGTTGTATGGCTTCTAACCAAAAGAGGCAGAGAGAAGGGAAAAGAAAAATTATAGCAGAGGATTATGTGATTGAAACACATTTACTTTGCATCCATATTTCACATGAATCTTAAACTACCTAAAAAGTAAGCTAATCACATTAAATTCCTCACAACAGAAGGTGAGGAGCCATATTCATGGTCTTTATCTTCCATAGTTTAATTCATTGTTCAAGTAATCTGAGAATAAGATTTGGATCTTTATAGCAGAGGACTGGGTTATAAGGTTTCAGTTTTTGTTGTGTTGAGATGGTGAATTTAGCTTATTGAATTACTAAGTTTGGTTCATTGCATAATGCAGTGTTGTCTCTGCAAATTACCATAAATCCCTTCATTCCAAACTACTTATAACCATCTGACAAAACTTTTTTCCATTTTTCAAATTATATATAACTCTTCACACATTAATTAGTACTACTTTACACTTGAATATTATATATAAAACAGCATACTCTCTCATTTTCCTACACATTTTTCCTATAAGAGTTGACTTACAGAACAAAATCCCCCAAAATAGAATTAACATAAAGGAATCATATTCTCATTTGAACAGCCACACGCTTAGTACTATATTCATCTAATAAGCAACTTATAGAAAAAAGACTTGCGGACATACTTGCAACAAAAAATATACTTTTCAAACCTCCAAGTATAAGCTCGGTCACCAATAGATTAGCCAATTAATTAAATTTAATCAGAGGAAGAGGAGAGAGTCACATATCATGTCTGTCCAAGGAAATAAATCGTTTTGTATGGGGCAAGGTAATAGATATTTTACCAAGTTTTTCGCTTGACAACTTGGATAAACTTTCCTTCCATGTCATGTCTGTCCAAGGAAAAACTTAGCCAATAATCATAGCATCAAAAACACATTGTCCGTTAAACTCTCAAAAGATAACGTAATTGAAAAAATGATGAAAATTAAGGATTGAGCAGACTTTATTTTACATTAATAGAGATTAATAAATGGACAATGGAAAATAAAAATGATGGAGTTTGTTCAGCATATAGATTCAATGACTTCAATATGAACCTAAAATAGCGTCATCATTCAAGTCACCATTCAATTCTTGAAACATAGCCATTTATAGAAATCCTAAACCTAAACTATGAACCTAAAACCCAAAACTAAGTTTACCTAGTATTTACACTTCAGACAGTTATATACAAATGGCTAGATGAAAATTGATTTTGACGAGAAGTTTATTATGTATGTCTCGATTTTTCAGTACTCTAGCATGTCACAAAATGATAGATGTAACTAAATTGAATTTACATAGGAAAGGGAAAGAAAAGGGGCTGATTAGAGGCTAGAAATTGGAATGCTAAGCTTGAAAGCAAACTTTTTCTTCACAAGTTGGACAACTAACGACTTGTGCAAATCCATCTTCATATATCCCTTCTGCCCCAAATTGGAAATTAGACATCAAGTTCATCAGCACACACCAAATCTAGGTTCAAAGCCATAGTTGAAAAATGCACGATATCAACAACCCATAAACAAACTAGCGACCACACAGATATTTCTACAGTACAGGTACAAAACACAAAACCCAATCTCCAAACGGAACTAAACCAAGAAATCAAGCAAAGATAAAAGGAATGAAAAGAACCCATATGTGAAAACCGAAGGCAATATCAGGGGTGGTCGTGGTGGTTGCTAATTGGCGTGGAGTGGTGGCTCGGGAGGAGCACGGCGGCGCTGAGGAGAGCTAGTGGTCGTGGGTTGCGAACAGAGCAAGGGAGAGAGGGAGAGCCTCGGGCTGCTCGGCTAGGCGTGGAGGAGAAGGGGGCTCCGATGGAGGACTTTCGACGGCGTTGAGGTGTGGGTGGTGGCGAACGGCGACCCCAGCGACGGCGATATCGAGGAATCCGAGAGAGAGAGAGAGAGGTGAGGCCAGATTCAGGGAAAAATCGGCGTGGGGGCTGGGGAGAAGGAGGGGTGGCCGTCCAGGTGAGGTGGCGGTGGTGTGGTGGGGTTGTTGGTGACCGGCTGTGCACGGCAGAGGCCTGAACGAGAAGCGGGATTGGGGAGAGAGGGGCCGGGGGGGGGGGGGAGAGAGAGAGAGAGAGAACTGGAGGGAAAGAAATGAGCGGAAAACATAACGCGCGGGTTTTAAATTTAATCACTTTTTCAGCGATCTTTATTCGCCGCTAATCATGTTTTACGGCGACAATTTTCGCCGCAAATAGATTCAATTGCAGCAATTTTCTAATCGATGGAACTATAACAGCGCTACAGTTAAAAAATTTTATTGCGGCGATTTTTGTCTAAAACTCGCCACAAAAAGTAAAGTCTAATGCCCCCTCCGCCATTTCCCAACTGTGAAAATTAAGCGGCGACTTCAACATCGCCAGAAATAAGGTATATTTATGATTTGAAAATTGCTAGAAAAAGCATGATGTGTTGCAGTGCGAGGGAGATTTATGCTCGGAACCTCGTCGCCTTTGAGGAATGTCACTATCGTGAAGAGCCATATGTTACTGATTACTATATCCTGTTAAGTATGCTTATCAAAACAGTCAAAGATATGGATGTACTTGTACGAGAGCAGATCATCCATAATTGTCTGGATGGCGTCGTGGCAACTTCAATGATCAACAAGCTGTCCGAAAAAAGTTTCTATTTCCAAATGAACTCTGATTATCACCAGATGGCTAAAAAGTTGAACAAATACTATAAAGACCGCGTGAGAATGACTTGTCATGCGATTATAATGATTTTGAAACGTGATTATTTTGGCAACCCTTGGAGGGGTGCTGCCACCATAGGCGGCATTCTCTTGTTGCTGCTCACTGTCACACAAAGTGTATGTGCTCTCATCTCAATGAAGAATTGGAAATGAAGCTTTTGTAATTCTAAGGGTATTGGATTGCTTTCTGATAATTTACGTTATGCTCGTAATTAGTTCATTATGTTGCCGAACTGAAATCTCAAAGTAATTAATCTTTCGCTCTTGGATTCGAGCAATTTCTTTATCCTAATTTTTTCATATGCAATCATATTTAGTTGAGTGGTACATTTTAAATGGTTATCATATGAGTGATGAGAAATATTAGGTCTACACTTAAATCTTATACAAGAAAATGTACATAAATCATATGTTAGATTTTAATTTTGGTATACCATGTACTAAAAGGATATTCAAACTCATACTATACGTTCAAACCATCACTCTTCTTTTCTTACGTGTATGACATGTAAGAAAAGAAAAGCGATAGTTTGAACGTATGCATAGATTTGGATACCAAGAGTACCTCAAGTATTCTCAGTATACTTCACTACGATTCATTACTTTATTATTACTTTTTACCTACTTTTACGATTATTCATTACTTTTCACTACTATTCAATATTCTATTATTACTTTTTCATTACTTTTTTATTACTATTCACAAACTTTCTCACTTTATTCTCACTAGCCAAAACGTCAATTTGTAAACCTTTTTGTGTACGGTGGTGTGCTTCCAAGGTAGGTGTCTGGCTATTCTTGGACAATTCAACTCCTCGTTAAAAGCTCGACTTTGATGCTCTACCATTGCTGCTGTAGGTCACGATAGTAGTGGATTTCTGCTACTTGGACACTTCAACTCCCTCCACACAAATCCTACCGTTCGTAAGTGAAATCCCAAACTCTATGGTGTCTCTTAACAACAATTTCTTTCTTCTTGTTTTTAGAGAAGTGCAATTTCCATTCACGCTAATTGTGGATAAAACTGATTTCTTTTTCCTTTTTCCTTTTTATTTTCCCTTCATTTTCTCCTTGCAATTTCAATCAGTTTCACTAGAGCACCATAACAGGGCACCAGAATTACCTTACCATACATGAAAATTTTCAAAAGGGCATTGCTACTATGATGCCCCATTTATACCGCTCACTTTGCCCAATTGACACAGGACCACATGGCGTGTATATTCATATATATATATATATATGTATATATATTCAACCAAAAAAGCATCCGGGAAAAAAAAAAAAAAAAAAAAAAAAAAAAAAGAGAGAAGAAGATGAAGACTATAAAACCCTAAGTTCCCTCTACCCCTTTTATGTTTGTGTTTTTTTATTATTATTATCATTTTAATAAACCACACGGCACCACCATGTTGGGCAAAGTGAACGGTATAACTGGATTGACATCGTAGCATTCCTCATTTCAAAAATCACAAACATTGGCAATGGAATGGATCAATTGAGCGAAAAACTACCATTTCTGCAAGATGCAAGCTGTGCAAGGCATGCCAATCAAAGTTGAAACAATGCTGCTGCTTTAGTTATATTTAACTAACTTAACAAGTTCTCTAATTTGTACATGATTCGACCATATAAGGTCCCTAATATGGAAGAATTGGAGTACAGTCCAACAAGGATGATTACATGATCACACAAGCTAAATATTGTTGCATGAAACAAGTCATAGTTTTATGCACAAAATGGTCTTAGAGAATCTGAGGACAAAAAATTGTTTGGCTAGGGGGGAAAAATCTGGCTAGTACCTCGAGTAAGATAATACATTAATGAGTATGCTAAGTTGCAAATAGGAAAGGAAAACAACAATGAAAATTATAAGTAAGGAAAAAATCAATGACAAAGTCAAATCTAGGTAGACATCATGACCTGATCACTTGACTGCAGACCTTGGTTGGCAAAGAACCTTACATCAACATTTGGATCCTCACTGAGTTCGACCAGACAACGAGGAATTGTCTTCTCCACTACCTGCATTGTTCAAAAATCAGCCCAATCAGTACTCAATCTTTATTAGACAAGGCAAGTGGGATAATGAAATCATTTCAGTGGACTGCCAAATGGGGAAGGATAGGGGAGTATTGGTAAAGAAGACATCCCTACTCTCTGATTCCAAGTGCATCTGACCATATGATACAACATATCGTGCCTTTTACATTCGCCTTTAATTCTTTTGGTCCCTCTTAGAGCAGGATAGTGAATTTTCTACAAGCATCATATATAATCTAAATGTTCAATTACAAATTGTCCCGACAGCTTAAACTAGAAGGAAGGGGGGAATTTAACCATTTGGCTAATATTGCAACACTGTTCCTCATGTGTTGGCCAGATTCCCTCTGAATAAATGGACCCAGCATGTAGAAAATTTATTTGAAGTTAGGGTACATACTCATAACATGTCTCTAGTATCATGTTAAATCACCAATTGTCTAAAATGCATTATGTGTAGTAGAAAGAGGTGACTTTTATCTAATGTTAGAAGTAAAATGCTATCTAAAATTGCAATTTTACACGCATAATCATTCATGCTGACGTGTCGCTATTGAAATGGTGAAGATTTCAAAATTTGAATAAAAAAAAGAAAAAGAAAAAATTGATCAAATGGGACTGCCACTCAATACCTATAATGTTGTGCAGACTTGTAGCACTACCTACTCATGTTAGAATAACATTAATTCTAAAGTCAAGACATGTCCTTTAGCCATATAACGCCTCATTCAAAATCATTTTCATCAGTTATCGGTAATCATTAAATAAATCAAAATAGATTTAGCTATTTACAGACTGCAACACTTTAACCACATTGAACTTGATGTTGGGAACCCTGAAAGATACAATTGTCAACACCCCAGTCCAAGTTATGGTAAACAATTAGAAAGATATTCAGAACCACAATTCACACATAGAACCATCAACTTTAACTATCTATTAGGACTGAACAAAAAAACAGGCGGATTAATTCCGGTTTCTCCACCCGACCCGGAATTTATCCGAACCGTTTAAAAGCACGGGGCAATTAGCCGATACCCGAATTAACACTGACGAAGAGCACTGCGCCACTCATCACCCCAATATCTTCTTCCATTCTTCAGATCATTTCACACAGGTAAAGCCGATTCTGAATCAGGAAGAAGGTGGTAGTCATGGTGCTTCTCCATCCATGGCTTCTGAAGAGAAACGACTATCCCATCGAGTTCGATGGGGAGAGCGTGGCTTCTTAAGAGAAACGACTAATCCATGGCTTCTGAAGAGAAACGACTAAAACCGATGACTTGCATGATTGCATCTTTGCTGAAGAAGGAATGCGAATGCTGGCTTCTGGGAGATTCTATAAACAGAACCTGACTCAACTTTCGAAGGGAAAATGCGCGTAAGATGGGATTTGCTTCAAGAACAGGGGCAATTTTGTGAGTGTGTATGGAAGGGATATTTCCCCCTTGTGTGGACCGGGCTTGTGTCTGTAAGACCATTGAGCCCAAGGGCATAGCGTACTCATCCCTTTCAGGATTTTACTATCATCTATCCATGTTTGATTTTTATTTTTATTTTCTTTTGAGAATTCAATGTCCAGGTTTGAACCAAATCAAGTCTTTCAGAAGTAATTATGCCGGATAGGATTTTTAAAAAAATAAAATAAAATAAAATAAAAAAATGGGTCGAGAAATACTCGTTTCTACCGAACCTGCTGTCGGGATTGGGTAATCAGCCAAACAGTTAATCGGTCAAACGGAACAGCCCCTTTTTTTACAATAAATTTTATTTTTCAGGTCAGGTCGGTTAACAGTCTACTTTTAATGCATTAATGACCACAGACAGGAGTTTGGAACAATTAATTTCTGGGCCCATCACGGGAGCAAATAGAGAAATTGTTTGTAAAATGGCCATCCGATATAGATGGTGGGAGTTGTTAGTCATGTCCAAGACCTGTAAGAGAAATTTCAAGTTGTTTCAAAGAATTACACCGAAGAATAAATAAATAAAATTTGGAATGAGTTACTACATCCTTTCAGAGAGCTTATAATAATAATAATAATAATTAAAATAACACATTGTGAGGGAGTAGAAATAATGAAGCCCAATATAGGGCCCAGCCACAGGCCATATTAAGAGAAGAGACAAGAAGATATGAGTGGGGGATAAAGGGGAGAGCGTGCAGTAGGATGATAGCAAGAGGGTCAGAGTCGATCAAAGGAGAGTATGGGGGAAAGGGAGCTGACACACGCGACAAGGGTTGTGGATAAAAGGCCTTCACCCAGATGAGCAAGGGGATCCCTCTCTCGACTTCGTCTCCTTCCTCTCCTTCTCTTTCTTGTCAAAGAAGCTCACTAGTAGGATGATCTTCTTCTTGAATGCTTCTTCTTCCTCTTCGACAACTCCTTCGACTTCAAAACAGGGGAGCTCCAGCGAAGCCTCCTCTCTTCTCCAATAAATTTATATTTAGCATCACTATTGTACAGTGACATATAAGAGATCATGAGAGACTGTAAGCAGGAATATTATAGTAGATTTTTCCTCTCCAAACCCCCGTAGACATAGGCTTGGTGTTGAATAACGTAAATTTTGGTGTCATCTCTTTTTACTTTTTTTAGTATTTATTTTCTATTCACCACCATGGATGTACACACCGCTGCCATATAGTTGCACCAGAACACTGCCAGAGATTCCATGCAACGCTGGCCGAGGCCCAAGTCGCTCTAGTGGGCCGGAAATGACTATTTCTTTCCTTCGGCTTGTTGAGCGATTTTTACAGTATCAACAATGGCGCCGTCTGTGGAATCTGATTTTCTCTTTTAGAAAGATTTTTCAGCACATTAAATAAATCATCAGACAAACGGATAACACCCTCTCAAATAAGTATTCTCAATTTTTTTAACTTTTATATTTATGAAAAATAGGCTGACAGTGAATAATTTACTGGCCGAGTTGCCTATTTTCTTTCCACTATGTTTGATTAATTCTGATAAATCCTGGGTAGCCTCAATTTTTTTTTTTTATTAATTCTCCAATGCGACACAACTCGACACAACTCTATGCAACTAAGGGTGAGCATCGGGCGGTACAGATTGAGAAAACTGGACCGGACTAGTCAATTTCGACCGGACCGGTCTTGGTCCGGTCCGATCCAGTCTAATTTTTTTCAGATCGGACCGGACCGAATGTAAATAATTTCTATATATTTTTTATATTTATATATATATAATTAATTATATATATAATTATACTATATTATAATTAAGTATAGACTATTAATACTATTATATATTTATATAGTTATACTAATAGTTATATTAGTTTAGTTATACTATATTATAGTGATTTATTATAAGTTATAAGTTTATAAGAAATTATAACTATATTATATATTAGTATAAGTTATAATGATTTAGTATAGTTATAAGTATAGACTATAGACTATAGTTATACTTATACAATTATACTTATACTAAATTACTAATATTACTAATATATAGCTATACCCTATAGCCTATACTATATTACTAATAGTCTAATATTTTATACTAATACTATTATATAATTATACACTTATACTAATAGTTATATTAGTTTAGTTATACTATATTATAGTGATTTATTATAACTATATTATATATTAGTATAAGTTATAATGATTTAGTATAGTTATAACTATTAACTATAGACTATAGTTATACTTATACAATTATACTTATACTAATATTACTAATATATAGCTATAACCTATACTATATTACTAATAGTCTAATACTTTATACTAATACTATTATATAGTTATACTATAATTGTCATTATAGTATTAGAATCATAAATTATAATATTTATAATACATTGAATTTGAGTCATTTACATACTCTAAGTTAATAACAAATTATATAATTTTCATCTAACATAATCATATCACTAACTAATATATAATTATATTATATTATAATTAAGTATAGATTATAGTTATACAGTTATACTTATACTAATATTACTAATATATAGGTACACTATATTACTAATAGTCTAATACTTTATACTAATACTATTATATAATTATACTAATCATGATTCATAATAACTAATCACTATAAGTCTATCACTATATATTTTTAATATCAATGTATTAATATATTCTTTAATGTATTACTAATTCTATTAAGTATTAAGAGTTATAGTATAAATTATAATATATGTATAATTTATAAATTTATAATAGTATGTATAATTAAATATTTAATTCTTATTTATAATAGTATGTTAAGTATGTATCTTTCTCAATTATAGATATAATATGTATGGATAATTAAATTATTCATACTTATTGCTTCATATTCAAAATGTTAAAAGTTGTATATGGCTCATTATGCATTAACATACTTTAAGTTAGTAATAAAGTAATAATTAACATCATCCATAATGTAATTTTTATCTAATTTATTATCATTGATTATATAAAATATTTTTTTATTGAGTTTGTTACATAATCCACATTAATAAGTCACTTAGTTTAATTTAGTATTGTAAATAAATTTTTTTATTAATTGATTTAAAAAAAAAAAGGCCAGACCGAATGGAACGAACCGGACCAATAGCTACTGGTCCGGTCCGGTCCCCTTGGGTGTTCGGTCCAGTCCGGTCCAGAAAAAATGATGGACCGAAAACCTTCTGTGACGCTCCGACTCCCATGTACAAAAAGCTCCGAAAATCGTGACGTCAGGATGATGACAACACGGTCACGCATCCCAACGACAACTGTCAAGTGTGTGCTACAAATAAATAGTGCACAAATAAAATACACAGCGGATAATAAATAAGTCAACTAGTACCAGAATTTTAGTTTAATACAAATATCCAAATACAAAACGTTTAAAAACATAACCAAATGTCCCATAAAATAAAACAAGGCTGAAAAAGAATAAAAGTATAGCACGAGTGATCCCAGATCACTCCTCCGGCGGAGCCAAATCCTCAGGCTCGGCATCTGCATCAACATCAACATAATCTGCAGCTAATCCTAAAACAAAAACACATTTAAGCATCTAATCATGCATGCCCATGATGCAGTATGAAAAAAATCCTACACACGCCAAAAATCCCATTTGACCCAAAAATATTTCTAATAAATCATTTCCACCATTTTCCCAGAAAATGGCCCAAAAAAATTATCCATCATTTTCCCAGAAAATGACACACAAAAACCAACTCACACTATTTTTCCAGAAAATAGCCATTTCTATTTTGTCCATTAATCCATATGCATTATGGTCTCCCATATGGACCATCCGCACGTCCTGACTACTTTACGAGCGATGCCCAGTTCCGCACCCAGTGCGTTCATGGCCAGGTCATCCTCTAGCCCTCGCCAGCAGAAGGGCCACGGAGTCGACACGTAACACGTCCGGTTCCGTTGTCTCCCGGCGACAACCCAGAGGACGTCACTCAGTATATTCCACTCCCGAATTACCAGAGGAGCTCCACTGAAATAGTGCCTCATCTCGACTTTGGGTCGTGATACACACGCACCAACAAATCCAGTCAACATATGAAAATCCAGTTTTCAAAATAACCATATGATCATGAATGCAATTACACGAAAACCCAGTTTTCAATTTACAAACATGAACATGCGTGCAATATGCAATGTACCGAACCACAACCATAATGCCCAATAACCAAATACATATCACAATAACAATTTCCAACAACAACCCAATCACAATAACCAAAATACAACAATTACTCCGTCCTCAATCCATCCACCCCCGAACTCCTCCGACTCAATCCAGAACCAACCAGAACACAGTATAATCAATTAGTGTAAAAATATATTTAAATCTCAAAAAATTGTTTAGGAAATACTTACAGTACTATAAAAATATTTTCGGGGGATCACGGAGGAGCGGGAAGCACCAAAACCGAAACTCCACAGTGTAAAAACACTGTGGTCGAAATACACAGTGAACCCAAATTTACACGGAGTCAAACGAAGACTTAGGAACGGTAGGGTAGGGCCTATGGGAGGTGGTGAAGCTAATGGTGGTGGCCTTTGGCCGTGGGTGGCGACCGAAATTGTGGTTTAAGGCCGATAACCTCAAATCGGAGTGGGTGTTCATTGGGGCAGATCCGACGACGGATCGAGGCCGGGGTTGGGTTCAAAAGATTGCTGGAGAGCCGATGATGAGGTGGTTACGAGATGGTGGCCAATGGCGGCCGGACGACGGCGGCCGGACGAAATGAAGCTCATGGCTTCGCACGGCTAGCGGCGGCTAACGACGGCGTTAGCCGGCCTGAGATTTGAAGGGATGACTCGCCGGCAGCTGGGGAGTCGACCGGTGTTGGCGGTGTGAGCCACGGACGGCCGACGGCGGTGCTAGATGCTAAAGGCCGAGACGCACGGTGGAGAGGAGAGAGAGAGAGTCGGGCGAAGAGAGAGGATCCGAGGGAAAGAAAGGAGAAAAAGAAAAGAAAAAGAAAGATAAAAGAAAAAAAGAAGGAAAAAAAAAAGAGATCCAGACTTTTCATCTTGGGGTCTCGAAAAGATCCAACGAAGAGGATTTTAAAACTAATAGCTAAATAATAAATCAAACGCAGTGAAATGTTTAATTAAAATAATAATTATTTGAAAACCCAAAAATAAACCAATTTAAATTAAAGATTACTTTAAATACAAAACAATAAATAACACAAGAAAACACATAAGAATTAATTTCTACAACTTAAAATATTATAAAATAATATTTAAAAACTCTCATAATTTAAAACAAGAGAACCAATCACTAAATAAATTAAATTAATCATTAATTAAAAATACACTAAAATACGGGGTGTTACACCTTCGGTCCATCGCCAGATCGGACCGGACCGTGTGCACCCCTAATGCCAACACTTGTCATGTCCTTTATGCGCGGATCATTAATCACAACGTTTGCTTTCTTAACAAATTAGTCGATCCATTCTTGGTTGTTGCTTCCGTAGTAGAAAGTGTAACTGCATTCCTTATTTTTTGAACAATTAATATCAATGTGTCAAAGCTCAGATTTTACTTAAATGCAAATTGTGATTTTTATTTTTTATTTTTATTTTAAAACTGATGCGTGCATTAACATTTGTCACCCAAGATATCGGATTTAATAGTACATGATGGATGCACAAGCAGTTAGAGTTGTGGAAATAAAACTATACCGCCGGTCCTTTGCCATCGGTTCACATGCAAAGTATTTTCTTAGGAAAGCAATTTACAATTTTAAAATGTTCAAACTGTGCATACTTCCTTTAAAAAATAACAAAGTTCGCCACTAAAAATTAGAATTTTAATCCAATAAAATTGATCTTTTGATTAGTTATTTAATATCTAAATGGAAAATGACTAACCCCTCGCTCTTAAGAATAAATTGTTTGGCTATGGAGAAAAAAATCCTACTAACTCAAGTAAGATATATAATACATTAATCATTATATTCCCTTGTAAATTGGACAAGAAAAAAATAATGAAAATTAGAAGAAAAATTTAATAACAAGTCAAATCTAAGACATAGACATCATGACCTGATCACATGACTACAAAGATTGTTTGCCAAAGAACATCACATCAACATCTGGATCCCCACTGAGTTCTACCCCACTAGAATGAGTTGTTGTTGTAAATCTAATGTCTCAACAAGAACACCAAATACAACAACACTTATCAAGATTGATTCAAGAAATCATAAACAAGAACACAACCAGATAGAAAATAAAAGAATAGAAAGAAAATGCCAAGAACACGAAAATTTAACGTGGTTCGATCCTTTCGGATCTACGTCCACCGGGGAAACTGGCCAGAAATCATCTTATTCAAGTTTTAAATCGCAAGGATGTACAGGTTACAAGATTCAGGTCATCTGTATGATCTTAACTCTCTCAATTTCTCTTGATTTACAAGTTTCTCTTTGAAAATCTTCCTCTCTCTCGAAGCCTCTCTCTGTCTAATGTATCCTCACTTTTTATCATATAACTACAGTAGCCGTCGCATGCCTTTTATATGGCTAAATCACTTCAGCAACCCTAATTACTCTGATTCAAACACGTGGGCATATGCTAACCGATAGATTACATAAAAGGTAAATCAGAATAATAAAGACAAATAAAGGCAGTGGTCACTTCTTTGACCATTAGATACAAAATCGAGAGAAAGTTACAACTTTATCCTTCTAAATAAAATTGTTGATACACATTAGTCATCAATCTCCACCTTGTCATCAATTTGACTTCAAAGTTCCCCATCTCTGGCCAATTCCCACCTTTTATTCCCTGGTCAGCCCTCCTCCATTTTGATCAAGTCTAGGCAATGCATGAACTTTGATCTTGGCAATGGTTTGGTCATCATGTCTGCTGGGTTTTCTTCAGTTTGCACTTTCTCCTCTTTGATAGTACCACCTACAACCACATCTCTTACAAAATGAAGTCTAATATCAATGTGCTTTGATCTTTCATGAAAAACTTGATTTTTAGTGAGGTATAAAGTACTTTGATTATCACAGTAAACTGTTATATTACCCTCAAATAAACCTAGTTCATTTGTTATACCTCTCAACCATAAAGCCTCCTTTATAGCCTCTGTCATGGCTATATATTCAGCCTCAGTTGTAGACAAAGCTACAACTGATTGTAAGCTAGATTTCCAACTCACAGCACCACCAAAGGCAGTGAATACATAGCCAGTCAGTGACTTCCTGGTGTCCAAGTTTTCAGCAAAATTAGAATCTACAAACTCACAAATTTTTTAAGTACCCTCTATAGGTATGTTTTTTGTGATAAGTAGAGTAATTTCTTTTTCCTATCTCTAATTATCTCCATACCTAAGATTTTCTTAGCAGGTTTAAGATCTTTCATTTCAAAAACAGATTTTAGAATTTCTTTTACATGCCCAATAAGACATTTATCTTTACAAGCAATGAGCATATCATCCACATATAACAAAAGGTAAACAGTGACATCATCAGAAACTTTAAAGTATACACAGCTATCATAATTGCATCTTTTAAAACCATTTTCAACCATATGTGTGTCAAATCTTTTATACCACTGTCTTGGGGATTGTTTTAACCCATACAAAGATTTTTTCAACAAACATACATAGTTTTTATTGGATTCATTTACAAAACTTTCAAGAGGTTGCATGTACAATATTTCTTCTAATTCACCATGTAAAAATTCAGTTTTAATATCTAACTGTTCTAAAAACAAATCATGATACGCTGTGTAGGCTAACAACAATCTGATAGAATTGTGTTTCACTACAGGGGAGAAGATTTCATTGAAATCTATACCTTCTCTTTGTGTAAAACCCTTTGCCACTAACCAGCCTGGTACCTAGGTTTTTCTACCCCAGTTATACCCTCCTTTTTCTTGAATATCCATTTAGACCCTATGATTTTAACCTTGTCAGGTTTTAACACCGTTTTTCAAGTCTTATTCTTATGAAGAGATTTCATTTCTTCTTGCATTGCAAGAAGCCAATTACTAGATTCTTTTCCACACATTGCTTCTTTATAAGATCTTGGTTCAGCGTCTTCAATGTCTTGTGCTACAGAGAGGGCATAGGCTGTAATATCAGCCTATGCAAATCTCAATGGAGGTCTTATAACCCTTCTTGACCTATCCCTTACAAGGTTATATGAGTCAATGATTTTTCCTTGGTCACTTTCTAAATTAGACTTAGAATTATCTCCAAACTGAGTGGTTGTTCCTTCAGGCAGTGAGTCTAAAGACTCCACCTCAATCTGGACTTTATCTGGGATAGTGACAGGTAGTGTCTCAACTGTGTCCAGTTGAGATCTGGCCATTTGTGACTCATTAAAGGTCACATCCCTACTTATTATACACTTTTATTTTCCAAGTTCCTCTATCCAAAGTTTATAACCTTTAACTCCTTCAGGATACCCAACAAAAATACATTTTATTGCCCTAGGTTCCAACTTGTTAGTTTTACTGTGTGCATAAGCAATACAACCAAATACCCTCAGATTACTATAGTCTTAGGGTTTACCAGTCCATAATTCCTAGGGAGTTTTACAATTAATGGTAGTGGATGGACTCCTATTTATCAAATACACAGCAGTACTAACTGCCTCTGCTCAAAAAGTTTTTGGTAATTTGACATTAGACAACATACACCTAACCCTCTCAAGAATTGTTCTATTTATTCTTTCAGCTAGGCCATTTTGTTGGGGTGTTTTCCTCACTGTCCTATGCCTTGCAATACCCTCATTTTGGCAATAGGTATTAAACTCATTTTATAAGCACTCAAGTCCATTATCTGTCCTAAGTTTTTTTTTAACCTTCCTCTCGACTTGATTTTCAACCAAGGTTTTCCATTCCTTAAACTTGTTAAATGTGTCACTTTTCTGTTTAAGGATATAAACTCAAATCTTCCTAGAATAATCATCAATAATGGATAGGGAATAATTCCCCCCATCATGAGAACTAACCCTTGCAGGCCCCCACAAATCAGAATGGACATAGTCCAAACTTTGTTTAGTTAGTTGTGTACTGGTTTTGAAGCTAACTCTAGTGGACTTGCCTAGTATACAATCTTCACAAAAGGGAAGGTCTCCTAGGTCTTTGTCACCAAGTAACCCCTGTTTTTGGAGTTCCTTTAAGCCTTTATGGCTGACATACCCTAGTCTTTTGTGCCAGAGTACAGTATCATTTTCCAAAGGTTTTTGGATAGCAGAAGCATGTCCTATAGCAATCTGACCGACCAAGGTATAAAGACCATTCTTTATTTCCCCTTTCATTACTATTAAGGACCCTTTAACAACCTTTAGGACTCCTGACTTAGATTTAAAAGTGCAACCAGATTTATCAAGCATCCCAAGAGAGATTAAATTCCTCTTAAAATCAGGTATGTATCTTACATCTTTTAGTATCCTTTCCACACTATTATGCAGTTTTAATCTAATTGTACCAATTCCCAAAACTTTGCAAGATTTATTATTACCAAGCATAACATGTCCACCATCAAAATCAGAGAAAGTTTCACCAAGATTTACAATGGCACATATGAAAAGAACATCCTGAATCTAAAATCCATTCATTACTAGATTCAGTCTCTGAGATACAAAGTACCTCAGCACTCTCATAGCCCTCAGAAGCAACAGATGCATTTTCCTCATGTTTAAACTTATCCCCCTCTTTAGTTTTCTTTTCTGGACAATCTTTCTTGAAGTATCCCTCTTTGTGACAGAGGAAACACTTCAATTGTTTTCGTTTTGATTTTGATCTACCTTTATTCTTCTTTCCTTTATAACCAGGTTTTTCAGATCTTCCCCTAGCCACAAACCCCTCTCCAGTTTGAGGTTTAGCTTCATAATTATTCTGAATTTCCCTTACATGCAATATAGATTGTACCTCATCTAATGACAAACTCTCTCTGCCTTACATAATTATTTCTTTAAGGTTAGAATATGAACTGTCAAGGGAACTCAATAACAGTATAGCTTGATCCTCATCCTCTATTGTGATATCTATGTTAGCAAGATCTAGGATGATCTTGTTAAACTCATCCAAATGATCTTCCATAGACACCCCCGGGGTCATTTTAAAGGTGTATAGCTTTGTCTTCTTATGAAGACGATTTGCTAGGGACTTGGTCATGTAGAGAGTTTCTAACTTTGACCAAATCCCTGCAGTTGAAACTTCATTGGCTACCTCCCGTAAGACCTTATCCCCTAAAGAAAGAATCATGGCACTGTGTGCCTTTTGAAATATCTCAGGTTTAACCTTCTCAGTAGTGGAGGAACTAGATTGTTCCTCTGATGACCCATTAGATTGTTTCTTGTCTCCAAAAAGTGCATCTTGGAGACCATGTTGTACTAATAGAGCCCTCATTTTAATACACTAGAGACCAAAATCATTTTTCCCTATAAATTTCTCCACCTCAAACTTAGTAGAACCCATCTCAACCTAGGCTCTAATACCACTTGTTGTAAATCTAATGCTTCAGCAAGAACACCAAATACAGCAACACTTACCAAGATTGATTCAAGAAATCATAAACAAGAACACAACCAGATAGAAAATAAAAGAATAGAACGAAAATACCAAGAACACGAAGATTTAACGTGGTTCAATCCTTTCGGATCTACGTCCACGGGGAGAACTGGCCAGAGATCATCTTATTCAAGCTTCAAATTGCAAGGACGTACAGGTTACAAGATTCAGGTCATCTGTATGATCTTAACTCTCTCAATTTCTCTTGATTTACAAGTTTCTCTTTGAAAATCTTCCTCTCTCTCGAAGCCTCTCTCTATCTAATGTATCCTCACTTTTTCTCATATAGCTACAGTAGCCGTCGCATGCCTTTTATATGGCTAAATCACTTCAGCAACCCTAATTACTCTGATTCAAACACGTGGGCATATGCTAACCGATAGATTACATAAAAGGTGAATTAGAATAATAAAGGCAGTGGTCACTTCTTTGACCATGAGGTACAAAATAAACAGAAAGTTACAATTTTATCCTTCTAAATAAAATTGTTGACACACATTAGTCATCAGTTGTCATATCAAATTCAAGTAGACACTAAGATATGATTCTTGACTGTAGAGATTGGTTGACAAAGAACTCCACATCAACGTCGAGATCCTCTCTAAATTCGACCAGACAAGGATGAATTATCTTCTTGACTATTTGCATTGTTGAAAAATCATCTCCATTATTAGATATGTCAAATGAAATAATGAAGTCATATCAGTGGACCACCTATCTTTTGAAGCATTAATAGCCACATGCAGGTGTTTGTTATAACAAGTAGTTTATGAGTCCATAACATGAGTAGTGTAGAAATTGCATATAAAATGGTGATCCAATATAGATTGTGGGACATGTTACTCATCTCCAAGATGTGGAAGAGAAATTTCAAGATGTTTAAAAAAATTACACCAAAGAAAAAGTAAATAAATTAATAAATTGCATTGAGTAAAAATTTGAAATGAGTTACGTACCACCTCCTTTTTTCAGAGAGCATGTAGTAATAATAAACAATTAAAATAACACATTGTAGTTGGACGCGCCATTTGCATTGATTAATAGAGTTATATTGATTTTGAATATTTTTCTTTGTAAGTAGATTTTCTTTAATAGCTTATATATCTCTTTTATCAGAAAATATACCTTTCCTGAAAAAACAAGCCCCATTAATATATATGAGAGATAAAAAGTCAGAATTCGCACATAAAAAGTCCCAATAAACTCCATTATCTAAAAATAAAAAAGAATAAAAAAAAACTCCATTATCAATGTTATGACATCACTACAATATAAGACCTCCAAGGAATGCTAGATATATGTTTACCGTTTACAAGTCTGACGTATTTGCTTTAAAAGATAATAAGATCCATCATTATAAACTAGTCAATTTTTTTATATTAATTTCATATTTTTTTTTTTAAATGTGGAAGTTTATACACCCAAAGATTATACAATTAATTTTTTTGGAGAACGGATTTTCCCTGGCTGGCTCATTCCATAAGCATGTTTTAAATATGCTTCAAGATTTTGCTTAACAATTCATTTCTGTATGTCAAATTTTTATATCTAATGAAGAGTAATATATGTTATATAAAGTTGTGAAGTACGCAAATACGGCGTAATTATTTTGAAAAAGAATAGAGTTTATATTAAAAAATTAATTTTTTTCTATAAAATTCTATATTAAACGGACTGGACTTACGCTCTGACAAATATCATTATTTCTCTTTAATGAATACAACAAATGAGTCATGCTAGGCTGCTGCCCAACAATGACTGTTGGGCATGCCGCCTAACACAAATATGACTTCTTTTTTCTTTTTTTTTTATCTTTCTATTTATATTTTTTTAACATATTTAAATATTTTTAAAAAATAAAAAAATACATCAATACACTAAAAGTCACTTTCTTAATCATTAAGTAAAAAAAATTGTTGGTTGGTGGTTGTGAAAATGAATATGACTATTAAACAATGAAATTATGGGGTGTTAGATTGCCGCATACACACGCGTGCTCAGGTCAATGTCCAGCGTCCATTTGGTGTCATAAAAATGTTATTTTGTCCACTCATTTTGCCCCCTCATATATTGGAATTATTTTTTAATTTTTTTTACTTAATAATTAAGGAAATGATTATTTGTGTATTGATTTTTTTATATATTTTTTAAATATATTTCAAAATGATAAAGAAATGTGAATTAAAAAATTAAAAAATATAAAATGTTAAATTTGGCCTAACGGTCAAATTAGAGTAGCTTGACTCTTTGGTGTCAACGTTTGCTTTAAATCAATGTTGATGATGTCATTACAATGACGTACTATTGATAGGAGGTCATTTTCAATATTTTTTAATTGAAATTTATTTCTTGAGAAATTTTCTTATTCATCTTAACTTTGGAATGTACTATTCATCAACTGCTATTAACTCTCACATCCTACATCTATAACTTTTTCATAGAGTGTGAGAGTGTTTTTCATAGAATGTGGAGTGTGAGGTGATGAATAGTAGCTGATGAGAATAATTTTTCCTTAACTTTTGTTATCCTCAGTCATTGTAACCACATTTGGATTCAGAAATGAGTTGAGATGGTTTCAGATAAGTTGAATAAAATATTGTTAGAATATTATTTTTTAATATTATTATTATTTTAAGATTTGAAAAAATTGAATTGTTTATTATACTTTATGTGGAAATTTAAAAAAGTTGTAATGATGAATTGAGATGAGTTTTCAATCCAAACTGTGAATAGTGATGTGGCAAATTTCAAGTGTTTGCCAATTAAGTAGTTGATAAAAAAATTACTCCAAATATGTCACATAATGATGTGTCTGGAGATGATAGTATTAAGATGAAGAATAGTATAAAAAAATGATTACTAGAACAATGAATAGTAAAACTAAATGTGATGAATTACTGTGGCAAAAATGAAAATTGTATATTTTTTACAATATACAATTTGTATATTGTATATTGTATAAAAAGTGACACAAGAGTGTTTGAGGATCAGCCCAATGTATCCAATGAAGCCACTAAGCCCAATGACTCCAAAGACCAACTCATTACCCAGCCTATTATCTAACACGTTATTTGAAACGTCATTTTGGGCAGATTCTGGATGACTTAGCGAGCAACCTATATGTCATTGGAAAGTCTCATGTCTCTAGTTTCCAACGCATCAAACGGTGTGCAATTTGGAGTTTTCTAGAGGAAGTTACAAGAATTTTATTGAAGGGTGTGCAAGGCTGGTGAGATATTGCGAATTTTCAGATTTTCATATCTTTTGGAATTTTCTAAACAATAGTCTTTTGAAATTCTCATGTCTTTTGAGATTACCCATGTTTGGAGGGTTTTTTCAAGTTTTCCTATATAAACCCTTTATGCTAATAGAAAAGACAGACTTGAGTTGATTACAAAATTGAGCTTTTAGCTTATGAAGAAGAGTTTCATAACTCTTATCCTTCGGTAGATTCCAATAGGTGGCGAGTTCTTGCTCTGTATCCCTTATGAGTTTTCTTTGGGTGGTGATTTCTATATCCCTTTGGCTTTCTTATTTGGGTGGTGAACTTATATTCCTTTGGGTGGTGATATCTGTATTCTATTGGATTCTCTTATCTTTTATCTTTTATTTCCTATCATAAGCCCGATATCAGTTGGTATCACAGTTTTTGGTTATAATGGTGGGTCGTCATCGTGGACCAAATGTTGAATCACCTCTTCTTCATGAAAGAAATCTACGTGATGTTGAAATAGATGAGTTGAGGAGACAAGTTCAACAATTGTAGCAGCGTCTTGAGCGATATGAGCCATTTGTTCATAATGGTTCTCATCATAATTCTGATGGTCACTCTTCTGGAGGAGATAATGAAGAAGGAAATCCTTTTGGAAATCCACTCTACCATTCTAGAAGTGAAGTATCCTCTAATGAGTCTTTTCCTCGTCAACGTCCTCCACAAAATCATGGTTTTTAACGGTATCAACTAGATGTAAAAGTTGATATTCCAGAGTTTGAAGGAAGAATGCAACCAGAGGAGTTTATCAATTGGCTATATTCAGTTGATTGGGTCTTTGATTATAAATATGTTCTAGATCATCGTAAGGTGACGCTTGTTGCCATTAAATTAAAGAAGTACGCTTCTTTATGGTAGGAGAATTTGAAAAAGCAGCAAGCCCGTGAAGGCAAAAGTCATATTGTTATTTGGGGAAAAATGAGAAAAGAGCTTAAGAGAAAATTTTTGCCGAAAAACTACCAACAAGATATTTTCCTTAAGTTCCATAATCTTAGGCAAAGGGAAAGTACTGTGGAGGAGTATACTACAAAATTTGATCATATGTATATGAAATGTGATATTACCGAACCAGAGGAGCAGACTATTGCTCGCTATCTTGGTGGTTTGCGGATGGAAATTGGGAATGTTGTCCAATTACAGCCATATTGGACTTATGCTGATGTTGTCAAGTTGACATTGAAGGTGGAAAAACAACTTAAGGAGGCTCGTGGAAGTAGCCATCGGTTTGTGACAAAAGATGGGCATTCCAACCGGGGGAGTGTTTCAACCGCTAAACAAATTTTGGGAGGTAAGGCTACGAATTCTAAATTCTCAACGAAGGAAGTGGGAGCTGGTCCAAGTAATCCAATTGTCGATTCTCGCAAATGTTTTAAGTGCCAAGGAATTGGTCATATTGCTTCAGATTGTCCAAATCGTTGAATTGTGACTTTTATTAAAGAAGAAGATGACAAAGAAATTGAGGAGAATTTAGAAGGTGAAGAGGAAGAAGAAGAGGTCATCTATGCTGATAATGGAGAATCTCTTGTTGTTCAGCGAAGTTTAAGTGTGGATTGTAAAGATGAAGATGAGTGGCTTCGAACCAACATCTTTCACACAAGATGTACTTCTCATGGTAAAGTCTGTGATGTTATCATTGATGGGGGAAGTTGTGAAAATGTTGTGGCAGAAAATATGGTGGACAAATTGAAATTGAAGATGGAGCCACATTCTCAACATTACAAGCTTACTTGGTTTCGCAAGGGGAATGAGGTAAAAGTCAATAAGCGATGTCTTGTTCAATTTTCTATTGAAAAGAATTATCAAGATAAAGTACTATGTGATGATGTGCCTATGGATGCATGTCGTCTACTACTTGATAGACCTTCGCAGTACGATAGAAGAGCTATCCATGATGGTTTTAAAAACATCTATGTTTTTGTAAAAGATGGAGTGAAGGTTGTCTTAAGTCCTTGTCGATTAGAGAAGACTCCCAAACCTAATAAAGGAGAGGGAACTAATTTACTCACAAAATCTAGGCTTGAGAAAGAGTTAGAGTATGCTACTGAAGCTTGTGCTCTTGTGGTGTTAGAAGAAGATGAAGAAAAAAAAATGAGCCACCTCCAATTTTACAACCACTTCTTGCTGAGTTTCTCGATGTTATTCTTGAGGAGATTCCACATAGTCTCCCTCCCGTGAGAGATATTCAGCATTGCATTGACCTTGTACCTAGTTCTGTCATTCCTAACAAGGCGGCTTACAAGATGAGCCCTAAGGAGAACGAAGAGTTGCAGTGGCAAGTAGAAGAGCTTTTGGCTAAAGGCTTGTTGAAAGAGAGTATGAGTCCATGTGTTGTCCCAGCTCTTCTTGTTCCTAAGAAAGATGGAACTTGGTGCATGTGTGTTGATAGTAGAGCGGTAAATAAGATTACTATCAAATACCGCTTTCCAATTCCTCGACTTGATGATCTTCTTGACCAACTTCATGGTGCTACTATCTTTTCGAAGATAGATTTGCGAAGTGGTTATCACCAAATACGAGTGAGGCCTGGAGACGAGTGGAAAACAGCCTTTAAGACAAGGGATGGTCTATATGAATGGATGGTTATGCCTTTTGGTCTTTCTAATGCTCCTAGCACGTTTATGCGGCTTATGAATCATGTTTTTAGACCATTTATTGGGCATTTTATTGTTGTCTACTTTGACGACATTTTGGTGTACAACAACAACAAGGAACAACACTTGAAACATCTGCGACAAGTGTTCAATACTCTAAGGGAGCAAAAGTTGTTTGCTAACTTGAAGAAGTGTCACTTCCTTACTGAAAGTCTTGTCTTTTTGGGATATGTTGTTTCCAGCAGGGGCATAAAGATGGATCCTAGCAAGATTGAAGCAATTACAAATTGGCCTACACCAAGGTCAGTCCATG
The DNA here is from genome assembly GCA_029856935.1 of Cyclocarya paliurus. Taxonomy (NCBI): domain Eukaryota; kingdom Viridiplantae; phylum Streptophyta; class Magnoliopsida; order Fagales; family Juglandaceae; genus Cyclocarya; species Cyclocarya paliurus. Next base: position 29,362,174 of record CM056947.1, read on the forward strand.
ATATTTGAAGTCTTCATGGTCTTGCATCCTTCTATCGGCGGTTCATCAAAGGATTCAGTACGATCATTGATCCTAACACCAAATGTTTGAAGGGTGGTAATTTCAAGGTGCTTCAACGCATTGGAGATAATGCGTACAAGATTGAGCTCCTAGGTGACTATGGTGTTTCAACAACTTTCAATTTTTCTGATCTTTTGCCCTATTATGATGAAAAAGGAGAGCAAGACCTGAGGACAAGTCTTTTTCAACCAGGGGAGCATGACACAGGAGTGTTTGAGGATCAGCCCAATGAATCCAATGAAGCCACTAAGCCCAATGACTCCAAAGACCAACTCATTACCCAGTCCATTGTCCAATACGTTATTTGAAATGTCATTCTGGGAAGATTCTGGATGACTTAGCGAGCAAGCTATATGTCATTGGAAAACCTCATGTCTTTAGTTTCCAACGCATCAAACAGTGTGCAATTTGAAGTTTTCTAGAGAAAGTTACAAGGATTTTACTGAACGATGTGCAAGGCTGATGGGATGTTGTGAGTTTTCAGATTTTCTTATCTTTTGGAATTCTCTAGGCAATAGTCTTTTGAAATTCTCATGTCTTTTGAGATTACCCATGCTTGGAGGGTTGTTCCAAGTTTTCCTATATAAACCCCTTTATGCTAATGGAAAAGACAGACTTGAGTTGATTACAAAATTGAGCTTTTAGTGTATGAAGAAAAGCTTCTTCTTATAACTCTTATCCTTCGATGGATTCTGATAGGTGGGGAGTTCTTGCTCTATATCCCTTGTGAGTTTTCTTTGGGTGGTGATTTCTGTATCCCTTTGGCTTTTTTATTTGGGTGGTGAGCTTATATTCCTTTGGGTGGTGATATATGTATCCCATTGGATTCCCTTATCTTTTATCTTTTATTTCCTATCATAAGCCCGGTATCAATAATATATTAATCATTATATTCGCTTGTAAATTGGACAGGATAACAATATTGAAAAAGAGAAGAAATATTTTAATCATGACAAGTCAAATATAAGTAGACATCTTATCTTGATCACATGATTGGTGAGCTTGGTTGGCGAAGAACCTCACATCAATGTCTGGATCACCACTGAGTTCGATCTAACTAGAACGGGTTGTCATATCAAATCTAGGTAGACACCATGACGTGATCCTTGATTGTAGAGCTTGGTTAGCAAATAACCCCACATCAACATCAAGATCCTCGCTGAGTTCGACCAAACAGGGATGAATTATCTTCTCGACTACTTGCATTGTTGAAAAATCATCTAAATTAGTGGTCAGTCTTTATTTGACAAGGTAAGTGGGATAATGAAGTCATATCAATGGACCACCTATCTTTTGATGCATTAATGGCCATAGACAGGTGTTTGGATCCAGTAATTTATGAGTCCATCACAGGAGTAAGTGTAGGAATTGCATGTAAAATGGTGATCCGATATAGATTGTGGAGGTTTTTAGTGATCATGTCCAAGATCAAGAAGAGAACTTTCAAGTTGTTTAAAATAATTACAGCAAAGAAAATTAAATAAATAAATCACATGCAGTAAAAATTTGGAATGAGTTACTACCTCTGTTTTTTCATAGAGTTGTAATAATAATAAATAATTAAAATAACACATTGATTAAAAGAGTTATATTTCTATTGAATATTTTTCTTGTAGGTAGATTTTCTTTACTAGCTTATAGATCTCTTTCATCAAAAAATATACCTTTCTTTCTAAAAGAAAAAAACCCAATATGAAAAATAAAAAGTCATAATTCACGACTCTTGCACATAAATTGCTGAATTTCGACAAAGAATTTATTATCAATCAAATGTTACAAAGGAATGAATATAACCTATGTGTTGGGACAATTACTTTCTTGCATTCTTCAAGGTTATAGGGATACGTATTACATCTTGTTTTTATATGTGAAAATAGAGCTATTTTAATACTTAACTCAAAATTTTGTAATAAAAGACCAATAAACTCCATTCTCTAAAAAAATAAAAAAAATCCATTATCAATGTTGATGACATCACTACAATGACCTCTACCTCCTAATTAGTCATCACATGCAATGCCAATACAATTTTTAGTACAAACACTTCATTTTTATATTGGTTCACATGCAAAGTACTTTAAAAACAAATGGTAGATATATTTTTAAGATTTACAAATATCACGAATTGGTTTTGAAAATAGTGAGATTCATTGTTAAAAAGTAGATTTTCTCAAATTAATCTCAAATTTACTTACCTTTTTTTTATTCTAAAGAAAGTGTGAAAGCAATTTACACATCCTAACATTATGTATTTGTTTTCATTATACATTTTTTTTTTCGTTAAACATTTGATTTCTATCTATCTGATTTTTATATTTAATGAATACAACAAATTATTGGTGGGAAGTTGAAAAAATGAATATGACTAAATAATCAATGAAAATTTTGAGTGTCAGATTATTAGAGTTTACACATAGAGTGTTGAAGATGAATAATTTACAATGTCTGTGCAGTATATAAGCTATATAATGACTGAAATAGAGGAGGTAATTACGCTATACAGCAAGCTGGCTAATCTAGAATATAATTACATTCCATACAAGATACAAGTGCTAGAATCATGGAATAGAATCATGGAAATTATTCTGAAGGATTTGCTTTGTCCGTTACACGCCCCCTCAAGATGACTGTGCCATCAGTAACGCCAATCTTGGATCGTAAGGTTTGAAACTATGACCATGCAAGGGGTTTGGTGAGAGCATCTGCTAATTGATCATGAGTGGACACATGATTAACTGTAAATAGTCCTTTGTTCACATAATCTCGGACAAAATGGAGATCAATAGCAATGTGTTTCATGCGACTGTGGTAGACGAGATTGAGACTAAGTTGTGTGGCGCCGATGTTGTCATAGAAAATCTTTGGAGGAGTGGTCTGTTGAAGTCCCAGTTCTTTGAATAACCCCATATGCCATGCAATCTCTGAAGTGGTAGTGGTGAGAGCATGGTATCCGCTTCAGTGGAGGATCGTGCAACTGCACGTTGCTTTTTGGTGCACCAAAAAATCGGGTTGCTGCCTAAGAAGATTACATAGGCGCTGGTTGAAGTGCGATCATCAGCATTTCTCGCCCAGTCAACATTAGAGTAGGCAATGACTTACAGGTTTGGGGAGCGATGGAACTGCAAGCCGAAGTTGAGAGTCCCTTTCAAATAGCACAGTAGTTGTTTGAGGGCAATCCAGTGTGTTTGGGTAGGTTTATGCATAAACTGAGCTAATTTATTCACTAGTTAGGCCACATCAGGTCTGGTGAGAGAGAGGTATTGGAGAGCACCAACGATTTGTCGATAGATGGTGTTGTCTGCTGCTGGAGTACTGTCGTTGAGTTGGAGGGTCTCGAAGGTGGAGAGTGGTGTCTGCACAGCTTTTGCTCCATCAAGATGATGCTTGGTTAAGAGATCCCGAATGTATTTTTGTTGAGTAAGAAATAAACCACTTGTATTGGGGACAACTTCAACACCAAGAAAGTAATGAAGGGAGCCAAGATCCTTGAGTGAAATTTTTTGGCCGAGTTGATGAATAACCTACTTCTCAAACACAGAAGAGTTGCTTGTTAATATGTGATCATCTACATAGACCAATAAGTATGCCTTGACCGAGTCTTTGTGGTAGATAAATAGAGAGGGGTCGGCTTTAGACTGAGAGAAGCCCATCTAAGTGAGATAAGTGCTGAGTGTCGTGTACCATGCACGAGGAGCTTGTTTCAACCCATATAAGGATTGACGGAGCTTGCAAATGTGTGATGGAAACTGAGGATCAACAAAGCCAACAGGTTATTTCATGTAAACATCTTCCGTGAGGGTGCCGTGAAGGAAGGCATTATTAACATCAAGTTGTCAGAGGGACCACCCCTTGGATAAAGCATGTGAAAGAATTACTCGTATTGTGGCGGGTTTGACCACGGGAGAGAATGTTTCTTTATAATCGAGCCCATATTGTTGATGAAAACCTTTAGCTACCAAGTGGGCTTTGTAACGATCAATACTACCATCAGGCTTACGCTTGACTCGAAAAATCCACTTGCATCCAACAGGTTTAATGTAAGTGGAAGGAGGAACTAACTCCCATGTGCCGTGGCGTAGCAAAGCTATGAATCCTCACTCATGGCCCGTCGCCATTGAGGATCCTTGAAAGCCTGAGTGACATTTTGAGGCTCTATAGAATCAAGAAGTGGATGCTTGGTAGCCATGTAGAACTGCTTGGGCTTGTGAATGTCATTCATGGCGTGAGTTGTCATGCTATGAGTCTTGCCAGAGATTGGAGCAACAAAGATAATGGTGTGCTCACTTGTAGTGACCGAAGGAGGATACGCAGGGTCAGCTTCTAGAGGACGTTGTGATACAGGGCTGGGATTATGGTTTGCGGATGGAGAAGTCGGAGGTGGATTGGGTTGGTCCGAAGCTGAGTTTGGAGTACTGGTAGGATAGAGCATTTGGAGAGGGGGTTGTGTATATGTCAAGGTCTGGGTGAGAGCGGGTGGAGCAGTAGGTGGAGAATGAAAGGGAAATTGACTTTCGTCAAATTGGACATGGCGAGACACATAGGTTCTGTTAGTGTTAAGATTGAGGCACTTATAAGCATGTTGAGATGTGGAGTATCCAATAAAAACACAAGGTGAAGATTTTGGTTCAAGTTTGTGAGAATTGTATGGTTTTAGCCAGGGAAAACACAAGCAACCAAAAATTCGTAATTTGAGATAATTTGGCGATGTGCCAAATAGGCTCGCAAATGGAGAATGATTTTGTAAAATGGGAGTGGCGAGCTGATTCAAAAGGTACACAGCTGTTTGAAACGCAAGATGCCAATATTTTGTGGGCATATGGGATTGAGTGAGTAAAGTCATGCCTGTTTCTACTATTTGACGATGTCGTTGTTCAGAGATGCCATTTAATTGAGGAGTGTGAGGAGGAGTGGTAAGATGGCCGATGCCATTGGAGGTGAGATATGAACGAAGTTTAACATATTCACCTCCATTGTCTGTGTATATATTTTTTATTGGACAGCCAAATTGTTTTTCTAAAATAGAGTGAAGTTGGGGAAAAATGGTCGACACATCATATTTGTTATGCATGGGAAAGAACCAACAATATCTTGTGAAATGGTCGATAAAAATGACATAGTAGCGATGACCTTCAGTTGATGAAGTTTTCGTGGGACCCCAAACATCAGAAAAAATATATTCAAGTGGTGATTTGCTATTAAGAGTGCTGATACCAAAAGGAAGTTGGTGGCTTTTATTAGAATGACAAGAAGAACAAACAGAGAGTTGTCGAGAATCAGAAACAGGTAAATGAAATTCGAAAATAACATGAGAGACAATTTTATTGCTAGGATGGCCAAGACAATTGTGCCAAATAGATCCAGTTGTACGCTCACCAACATTGGCAACAATGGAATGGGAGTTGGTGGATGGTGGAGGAAGTGGATATACCCCCTTTTCACATTGTCCTCGAAGAAGTATCGCCCACGTTGTCCGATCCTTCACAAGATAAAAATTTGGGTGAAATTCAAGCAACACATTATTTTGTTTTGTAAAATGATGCACAAATACCAAATTTTTATGGATGGCATGAACACATAAAGTATCATTCATTTTAAAAATACGATGAGGCGATTGAAATGTTAATGAGCCGATGTGCATACCCGGTAAACTTGTACCATCGCCAATAACCACTTCATCAATTCCATCATACTCAGAGTTGATGGTTAAGTTGGAAAAATCCGAGGTGATATGATGAGACGCCTCAGAGTCAACAAGCCATTTCGAGGACTAATTTTGATTTGTGCCAACACATTTGGCAGTAGCAGTCTTGGGTTGAACAGAGTGGTTGGGGCAAAATCGAGCGGAGTGACCAACTTCACCACATAACTGACATTTGCCTTTGTATTTGGATCGAAACCCATTGGGTTTGTTTTGTTGTGCAGGCCTAGCTGGGTCAGAACGATGATCATTGGTGGAAGGTTTATTCCAAACTCGACGGTGGGTGGGATTTGCAGTTGCAACAAGTTGCTGAGTTGCCTGGTTGAGCCACTGCAGATAGGCTTCATGGGATGTCAGAAGATCATGCAATTCCTCAAATGTGAAAGGAGTCTCACGTGTGCTGATAGGTGCGACCAAATCACGATATTCGGGACCAAGTCCACGAAGAACATGAAGAGTGATGTTGTCAGAGGACAGAGGAGTATCAATGATGGCAAGTTCATCAATGGTGCTCTTGACATCTTGAAGATAAGCAGCAACCGGCCGATCACCTCATTAAAGAAGGGTGAGGTGCTCCTTGAGTTGCATCACGCGGGATCGAGACTTGTTTGCATATAAGCAGTTGAGTTGAATCTAGGCATCGCGGGAAGTCTTGGCTGAGGCGATGAGTGGCGTGATAGGTTCAGCAACAAAGGCAAGTATGCCATTGAGAAGGAGTTGGTCTTGTCGAAACCAGTTGGAGTAGGCAACAATGGCTGCATTTTCAACAGGATGAGTGGGCTTAGGTCGACATGGATGAGTACCATCCAGGAATCCCATAAGATCATAGCTGAGAAGTAAAGAGGAAAGGGTTGCACTCCATAAGGGAAAGTTGGGACCAGTTAATTTATGAGGTAGTTGTCTTGCGGCATTGATAGAGATTGGGGTTTGTGTGTGAGTTGTTGCAGGGGAAGCCATAGAAAACAGAGTTGGTCTCGTTGGAGAGGGAGGCTCGAGATACCATATAAGAGTTTACACACAAAGTGTTGAAGATGAATAATTCACAATGTCTTTCATTACATGTCTGTGCAATATATAAGCTATACAATGACTGAAATAGAGGAGGTAATTACGCTATACAGCAAGCTGGCTAATCTAGAATATAATTACATTCCATACAAGATACAAGTGCTAGAATCATGGAATAGAATCATGAAAATTAATCTGAAGGATTTGCTTTGTCCGTTAGAGATTGTGGTATACATGTGTCAATTTCTAGCATCCATTTGGTGTCAACCTTTGGCTTCAAGATCCCTTTTGAATACAAGAAGTATTTCATCTCATCACATCTTATTATTATAATTTTTTTTAAATTTTCATACAAAATATAATTTACAATTCAACTTTTTTGAATCCTAAAACAATAATAATATTAAAAAATAATATTTAACAATATTTTCTTCAACTTTCATCTAAATTCATCTCATCTTAACTCATTCTCCACTACCTAAATCAACGTACGAACCAAGTTATATTAAATTGCAGCGGGCCCGACGCAATGGGTTACTATACCACGTTTAGGTGTTAAAATCTTTCTGCATCTGGCTGTGTATTTTGAGGAAAAAAATTTAACTTTGCTATAGTATTCTCAAATTTTGGAAGCTATGTATTTTCTTTCCTATATTATTTTTTTATTATTTATTTTCTTTTTTGTTTCTTTTAAATGTTTTTATTTTTATATTTATACAAATGTGATAACAGTTGTTTTATCATTTTTAAGCTATTTAACCAAAATTTGACTAGATATTAGCTTTTGACCAAGTTAATACCAATGCACTAACTCAAGTAAGATAATTCATTAACCTTTATATTCACTTAAAAATTGGACATGATGACAATAGTGAAAATTAGAAGAAGAATTTAATAACAAGTCAAATCAAGGTAGACATCATGATCTAATCACATGACTACAGAGCTTGGTTGGCAAAGAACCTCACATCAACATCTGGATCCCCACTAAGTTCTACCTCATTGGAATGAGTTGTCATATCAAATTCAGATAGACACCAAGACATGATCCTTGATTGTAGAACTTGGTTGACAAAGAACCCCGCATCAACGTCAAGATCCTACGTAATTTCGATCAGACAGGAACGACTACTTGCATTGTTGAAAACAAAAATGTTAAATCACCCGATTAAATCTTTAGAATATTTATTTCAATAGAATTTTTTTTATTTAATGATTAAAAATTTATTTTTTAATGATATTGTGAATTTTTTTTCTTTTGCTGAAAATATTTAAGAATATGAATAAATGAATAAAAAATAAAAATAAAGAAATTTTTTTGTTCTTTAATGTAACAAACCCGTACTATATCTTCAGTGGATGTAGCATTGCTCTTGTTGAAAAATCAGTCCGATCAGTGGTAAGCCTTTATAAGATAAGTAGAGTGAGATAATTCAGTGATAACAAGTAGTTTATAATTGATCTATCACAGGAGCAGTGTAGAAATTGCATGTAAAATGGTGATTCATAAAGATTGTGGGGTTTGTTAGTCATCTCCAAGACCTGGAAGAGAAATTTAAAGTTGTTTAAAAGAATTACACCAAAGAAAGTAAATAAATAAATAAATTGCATGAGTAAAAATTTCAAAAAGCAGAACAATGATGCACCCGTGATGGCAATTTAGTTCTTTACCATTATATCTGAAAGTAAAATGATGAGGCTAGATTGGGAGTGCCTTACAGCATTTGTTGGCTTCCAATTTGCTTGTGTAAGACCATTTATAGTGATAATAATTTATGCCAAAAGCCCGCATCTTTGAAAATCGAAGTCCATGATATGTCGGTAACTCTGACGCTGCCTACATTCACTCTTGAGCTCGCAGAAGTATAAAGAAGATGAGAGTGCAACTCTTTTGGCACTGACAAGGGATGTTGCTAGGACAACCATGGATTCGATGAGGCTATATGGTGTGTTGCGGCTCGTGGTTTTGGCCTTCTTGGTGCTTCCAGCGGTGGTGTTGGGCGGCAGCGGTACACGGAGATGCGAGTTTCCAGCAGTATTCAACTTTGGAGACTCAAACTCGGACACCGGAGGAAGATCTGCCGCATTGTCAGAGGTTCATCAACCCAATGGAGAAACCTTCTTTGGACATCCTTCGGGAAGAGTTTGTGATGGCCGTCTCATCTTAGATTTTATAGGTAACTGGGCTAATCCTCTAATAGCAGTTTCATTTTATGCAAATACAAAGATTCACACAAAATGGTTCTTTGGCCTAAAATACTCGGGTCTTAATTAGCATTGTATAAGAACGTCACTTTGCATGCTTAATAGTTATGATCATTCTGGGTTTGGGTCCAAGTGATGCTGGCTTTGTATATAGCTGAAGAACAGGAATAGGTGTCTATATGATGCATGTGTGCTTGTGTATTTTTACTTATTTCTCGATCTCAGTGCAGCCGAGGAGCTGAAATCACCATACCTGAGTGCATACTTGGACTCGATCGGGACGGATTTCAGGCATGGTGCAAATTTTGCAACAGGAGGTTCATCCGTCCGTCCAGGCGGGTATAGTCCATTCCATCTCTGGATTCAGATTTCCCAGTTCATGCGTTTCAAATCTCAAACAGAAGCTCTGTATAACAATCAACTTGACCCTAGCAGTCAGTCCCTCTCACTCACTGTACCTTGTGTGCTAAAAGATGCTTCAAAATACAGTACTTTGTGGTCCTGAAAGCTTACTAACAATGAGCATTGAATTTGTAAATTTTGGCTCCAGGAAAGATCCCACCAGTCAAAAGCAGCCTCCCAAGGCCTAAGGACTTCTCAAAGGCTCTTTACATATTTGATATTGGACAGAACGATCTGTACTATGGTTTTAATTACACAACATTAGAACAAGTTCGACTTTCCATCCCTGATATCTTAAGCCAGTTGTCCCAAGCAGTGCATGTAAGCAAACACCACCTGATGGTTATAATTGAACAATTTCTGAAAATAACTGACTATTCTAGCCGTTCTTTTGGTCATTGTTTCAGCAATTGTACAAGGAAGGTGCAAGAATATTTTGGGTACATAATACAGGCCCAATCGGTTGCTTGCCAAAAAGCGTTATAAATGACCGATCTAAGCCTGGTAATCTGGATCAGAATGGGTGCGTGAAGCCTCAGAATGAGATAGCTCAGGAGTTCAACAGGCAGCTCAAGGACATGGTGTTTAAACTGAGGGCACAGCTCCCTGATGTAGCATTGACACATGTCGACATGTATTCCGCTAAATATGCACTAATCAGCAATGCAAAGAATGAAGGTAATGTTAATTTTATCTACAAACATCAGTAGCAGTGGTATAATAATCCACTACCCATTGCAGATCTAATCTTTAACTGTTTGATGATGACAGGTTTTGTCGATCCATTTAAGTTCTGTTGTGGGAGTTACTATATTGATTGTGGAAACAAAGAAATAGTTTATGGAACGGTTTATGGTAATCTATGTCGGAATCCATCAAGGCACGTTAGCTGGGATGGCATACACTACTCTGAGTCAGCCAACCTATGGATTGCAAACCGAATTCTCAATGGCTCCTTCTCTGACCCACCAGTTTCAATTCGGGAGGCTTGTTATCATCCCAAGAATTTGTAAGCACATTGCAGTATGTTAATGAATGCTGCTCGTAATAATAATTGTAACGCTCCGGTCCCAGAAGGGTCGGAGAGTTACTCTTATTGCTCAAAATCATGTCTCAATCATATAGTCATAGACTCCAATGTTTTCAATAACACATACAACTCATTGTTTCAAATCCGCTACTCCAAAATGAATAATCTAAAACACCACAAAATCTCAAAATAAACCTCAACCTTCCAAAATACCTAATCGACAAAGCAAAACAGAACTATAAAATAAAATGCTTAGATAACCACATTACCCTCTTTGTACTTATTCCACTATGCTCACGTAACATTATACATGATTTTTAGTCTTGATCCCTAGTTGTACTATCAAAAATTATCTGAAAAATGTTATGGAGATAAGGGGTGAGTTATCAACAACTCAGTAAGTAGAGAACATATACTAGATTGTAAACATGAGCCTTTTTCATAGAGTTCAATATGCAAAAACAAAACATTTAATTTTCATATGCAGATCTCATAAACGTGTTATCAAAAAATCAGAACGACATTTCAATCTTTTCATACTTAAAACCCAACTATTCATATTTAAAGACACTTTTCATATTCAAGACTATTTTCATATTCAAAAACCAACTGTTCATATTCAAAGATCCGTTTCATATTCAAATACCATTTTCATATTCTAAAAACGCTTTGATATAACATAACTGAACATCTTCATCTTATCATATTATATCATATCATATACCATATTTAACCCTTGTGATAAGATTATGCTATCCTGGGTGGCCAAACCAGGCAATATCATATTGTGAAACTTCAAAAGTACTTTGGCATAACATATATGATTCATCATCATCATCATATCAGAGCATCATATCAAAATAGAGGTCATGTTTAACCCCCGTGGTAGGGTTGTGCATCTGCAGATAACCAAGCAGATGCATATCAGAATTGAAACAGAATACCACTATTCTTTCCCATGGCAGGGTCATATCATATCATAACAGAAGTCATGTAAAACCCTTGTGGTAGGGTCTCTAATTGAACAGAGCAGAAACAAAATTTGGGACAGAACCAAATAGTCATGCCAAAGGTTTTTCATAAATTACATCTTATCAAATCAGAGTACTGAACAAAATCATATCACAAAAATATAATTTATACACAAAAATTTTATATTCGCTCTCTTTTGCACAGTTTAAAAACAAAATACAAAAATAAGAGCACAAAAAGAGAAAGAGAGAGAGATGAGAGAGAGTAAACACAAAGGGAGAAAGAGTGTAAACTGTGAGAGGGAGAGAGACCGCAAGGGATACTCACCAAGAGAGCAGCAATATGGCCGCGACACGGTGGTTGGGCAGCGGCACATCACGGAGTGGTTGGGGCGTCGGCGTCGCTGGGCTTCCTGTTAGAGACCCCGGTCAAGTCCCTAAACACTAAGATCTCCTCGCCTATGTCCTCCTTGTATTGACCGAGTGCCAAGTCCTCTCTTGCTTGGATATGGCGCAACAATGGTGATGATGGCAACTTTGGTATGGTGAGATTAAGTGTTTAGGCTAGATGAAGTGTATGGAGTGATGGAAAAAGTGGCTACGTGTTGGGGTGGCTAGGTGAAAAGTGGTGCATGGCACTAAGGTGACTTAGGGTTGGCGCCACTTGAGGGTTTAGGTTTAGGGTTTGGTTGATGGTTTAGGGTTTAGGAGATGGAAGATAGGTTTAGGGTTTGGATGATGTGGCTAGGGTTATGGGTTGCCGTGGACTATGGTGGGATTAGGTTTGACGTGGTCTTTGAAGATTGGCTTAGGATTATGGGTGTTTGATGCAAGGTGGATGGCTTAAGGGTTGCCCTTGATGTTTGGACCACTTGGATGGTGATTAGGATTGTTATGGTGAAGTGTAGCTAGAGTTTTGTGAGGTGGCTAGGGTGGATTTCGAGATTTTGAATAATTGGCTTAGGGTTGGAGTTTAGGATGATGCTAGGGTTTGGGGGCTAAGAGGTGGACATATTGGGATTGACTTGGTCTTTGGAAGATTGGCTAGATTTGGTTGGTTTAGGAATGGATATGGAAAGTTTGTAAGATGGAGGGAATCTTTGAGGGAAGAGGAGAATTTGAATTTGAACTAAGATGACAAGTCAATAGTTGACTAGAGAGATTGTAGGAAGAGTGATTTAAGGAATTGAAGGTGATTGTCAATTCCTTAAATTAAGGGATTTGAAATGGGAGGAAGTCAAGACTCTTGAAAGGAAAGAATTACCTTATGGAGTCTTGAGGTGGACGGCTAGGGCTTATGTGGATGATGGGGCTAATTATGGTAAGTGACAAAGATGGGAAGATGGGAGATATGGCTAGGGTTATATGGAGGGGGCGGCAAGGTAATTTATGGTAACTGGACTAGAGCAAACACTATAGTGGGCGAGACTTAGTGTTTGGGTGGATTAAATGAGGCAATGCGTGGATGAAGGCAATGAACAATAGATGAACAAGATGATGAACAATATGAGCATTCAAGATCAATGAATGAACACAATAGAAAAGTAAGAACACTCAAGAACTTGAATGAACTCAAGGATAAAAACAACTTTGATTCACGAATTTCACAAAGTTGCAAACAAATCAAGATAGATTGGATCACACCTATTCACGAATTGCAAGATGATGATCCTCTACTAGGGATTCACGAATTTCACCCAAGTAGCCCAAGTGCTAAGCACCGATGGTGATCTTTCAAACAATAGTTCTCCCTCTAGGGTTTTTGCCAAAAGATGTGAAAGAAATGACTAAGAGTCCTATTTATAAAGGTTACAACTTGGAAACCCCCAAAAGGTCCCTTTGCAATAAAAGAAATAAAATAAATAAATAAATAAATAAAATAACATAAATAAGGATAGTGGCATGGACCACATGGTCGTGGCATGCATGAGCCAATGGTTCGGCTAAGGTGGTGCATGGGGTCGAACTTTGGCTTGTTCTCATGCTGAAAATGTCATTTTTGAGGGTTGGCTTGACTGTGGCTCGACCTTGGCTCGAGCTAAGGTTCGCTCGACACTCCGCTCGAGCGAAAACAACCAGAGAGCTTCGCTCGAAACTCGCTCGACAGTCCGCTGGAGCCAAGTTTCGCTCGACACTCTGCTCAACTCTGCTCGAGCGAATACAACCCAAGAGCTCTGCTCGAAACTCGCTCGACAGTCCGCTCAAGCGAGTCTGCAACCTGAAAGATCCGTTCGACACTCGCTCGACACTCCGCTCGAGCGGTATGTGTGCATATGGCCAAGGTGCAACTTTAGAGGTGATTTCACATGGAGGTCTAACACTTCCCTTGTCGTGGCTGGTGGCACCGAACTGGGTTGAGGACCAAGCAATAGGGTTGCTCTGTTTTGATGGAGCAAAAACAAAGGCTGTGGACAAGGCAATTTGGGTGGTTTTTATGATGTTTGGCCTCGGGTGCTGGCTGGGTAACATGGGTCATGGTACAGGGTGGCATCGTAGAAGCGAAGACAGATGCGGGATGCAATTTGCAGTGTATGAGTGGCTACTGCTACTGTGTGGGCTGCTGGCTTCGGTGCTTGGTTCACAGCAGTGGCATTGCCTTATGGTCTGGGACCGTTGGCTTTGGGGGCAAGTGTGAGAAACTAATGTGAGGGAGAGGGAGAGGGAGAGAGTCTAATGAGAGTGAAGTTTCTAAAAGTGAAGGAAAAAAAAAAAAGAAATGGTTGAGAAGTTGAAGAAAAAGTAGGAGTAAGATTCAAAACAAACAAAAACTGAAAAAGAGAGAGGGAGAGAGGAAGAAACTATCTGATGACAAGAAAAATAAGGGAAGACAAAGGCTTAAAGCCTTGCCTGAAGATGACGCCGTAATGCTCCTATGGTGAGAATTAGTCTGGACTTAGGTTTTACATCCTCCCCCTTATAAAAATTTAGTCCTCGGAATTTGCTAGTAACGCAAGTGAAACCTACACACTTGACCGTCACATTCAATGCACGCCTATTTTAATCCTTGGTCATTCTTGTCAAACCTAAATAATTTAAACCCTTTTTCAAAAAGTTTCGCCCAGTCCCTTAAATACCTTCTAATCCACTTGACATACCCATTCATGCACCTAGTGTTGATTTTCATATAACTCAAGAACCAGTTCAAGACTAAAGTAAATCTCAACAATGGAATTACAAGCTTAATAATAATTCCCTTTAGACATACAAGCTCACGCACATTGCATCAGTTATCAAACATTTAAGTGTGCAATCCAACTTGAAGTATAAACTACCACAACGGTTTGATTAAAAGCCTATTAAAATTTTTACCCAACTTCTTATCCTAACTTCATTTAAAATAGCACATAGAACTATTAACCTGAAATGGGTAGCTATAAGAACTCTCCAAAATCCTATGTCCGTAATCCCACACTCGAATCACGAAGAACCCAACTTGGCTCGAGATCCCAAAAAAAAAATCTTATTCTTATAAATCCTCAAACTTGAAATCTAAAGCCACCGTATTAAAAAAAAGCTACATGATCTCACATCGTAACTCATTTCCCAATGATTCCCAAACTATCGTCTTATCAAAAATCATGCTTCCGCTGCGCCACTCTAATAACTTCGTAAAAATTTCTAAAACTAAAATCCATAAATACCTCAATGCAGAGTCTAATCCCTTTCAGTACCTACCAAGATAACTTTTACCACACTTTAATAATGTAATAGGATTTTTGTCTACCAAAGCCATGCATACTCACTTGTACTTTTAGATACCCTCTTCCTATCTCAACTGCAATCAATAGCCATTAAATATACAATCATGTCTAATGGCCACCAACTACTATGCACAATCATGTCTGATGACTGTCCATTTGTTTTGGAGTGATCTGAGAATGCAGAAATCCATACGCCAAAACAAACCCACGGGGTGGATAGGGTTGGGTAGTCGAAACGGAATTGACTCGCACCTAGAGTAGGAGGATCACACGATTAGTTGGGTTCAAAATTGGTCATATAATTGAAAAACTCTTCTTCTTTTTTTAACAAAAGATACAAGAAAAATCTTTATAAAAAAAAAAAAAAAAGTTTCCAAAAGTACTATAATCAAAACGCTAACTTGAGTTGCCAACAAAAAATTTTATTGGGTTGGACGAAGAGATTTACCCAAAAATGAATAAAAGAGGTATATCTGCAAAATAAATATATAAAATAATATATATATAAATAAAATAAAAGCAAAGTCCAAAATCTCAAATATTAGAGTCTACAAATGTCAAACTTGACTTCCGATCAACTTATATACACCTTTAAAATTTAAATCTTAAATCTTATCAAAATCATTTCCTACAGTCAATAAAAATAAGCCTATCGGATGTAAAATTCTAAACCTCACGAAAATCATTTCTTAAGTATTAAAAAGTCTAAGACCTCAAATCTCATCCAATCATTTTAAAAGTATGCAGAAGCTCTAAACTTCAGATTTTGTAAGCCACCTTCCATGAGTAAGCAAATGTGGAAGCCTTAAATATCTTCAAAATCATATCCTGCACCTATAGAATTTCTAAAACTTCAACCTCATCAAAATCTCTCTCTCTCTCTCTCTCTTTTCTCCCTTTTTTTTTTTTTTTTTTTTTTTTTGTATTCAGAAACTCTAAACCTCATATTCTAAAACTCAATCAATAAAGTATACAGAATTCTAAAACTTAAATATCCACATCATTATCCCTATAGTCCTCAAATCCCTACACCACAAATATGAACGTTATTCGCTAAAATTCATAGATATTCAAATCTTATATGTTTATAGTCTGGAGAAACCTCAAACTTCTGTCTAATACCAATTGTAACGTCTCGGTCCCGGAAGGGTTGGAGAGTTACTTCTCGTCGCTCAAAATCATGTCTCAATCATATAGTCATAGACTCTGAAGTTTTCAATAACACATATAACTTGTTTCAAATCCGCTACTCCAAAATGAATAATCTAAAACACTACAAAATCTCAAAATAAACTTCAACCTTCCAAAATACCCAATCGACAAAACAAAACAAAACTATAAAATAAAATGCTTAGATAACCAAATTACCCTTTTTGTACTTATTCAACTATGCTCACGTAACCTTATACATGATTTCTAGTCTTAATCACCAGTTGTACCTTAAAAAATTATCTAAAAAATAGAGTTAAAGGGTGAGTTATCAACAATTCAGTAAATAGAAAATATATATCATTATGTAAACAAGATTCTTTTCAGAGAGTTCAGTACGAGAAACAAAACATTTCTTATGAACCAAATCAGCTGTAGGAACCAAAAACCAGAAACGGAAATAACTCTTTATGAAAAAGCAAACGAAAAAAAAAAACTGGAGGAAGACAAAACTGTGCGAATAAGTCTGGGCTCACCGAGAGAAATGGCCAGGGACGACAGAAGCGGTGGCTGGGTAGGTCGACGGTGTACGGCGCGTCTAAAGAGCAGAGAGAGAGAAAGAGAGTGAGATAAGAGAGAGTAAACACGGAGGGAGAAAGAGAGTAAACCGTGAGAGGGAGAGAGACCGCACGGGATACTCACCGAGGGGCAGCAATGCGGCGGCGACACGGTGGTTGGGCAGCGGCAGATCACGGAGTGGTTGGGGCGTCGGCATCGCTGGGCTTCCCTTGTCGTGGCTGGTGGCACTGAACTGGGTTGAGGACCAAGCGATGGGGTTGCTCTGTTTTGATGGAGCAAAAACAGGGGCTGTGGACGAGGCAGTTTGGGTGGTTTTTGTGGTGTTTGGCCTCGGGTGCTGGTTGGGTAACATGGGTCATGGTGCAGGGTGGCATCGTAGGAGGGAAGACGGATGCGGGATGCTGTTTGCCGTGTATGTAGTGGCTACTGCTACTGGGTGGGCTGCTGGCTTCGGTGCTTGGTTCACGGCAGTGGCTTTGCCTTATGGTCTGGGACCGTTGGCTTTGGGGGCAAGGGTGAGAAACTGATGTGAGGGAGAGGGAGAGAGTCTGATGAGAGTGAAGTTTCTGCAAGTGAAGAAAAAAAAAGATACGGTTGAGAAGTTGAAGAAAAAGTGGGAGTGAGGTTCGGAACAAACAAAAACTGAAAAGGAGAGAGGGAGTGAGGAAGAACTGTCGGAGGACAAGAAAAAGAAAGGAAGACAAAGGCTTAAAGCCTTACCTGAAAACGACACCGTAATGCTCCTATGGTGAGAACTGGTCTGGGCTTGGGTTTTACAATAATTCATTTTGAATGGTCCCCTGAATATGCAGTGTGAAACGAGTACTATTAGTAGCTTGATTTTGCAATCAGGCAAACATTAACTTTCAAGGCGACCAAAGTCGGTTTTATTTTCTGTACTGTATGTACTATTTTCCTGATGTATTTCTCTATTTACTAAAAATTATCTTTACGGAAAAAAAAAAAAAAGCTAAAAGAAGCTTCATTGTTGGGAATTCTCCATCCTTGTAACTTTCAGTAAAAGGGGAAGGACATGGATACTCATGGATGCTATTGAGTTTTAGTTGATCAATCAAAATTGTGAGTTTTGAGTCCTGTGAATGTTTACAGATCTTCTTTCACCTCAAAATTGTGAGTTTTGAGTCCTGTGAATTTTTTTTTATTTTATTGACATGGAGACATACAAAGGAAGAAAGCTCGTAGCTGCTATTATTGTTTATTTCTTTTCCCGAATTTGCCAACAGGCCCAGCACCCATAAAAAAAACAACCACACCTAACCCTCATCTGAAAGATATTTTGCAAACAAGCATATATACCTTAATACCATTGTCGTTTATGATCTCAGGGTTGGTGTCGAGGAGTGTAACTAGTGATCTGGTTTTCCTGTTCCGGACCCTGCCGGCTTCTCTCAACAACTCTGCTAACCTCCGCCTCTCGTCATCCACATCAGGAGTTGCTGTTCCTAGCTTCTCTTCTCTCATTCCAACGAGATATTCCAAAATTCCAATGGCATCATCCAGCCTGCCAAATTTTAAGTTGGAAAGCACAAAAATATTATTACAAAGTTCAAATGAAGAGAATCTACTTAGATTGTAGATATACCCTGCAAAATGCTGTGTCGATGACCAACAATAAAGCAGAGGGAGAAAAGATCAGAGCCAATGGTGCAAAACAATAAAAACTCACATCAGTCACTTTGATAAAACATAACAAGAGAGTTCCCATTGCATCGTAAGTGCCAGCAAGATTACTACAGACCCCTAATGTATCTGGATGATATGGCCCATATTCCTTTTCCAGTATACTTCTTGCTTCTTCAAAAAGATCTGCAGCCTCGTTTATTGCATAGCGCTGCACACAGGCAAATCCCCTTTGGTTAACTTAAAAGAAAGATTTAATTAACCCTTCCCAAATTATTGCAATGGTGGAATGGTCAAGTTTGGTAGAATTTTTAATAAAAAAACCCGGGCTCAAGTTTCAAATCCGGTACCCGGCCTAGATCAACCCAAATCTAGTCATGCGGGTACCAGTCTGGATTTAATCAGAACCGAAACTCGTAATCGGAACCCAATTATCCAGATTATAAACCGGGTTGATAAAAAATTCTGCCCAGATGAACAATACTAACAGCGGCTTGTAATAATAATAAACAATTAAAATAACACCAGCTAGTCGAGTTCATTCAATAAGCATGTTATAAATTATATGCTTTGATTTTTTGCTGAACATCTGATTTCTATATGTCAAATCTTTATTAATGAAGAGGAAGCAAATAAATTTTTTAAAAAAATAGTAAAGTCTACTAATAAAACGTTAGTTTTATTTTATATAAATCTCATATTTATTTATATATTTATTTTAAAAAAATTGTACAATATTTATATACTCCACAATAAATATCATTATTTCTCTTTAACGAAAACAACATATTATTGATGGGAAATTGTGAAAAATGAATATGACTAATAAACAAAAATAATGATATCCTCATAAACAAAAATTTTTAGTGTCCAACGTCCATGTGGCCGTACTGTCAACGTTTGGCATTAAATCAACTTTGATGACATCATTACAATGACATCCTCCTCTTGCGTCGTACCATTGGTGCTCATTTCCAAGTTTGCAACCCATCCACTCTGGAAAGTTAATAGATAGACTTTGTCTCGGGATATGTTTGGAAGGTGAGATGAGAATTTTGAGTTTTGTTTTAAAGTTTAAAATATTATTTTTTAATTTTAAGATTTGAAAAAGTTAAATTAGGATTTGAAAAAGTAGTATTGAGATTTAAAAAAGTTGAATTATTTATTATATTTTATATAGAAATTTGAAAGAATTGTAACGATGAGATGAGATAAGATGAAAATTTTGTATGAGATAGAACATCCAAAATTATTAATTCAACGCAAGGTCAATACAATTGTTAAGTAGAAAAATATCTTTTTCATTTCAGTTCACATGTAAAGCATTTTTTCTTTTCTTTTCCTTGTTTTTTCAGGAATGCTACTCGTAATTTTAGGACGTGCAAACAACGTATATTTTATTTAAACAATTGTAAGACTCATCGTTAAAAAATAAATATAAATTTTAACTTTTATATAAAATTATATTAATCGAGTTAAATAGATTGTGAACATCAAGTCAACCTATTTACATAAAACGGATTGAAATAGGTCGTGTCGTGTGGACTCATTTTTATTGAATTATTAAATAGGTCAAAATCATTCCTGTCATGTCACACATTATTTAAATAGATTGTGTTAAGTTTTAAAAATTTGATCCATTTAGCTAAATAGATCATATTTTAGTTAATTTATATAATCAAATGTTCATGACTTAACATGATATGAATACGACCCTAAACACAAATTGTCACCCCTAATTATAATCAATTCTCAAGTGTTTGTTTAAGAGAAGATTTGTTTCTAGTCAAATCAAATACTAGAAACAAATCTACTTTTGAACAAAGACTTTTGTGTGGACAACACACTTGGAGTATCTCAAAATTTTGAAAATAGTAGTGAAATTGAAAGAGGGAAAATGTACTTATAATAGGTTTTAAGAAATGAGAGGGAAAATTTGAATAAAAATTATATTATAAAGTTAAAAAATGGTTTGAATATAATTTTATTTTGAAATTTGTAGAAGTTGTATTGATTTTTGTATTTTGTTTTAAAGTTTGTAAAAACTATATTATTTTTTTATTTGAATATCATGATTAGATACTGAATAGATGAAAAAAATTAAAAATTTGAAATTGATAAGTATTTTATATTTAAGTGATATTACGAATAAAATTATAAGAATTTTTAAAAATTTTGAAAATTTTCATATTTCTCAGGTGTCCAAACATATCCTAAATATAATACGTTGAACTGTAAACTTCTCAGTTTGTAAATTTCTAATTTTTAAATTTAGAACTTCTCCGAGTTTATAGTTTGTTAACCAAATTATATATAGAAAAATAGTTCATTTACATGAAAAAGATCTTCCAGACGTGATTTATATAATATATTAAATTCTTTTTTATATAATATTTTAAATCATAAAACTACATTAGTGCAAATCTCAAACACATCTCATATATTTGATTGAGGTGGGCCCGGAATGGATTACTCGACCTAGCTCGTTTAAGGAGATATGGCAACAAGACGGGCATAGCGAGAACTAGTTGTTTCTGATCTATATGTAGCCCTCTAATGTTAAAGAGTCGCACAGTGAATTAAAGATCTGCATTTCATTTCCAAAGTTTGTAAAGCCCTTTAATCTGTCCTTTATCTGAGTGCATGAGCATAAAGCTTGCTGGACTTCTAGTGTTGTATCAGGTTCAACCAAAAATCTCTTCCTCTCATTCTCAGGTTTATTTCATTAATTTCTTTTATTCTTTTATATATGCACATCAATCCATGTTCTAGCTATTTACATATATATATATATATATATATTGTTTATCAGCAGGAAGTTTCAGAATAGCAACTTGATATATAGATGGCAGGACAATCAGCAAGTTTTGAAAAAAATCAACATGGGTGGAGGGGATATTTGAGTCCCACAATTTTAATTAAGAAATAAAGTTAAAGAGATACTCAAACTCCTGACAAGAGATAAACTCAGATGCCAAACTCATCCCAACTCATCTCAATCTTTTCAAAAAAATTTCAATACATATAATGGATTCAATTTTTCAAATCCCAAAACAACTTTAATATTTAAAAATAATATTCTAACAATATTTTATCATCTCAACTCAACTCAACCCAACTCATCTCAACATCCAAACGCACCCTCAGACTCCTGACAGAAGATGGACTTAGACTCATAAGAAGAACAGTAAAAAAGACAAGGGCTTGACGAAGATAGGCACGATCTGCCTCCCAGACTCTTTGTATAAATAGCAATCTCTAAATACGAAAAAACTCTCTACATTCCCTCATTATTTACAAATTTACAAAAGATTCTACTAACTTAAGTCAGAGACTCTCCAACCCGAAGGCCACCCTCTTCCAGCTTTTTTTTTTTTTTTTTAACAAACTCAACTTTGAAGACCTGAATTGTTAAAACTTGGTCTAAAAACATACAAAGCACGTTAACAAAATCTATATATTATATTGTAAACACAAAAGTGTTTTAATCTATAATTCGTACACATAATTATATAAAATAATAGTACGGATATTATTATTCACTATCAAAATATGAACCACATCATGATATCCTTCCTTTGACTTGTAGTCCAAGTGATATAATTAATAACAAAAAGTGGAGAGTGATGTTATATAATTGGGTTCTTAGAAAACGTTGTAGACATGATAATCGTTATATGTGACACGTACATGCGACATAACCATTTATATAATATGTTGCATGGGGATAAAAATAATGCACATCCAAATATAATATATTACTGTGAGATAAATGCAACTGCCAATTTTGCAAGCTCAAAACAAAAAAATAGCTCTCAATTGTTAAATATCAACTCAAGTGTGAATTTAAACTACAGCAGCCTCTCAAATGTCTTGGATAGTTGCTGCACTCTAACCAATATCAAGTTTGTCAAGCTGTAGCCCCTCCAATGTCAAGCAGCAGCCCCTCAATTATCAATAATGGTGATTGTTTGTTTCCTTAGGTTTTTCCTAGAAAAGGAGATCAATTGTAACAAATTAAAGAGTGGAAAATACTAAGAAGAAGCCATTTGTGAGATAGAGAGATTGTCTGGTTCAAGTTTGTAAATTTTGTACAAATATTTCGAAATATATTGTTTCCGCTCAGTGGACGTAGGCAAATTGCCGAATCACTTATATATTGTCTCTATCTTATGTTTGGGTGTGTTTGTGGATGGTTTTGGCACAACAATTGGTATCAGAACTTCGGTTTTGCGCTATCCAGAAAAGTTAAGTTGCTCAAAATCAACTTTTGATCACACCAAGAGGTTCATCTCGACAAGACGAAGACGTTGCAGCAAACGACATCGAAAACGGAGGTCGGAGAAGCTCACACGCGCTCAGAGAAGGTCGAAAAGTGTGTTACACGCACCAACAATCGTCTAGAGGTTGAAGACGAGTGCCGTACATGCGCCCACGCACCCCCAAGCACTCTAGAGGAAGAAGACGAGTGAAATACATGCTCTCACACGCCCCCACGCGCTCCAGCTGCTGTTTCAGATCGATCTAGACCGTTCAAAATTCAGATTCATTTTTGGGCTTGATCTAAGCCATCCGAAATCCAATTTCGACGATCCAATAGTAATTTCTAACTATTTTGATCATTCCAGACTCATCTGTATGGTTAGAATTTTGAAATTAGTTTTCTAGAAATATTAATATTCCAAGATGGAATCAGGAGGAGAAATTGCAGGTGTTAGGAGTTCTGAAAATGCTAGCAGCTCTGGGCATAGGTCTATGGTGTCAAATGCCAAATTTGAAGTTGAAAAATTCGATGGAACTAATAATTTTGGCATGTGGCAATGTGAAGTTACGGACGTTTTGATTCAACAAGAGTTGGATATTACGTTGGAAGAGAAATCAAATAACATGACGGATAGGGATTGGGACAAGCTTAATCGACAAGCTTGTGGTACAATCCGTTTGTGCCTTGCCAAAGATCAGAAGTATTTTGTCATGAGAGAGACAAAAGCTAGCGAAATTTGGCGAAAATTAGAAGAAAAATACTTGACAAAAAGTATTAAAAGTCGTTTGTACCTGAAGAAGAAACTTTTCAGATTCCAATTACGAGAAGGTATTTCTATGTTCGAACATTTCAATAGTTACAATCAGACTTGCTGACTTGCTAAACTTGGATATAGAAATCCAAGATGAAGATAAGGCTTTACTTTTGTTAAATTCCTTGCATGATACATATGAACATTTGATTACCACACTTTTGTATGGGAAGGAAAAGATTAGTTTTAGCGATGTATCTAGTGTTTTGATAAACAATGAGTACTGTAGAAAAGATAAAGAGGTACAGCTAAATACATCAAATGAAGCCTTAACAGCAAGAGGGAGACCACAGTCAAGGAATCCAAGAAAGAAGAAGGATTCTCAATCGAGAACACGGGCCACATCACGTGGTTCATCAGTCGGCAGCAGACTCACCAAAGATGAATGTGCCTTTTGTCACAACAAAGGGCATTGAAAAAAGGATTGTCCCAAGCTAAAGGGGCAACAGAAGAATCAACCCTCCACAGCCAATGTCTCCAACAAAGGTGAAGATGAAGATGCAGATCTTGCCCTGACAAGTTTATCATTAATTTGTCATTCTAACGAATGGATTATGGACTCCGGGTGTACCTATCATATATGTCCCAATCGGGACTGGTTTACTGACTTCACAAAAATTGATGGAGCAGTACTTATGGGCAACAATAATGCCTGTAAGACTCAAGGAATCGGTAGCATCCGGCTGAAGCTGCATGATGGAACTGTCAGGATTTTGACAGAAGTTCAGTACGTTCCGGACTTGTGGAAGAATCTTATCTCACTTGGGACTCTGGATTCAAAAAGATTCAGAATCACTATAGAAGATGGAATTCTCAAGGTGGTAATGGGAATTCAGGTGACTATGAAGGGCTTAAGGCGAGGAAATCTGTACTTCTTGCAAGGGAGTACTGTTAGTGGAAGAGCTTCCACAGTATGTGAGAAGCTAGATGAGACTGATGCTGACACCACCAGACTTTGGCATATGCGTATGGGACACGTCAGAGAAAAAGCTTTGCAAACACTTGTAAAGCAAGACTAACTCAAATGTGCCAAGACTGGTAAGTTGTCTTTCTGTGAAAACTGTGTATTAGGGAAGCAGACATGGATCAAGTTTAGAACCGTAGTCCATAGCACACAGGGGATGCTTGACTATGTGCACTCCGATGTTTGGGGACCTACCAAAAATGCATCTTTGGGAGGTAAACACTGGTTTGTAATATTTGTTGATGATTATTCTCGTCGTGTATGAGTGTACACGATGAAGCATAAAGATGAAGTGTTGAAGATCTTCCTTGATTGGAAGAAAATGATCGAGACTCAAACCGGTAGGAAGATCAAGCGGCTCAGATCAGATAATGGAGGTGAGTACACTCTAGACCCCTTCATGGAAGTATGCCGGAAAGAGGGAATTAGACACTTCACTGTACAAGGAACACTGCAATAAAACAGTGTGGCAAAACGGATGAATCGTACTATACTAGAGAAAGTACGGTGTATGTTACTGGATGGTGGATTCAGTAAACAATTTTAGGCTGAAGCTGTGACATATATCTGCCACCTCATCAACCGATTACCCGCAGCTGCCAATGGCGGGAAGACACTCATTGAAATATGGAAAGGTACACATGCTACTGATTATGACTTTTTGCATATTTTTGGATGTCCAACTTACTATCATGCTAAAGAAAGTAAGCTTGATCCTAGAGTTAAGAAAGCAAAATTCTTAGGCTTTAATACTGGTGTAAAAGGGTATAGACTCTAGTGCATAAAGTTAAAGAAGGTAATAGTCAGTAGAGATATTACTTTCAATGAGTCTGAGATGCTCAAGTCACATGAGCATAAAAACTCCTATGAAGGCAGCCATGATAGCGAAGCACCTTGTGATTCGCAAAAGGTGGAGTTTACTACTCCAAAAGATTCAGGAGTCACTAATGGAGAGCAGGGACAACTTGAGATTGATAGTCCAGTCACAGTATCTCCATACCAATCTGAATCAATTGCAACAAGCAGGCCGAGAAGAGAGACACATTTATCGGCACGTTATGCAGACTTTGTGACGTATGCACTTCCAGCTGAAGGAGATCAGATCTCAACCACTTACAAAGAAGCCATACAGTCTAGTGAACAGACTGAATGAAAAAATGCAATGAGCGAGGAGATGCGGTCTCTTCATAAGAACCAAACATGGAAGCTTGTGCCGCTTCCAAAAGGTAAAGAAGCCAATTGGTTGTAAGTGGGTGTTCAATCAGAAAGATGATCAAGCTGCTAAAAGTGGGGTGCGATTCAAAGTTAGATTGGTAGTCAAGGGCTACGCTCAGACAGAGGGAATTGACTATAGTGAGGTATTCTCTCCTGTTGTGAAACATTCATCCATACGGATATTGCTAGCTTTAGTTGCACAATATGATCTTGAGTTAGCCCAGCTTGACGTGAAGACGGCTTTGTTACATGGTGATCTGGAGGAGGAGATTTATATGTCTCAACCGGAAGGTTTTAAAGAAGCTAGTAAAGAAAAATTGGTTTGCAATCTGAAGAAATCTCTCTATGGTTTGAAGCAGTCACCTCGGCAGTGGTATAAACGTTTCGACCGCTTCATGATTGACTTGAAATACACTCGTTGCCAATACGATCACTGTGTGTATTTCAAACAATTTGCAGATGGATCTGTCATATATTTACTTTTATATGTAGATAATATGTTGATTGCATGTAAAAGCAAGGTGGAGATAGATCGATTGAAGGCTCGGTTGAGTCAAGAATTTGAAATGAAAGATCTAGGAGAAGCACGAAGAATATTAGGGATGGCGATTAACAAAGACAGGGTGAAAAGCACAATTCATCTCACTCAGAAGCAGTATTTGAAAGGAGTACTACAACGCTTCAACATTGACTTGAAGAAAAAGCCAGTAAGTACTCCAATGGCCCCATATTTCAAGCTTAGTGCATTGCAGTCTCCTAAAAATGATGAAGAGCGGGACTATATGAAAAATGTCCCGTATGCAAGTGTTGTGGGAAGCTTAATGTATGTTATGGTGTGTACACGACCTGATATCTCCCAGGCCATCAGCTTAGTCAGTCGATATATGCATAATCCTGGAAAGACTCATTGGCATGCGGCTAAATAGATTCTGCGGTACACTCTAGAAACCGTAGATCTTGGTTTGAAATTCGAGAAGGGTAAGGATAGTCTAGTAACTGGATATGTTGACTCAGACTATGCAGGTGATCTTGACAAACGACGATCAACAACTGGATATGTGTTCACTATAGCTGGAGGACCAGTTAGTTGGCGATTTATTTTGCAGTCTACAATTGCACTGTCATCCACAGAGGCTGAATACATGGCTGTAACAGAAGCTGTGAAAGAAGAAATTTGGTTACAGGGACTGGTAACAGATTTGGACTTTAAACAGCAAGAGGTTACCGTTTACTATAACAGTCAGAGTGCAATTCATATGGCCAAGAATCAAATGTATCATTCTCGAACAAAGCATATAGATGTTCGCTTTCACTTTATACATGAGATATTAGATGAAGGGGACATTCTACTTCAGAAGATTGGCACTGAAGACAATCCAGCAGATATGTTGACGAAAGTCGTCACAGAGATCAAATTCCAACACTGTTTGGAACTGATCAATATCTTACACTACTGAGCACCTTCGAGTGCATTGGTGCCTTAGAGCACATCTAATAGTGGAAATCTCTCATGGCAGATATAAAGAGTATTTCGATGAGGGGGTGAAATCATTTGAAGGAAGCAACAGTTTGTAGCATCCTAATATGGCACACATGGGTGGAGGGGGTGATTGTTAAATATCAACCCAAGTGTGAATTTAAACTACAGCAGCCCCTCAAATGTCTTGGATAGTTGCTGCACTCTATCCAATATCAAGCTTGTCAAGCTGGAGCCCTTCCAATGTCAAGCAGCAGCCCCTCAATTGTCAATAATGGTGGTTGTTTGTCTCCTGAAGTTTCTCCTATAAAAGGAGATCAATTGTAATAAATTAAGGAGTGGGAAATACTAAGAAGAAGCCATTTGTGAGATAGAGAGATTGTCTGGTTCAAGTTTGTAAATTTTGTACAAACATTTCAAAATATATTATTTCCGCTCAATGGACGTAGGCAAATTGCCAAACCACTTATATATTGTCTCTATCTTGTGTTTGGGTGTGTTTCTGGGTGGTTTTGGCACAACACCAATGTCCTTTCCAAATAAATTAATGTATAAACTTTTGTCTGTAATCTCGTACATTCATGATGATTATTAATTAGAGTTATGGTTTACAAACCAAATTATATTAAATTGCAGCAGCCCCGTTTAAGTGAATTTTTTTTTTTAATCTTACATATGTGATAACAGGAGTTGTTTGGCCTTTTCTTGAATTATTTTACAACTTAATTTTCTACTGTTATTTATATTATTATCATTATTTTTACATTTTTATCATCATTTAAAAATGAGTTTCTCATTAATAGAAAATTATAGATGTTGAAAACATTATCGTTTATGAAAAATAAATAATTTAAATTTTTAAAAAATAATCGTTAGAGATGAATAGTCAGAAACATGAAGAAGACAAATAACTCTTGTTTGAAAAAACACACAGATTTATATATATGCTTGAAACACAGAAACAGATTTGGTGGGCTTCCTTGATTCGTGACTATTTTCGCACGCCTTGGAAGTTGGATATATGGAGGATTCTACCATTTGTGGCATTCTCTTGTTGCTGCTACAAGCTGAGATTATTTCTTTTTTCATATTAATCCTACAATCTTCTTGAAACTCTTTTGCATTTAATTTCATACTCAACCAATATAATTATGCCTTTTTATTAAAAATGAACTTTAATATTACAAAACTACCCTTCATTTAATATTGAGTTGTGTAAGTTATGCCCACTATAAACATCATAATGCAGTTCAGTAATAAAGGGTAAAATATCTTATCTTATCAAAATAAGAAATTCATGTGAATCAAAATATTGTAGAGTTTTCATTGGGTCATGTGAAGTGATATGAAAACATATATAGAAGATAGAGAGAATTTGTGGTATTCCTTTATAACCAAGATCAGTACACGTAGGGCCATTACGATAAGAGTGGGGCAAAGATCAGCACACGCGCGTGGTCATGTCAATGTCCAATGTGGCCATTTGGTGTAAACGTTTGCCTTTAAACCAACGGTGATGATGTCATTACAATGACATACTATTGGTAGGAGGTCATTTTCAATATGGGTCGCGCTGCTGTGCCACTTGCACAATAACACTCCGAATGACTGTCTGAGTGGCATACCAATTGGCATATAATAATTATTTAAAAAATAAAACAAAACCAAACAAAATTGCTTGAAAATCACATTTCAGAAAATTGTTCTTCACCCTTCCATCGCCCTCACCTAGCCCTCGTCGTTCCCTTGGCATTCTCTTAGCCATCCCATCGCTAAACACTATCACGAGTGGCTTCCGTCGAAGAGTGGCTTCCATCGCACAGTGTCTTCCGTCATAGAACTTCTACCCTCCTCCATGAGTAACTTATGTTGCCTTCTGTCACCAAAAGCTCGGTTCCCTCTTCATTGTTTGTTTATTTCTGGTAACCTCCACCACTTTGATGCATTATTTCTTCTCTTCACAGGTAAGGGTTTGTTTTCTAATTTTTTTTTTTTCTCAAAGCTTTTGACTTGCTTCTTAGGGGGTTCAATTTGTTCCTTTTTTTAAAGTCTAGAATTAACTTTGAATAAGTTTTGAGATTTGGTGGAGGTTCGTGAATTTTTTCTATTGTTGTTCCATGGAATTTTTTCTATTAAGTTTGCTGCTACGGCCTCTATTTCTATTCGCAAACATTTTTCTTCTGCAGTTGTTCTACACGTGACTATTGGTGTTGAAATACACAACAAAACATAACAAATGCAAGTGATTCATGTAATAAATCTAGGACTAAAACGTGAATATAGAAAAGTTGGCAATCTTGTTTGGCTGCATATCATCAATCCATGTAAATTAAAGAAAATATATTATTAAGTTAAATACCTTATGCAGGATAATTTTCTCTATCTTTCTCATTTGTGTATTTTAAGTCACATTGTATTTATCATGCTCGACCGGTTGAGTGTCGATGAGTAAGAAGTCCATTCTAATCTCAGTGATGATCAATCATTGCCTCATTGTCTTTTTAGACACAACTTTGGCATATGATCAATGTTGGCCTAAACCCAAAACCATTTGTCTTTCTCTCTCTCTAAAAAGGTGTGGATAATTTATTGTTCTCTAGTTTTTGAGTGGTTAAAATTCAATTGCTTCAAAGATTAATGCGGCTTAAACTGAACCATATGAATGACTTGTAATTTTTCAATCTCTTTGATTTTTGCTTTACTGATCAGATAGATGAGGCCAAGTCTCAAAACTTATTCTTTTTTAGATTCAAAGACAAAAAACCACTATGTGATCCAGTATCCACCCCAATTTTAACTAAAAACCTCTTTGCAGAACAGTCATAGTTAAAATGTGAATTTGAATCTAAATGTAAATGTGAATCTGAATCTGAATGTAAATGTCGTTAAAATGTGAATCTAAATCTGAATGTAGTTAAAATGTGAATCTAAATCTAAATGTACATAAATTTAAAATGTGAATCTGAATCTAAATGTAAATGTAGTTTAAATATGAATTTGAATCTGAATGTAGTTAAAATGTGAATGTGAATATGAATGTGTATACATTTAAAATGTTAATCTGAATCTGAATGAAAATGTAGTTAAAATCTGAATCTGAATCTAAATGTGTAATTTGGTGTATCTTCTCTTGATAAGTGACTACCCGTCTATGCATATAAAAAAAAATCAAGAATAATATCGTAATATGTAACCTGAGATGACATTTTACTATCTTGACAATCAAGCTGGAACTTAAGACACGCAAAATGACATATGGAAAAAGAAAATGAAGCAGGTGCAAACAAACAACAAGGCAGTGTGGAAGTATAGGACTTGTACATTTCTTTTCTGATTTGGAACTTCTAAAAAACTAATAGTATCTAAGAAAGATGGAGTACATATGCTTAAAAATAATGGTGCAATATACAACCTCAGTTGTGGGCAATCTCCTTCTCGTACTCGGTTTCTTGATAGCCTTCTCAATGTGGTGCGTTCTTCTCTTAGTTGGTGGTCTCCCTTTACTTTGAGCTACTAATGGACTAAGAATTTTGCCTATCGAACCATCCATGGGAGTAACTGGAGCAGTTGTGAAAGTACCATCTCTTGAATCATCATCTGGGTACTTTAGCTTCAACTATTCTAGCTGACCGATCAATTTCACACAGTTTCGCTCGGTCTTTGCAGCATTTGAACACAGTTGATAGAAGCAAGTTTGGATCCAATCATACTTTTGTCTCTTAAGGTTGCTCGTTGCCTCATAACTACTTTTTATTTGGATATATTTTCTCTTTATATCTTTCCTCCACCAATCCAAAATGTATTTTGGTGGAACTTCACTCTTATCTAATTGCGCCAAAATACAAAATATTTTCCTAAACTCAAACAACTTGCAACTACATGTGATATCTAGGGGATCTTCTTCATATATGCTCACGATGTAATTTACACATTTAAGGAATCCATCACTCACATCAATCTCATCCGCGATTACGTACGTATATTTTGCACCATTGCTCCTTAATACGAGGTAGTCAAATATAAAAACCCTTGAAATTCTTATTGGACTTCCTTAAGCTTGGAAATTATGTATGTTTTTTGAAATTACTTCTCGATAGGATAGCGAGAGATGTAAGGAATCTCAGTGTTAAATGAATTGAAGTCAGCAATTGCTTCATTTTCTGCTTTCCTCCTAAGGGTTGAATCATATTGATCAACAAATTGTTTCAATGTGGTCCTAGAGTGAACGTAGTCATTAAAAAATGCATTCATGCTTGCACTATGTTGTGTAGTTGACATTTCAACTTAAAATGTGTTTTTAACGTACGTAGGCACCCAAAACCGCCTATCAACATAAAGAGATCCCAACCAAGCATTATCACGAAGATTATATGTGTCAAGCAATTCGCACCATCGTTCTTCAAACTCATTCTCACTTACGAGTTATACACACATTTGTGTAGAGTACTCTTAATCTTGTCATATCTAGAATGTGACCCAAACTTCTCAAGAAGTTTCTTCATGATATGCCACAAGCAAAAGCAATGCCTAGACGATGGAAACACCCTTGCAATTGCAAGTTGCATTACCTTATCGTATCTTGGTCTCTAATGATTGCATTTGGTGGTCGGTCATTCATACACTTCGACCATGACTTAAACAACCACTCAAAAGTATGTACATCCTCATTGGATATCAATCCACAACCGAATAGAATTGACTGACTATGATGGTTCACACCCACAGATGACGCAAATGGCATTTTATAAGCATTGGTTAGGTATGTTATATCAAATGTGATCACATCTCCAATAATTGATATGTAGCTCTACTTCGGGCGTCTGCCCAAAACACATTCTTTAACCTTATGTTAGGGCCCACATCAATCACATAAAAAAAGTCTAGATTTTTTTTTTTTTTTTGCATATCCTAGAAGTAGTTCATTAGAGCTTCAACACCTCCAACTCCGAGGTGAACTTTTCATGCTTTGTCAATATAGTTTAGACATTCTGTCGTCCCAAATGGCACATTCTCATACCCCCCTTCAACAACTACACTCTTTAAAGTCTTTGACGTACGTATTCCGGCCTCATCATTTATTTCAAGCCTCTTAGCCACACGAGCATCTAATTTCTTGAAACATCTAAAGTGTCTTGTTTTGGACTACATATATGTGTGTGATCTAAGATTACACTAGACAAGGTGTATCCGCCGTCCTCATTCAAAACCGCATTAACTCTTGCTTTACATCCTACTCTTTCTGTTTGTCTTGGCTTCAGGACATTGGAAGCATGACTCTTTGTTGCGTCTTGCTGCACACATACCAATGTAAACCATCTAACATTCCCATCATTGCTTTGTCTAGAATTCCTTTTACGCACCCCGAACCCTTTATGCTTAGCATATTTCATATAGTAAGACCAGACTTCTTCCTCACTAGAAAATGTCATTCCAACCTTGGGTTCTTCAACACTATCATTATTATCAGGCCCATCATCAACCACAACTTCATCATACTCATTATCCGATAACTCTACAAAGGAAGCCATATCAACTCAACCTTGGAGAACCTACAATTAGTATCCGATAATTGAATTAGCATATCATTTTATTTTCTTCATATTATTGACATGAGCTGCTTATAAAACAATTTCATCATCACATTCAACAATTAGCATATAATTAGAAGTGAAAATTTTCATTTCGTTAAAGGTCCAAATATCCAATTATAGTTCATGATGTAAGTTAAAAATAAGCGGTGATTTACACATTGAAAGGTTATAGCTCTTAAGTTTCACTATGTATTTGTTACAATTGCCCTGCTATAAAATATAAAAACCAAAAATGTGTTCTCTCTTTCCCACTTAAAAATATATGAAAGAACTGAAAATGTCCAAGCTGAGGCTCATTCATTTAAAAGAACAAATTAAGATTCTTCATAGCATTATTTTTTTCTTGATATCACACATTATCCATCCAAAATCTCAGAAAAATAGAGCATAAGCATCACCAAGATCGCAACTCCATCCAAAATCACAGAAAAACAAAGCATACGCATCACAGATTACTATCCACCCAAAATCCCAGAAAAAACAGACCATTATCCACCCAATACACATCAACTTAGTAACAGCAAATGGATAAGGCATTAAAATACTACAAACATAAGCCCAAAATTCTCACATTATTGTTCTATCTTCATCTCTTGTATGACTAAAATCAATTCACTAAGAACTACCTAGCAAAGAAAAAAAAAATTTCAAAAACAACTATAATTTCTACCTTCGGTACCCGGCGGGGAGTAACTCGTGGAGGCATCAAATGGTGGTGAGAATGAACTATGGTCACGTGGAATCAAATCGGGGCGCAAATCCAAACCTACCAAGCATTGAACCGCTTGCACATAATTAGGATGCGTCGAGTTTTTTCACATTGAATCGGGGGGCATGGAGTTTCTGTGTAGATGAAAAACTCATCGGAGATGGGGCCAAGAATGGTGGTCAATGCCTTGAGGGAGGGGGCAGGTGGATGCGAGGGAGAAGGGTTAGGCTCCTTACACACACACAGAGAGCTGATTTCAGCAAAAAGAGAGATATGATTTGCCATGAGGGAGGGTTCTGCGAGGGAGAAGGGTTATGTTACACAGAAGGGTTCTACAAGAGAGAGGGTTGATTTCTTTTTCCTTTTTCTTTTCACCATGCCACATCAAGATCTACACCTCAGCAGCCACATCAAGGGGTAAGTTGGAGCGGTCAAAAGGAAGCGGCAGACTAACTTTATTCTTTCAATATATATATTTTAATTGAAATTTATTTCTTGAGAAATTTTCTTATTCTTCTTAACTTTTGTTATCCTTGGTCACACATAGTGATGTGGCAAATTCCAAGTGTGTGCCAAATAAGTAGTTGATAAAAAAAATTACTTCAAATCTAACATATAATCATGTGTCTGGAGATGATAGTATTAAGATGAATAGTAGTATTCATTCGTACCCCGGCTAGCTACTTCCTCTCTATAATGTTAGAACTTTCCTTCCCTCTTTCATCAACAAACAAATTAAAAAACAAAAATTACTATAATAACGAACATAAAAAGAAAAAATCTACTCAACTACTGGTCTATTATTACACACCACACATATCCACGTGGCAAACCAGTCTATAGCCCACGTCACGGTTCCTCCCTCACACCCAATACTCCCCCAAGCTTCCTCTCTATAATGTTAGATCTCTCTCGTTTTCTCTCTATTTTTCTCTCCGTTACTGAACGAAGCTACCTCCTCTCTTTTCCCATCGCCGTCTCGCCAAGCGTCCATGAAGAACAACCGTGACGCTCTTCCTCAATTGGTCTAAACCATTGTTTTGTCAAGTTTCAATGACAACCAACCTCAATCGTCCAAAAAACTCAAGACACACACTGAAAACAGCTACCGTCGTAGTTGGTTCTAACCATTTTTGGGATCTGCTAAGTGTTTCTTTACAGAATGTAAGCATTTGTGAGATCTGTTGAGTGTTTATTTACAGATTGTGTTATTTTTTTTTTCAATTTCTTATCTTTTCAATTTTATAGATTTTATTTTCAATTTTACAGATTATTTTTAATTTTATATCAATCACAATCTGTTATTTGTTTAAAGATTCTATTTTCAAGTTTTTTTTTTTATCTTCAATTTCTACAAGAAGAGATACTAGTTTTATATAAATATATATATATATATTTATATGAAATTGTTTAAATCGGATCTCATTTGTCAACCTCGATGGCTTAAGTAGCTTTAGCTTTTGCGAGACTGTCAATTTGGTCTTCACTTTTCTCTTCCCCACTTGAAACCCACTTCCACTTTTTTTTCTTGTCGCCACTATCGACTTTCATCTTATTCTTCTTTGCTTTAAGCTTTTCTTTGTCATCGTTTTCTTATCTTTTTTCTCCCTTTGGAGATCAAATTCATGCTACCTTTTTAGGCGGGCAAGATTATTTTTCTTCGATATCGATCTCTCTCGCACAGGCCCACAACCTTGGCCAAGAGATACTAGAGTTATTCATACCCAGCATTGAATTTTTTTAGGGGGGGGGGGGGGGGGGAGGATGATGCAGGGAGGAAAAATAAACTCAAATGGGTCCTTATATCAAAATGCATGATTTTGAGGTTTAAAAAAAAAAAAGGTCACGTAGACGGTGTATGGAAGTTGTGTGAATAATAGGAAGTTGTGTAAATGTGATGACAAATTACTGTGAAAAAATCAAACTGTATATTTTTTTACATAATCCAATAAAATTATCTTTTGATTAGTCATTTAATATATAAATGCAAACTAACTGACCCATCACTCTTAGAAATAAATTGTTTGGCCATAAGGAAAAAATTTCTATTAACTATAATACATTAGAAGAAAAATCGCTTGTATATTGGGCAAGATAACCATATTGAAAAATAGAAGAAAAATTTAATGACAAGTCAAATCTAACTAGACATCTCGTCCTGATCACATGACTACAAAGCCTGGTTAGTGAAGAACCTCACATCAACGTCTAGATCTCCACTGAGTTCGACCCAACCAGAATGAGTTATCATATCAAACCCAGGTAAACACCATGGCGTGACCCTTGATTGTAGATCATGGTTAGCAAAGAACCCCACATCAATATCAGGATCCTCGCTGAGTTTGACCAGACAACGATGAATTATCTTCTAGACATAATGCATTGTTGAAAAATAATCTAAATCAGTGGTTAGTCTTTATTAGAGAAGGTAAGTGGGATAATGAAGTCACATTAGTGGATCACCTATCTTTTGATGCATTAATGGCCATAAACAGGTGTTTGGAACTAGGAATTTATGAGTCCATCATAGCAACAAGCATAAGAATTGCATGTAAAATGGTGATCTGATATAGATTGTGGGGGCTTTAGTGATCATATCCAAGATTTGGAAGAGAATTTTCAAGTTGTTTAAAAGAATTACAACAAAGAAAAAGTAAATAAATAAATCACATGCAGTAAAAGTTTGGAATGAGTTACTGCCTCCAACAAAAACTAAGTAGACATCTTGTCCTGATCACATCACTGCAGAGTTTGGTTGGCAAAGAACCTCACATCAACGTCTGAATCCCCACTGAGTTCGACTCAACCAGAGCGAGTAGTCATATTAAATCTAGGTGGACACCATGACGTGATTCTTGATTGTAGAGCTTGATTAGCAAAGAACCCCACATCAACATTAGGATCCTCGCTGAGTTCGATCAGACAGGAATTAATTATCTTCTCGACTACTTGTATCGTTGAAAAGATCATCTAAATCAGTGGTGAGTCTTTATTAGACAATGTAAGTGGGATAATGAAGTAGTATCAATGGACCACCTATCTTTTGATGCATTAATGGCCACATACAGGTGTTCAAAACCAATAATTTATGAGTCCATCATAGGAGCAATCGTAAGAATTGCATGTAAAATGGTGATCCGATATAGATTGTGTGGGTTGTTAGTGATCATGTTCAAGATCCGTAAGAGAATTTTCAAGTTGTTTAAAAGAATTACAACAAAGAAAAAGTAAATAAATAAATCACATGCATGCATGCTGTAAAAGTTTGGAATGAGTTACAGCCTCTGACAAAATCTAAGTAGATATCTTGTCCTAATCACATCACTGCAGAGCTTGGTGGGCGAAGAACCTCACAACAACGTCTGGATCCCCACTGAGTTCAACCCAACTAGAACGAGTTGTCATATCAAATCTTGGTGGACATCATGACATGATCCTTGATTGTAGAGCTTGATTAGTAAAGAACCCAACATCAACATTAGGGTCCTCGCTGAGTTCGATCAGATAGGGACTAATTATCTTCTCGACTACTTGCATCGTTGAAAGATCATCTAAATCAGTGGTGAGTCTTTATTAGACAATGTAAGTGGGATAATGAAGTCATATCAATAGACCACCTATCTTTTGATGCATTAATGGCCACAGACAGGTGTTCAGAACCAGTAATTTATAAGTCCATCATAGGAGCAATCGTAAGAATTGCATGTAAAATGGTGATCGGATATAGATTGTGGGAGTTGTTAGTGATCATGTCCAAGATCCGTAAGAGAATTTTCATGTTGTTTAAAAGAATTACAGCAAAGAAAAAATAAATAAATAAATCACATGTAGTAATAGTTTGGAATGAGTTACTGCCTCCGACAAAATCTAAGTAGACATTTTGTCCTGATCACATCACTGCAGAGCTTGGTTGGCGAAGAACCTCACATCAACGTCTGGATCCCTTTGAGTTCAACCCAACTAGAACGAGTTGTCATATCAAATCTAGGTGGACACCATGAAGTGATCCTTGATTGTAGAGCTTGATTAGCAAAGAACCCCACATCAACATTAGGATCCTCACTGAGTTCGCTCGATCAAACAGGAACTAATTATCTTCTCGACTACTTGCATCGTTGAAAGATCATCTAAATCAGTGGTGAGTCTTTATTAGACAATGTAAGTGGGATAATGAAGTCATATCAATGGACCACCTATCTTTTGTTGCATTAGTGGCCACAGACAGGTGTTCAGAACCAGTAATTTATGTGTCCATCACAGGAGCAATCGTAAGAATTGCATGTAAAATGGTGATCTAATATAGATTGTGAGGGTTGTTAGTGATCATGTTCAAGATCCGTAAGAGAATTTTCAAGTTGTTTAAAAGAATTACAACAAAGAAAAAGTAAATAAATAAATCACATGCATTCAGTAAAAGTTTGGAATGAGTTACTGCCTCTAACAAAATCTAAGTAGACATCTTGTCCTGATCACATGACTGCAGAGCTTGGTTGGCGAAGAACCTCACATCAACGTCTGGATCCCCACTGAGTTCGACCCAACTAGAACGAGTTGTCATATCAAATCTAGGTGGACACCATGACATGATCCTTGATTGTAGAACTTGATTAGCAAAGAACCCCACATCAACATTAGGATCCTCGCTGAGTTCGATCAGACAGGGACTAATTATCTTCTCGACTACTTGCATCGTTGAAAGATCATCTAAATCAATAGTAGGTCTTTATTAGACAATGTAAGTGGGATAATGAAGTCCTATCAATGGACCACCTATCTTTTGATGCATTAATGGCCCCAGACAAGTGTTCAAAACTAGTAATTTATGAGTCTTTCACAAGAGCAATCGTAAGAATTGCATGTAAAATGGTGATCCGATATAGATTGTGGGGGTTGTTAGTGATCATGTCCAAAATCTGTAAGATAACTTTCAAGTTGTTTAAAAGAATTACAGCAAAGAAAAGTAAATAAATAAATCTTATGCAGTAAAGTTTGGAATGAGTTACTGCCTACATTGCAAATCTCTAATCCATCTCATATATTTAATTGATCAGGCGGACCCGGAATGGATTACTGATCGACCTAGCTCGTTTAAGGAAACAACTATATAGCCCTTTAATGTTAAAGAGTCGCACGGTGAATTAAAGATCTGCATTTCATTTCCAAAGTTAGGAAAGCTATTTAATTTGTCCTTTATCTCAGTGCATGCGCATAAAACTTGCAGGACGAGTACTTGTGTTGTAACAGGTTCAATAAGAAATCTCTTCCTCTCATTCTCAGGTTTATTTCATTAATTTCTTTTATTCTTTTATGCACACTGATCGATCCATGTTCTAGCTAGCTCTATCTATCTATATATATATATATATATATATATATATATAGTGAGGATCTTGTGTTTTTCAGCAGGAAGTTTCAGAATAGCAACTTGATAAATAGATGGCAGGACAATCAGCAAGTTTTGAAAACAATCAGGAACATGGGGTTAAAAAACTGTCCGAAGAAATCGCAGGTATGATAAAAAAAACTTAGATACACTCCCAGAATCAACATCTAAACATTGTTGTATCTGCAAGGTTTCAGATCACATTCGCAAATCGAACGAAGAAGCTTATACTCCTCAGGTAATATCAGTTGGGCCTTGCCATTGTAATAACCCAAAATTGCAAACCATGGAAAGGTTTAAATTGAGTTATCTAAATTCTAAAGAGTTTCAAGGAACGAGCTGCACCCAGTTGGAAGATATAGTAAACACTTTAAAAGGTGCGGAAGAATGAGTTCGGGAATGTTATTCGGAGACTATAACGGTTGCCAGTGATTATTTTGTGAAAATGATCCTGCTTGATGCCAGCTTCATTATCGAGTATTTCTGGAAAAACAAGACGCAAAACTGGACCGACGAAGACCGGGAAATATTAGAGCCGTGTTTGTGCAAGAGGATGAAGATGGACTTCATATTACTTGAAATCAGCTTCCTTTCTTTATTATTGAGAAAATATATGACACTGCATTCCCATCTCGCTCAAAAGAAGGCCACCCCTTCATTGAGCTTAGCTTTTACCAGTTTGAATATTACAACGTCCAAAATTTTCTTCATTCTGAGTCGGAAAAAATATTGCACTTCACTGACTTGGTTAGACACTTTTGCATGCCTCCTACCGAAAGGCGACTGGAAAGAAGTTCTAAAAGCATAGAACTGGAAATGTGCAGTGCAGGCCAGCTGGTTGAGGTAGGATTGAAGTTTAAGAAGAGAGAATCAAGCAATAATATTATTTGGTCACCTCTTGAACTAAAATATGCAGACAAGGTGCTGGAAATCCCACCCTTTCAGTTAAGACAGTACCACGGAGATTTATGCTCGGAACCTCGTCGCCTTTGAGGAATGTCACTATCGTGAAAATCCATAAATTATTGATTACTATATCCTGTTAAGTATGCTTATCAAAACAGTCAAAGATATGGATGTACTTGTACGAAAGCAGATCATCGATAATTGGCTGAATGGCGTCGTGGCAACTTCAATGATCTCCAACAAGAAGCTGTCCGGTGAAACACTTTTCTATTTCCAAATGAACTCTGATTATCACGAGATGGCTCTTGTCATGCGATTATAATAATTTTGAAACGTGTTTGTTTTTGCAACCCTTGGAGGGCTGCTGCCAGCCTGCCACCATAGGCGGCATTCTCTTGTTGCTACTCACTGTCACACAAACTGTATGTGCTCTCATCTCAGTGAAGAATTGGAAATGAAGCTTTTGTAATTCTAAGGGTATTGGATTGCTTTCTGATAATGTACGTTATACTTGTAATTAGTTCATTATGTTGTCGAACTGAAATCTCAACGTACATATAAGCAATAAATCTTTCGCTCTTGGATTCAAGCAATTTCTTTATCCTAATTTATATCCTAATTTTTTCATTTGCAAACATATTTAGTTGAGTGGTACATTTTAAATGGTTATCATATGAGTGATGAGAAATATTAGGTCTACACTCAAATCTTAAACAAGAAAATGTACACAAATCATATGTTAGATTTCAATTTTGGTATACCATGTACTGAAAGGATATTCAAACCCATACCATACGTTCAAACCATCGCTCTTCTTTTCTTACGTATATGACACGTAAGAAAAGAAGAGCGATGGTTTGAACGTATGTATAGATTTGAATACTAAGAGTACCTCAAGTATTCTCAAAATACTTCATTACTATTTATTACTTTATTACTTTTCACCTACTTTTTATTACTATTCACTACTTTTCATTACTATTTAATATTATATTATTACTTTTTTCATTACTTTTTTAATGCTATTCACAAACTTTCTCACTGGCCCAAACGTCAATTTGTAATCCTTTTTGTGTATGGTGGTGCGCTTCCAAGGTAGGTGTGGCTATTCTTGGATAATTCAACTCCTCGTTACAAGCTCGACTTTGATGCTCTACCATTGCTGCTGTAGGTCACGATAGTAGCGGATTTCTGCTACTTGGACACTTCAACAGTTCAACTCCCTCGACACGAATCCTACCGTTAGTACGTGAAATCCCAAGCTCTATGGTGTCTCTTAACAACTTATTTCTTCTTGTTTTTAGACGAGTGCAATTTCCATTCACGCTAATTGTGGATAAAACTGATTTCTTTTTTCTTTTTCCTTTGTATTTTCCCTTCATTTTCTCCTTGCAATTTCAATCAGTTTCACTAGAGCACCATAACAGGGCACCAGAATTACCTTACCATACATGAAAATTTTCAAAAGGGCATTGCTACTATGTTGCCCCATTCATACCGCTCACTTTGCCCAATTGACACAGGACCACGTGGTGTGTATATAAATATATATTCAAAACAAAAAAGCATCCGAGAGAAAAAAAAAAAAAAGATGAAGACTATAAAACCCTAAGTTCCCTCTACCCCTTTTATGTTTGTGTTTTTTATTATTATTATTATTTTAATAAACCACATGGCACCACCATGTTGGGCAAAGTGAAGGGTATAACTGGGTTGGCATAGTAGCATTTCTCATTTCAAAAATCACAAACATTGGCAATGGAATGGATCAATTGAGCGAGAAACGACTATTTCTGCAAGATGCAAGCTGTGCAAGGCATGCCAATCAAAGTTGAAATAATGCTGCTGGCTTTGGTTATATTTAACTAACTTAACAAGT
The DNA here is from genome assembly GCA_029856935.1 of Cyclocarya paliurus. NCBI lineage: Eukaryota > Viridiplantae > Streptophyta > Magnoliopsida > Fagales > Juglandaceae > Cyclocarya > Cyclocarya paliurus. Next base: position 29,403,817 of record CM056947.1, read on the forward strand.
TCTCTAATTTGTACATGATTCAACCAAATAAGGTCCCTAATATGGAAGAATTGGAGTAAAGTCCAACAAGGATGATTACATGATCACACAAGCTAAATATTGTTGCATGAAACAAGTCATAGTTTTATGCACAAAATGGTCTTGGACAAGGACAAAAAATTGTTTGGCTAGGGGGAAAAAATCTGCTAGTACCTCGAGTAAGACAATACATTAATGAGTATGCTAACTTGCAAATAGGAAAGGAAAACAACAATGAAAATTATAAGTAAAGAAAAAATCAATGACAAAGTCAAATCTAGGTAGACATCATGACCTGATCACTTGACTGCAGAGCTTGGTTGGCAAAGAACCTCACATCAACATCTGGATCCTCACTGAGTTCGACCAGACAAGGACGAATTGTCTTCTCCACTACCTGCATTGTTCAAAAATCATCCCAATTAGTACTCAATCTTTATTAGACAAGGCAAGTGGGACAATGAAGTCATTTCAGTGGACTGCCAAACGGGGAAGGATAGGGGAGTATTGGTAAAGAAGACATCCCTACTCTGTGATTCCAAGTGCATCTGACCATATGATACAACATATCGTGCCTTTTACATTCGCCTTTAATTCTTTTGGTCCCTCTTAAAGCAGGATAGTGAATTTTCTACAAGCATCATAAATAATCTAAATGTTCAACTACAAATTGTCCCGACAGCTTAAACTAGAAGGAAGGGACGAATTTAACCATTTGGTTAATATTGTACTACTGTTCCTCATGTGTTGGCCAGATTCCCTCTTAATAAATGGGCCCAACACATAGAAAATTTATTTGAAGTTAGGGCACAAACTCATAACCAATTGTCTCTAGTATCATGTTAAAGTACCAATTGTCTAAAAAGCTGTGTAGTAGAAAGAGGTGAATTTTATCTAATGTTAGAAGGAAAATGCTATCTCAACTTGCAATTTTACACGCATGTATGACGCATAATCATACATGCTGACATGTCAACTATTGAAATGGTGAAATTTTCGAAATTCGAATAAAAAAATAAAGTGAAATAAATTTTAAAAAAAAAAAAAAACTGATTAAATGGGACTGCCACTCAATATCTATAATGTTGTGCATACTTGTAGCACTACCTACTCATGTTAGAATAACACCAGTTCTAAATTCAAGACATCTCCTTTAGCCATATCACGTCTCACTCAAAATCATTTTCATCAGTTATCTGCAATCATTAAATAAATCAAAATAGATTTAGCTACTTACAGACTGGTCAACTATGGGAATAAGTGACTGCAACACTTTAGCCACATTGAACTTGATGTTGGGAACCCTGAAAGATACAATTGTCAACACCCCAGTCCAAGTTATGGTAAACAATTAGAAAGATATTCAGAACCACAATTCACACATACAACCCATCAACTTTACCTATCTTTTGATGCATTAATGACCACAGGCAGGAGTTTGGAACAAGTAATTTCTGGGCTCATCACGGGAGCAAGTAGAGAAATTGCATGTAAAATGGTCATCCGATATAGATAGTGGGAGTTGTTAGTCATGTCCAAGACCTGTAAGAGAAATTCCAAGTTGTTTCAAAGAATTACACCAAAGAATAAATAAATAAATAAAATTTGGAATGAGTTACTACCTCCTTTCAGAGAGCTTATAACCATAGTAATAGTTAAAATAACATATTGTACTTGGATGCGCCTTTTGCATTGATTAATAAAGTTAAGTTACTGATGAATATTTTCTTTTGTAAGTAGATTTTCTTTACCAGCTTACAGATCTCTTTCATCAGAAAATATTTCTTTCCTAAAAGATAAAACCCCAATATGCAAAAAAAAAAGTCAGTCAGAATTCACGACTCTAACACCTAAATTGCAGGATTTCGACAAAGAATTTGTTCTCATTCAAAGGTTGCAAAGGAATGAATATAAGCTGTGACAGGACAATTACATTCTTGCATTCTTCAGGGTTATAGGATACGTGTTACATATTGTTTTTATAAGTGAAATTTTGATATTGCATATACTAGAGATAATTTTAAAATTTTACACCAGTGAAAATAACAAACCTGTCAGACACCACATATCCATGTGTATTACCCTGGATTGTGTATTAGAAAGTAGTGAATGGGATCCCACATTGCTTGAGAACACCATTTGAAGAGACATAACGGAGGCCAAAACCATATCTGGGCCTATACTCTAAAATGGCTAATCAAAATTACAATTGGAATCCCTTGGAATCATTATAAAGAGCTTGTTCCAAACAATGTGGGGTCTCATTCACCAGCTTCCTACACAATCAAGAGTATTAAACCATGTCATGCACCAGCATTTATCTGATAATCCTTTTTGTTTTCAAGAGGAAAGGTAATAGTGATGTATTGATAGAAATAAATCACAGTGACACAAAACTAGAACCTGTGGAATTATGTGCTGCATTGCCCACTCTGGGCCAAATTCTTCCGCAAGCCGTTTCACATTATTTGCAGCTGCATCACGAATTGAGTAAACCTGCAGGCAATACCATGAAAATTAGCAAAATATAAGCCACATATCATTATGATCAAGCAAATCAAATTGCATAATCATGCTTGTTATTGTGCACATCAGGTATTACAGTAAATAAATCCAACACACAAGTTTCTCCCAAACACCGTGTAATAAATTTACCAAAAACAAGTACTCTTAAGAAATATGGGCTATGAAACTTCCAGAGGCCAATGACGTACAATCTGTCTAGGTTTCATTGATAGAATATCTCATTCTGAGAGTAACTTAATAATTTGCAAACCAGAAGAGTCGCAACCGAAGGGCCCTGCCTTGGAGAGGTTCCCAGTCATCAAAAATAATAATAATAATAACAATAATAATAATAGTTAAAACTCGATGGAGCAAATTGAATGAGAAAATATATACAGGTGATCATACAATGGATATCAAGGAATCTTCCAACCAGTATTTGAAAACTCAATTACGAGAATACTTCAAAATCCATTATAGTAACAAATCAGAAGTTAAACCACATAAAGCTTCCGCTCACCTTGAGCAAGAAATGCCTTTCAAGTAAACCAAATGAGGTTTCCCCACCAAATCAAATCTACATGGAGCCAAATCACTTCTTCCCCCTTTTAATCCCAGATAATCCATCTAAAAATATCCATATACACCTCTCCCAACGCCTAACGGATAGTAGTTAGGAAAATCCCATCACCTCTACGTACCAGCTCTACATAGTACTTTATGACTCTACAAAGGAGAAATTCCCTACCTATTAAAAGAAGAATAATGTTCAAAAGAGAATACAACAATGCAGGAGATGACAGCTTTGCGGAAATGGATTGGCATTCAATGTAGAACTTACAACAAAAAGAAGAAACAGCAAATTAAAACAGATACTTTTTTTCAAGTAATTGAAAGAGAAAAAAGAAATTATATGTCAATCTCATGCAAATCAAAACAGATACAAAGATAGAAGAAAGCATAAGCACACCATGTTTAATATAATTACGACTCAATAACCCAAATCTATACAAACCTTATCTTTTAACCATTGCATGCAAAGAGCTCCAAGCTTGTCATCAAAAAAGCCAACACCCAATTGACTTGCCAACAAAGGTATATATTCTATTATAGCGAGCCGAACCCTCCAGTGTCTATCCTCTGCAAGCTCAACAATCGCTGGCAAGAGAGATTGTGACAGCAGATCTATTCCAATGACCTGTTACAACAGGTACATTATGAAGACTGGATTGAAACTTAATACAAATGTTCCAGAACACTCTTATGGTAACTGGCACTTTAAAATAATTTAACACCATCAAAATAACAACTGGGTTTAAGCAGAAACAAGGCTGCTTCAAGTAAAGGATCAGATTCTAGAAGACAATGCCAAAATCAGTCAAAACCCAAGCAGAATGAAATGCCAAAAAGAACATGGTGCAGATACACCATATGGAAATAATCATTTAAGAGACACTCGGCGAACTGCAAGGGAGAAACTCTTTCTTTTTTTTCTTTTCCTTTCTGTTTATTAATATTAGAAAAATAAAAGCCTTTTCAGTTTTAGAACAATACCATAGAGTAACTTTCCAACCACTAAATGCTCAAGCGCTTGAAAGGGAGAGAAACAAGTATCCTTTCCACCCAAAGGGAAAATAGAGATATAACTTTTTCCAAGTAGTTAATCATGTGATTGAACTATCTACATGTAGATATATATACATACATATATATATATAGACACACACACACACGTATACATCATGAATGTGTGTTTGTATTTTTGTGTGTGCATTTGCACATAATTCAACGTGTATAATTGCTACCATATGATAAAGAAAAAAAACATTAAAAGGAAAATAACTCGATCAAAATCAGAAAGAATGAACTCTAATGTTTGAGAGTGAAGTTTTGACAAAACCTGATTAACTTGATCAAGCTTGCTGATAATATTCAGTCGGACATCAGGAAATTCGTCCTTTAAAAGAGAGAGGAAAATAGGCAGCAGTTGCTCAATTGTTGCATCCTGCAACCACCAACAGAAGTTACATTATTCACAAGGAAAAAAAACAAAAACAAAAACCCACTTCAGAAGATGGTATATTATATGGCAAAAAAATTGATAATTAAAATAAAATTTTATTGAATCAGTTAAATAGGCATAGCTCAAGTACACAGGAAATATACAACAGAGAACACCTAGTTACAAGTTAGGAGCTAGAAAGTGATACAAAGAGTCATGTAAGCTGGCTCCGTTAAAAATACTGCCATAAAGAAATGAAGTATAGAAAGAGAAACTTCTAAAGCTCATCCAGAGAGCATTCCCTATCTTAAAAATTTCAGCCATTCCTTTTAAACCAAATACACCACATGAGACATAAGGAATCCTTCCCCCTACATCCGCAATTTGGGAAGTGCACCAAATCCCTTTCCAACAAGCAAACAAGTCCACCACCCTCTTAGGAATCACCCATGCAAGTCCAGTCCTGTTAAAAATCTCAGCCCATACCATCCTTGCCGCCTCCCAGTGAAGTAAAAGATGATCCACAGATTCACCACTCTTCTTAGACATGTAGCACCAATCCATCACCACGAGTCCACGCTTTCTACATCGTCAATATTTTCCAAAGAGATGCAGTCCAAGCAAAGAAATCAATTTTAATTGGCACCTTATTTCTCCAAATGCACTTCAAGGAAAACAAGATATGATTTTGATATGACAAAGCCTTGAACAAAGATTGCACAATGAACTTCCTATTCCCTATTCATCCAAAGCATCATGTCCTACTCGATACTAAAAATCTTCAAAGCATACGATAAACTGAGAAATTTGAAATAACTCCAATTTCCCAATACGATAAACGAGCAAATACCTCCCATCCATTTCTAATATTCTTCAACAAACCTACACCATGAACCTCCAATACGACTCAATAAACCTCCACGAAGACCCCCTTTCCTGATGATGGTACCGCCATAGCCATTTCCCAAGAAGTTAAAGATCCTCATATTTCGAACCCCCAACCCTCCACTTGAAATCAGAGAGCAGACCTTATTCCACTTAACCAAGTGGAATTTAGGATATGTTTGGGGCAAAGATGAGATTTCTCATCTTCATCTCTATCTCATCACATCATTACAACTTTTTCAAATTTTCATATAAAATATAATAAACAATTCAACTTTTTCAAATCCCAATACAACTTTTTCAAATTTCAATATTTTAAATTAATATTTTAAACTTATATTAACACTATTCACAAAATTTTTAAAAATTTTCATCTTATCTCACCTACCAAGCATATCCTTAGTCTCCTCTCCAATTCCTCCCCACAAAAAAGTTCGAAAAATCTTCTCAATTCGATTACCCACTCTAGCCAGCAAAGGAAACAGTGATAGAAAATATGTGGGAAGACTAGAAAGGGTGCTCTTGATTAATGTGGTCCTTCCCCCTTTTGACGAGTACATCCTTTTCCATCCGGCCAACGTTGTCTCGATCCTCTCCACTACCCCATCCCAAATAGCTTTTTCCTTGAACGTGATCCCAAGAGAAAGACCCAGATATTTCATAAGCAATGAGGCTACCTTACAACCCAAAATACTTGCCAAGCCTCTAATGTTACACACTTCACCCACCGGCACCATCTCGAACGTCCTTAAATTCACCTTTAGGCCAAAGACAACTTCAAAACAAAGCAAAAAATCCATCATCACCTGAATAAAGCTCGGGTCTATATAACAAAAAAGTAGCGTATCATCTGCAAAAAGATGGGAAACATTGATAAAACCATTGTTCATACTTCCCACAAAGAAGCCAGGGAGAAAACCCGCACCAACCGCAACCTCCAACATCAGACTACACGAATCCATAATAACCACAACGAGAAAAGGGGACAACGAGTCCTTGTCTCAAACCACACAAGCTCTTGAAGAATCCAACTAGGGTACCATTCACCAAAACAAAGAACCGAACAGTGGTAACCCAATGCTTGATCCACGTACACCACCTCTCCCCCAAAACTACGCCTCTCAAGCAAGTAAAATTAGAAAATCCCAATTCACGTGATTATAAGACTTATTCATGTCCAACTTGCATAGAATGCCTCGCACTCTAGTTTTAAATCTACTCTCCATACATTTGTTTGCTATGAACACCGAGTCTAGAATTTGTCTCCCTTAACAAATGCATTTTGAGACTTCAAGATTATCTTCTCCATGATCGTACTCATACAATTGGCTAGAACCTTAGATATAATCTCATACACCCCATTTCACAAGGCCAATGGGACAAAAATCCTTCACATCCGAAGCTCCCACCCTCTTTGGAATATGTGCAATGAATGTCATATTTTGACTTTTCTCGAACTTCCTAAAAGAAAAGAATTCACAAAAAAACACCCATAACATTATCCGCAATGTCCCAACAATCCTGAAAGAATGCCATAGAGAAACCATCCGGTTCAAGAGCTTTATCTTTGGTCATCCCTCTTAGCACATTATGCACCTCATCCTCCTCGAACGGTCTTGCCAACCAATTAGCACTCGAAAGATCGATAGTCTCAAGAGCCAAACCATCAAGTTTTTGGCCTCCACGTAAATTGCTCCATGAGGAGTCTCTCATAATAGTGTACAACATGGTCCTTGATCTCAAAATGGCCATTGAGAACACTACCTTCAAAATGGAGCATCTCAATGGCATTGTTCCTATGATAAGAATTGGTCACCCGATGAAAAAAATTTGTACATCTATCCATCCCCTTCATTCAACAAAAGAGCACGAGATTTTTACCTCCACAAGATCTCCTCCATCAAAACCATCTTTTCAAGTTCGACAGCCACGAGACTTTTCCTCATCAACCCCTCCTCTAACAAAGCCCCTATCTCCGCTCTACCCTCCAACCTCTGCAACTCCTCAAAGTGGGAATTCTTTTGACAATCAACATTCCCAAAAACTTCCACATTCTACTTCTTCAAATCATTATTCAAGGCTTTAAGCTTGTTTTCCAATATAAAACTTGGAGTGCCAATAAATTGATAAAAAGACCACCATTGTCTCACTATATCCACAAAACCATCAACCTCTAACCACATTTTCAAACTTGAAGTACCTGCAACCCACGTCGCGTGAATTCCCCCACAATCCAACATGATGGGAAAGTGATCCGAACATTCCCGAGGCAATATCTTTTGACAACACTCTAGAAAATGGGCCTCCCAAGAAGGATATAAGAAATCTATCCAACCTCAACCCTGCCTGGTTGTTAAACCATGTGAAAGCACCCCCAACCAGAAGCAAATCCAATATATCCAAGTCAAAAATAAAATCAGAGAACTCTGCCATGGCCAGGCATAGCCGAGACTCCCCCAATTTCTCACTCGAAAATCGAGTAATATTGAAGTCCCCTCCAATGCACCAAGGCACATCCCGCCAACTACAAACACCAACAATCTCATCCCACAGGAATCTTCTATTGTTATCCAGGTTAGGCCCATAAATACCCACAAAGGCCCACTCAAATTCATCTTCCATATTCTTGAAGAAGCAAGCCACCAAATAATCCCCAATGCACTCCTTAATAAGATCCCCGATCCTCTTATCCCAAATCACAATTATACCACTTGAGGCCCCCTTTGAGGCAAGGAACATCCATCCCGCAAAGAACATCCCAAAAACTTCTAACAATACTTCTATCAATAGATTTTAAATATGTTTCCTACAAATAAATGACATTCACCTTCCATTGGCAAAGTACATTTTCAACATGGAGGTGCTTGTTAAGATAATTTAGCCCCTTCAAAGTCCACAAAAGTATCTTGGGCTTCATAAAATAAGATTTGAAGCCCTCCCCTTAGTCCTTTCTCGACTTACACTCCCCTCCTCAACATCATAATTTATAATTTTATCATACAGGTAAGTCTCTTCGATTCTCATTCTCTTTTCCAAGCTGACTTAGAAGAAGAAGAATGGCCCACTTCAATGGCAATGACTACAGCCTAAATTGGTCTTCAAAACCCTCACGGGAGATCCCTAGGCAATCCTGAATCTCTTTAACTTTCTTAAGCACCCGTTTCAAAGAACACCAAGCATATTAGCACCCGGGAAAAAGTAACATATAGGAATAGGTATGTCACCCACCTTCTCCTTTCCAATAAAAATCAAAATCCACACCCTCCATTCCCTTGTTACCAACTGCATGTCTACATACCTCCGATCATCCCTCACTAGAGTGTCTAATGAGAATTTGCATCTCCACACAAAGGAACAAGCTCTGAACTCCTACCATCAAAATTATAAGGACTAAGGAGATCGGGGAGAAGAAAAAACATCCAGCTCAACTCCAAGGTTAGAAGGAATTGAATCTCCATTTTTTGCACCAAAAAGTGCTTCATAAAGTGAAACAATCGGCGAAACCAACGGCAAAGCCAAAGGTGAGACCATCAGCGAAGCCTCTAGCAACTAAGTACTATTGTTCGTGGGGGCAAAAGCAAGAGGCAACCTGTTTTGTGTCAGCCTTGGTGCCAAAGGAGAAACCGTCAATGCAAGGTAAAAGCTTTTCGAGATCAAACCTAAGTAAGGCCCGAATACACTCTTGACCTGCCACACAAGGCTGGGCTGGGTTGGCATCTGAGTCCGACCCAAACTTTTGTTTTCCTTTCTCCATTTCACTAGGTCTGGGCCCCTACATTAAAGCCCAAAGACAATCTTCTCCACATTGCAACATGGACCGCGGCCCACATCCTGCAAGATGGCCCTTGTTTTATGACCCAAACCCACAACCCCTGATTTAACCACTTCCTAGTAATCCACCCCTAATATACGGCCCAAACTCACACCCAGACCCATCTCCTTATCAATACACAAGAGAAGACTATTGATCTTCTCTTTGACTTCAATTAGCTCATTCTTCATCACCAACAGCGACTCTTTATATTCCCTCAGTGACTCCCATGCTGCCCATCGAAGCATGTTTGTTGGCAGGTGTCTGTAAGCCTGATACCATGGTTTAACCCACCGCCTGCCTCCATCGTCTCACTCCCCCTAGAACCTCTAATATTGTCTGAAGGAATCTGAATGGCCGGGAAAGACACTGGTCACATTAACGATACCTTGTAAGACCCTTCTCCTCCCAATATAGCCCCTACCGACAAAGGCCTACAATGATTTCGACCTCAACCACAAGCCTAAACATTTTCAGTATGACCAACCTTCCTATATTTTTGCCAACTAGAGGGCTTCAAAAAACCCACTTCCCTGAGAGTTTCAGCAAAACAGCTCCATCCCTTTCCATCCACACCTTCAGGGATGACAATGAAGCCTCTCCTAACCCCCATACTCCACTATCAATGAATAGTGCCCATAGAAGGGTGCTATAGGGGAGAGTTAAATGAGAACCAAAATACCGAACCAAGATATCCAAAAGTCAATTCCAGCAATACATGAAAAATGATGTTAGCAATTCTGAAATTGATAACATATATTCATGCCAACTTCAAAGAGAAATATTATTAATGCCCTTAAATTTATTTCACAGCAAGAAGCCATAATGCTAACTAGCATGCTCTCCAATTACATTGTAATTAGATCACTGCTAACAGATGTGGTTGTGCGCGCGCACGTAGACACATTTCTGGCATAAACAAGTGAGAACAGAAAATCAGGTAGAGAAAAACAATGAGACAACATTTTATACCACTTATTGTTGAGCAGGAGAAAGAAACAATAACTGATGCCAGAAGCATTGCAACAGCCCTTCCTACAAGTCAGGAATGTCACGTAAATTCATAGCATAATGCCCGGTAAAGAATACACTAGCTCCAGTTAAAGGAAATGAGCAGAGAGCTACAGCGTCGGCTAGAGTTTTCGCTCTTATTCCAGGTGATTTGGTTACGGGTGATGATCATTATAAGGAGGGAGCTGCAGGACGGGACTTGAACCAGGAAGGCGAGGTAGAGGTTTAGGCAGCTTACGACATGCTTGTTTTATGATTTTAAATTTAGTAAGCTATTTAATTAAGCACATGAGACTTGATTGATTTTAATAAGTGCTTCCGCAGGCTCTATTTCGAATTTTAACTATTTTAATAAAGAACAACTTTGTTTATTTTATGGAATCTTTTGTATTTGGTGCTTCCTTAAGAAGAAAAGCTTTGAGTCAAAGTTAGTAGCACGCTGGTTCCCCTAAAATTTCTGAAGTATTCCGGAAGGTGGTAGCGATGAAGGAAATCATGAGGTTGGCAAGGGAAGTCCGAGATATTTAGAACCTTTCGACGTGACAGAGGATTGGAACAATAGCATACAGGTTGGCTCTTCTGCCACAGTTGTCAGCCACTCACGATGTTTTCATATCTCCATGCTTCGCAAGTATGTACCGTACCCTATGCACGTATTAGAGTACGAGCCCCTCCAAGTTCACAAAGACCTCACTTATGAGGAATTTCTAGTAGGGATTCTCACGCAAAAGGCTCAGGTACTTCACAATAAGACCATCTCAACGGTCAAGGTAAGCAATCACGGAAAACGGGGCCACCTAGGAGCAGGAGGAAGACATGAAGAGCAAGTACCCATACGTGTTTAATTGAGGTACGCTCCATCTCGAGGACAAGATTTCTTTTAAGGGGGGGAGATTTGTAACATACGGGTTATAAATTAAGAATTAGAATTTTTATTTTATAATAAATTAAGAATTAGAATTAGAATTTCTTTTCTTTTGGGTGAGACTTATTGACTAATCTACGGCCCCCTCATGCTCTACCACCCTTTAACACCGCCATAGTGATTTCTTAGTCTGAAAGTTTTCTACGTTGTAACCGACTTACACGCCGGAATCTTCCCCTATAAATTCTCTCTTTCCTCCACAAAATTTCCTCACACACACCAACAAGTCGTCTCGGCCAAAACCTCCCCCAAGTGAAAATCAAATCTTCTTCTACACAGCAAAGCCTCATACCCTTCCTCACAACCAACCAAGCACTTACCTTGCCGGAAACCACCACAGAAACCGCCGGTCAGCCGCTTTCCATCAAACTCTTGCTGTTCTGAAATTCCCACCGCGGTGGTTTTTGCCTCAGCCACCATCACTTTCAGTCCTCTCTCAGTAAGTCCCCTGTTATCACACGATTTCCTTGCCTCTCCAGTGTTCTGTAATTTCCAGCAGACTTCTTTTTGGATTTTGGTCTTCCCGTAATACACCCATAAGTTTATAGCAGTACAAAAAGACCCTTCCAACCATGCACGTGGCAACTCACTTTCAATTGTTTCTTTTCTGAGTCTGTCACACGCACTTCTCTATTTTTCAGCTTCTTTTGATTTTCAGACTGTCTTACTCATTGCTCTGTTTAAAATGGAAAGTGGGCCTTGGGCCTTTAGTCTTTGGGCCAAGTGAACACTTTGTTAATTCCTTAAGTTCTCATTTGTTCTAGCCTTTCTGATTTTCAGCTTTCCTGAAAAGCCCCTGCATGATTTTTGTTTTTACACAAATGCCCTTAAAACACTTGACGTGCCTTCCGTATAACCTTTTGAATAACCTCGACTAAATTACGCCAGTGCCCTCAGTGGCAGGACATGGCAGATTGATTTAGGCTTGATTTTTACATGGGCTTTTGAAGTTGGCTTGGGCTTAACATTTAAGTTGGGCTTAGTTTTAAATTAAATAAACATGAGCCTAGAAAATCTATATGTACATAATATAATTAAGGGACTAAAATATGTTATTAAGTATTAAATTAAGATTGGATTATAGTAATAGCCTACAATGATTTTAATATTAAGTATTATTAAGTCTATTTTATGAACCAAATGTTTTTTTTTTTGGATAAGTTATTTTATGAACCAAATGTTTCCACCGTTATTATATAGATTTAAATAAAAATACATTCCTCAATAACTATAAATGAAAGACTAAATATGATATTAGTATTTAAATAATTATATGATATCAGTAGACTTTGTGAACTTTCATGATGCGTCATACTCATGCACGACGGCACTTAACATGGCATACAGACGTGAGCATTACATAACATAACTTACATGAGCATTACGTGACATGGTTTAACATGAGCATTGCATGACATATCACAACTTAGGCATTACATAGCATAACATAACAAAAGCGTTATATAGCATAACATGGCATTGAATACTAAATATGATATTACTATTTAAATAATTATATGATAGTAGTAGACTTTGTGAACTTTCATGATGTGTCATACTCATGCACCACGGCACTTAACATGGCATACAGACGTGAGCATTACATAACATAACTTACATGAGAATTATGTGACATGGTTTAACATGAGCATTGCATGGTATATCACAACTTAGGCATTACATAGCATAACATAACAAAAGCGTTATATAGCATAACATGGCATCCATTCAATCAAACAGTCAATCGGCATGACATACATAATTTCATTCACAAGCATAGTGTCGTAATTCATTGAGGGTTCATAAAAAAGGGGTTAACCTGAAATTGGCTTTACATAGCATAGGTAAACATCATTTTCCATCCATAACAGAATAATTACAGCACATAGAAAGGTTATGATCTCGCTACTTACCTCATTGCCCTGCTTCCTAAATTTTAGTTCGTAGCTCGTTAACTATACGAGGTACTAAACGTTACTAAATTTCTAGAAAAAAACGTATCGTAATACTCTACGTAATTAAATACATATCATGGAATTTAATCTAATAAAATATTCAGATATATACTCTTCATTGTATACTATGTTATGATTATGCGGTGTCACAGACCTAAGCGTGACTCACCATATGTATGCCATGATGTATGAGATGCCACAGACCTAAGCGTAGTTCACCATATGTTATGCTACAATTTATGCGATCAACTACAATTGGACTGATGCAAGTATGTTATGATGACCACTAAGCAAGTGAAAGACAAGATGAATGAGTTATGTACAAATGATAGGAAATACATGGAGTCAGTCATTCATGCATCCATGTTACATGTATTGCCATAATTATGTTTGATTCCACTTATGCTACTAATGAATGATCTATATGCTATATGTTTATGGATGATGAAGCATGAACATTTTCAAAATTAAGCCTAATGTTAAGCTAAATTAAATTTACAGGATGATGTGCTATTATTGAGTCTTCAACTCATTTGTTTCCCTATTTTTATGTTTTAATGTCCTAGACAATGATTGATACAGAGCTGGAGTGCCAGGAGTAGAATTAATTTCCAGAGACAGAGACCTTGAACAAGTGTTACTTCCATATGGACTTAGTTTATGATTTAGACCTTTGAATCGGTGTTATTATCACATAGAACTAGTTATGTCATTTTTTTATGTTTTCAACTTTTATATAATGAAAGACTGTCATGCTAGATAAGTTTTATGATTTAATAAATGCGGTATTTTTATGATGTTGAATCTCTTTACCAGGCATTATGCTACAAATGTACGTGACATTCCTTACGGTAAGGGGTGTTACAAGCATACTTTGGACGACTCAAAATGAATGGAAGGATAATTTTCCATCTAAGATGGAGAAACAGTATATACACCTGGACAGGATATTACCTTTCCTAAAACTGGTGCCATTCCCATGATAACGGAAGCCAATGCAGAACGAACATGCTGAGACGAATCTGTTGACAGTTCCTGCAGCAAACAAATTTCATATGTCAAAATTATCAAGCAACAGGTGAAAAGATTGGTCCTAAATTATTGAAAAAGCAACAGATGAATAGCATTATGAGTGTGTAGAAATTACACAATCAAACATCAAGGTCATAACACCAAATCACGAACTTCTTTGTGAGCACATATACCTTCACACATGGAAGAATATGTTGAATTGAGAGTTCCGGACTCAAGATCCGGCAAAACTTTGTAACTTTTCCAGCTGCAGCTATACGTACTTCAGCCTCATTATCACGAAGTAGCCGAACATATGCAGGTACCAAGTCTGACCTAAAATATGTATACATTACCATAACCATCAATGAGGATCTAAGCAACAAGCCCTTGAAATGTAGTAAAATATATGCACAAATCATGAAAAGAAAAATGTGTCAAGTAAATAACATCCAAAGGCAGTTCTGAAATAAAAAAATATGAAAAAGCAAAACCTCAAGTATTAAGACGTGAAGAAAATACCATACTCGACAGTAGACTGTAAACAATTGAGTTGCTGTAGAAATGTTCAAAATAGCAACCAGCTACTCTGCAAGAAAATTGAAATTACCTGGTAGGTTCAGGACCTACTGCTTCACATAGTTCATATAGTTGATTTGCTACCATGTAACGAACACGCCAAGACTTATCCTGTTTGAAAAAGAATTTGTCAGGCATACCGTGAATTAAATACTTTTTTTGGATAAGTAATAATTCTTTATTAAAAACACAAAAGGTAATTACACAGTGGTCAGTGATAAATTACATATTATACTGCACTTCATCATTCAGATATAGAAGTTTTCAAAATAAAAAGAAGCAAGTCTAGTTGAGGAAAAATATTTATACAAACAGAAAGCAATCACAATCTTCCTTAAATATTGTGGACACGCATAGAGCACTAGTGTGAAAGACAACCAAAAACTGCCACTCATAACTCCACACAGTAAATTCAAGCCTTCGATCCCAAGATTCTAGTTTTTATACATGCAGTTAATCCTGAACTTGGACCTCATCCTTTTTTTCTAGACTTCCTCCTCCCTTGATTGCAGGAGTAGACTAATAGCCCCCCCCCCCCCGGTCTTTTCTGTTCAAATAGAAAACATATAAATCAAATAAAATAAAATTAGCTCTTATAATATTCAGATGTCCCGGAATACAAGAAGGTTTAAATAAAGTAAAAGAAACAGGCTGTCATCTGAAGAAGAATCTTTCTGATAAGCCATCTGAAGAGGAATCTACAATTAGCAAAAAATACAAAACAAAAAATATATTGAAAATCATCTTAGCGGCATAATAGAACAGTTACTTGGAAAATATGGCCAACATTTAGGGTATGCTTGGATAGTGAGATGACAATTTTTTGTTTTAGATGAAAGTTTAAAATATTATTTTTTACTATTATTTTTTTTTATAAGTAATAATATTATATGCATATATCTATAGGAGTGACCAAGTATACTAGACGTATACAAGAAAAACACCTAGCCACAAAAGAAAGCCCATAATGACCCAAAAACCCATGAAAACCTACCCAAAATGTACTAAACCCGAATTGAAAACCTATCATTACACCTCCCCGACCCCATCCCCTAGATTCCTTAAAACTATTCCTCAACCCGAACATCACAAAGCCCTCCCTTTAGCCTTCCCTCGACTTGAGCTACCTCCCTTAGCATCGTAGTTGATTGCCCATGAAAGATTCTTTAACTCTCCGATTGAATTCAACTTTTTCAAATCCTAATTCAACCTTTTAATATTATTATTGTTTTGAGATTTGAAAATATTGAATTGGGATTTGAAAAAGTTGAATTGTTTATTATATTTTGTGTGAAAATTTAAAAAAGTTGTAATCATTTATGAGATAAGAATTTTGTATCTCATCCCACTTGCCAAACATATCTTTAGGGCATGTTTAGGTAATGAGATAAGATGAGAATTTTGTGAATAATAGTGAAACTGTTTATGAATAATAGTGAAATAGTTTGAGTTAAGATGTTTTATTGGATTTTGAAAAATAAGAGAGAAAAAGTTAAATAAAAATATTATAAAGTTAAAAAAAAAATTGAATATAATTTTGTAATATTATCTTTTATTTGAATTTTGAAAAAGTTGTATTGCTTTTTGTGTTTTGTTTTGAAGTTTGAAAAAGTTGTAATGATTAGGTAATTATTAAATAAAAAAGTTGAAAATTTGAAATTGAAAAGTGTTTTGTGTTTAAATGATGTTTAGGAGGAAAATTATGAGAAGTTTTGAGATGAGATGAGATGAGATTTAAGTTCCCAACCCCTTATCACAACAGATATAGTTCCATAAGGAAGCCGACATAAAAAATAGCTGATCGAATTAGTACTAATAAACTACGTAAGAAAACCTTGTAACATGATAAAAGCAAACAAAGTAGTGTCATAGAGATTGCATTACTATTTTTTATTTAAAAAGACTTAAGTTTTAATTATAAAGGGGGTTGCAGAATCATGTTAAAAGCAACCAGAAAAGTTTGATAAAGATTAACCCACAACAAAAGTAGCTGTTCATTGTGGTAGATTGGTGTTGTATGAGCAGAAAGAGTGGGGAATCTACTGACTACATTTTACTTCATAGTGAGATATCCAGTACCTTGTGGGATGACATTTTCAGTCAAATTGGGTTGGCTTGGTTATGTCTCAGAGACTAGTAGACCCTTTTTCCAATTGGAGAGGACCATATGGCAACCCACAAACTGAAGCAATAGGGAAGACGGTCCCTATTTTCCTAGTGTAGTGCATTTAAAGTACAAGGAATGATGGATTTTGAGTATTGCAAGCGAACAATGAAGACTTTCTTTTTCAATACTCTGTTCATTTGAACAACTTCTATTAAAATTAATGGGCTGAGTTTTCATGATTTTCTTCTCTTTTTCTATTTCTAACTAGGTGTTAGTGTTTTATATACTTCCCATGTACTTAGGCTATGCCATTTGTAATTATTAATAAAACATTCAATTACTTGTAAAAAAAAATACACGCTGCCAATCAATTATGGAATATCAAATTAACAGCATACACAACATACCTGCGAGAAACTAACTATGACAGGAAGAATATGTGCCACGCAATCTTGAGGTTCCAACAACTTTCCAAGTGCTGCACAGCCTTCAACAGCCAATAACCGAACAGAATCTTGATCTGAAATGGAGATAAGTTAAGAGAAAATTCATTTTCTCAAAAAAAATTATAAACTAATGCAGTTAACAAAATAATGTAAGTGCAAATGCAAGTGGATGAATTATAGAAATGGATTTGACAATTAACCCTCAGGGCCAAGAATATGCCTAGCCATCAAGGTAACCCACTTAGTGTTTAACCAGAACCAGGGGCTCAAGTTGGAATACTCGTCTCCAAAAACACTGTTCACAATTCTTTTCAGTCAAAGAAGAAAACTGAATGCAAGAAACAAACATGAATAACCAAATAAACATGTCTAGAAATGAAAGGATAAAAGAAAGCAACTGCACAAGCATCACCATTCCTTTCCTAGAATTCACAATTACATCTTATGCCTCGGCTTTCACCTGGTCAGGACTACAACTGGCCAATTCTAAATTAACCCTTAAATGTGAATAAAGAAAGCATGGTTAACACCTGTACCCCACTTTACTTTTTGAGAAAAATCGAGCACAAGAATCCAGTATTAGAGTAACACTCGATGATATTCCAACAGTGAAGACAGTGACCGGCTTAAATTATGTTATCAAATAGATGAAATTGACAGATCCAAAAGGAATGTACATACCATCCTGAGTCAGATCCTCAAATATAGACATGATGTCATTTTTCAAATGGGCAGGTTCAACAGTAGCAGCAAATTTTCCCAGGTTTGTTGCAGCAGACCTCCTAACCATAGGCATGTCATCTTGACACAGCTGACTGTAAATTGTCCGTAGTTCAGTTTTTAACGTCTCTGGGGCACTCGGGTAAGCAATATGGAACAGTCCACATGAGGAGACTCGAGCAGTAAACCACTCACCAGCAGCCAGTCTCTAAATGTCAGAAGATCGTGATGTGTTAAAAGAAAGTTCCAGTGTCGTCCTAATTGTATTGAGGTATCACAAGATCACCAATCATTAGAGATCAGTAAAAAATAAAGATGATCCCAATGGCATCTTGAGTAAACCAACTGCCAACAAAAATTCCTTTCTAACGAAAAGAGTGTATTAAAAAAATAAAAACACCACTACCTGAGCAGATAAATCTATGCTATCTAACCACAAAAGCGGCAAGTGTACTTACACTTTACGGCATTGTTTTTTTTTTTTATGTCAAGAAACCTTTCCAAGGCAAGGCCCTTTGGACCCACCCCTGCAAAGTAAACTCCGGTCCCGTGCACTTCACTCTCGGAAGTTTCCCTATACGGAACTGGTTAAATCATTGGCTTTTCACCAGGGGGTGTGGCCCCAAATGATTGTTTGCACCTATGACGTGTTGAACCTTGGACCTTGAAGGGAGTGATACCCCAAGACCAAGGCCTTCATCACTTGGGCCAACCCCTTGGGGTTTTTTTATAAATATAATAAAGTACATCACAAGAAATCCCAATATATGTTTTCTTTTAAGTTTAAAAGGTCAGAAGTCTGTCAAACAAAAATGTCTCATATATGTTTTATGTGAAAATTTTCTAATTTACATAAAATTGTCCCTGCCTTGGCATCATAAAAGCATGCAATTGTTAACATATGCATTTCTCACTAGTACTTTTTTTATGACGAGGAATCTTGGAGACCATGCAAGCACAAGATGTTTTTTACCTGGTTAAACCCTGAACCCATGTAACTGGAGACAATACCTTTTTTAACCTATCTAATTTGTGCAGCTAATTAAATATATGATGGATGGAGTAAACACCAAAATGAACTAGGAGAAGTTGAAAGAAAAAAAGGAAATTTCTGAATACAACCCATGTACTTGGTCTATGCCTTGCCTTTATAAATAAAATCCTCCACTACTTATACCAAAACAAAAAGAAATCGAAGGAAAGTTCAAACATCTGACCTTGACCAGAGGAATGAAGTACTCAACCAAGTCCTGTTCCCTCATTTGCGCCCCAATTCTACACAATGACTCGACCGCTTTGTCCCTTACACAAGTTTCTTCAACTGTGCAGAGAGTTTCTAAAGGTGGGAGCAGCACATTCGCATACTCAACACCTCCAACATAGGGAATAAATACCCCCAGTTCCTCAGCCATTGCAAGAAGCACTTCGTCATCGTCGTCATTGTTCTCGCTGAGAAAAGGAATCAGCTCCTTCCTGGTCCTCTCGTCTCCGAGTGCGCGAGCAATTGTGGAGAGCCGTCGGATCGAGTTTAATCGGAGCTGAATATCTTCATTTTTTAGTTCATCGATAAGGACGGCAATGGGATAGAGTGGCTCTTCGATCATAGCCATTGTGTCTCAGAAGATCCACGAAGCTGGAAACGAAGAAACCACTTAATAAACGATTATAATTTTATTAAAAAAACGTAACAATTAGTTCGATTACTCCGAAATGAAGAGAAAATAAAATAGATCCTCAAATCTTGAAGACTAGAAGGGAAAGATTATGGAATAATTTCAAAATAAAAAAAGATCCACTCCACTTCACTTGGCTAAGTTGTAATTAATTTTTCAGTTATAAACAAACCAAGACAAACCGCCTTTTCTTTTCCTTTCCTTCATTTTCTCCGGAAGCAAACGCAGCACCTTAAAACGAAAGTATACTCATGGATAAATATCGCTAGGACGAATGCTTAGGGATGAAAAAGAACAAAATATAAATAATTTGCGATGAGATCTCTATACGGGTTCATTCTTCTGCGGTTCTTTTTCCATTTTTGAGTGGAAATTGTTAGTGAGCAGAAATACCATATAAGATCATAGAAATGAAAAACCTAAAAAGGAAATTTTTATTAGGTGCAAAATTTAAATCATGCAGCCACATAGGAAAAGCACAAAAAAAAATCGAAGCTAGGCGAGAGAGAGGTGGGGAAATTTGGAATACCTTGGAGAGTGACTATTGTAGGGGTCGATCTACTATGAACTGTGGCGGTGAAATGGGGACAGATCTTCTAGTGGACTGGGAAGATGGGGAAGAGGGAGGGGGGCAGATCCTCCGGATTTTCTTTTGGAGCACTGATCGTCCCGACTCAAATTGGATATAAGTCGTGTCCGCCCCGATATTATAGCCGATTCATATTTTATTTTTTTGGGTAAGGCTTGTCTGGATGATTGAGTTCAGCTCATCTCGTTCTGATTTCTCTTGTTTCGATTCATTACATTAACTCATCTTAATTTATTATTATAGTTTTTTAAAATTTTTATACAAAATATAATAAATAATTTAATTTTTTTAAATCTCAATACAATAATAATATTTAAAAAATATTCTAATAATATTTTATTTAACTCATCTAAAATCATCTAAACTAATCTCAATTTATCTCTAAATCCAAACTGAGAGACTGCATTTGTATGTTAAGTTGAGTTGAGATAAGTTAAATTTTTTATGAATAATAATGAATTGAGATCATGGAATAAATTTTGTGATGCCCACTTAAAATTTATTTGGATGTTAAAATAAGTTTAGATATATTTATGGAAATTTGAAAAATGTTGTGGATTCCGCGTGTAAAGAGATGTTAAGTTGAAAAATAATGTAGTTCTCACGTGTAAAGAGGTTTTGAGTTGAGGTGAGTTTAGTAGTTTGAAAGTTGGGTATTTAAATGTTAGACTCAGCTTAAAATTAGACTAAATTAAGTTGATCTCAGTGCAGTCCAACAACCAAACTACACTTTAGACTTATCTTAACATTTAAATACACAACTCTTAAATTACTAAAACATCACTCAACTCAAAATCTATTTACAAGTAAGATCCACAATTTTTTTTCAACTCAACACATCTTGACACGTGAGACCCACAACCTTTTTCAACTTTTCATAAATATATTTTAACATCTAAACACATCTAAATTCATCTTAGATAAAACTCAATTCACTATCTCAACTCACTATTATTTATAAAAAAACTCAATTCATCTCAATTTAGCTTAACATCTAAACAAGATCTTATTTGTTACTACTGCTAGGAAGCCAAGTTCGAAACAATTGACGCTATTTGAGTTTAGCGTCTCGCGCTAAAGTATTAGAAAAATTATAGTTGCAGGCGTGAGTACGCAAGTGCCGTACAATCATTTTGTAAAAAATGAAAAAAAAACAATACCCACATGAAAAGAAATTAATTTTTTAATAGTAGATCTCATTCTTTTTCAAAGCTATTATACGACGTTTACGCACTTCATAACTGTATGTAACATTACTCAAAGTATTATATCTGATTCATTGGGTTACCCCCTCTCAGCTTGTCTCGGAGCCTTCTATGGGCTTTAACATCTTGCCTGGGATATGACTTGTAGAATTATTGTTATTTAAAAGTATTTACACTACATATTATTTGAGTAGTATAATTTGATATAAAAGATAAATTTTAAAATTTAAATCTTACAAATTAAATTATATCATATAGATAGTATGTGATGTAAACATCTTCAAATAAAAGTGGCCGGTTGTATTTTAGAGTAGCCTTATATACATATTTCATGAAAAGATTGGAATACTTCTCAAGCCTTATCTTGTAACCGAAATGGCTTTTAGCATCATACTTAGAGTTTGTTTGGATAGTGCAATGAGATGATATAAGATGGTTTTAGATGAGTTGAATAAAATTTTATTATAATATTATTTTTTAATATTATTATTATTTTAAAATTTAAAAAAATTGAATTATTTTTTATATTTTATGTGAAAGTTTGAAAAAATTATAATTATAAGCTGAGATCGTTTCTTTATTCAAACAAGGTTCATTGCATCATTGTGGCCATCTTCCGCATCAAGCTTAGGGCACTTCTTGAGCATTATCTTAAACCCAATTTAACCTTTAGCATATAACTCAGGGCTCAAGCGTTATCTCGAACCAATCCTAAGCAATCGCACTAACCTGCTGATAGCAACCATCCTCAAGCTAATCTTGAAGAGTCACAACTATCCCAACACTAATACCAAATGAAGAAGCTTTGAGCGAAAAAGGGGGGATTCAACAATCAAGACCATAATATAAGGCTTTTGGCAAAAAGTGTTGATGGGACAATATAAAAACATAGGAACCAAGAAAGGAAGAGAGGACAAATGGACATTCAAAAGATTTTAATACCAAATGATAAACTTCATCCGCTTCTCCCTCCCCTCCCTTCTATTTGGAATGCAAGTATCAAACACCATTTATATTGAATTTCACACCCCCAAACTCATGGATGTCCCCTATATACTATGTAATTTAAGTTTATTTCCCAAACCATGGTGTACACCTCAAAGGAGCATGGCATTGGTAATTTAACTATACTTTTGGCATTTGAGATGGTAATTTTAACCATACTTAAAAGGGGATGTTTGGAAACAACTTACATCTCATCCCATCTTATTTCATCTCATTTCCTTTTCAAATATCATAAACCACAAATACTTTCAAACTAATCATTACGATTTTTTCAAACTAATCATTACAACTTTATCAAATTTTTAAATAAAAAAAATTAATATTTTTAAATTTCAAGACAAAAATTATACTATAATAATATTTTAACTTTATAATATTTTTTATTCAATTTTCTCTCTCTCATTTTTCAAAACTCAATAAATACTTAATTCAAACTATCTCACTACTATTCACAAATCATCTTACTATTATTTATAAAATTTCATCTCATCTTATTCTCAAACATTCGTTGCCTTGTTTGGATATAAAAAATATTTCATCTCATCATTACAATTTTTTCAAATTCTCACACAAAATATAATAAACAATTCAACTTTTTCAAATCTTAAAATAATAATAATATTAAAAAATAATATTATTACAATATTTTATTCAACTTTCAACTTTCATCTCAATTCATCTTATCTCAACTTATTATCTAAACAACACCTAATAATTCTTAGACATGCATCATGAAAAATGAAGAAATCTTGGCTAATAATACCTAGCCAAAATCTTATTACCACTTCATTAAGGGTGAGTTTGGATGTTGAAATGAGTTGAGTTGAGTTGAGATGATAAAATATTGTTAGAATATTATTTTTTAATATTAAAGTTGTTTTGGGATTTGAAAAAATAGAATTGTTTATTATATTTTGTATTGGGATTTGAAAAATGTGTAATGATGAGTTGAGATGAGTTGGACTGAGTTGGAAATCCAAATGAAACCTAAATTTTAGGGCATTATGAACTAATTACAATTAAGCAGACCAAGTACAATCCCAAATGGCGAAAACTTTTCCTAGTTACGCTGGGATTGAATTTATTTTAGAAATGAAATTAATCCCAAATTACTTGTTCTTTTTGTTCATGTGTGCCTGAAAGATATGGGAAAGAGGTTGGGGCGGGGACATTTCAAAAAGCTCTCGAAAGGCAAACATGCCTTTTTCTAACGAACAATACACCCAGTGAGGATACTTTGCAGAGGAAAATAACCTTTTCAATTTACTGTTTGGGAAGAAAATATTTGTAGCTTTAAATTCTCGCTTTTACAATAGAAAAATACTACTTATTATCTCCATATTATATATCGATATATAATTTATTATTTTTATCATTCTATTTAAATACACATATTTACATATCAATATATATGTACGTTTTTAAATATAAAAATAAAAATGATAAATAATATATTAATGTGTAGTATAGAAAATAATAAATAAAATTTTTCTTTATAATGGGATACAAAAAGGAACACTTTTGACTCTTTGACACATTATATTTTGAAAATACATAAAAAAAAAAAAAGTATTGTAAACTTGTTAAGATTTTTTGCGGTTGACCGTTGAAGCTTGTGTGCCATCTTTGATCTTTTGTCTGTCTTCAGAATTAAATTAGATAGAGAAATCTAAAAACTTTTAGGGTATGCTTTGCAAGTGACTTCGATATAAAATTTTAATCTTATCTTATTATTATAATTTTTTAAATTTTTTATATAAAATATAATAAATAATTTAATTTTTTCAAATCTTAATTCAATTTTTTTAATTTTAAAATAATAATAATATTAAAATTCTGTTAATAGTAATAAAATAATTTGAGTTAAAATATTTGAGTGGATTTTGAAAAATGAGAGAGAAGTTAAATAAAAATACTATAAAGTTAAAAAAAATATTTAAAAAATTATATAATTTTTGTTTTAAAGTTTGTAAAAGTTGTATTAATTTTAAAAAAATCTATTCATCATTTATTTTCTCATCATTCTCTTATCATCTCATGATGTGGCATTAGATAATAGATTTATAAGTGAAATATAATAAATAATCTTTAATCATTTAATGCCATATTATGGGATGATGAAATGATGATAATTCGGATGATGAGTATCATTACTCTTTAATTTTTGTGATTGGATAATAGATATCACAAAAAATCACTTCAATTTATAAGTTTATTTTTATAAAATCTCTTTTTGGATACAACATTTTTATTTTTAAAAAATGATCATAAAAACGTGGGTCCAAATCTAAACTATTTGGATTGAAGCTTTTAAATAAAACTTTGCTCTTTATTTTCATGGTTACAATAGCAAGACATTTCCTTTTACTAAGAGCATTAGCATTGGATTAGCTATCTTATTCTTCAATTTTTGACTAATGTGTAACTTTTTCACTTTTAGCTAATCATTCAAAACTTGAAGTCTACATTGGATTAGTCATTCTACTATCTATAATAATAAAATATTAATATTTTTTATTAATTATATTTTTTTAATTAATTTTCATAATCTTCAATAACCTCCAACAATCATATTCATTTTCATTTTCACAATCCAACAATCTATAATATAATAATCTCATATAAATATAGATAATAAAATCTCATATAAATAAAAATATCATATCTATAATATAATAATCTCAAAAAATACTTTTAGACTTTCTATAGTTCTTTTCATATTTAAAAAGAAGAATAGATTTACTATAACTTATAATTTGGATGAAAACAATTTAGCTAATTCAATGTGGAGCAAATATGGATGATATTGACTAAATTTAAAGATAAAAAAGTATTTGACTAATCCAATGCCAATGTTCTAAGATTTTACATAATTACGTAGAACTTAAGCACAAAATTGTATGCTGAGTTAATGAGCCCTGATTTAAACTAATTAGAATATTTGGCTAAGGAGCTATGCTTGGCTAATCCTAGCTATCCAACCCTCTCATAGTAAGAGATAAAAAAAATAAAAATAAAAACAAAAAAGCCCATCCTACTGTAAAAGTCTAAGGTGCCTTTTGGATAGTGAATTGAAAAAGAGATAGATTGAGATCAAAGTTCGGCTTGGCATGCACTTTGGCTTCTGAGATAAGTGGCCGATCTTTACTACAACATTTTAAGAGTAGCACATACATATATGTTGTGATCACGGCCAGATTAACCTCATCATCCTCTTTGGGTATACGGATTGCAAGTTCTCCATCAGGATTTCTCTTTGAGAGCGTTGATTGATACCAGTAAGCACATTCATCTTCAAGAAAAACAGCAGAAATGTTTCGCCATTGTGTTTTATAGGCTTTGATTTGAGGGCAATATTAGAAGGCATAGCTCCTGGAAGATGATACATAAGGTAATAAGGGCATCTGTTTTCCATCATCTTTAGACTTTAACTGAGTAGATGACGTCTCGAGCTCCGGGACTTTAGGAAGTTGAAAAATCTGTTGCAAAGCCCCTCGGGCTCTAATGTTGATGGTTGCTCAACAGGATCCTTGAAGTTTGCTTTGTCACTCAATTCTTCAAACGAGTAGACAAGATTTTGAAGCCTTGCAACAAATTCAATCAAAAGAGATACAAACGTGGCTAATGACAGTGCGCTAGCATTTTCATAAGTTTTTGATTCTTCCTCTATCAGCACGGCATCGGCATTAAATGAAATACGTCGCGGCCACGATATTTGTTTCATGAACATGTTTTCTGGAGGAACACCAGCAGCCAGTGCGGAATTCATGCCAGTTGGGACCTTCCTATCCCAACTAGTTGAAACTGGAACCGATCTGAGATCTAGTACAGTTTCACTCAGGGACTTGTGTTCAAGGATTTTACTTTCTTCATCCAAGTTCAGAAAATCCAGGGGATCTCCCAGCTCCGGCCGGTTTCCAATTTCCCAGCTCTCAGAATTGACAAGAAGGAATGATTTCTGGTCAATCTTCTTTTGCAACTCTTCTGCAGCCTCATGCACTTCATAAAGTATGTCCACTGGACCTAATTTCTCCATCCTTCTCACTTTGTTCCCAAGTTCACGCAACACTTTAGCACCCTCAAAACCCACTCTCCGAAGTTCACTTCCAAAAACCTGTCTTTTTTCAGCAGGGGCCTACATTTACAAGCAATGGAAGTAAGTGGACGCCCAAACACCCACACTTTTTTATGCACATGAATGCAACTTCAAGTAATCTGAGATATGGAATAGCATAACCACCAATTCTGCTGAATGTCAAAGCAGATAACACGCATTATGTGCAGAAGAATTTTCTGGGTTGTTATTTAAAACAAAAGCAAAAAGAAATGATGATATTTTTGGCACAATAACCACCAAGCCTAGGACCTTTCTTCAAGGAATGTTTAAAAAAATCTGAAACAAACTCTACAGGAACATAAATATATGATCTGACGGTTCAAATCATAGTGGATGGATTTTACAAATGACAACAAAATAAGTCTGCAGGAAACAACCATAAAGCAAATTTACTCAAAGCCCCAAAATGTTAATGTTGTCAAACAAACCCCAGCATCTTTTGCAATATGAAAAGGAGGATCCAACTGTTCCTTCTACTGACAACCACACAGAAATGTAGATAAAGTTTAAATGCACCTGTATTTCTGAAAGTATACATCCATGCAAAGCCATGACCATAAATGCACAATGCCTCAATGCACCGCTTAATTTGACGTAGTTCTTCCATGGGTATTTAAGCATTTTGTAAGGACCATGAGGTGGTTCCCAAATAGCAAATCCCATCTTCAAACAAAAGGAAGAGTCAGAAATTACATGGTGATCAATACTATCAATGCAATGACTTGTAGATGAAGCACTACATAGTGATCAATACTGTCAATACAATGAATCGCAGATGCAGCATAATTACGCTAAACAATACCAGAGCATCCTCTTGGCTTATAGATTCTACAGCTGTTCTGTAGCCACTGTACAGAGGGTCATCGGAAGCTTGGTAGGTAAGAATTTTTGAAGGGACCCTTTTGTACTCGACACAATCAAGGTAACCATTAACACAACCTGAAATATAATCTCATAGAAATGAGTCAAGCACGAATGAAGACAATAAAACATGAATCTTTATAGAAAAAATTTACTGAGTGGAGCAATTTTACTCTTGGAAGGAAATAATAAAAACATGAAGCAGACACACCTTCCAAAGATGTTGCAACACCTGCAAAATTCTTTGCCACCAAATTGTGCAGATCCTCACCAGCCCAGATGGGATAAATGCATATGTTTACTACCAAACAAACACCAGCACCAAGTGCAATGAGCAAGAATCGGGTCACGGCTGTATCAATAAATTCCCCTGTCCTATAGCCAGATACCGTAATGAAACAGTAAGTCAACAAGAAGACCCGAAACCCATATTCGTAAGGCTTCAATGTTGGGTATAGTTTTGCATATGTTGCGCAGAATCCTAGAAACCACATATACTTGTCAGAAAGAAATGCTAGTAACAAAAAATAAGGAATCAAAAAACTTTTTTCCAATAACAGAAGAATACTTGATGACAAACTCAAAGACCTATGATGAAGATACTCAGAACGATAAAAACTTCTTCCCACTTTCCAGCCAATTCCGATAACTCTGCCATGCCTAACGCAAGGCCACCAGCTGATAATGTCCCCAACCCACGGTTAAATCCTTTGCTAAGTGTTGCTCCTGCAGGAGAACATACACACCAAACGTAAGGACTAAAAAAACAGAGGACCCAAGTCAAACGACAGTTTGTTAAAGTAGAATTTATCATCTGGAAAGAGAAGAAAGTAAACATTTCATTTGAAAGAAAAGGAGATGACTCAAATCGGGAGCGGAAACCTACGACTAGTCAATTCAATCTTCATGCCCAAACTTTGCTTTATTCCATAAAATATCGAGAGAAAAGATGATGGGCAATGATAATGTTATAATAATAACAAAAAGGAATTTTGCAGCATTTCTTACTCCGTCCAATATATAATAATTTTTGTTTTTTAGTAACAATTGAATATACAACAGTTTCTCGTGATACTTGTTGACTTTACATTTTCATCCCAATAATTAAACTCATTCGTTTTCATCAACATCAATTTCTATTACATGCCTAGACACGCATAAATTCACATACACACGGATGTCAAACACTCACAAAATGAAAACGAAAAAACGAATCAGAAATAGAAGCAGTAAACAAGCCCAGAAAGAAAGTTGAATTCAATACCTATACTGAACTCAAAGACGACCACAACAGTGAGAAGAGCCCAAACGGAGTAGCGGCCGACCTCCGCGACCGGCTCTTTTAAGAAAACCATCAAGGAAATGAGCATCAAGGCCAAACCCATTTTCGCGGAGAAGACAATCTTCCTAGGGTCCGAATGACCCATCTTCCAGGCCTCGTAAGCCACATCTTGCACCGTCTTCCAAGACCTCGAAGCTTTATCCGAAAGCGACCGAAACGAGAGACACCAACACCTAACTGCTTCTCCTTCTTCTTCACCATCTCCTAAAACGGGGATAAACCCACCGAACTCCGAGTACCCCTTTGCCGACAGCAGCCTCTCCCTTTCCCTTTCCCTTTTCCCCGCGAAACTGTATCTGAAGGAACCCAGTTTGGCCTCCATTTCTCCCAATAAATCTCAGAGACTGAAACAAAACTAACAATAATATCATATACAAGGGTTGATACTTTGAAAAATATCTGAAAGAGCTCGAAGTTGTTTACCTCTTACCCACAAAAAAAAATTGGCACGGAATCTGAGGGTGGCCGGTGGCGTAGCAATGATCTAAAAATCTGGGGAAGATGGCACAGAAAAGATGAGTGGGGTTGGAAAGATAGAGAATCTGGAACCATTTTTCCAGTTTTATTTGGTGCCTATCGATGATGGAAAAAGTATTGGTAATGCCACGTGTCGTCAAGGGAAGTTACTGGATATCAATCATAGCTGCTTTTTTTTTAATATTTTTTTAAACACTTTAAATATTTTTAAAAAATAAAAAAAATCACAAATTTATTTAAAAACATTTCTTTAATATTAAATTAAAAAAAAATTGGTAGAAATCTTATGTGGAGATAATATATTTTTTTTTTCTCTGTTTTTCCAATTTCGTAAAGACATACGAAGTAAAATAAAAAATACTTCAAACCCTTTTCCAGATTAGTGTGGATAATAAGTTATTAAATTTTAGGGTTAATTATAAAATCCACACTTGAATTTTTGTAATTTGAGGTTTTGA
This sequence comes from Cyclocarya paliurus, assembly GCA_029856935.1. Classification (NCBI taxonomy): domain Eukaryota; kingdom Viridiplantae; phylum Streptophyta; class Magnoliopsida; order Fagales; family Juglandaceae; genus Cyclocarya; species Cyclocarya paliurus. The sequence continues at coordinate 29,433,519 of CM056947.1, forward strand.
TTTTTAATTCTTATAAAATTAATATCTAAATTTTAAGAAACTAAAAATTTATTACATTTTAAGTGACATCTGTACGGCATGTGTCAATCTCTAATTGATTGATAGAGATATTGATATTACGTGTCATGTAGTTTATTGTCAAATTTTTAACAAAAAATAGATAGAAGTATTTATTGGAAAATTTTTTGAACTTCAAATATTAATTTTGTAAAAATTAAAATTCAAGGTATTAATTTTACAATTAACTGTAAATTTTAAAACTTATTTTCTTGACTTATGATTATATTTTAATATTATAACAATATTATACGAGGGAAGTGAATGATTTTCAAACATCCACCAAAATATATAGAAAGTCTAAAGAATTATAGATTTTTTTGACATGAATCAAAAGGTAAATTGGAAATTCTAGAAGATAATAGTGATGTAAGAATAACGATATTGAAGCTGTAAAAACATTTATTTTAAAGCAGTTTGATTGGTTAGTTGTCATAAGCGACTGTGAAAAGTTGGCCTAAAGGACATTCTGAGCTATTATCCTATTGAAAAATGATAGTTGAAAATTTGTAATTTTAAATGCGTACTTTGAAAAAAAAATTAATTTTTAATAAAAAATTTTATTTTTTTTAAAATAATTATATAATATTTACGTACTTCACAATTATATATAATATTACTCTACTTTATATATTTAACTTTGTAAACTTTAATTTCAGTAAGTTGTATATCAGGAAAAGTTGACTAAAAAAGAAAGTTATTTTAGTAAAAAAATATTTTAATAATAAATTGATTACATAAAAATAAATTTATAAATTGATGTGGCATAATACAATATGTTAAATTATAAAATTATTTATATTATAAAATAAATTTGATGAATTATATAAAAATAGATCAATTTATAAATTTCGATCTATTTTCATATACTCTTTTATGTATGTAATACTTTTCTTTTAATAAATATGAATAAAGGGAGAGAGAGATAGGGTTTATACCATCAGATTATATAATATGAAAAAATTAATTATTATTAAAATATAAATTTTTAATATAAATTTTATTTTAAAATTTAAAAAAATTAAATTATTTATTATATTTATGTAAAAATTTAAAAAATTATATAAAATAAAATAGCCAAACCAGTCAGAAGACTCAGAACAAAAGTCTCTATCAATATCCTGAAATTTCCGTACTCGGTCTGTTTTATATACAGTGACAGCTGCTATCCGTCATCAAAAGTAGGAGAGCTGAACGGTGGGCCCACAAATCCGCCCACCCATGCATTCTATGTAGCCTAGTGGGTAACGGGTAGGCCAGATATTTTTCCTTAAAAACATGTATTGTGATAACCTTTCCGCTTGCTATACAAGTATATAAAAAGGGAAATGAGAGGGTTATTATCTTTTTTTTTACTATTTATTTATTATTATTATTTATTTAATTATTTATTTTTAATTTTATTTAATAGTTAATGAAATGATTATTAATAAAATTATATATATTTTTCATTTTTTTAATGATTAAAGATGTTAAAAAAATACTTAAAATAAAATGATAAAAAAATAAATATAATACAAGTAATAAATGGGTAGTAGATAGGTAGTAAGTGTAATACTCTGTATTTTTGTGTATTTTTATTGAAATATTATTTTAATTAATTTAAAAATTAGTTCTCTTGTTTTAAAATTATGAGAGTTTTAGAATATTATTTTAGAATATTTTAAATTGTAAAAATTATTTTTTTAATGTGCTTTCTTAATATTAGTTACTGTTTTACATTTAAAGTGATTTTTAATTTAAATTGGTTTATTTATGGGTTTTAAAACTATTATTGTTTTAATTAAGCATTTCACTGCATTTGAATTATTTTATTTAGTTTATTGTTTTAAAATCATTTGCGTTGGATTATTTTTGGGACCCCAGTTATGAAGATTGTACCTCATTTCTTTCTCTCCATTTTTTCTTTTCTTTCTTTTTATTTTCTTCCTTATTTCTCCCGTTTCTCTCCCAACCCGCTCGACTCTCTCTCTCTTCTCTCTCCCCGTGTGATTTCGGCCTCTCCTCCCAGCCACCGTCGTGCGCCACCCCTCTTCCACCAACGTCGGGCCTAGTCGACTCCCCAGCCACCAGCGATCTTCCCCCTCCAATCTCAGGCCATCTCGTGCCGCCATGAACCTCCACTCCCCGTCTAAAGCCACACAGTTTTTTAGCTCCAGCGCCGCCGTCCGGCCACCATTTTTTCACCACATCTTCTCCGACTTCCCAACAACCCATAGGACCTAACTCCAGCTCCGATCCCTCACCGGTGAAGCCGCATTAACCACATCTCTGTTTTGTGCATTTCGGACCTTAAACCGCCCATTTCGCCGCCACCCACGACCAAAAGCCACCACCATGAGCTTCACCGACCTTCTTAGGCTCTATCCTATCAATTTCAAGTCTTGGTTTAATCCCATTCAAAAGTGAATTTTTGAGATCCACGGGCACAGTGTATTTTACACTGTGGAGTTGTTGTTTTGGCATTTATAGTTCATCATTGATCCTCCAAAAATTACTATATAGCGCTGTAAGTATTTTTTCAAATATCTTTTGAGATTTAAATATATTTTTGCACTAACTCATTTTCACTGTGTTCTGGTTGGTTATTCCGGACTGAGTTCAAGGAGTATGGGGGTCGGATGAATTTGAGGACGGAGTATTTATGTGTTGGTTATATTGTGATTTGGTTGGTTGTTGGATATTGAGGTTGTGTCTGGTTCATTGCATGTGCACGCATGATTATGTTTGTAAATGAAAATTGGATTTTCGGGTAATTGCATTCATGTTTATGTGTTTATTGAAAACTGAGTTTTCATGTATGGAAATGGATTTTGGGTGTGTGTGTATCACGACGCCAAGCCGAAATGGGGCATTATCTCAGTGGAGCTCGTCTGGTCACTTGGGAGCAGAATATACTCAGTGACGTCTCCCGGCGACAACGGGATCAGACGAGTTACGTGCCGACTCAGTGGCCCTTCTGCTGGCGGGGGTTTGAGAATGCCTGACCACGAACGCACTGGGTGCGGAACTGGGCATCGCTCGTTATGCAGCCAAGACGTGCGGATGGTCCCTAGGGGAGACCATGGTGCATACGGATACGGATAAACAGAAAAATGGATAATGTTTGTTTTCTGGAAAAATAGCGTGTGTTGGATAATGATTTTCGTGTGAGTCATTTTTTGAGAAAATGATGGATATTTGTTTTAGGCCATTTTCTGAGAAAATGGTGAAAATGTTTTATTGGAAATGTTTTTAGGCCAAAATGAGATTTTGGCGTGTGTTGAAAAAATATCAATTTTCGAGAAAAATGATATTTTTTTGATTTCATGCATAGTGCATCATATGCATGCATGGTTGGTAGCATTAATGTGTTTTTATTTCAGGGTGGTTAGATTATAACTTACCTATAGTACCATTTAATGATACTGCAGATGCCGAGCTTGAGGATTTGGCTCCGCTGGAGGAGTGATCTCGAATCACTCGTGTTTTGGTTTTTTAGCTCTTGTATTATTTTGGGACATTGGTTTGTTTTAAAATGCTTTGTATTTGGATATTTATATTAAACAAATTCTGGTATTTAGTGACTTATTTATATTATCCACTGCGTATTTATTATGCACTGTTTGTTTGTTGCACACACTTGACACTTGTCGTTGGGATGCATGACCCATGTTGTCATCATCCTGATGTCACGATTCCCGATATTTCTGTACGTGGGAGTCGGGGGCGTCACAGAAAGCCTATCACTACCCATAAAAAAAAATCCGTAGTTTTCATCTTTTCCCTTTTATCTCATTTTTTAAGGAAGAAATATTACGTATAGTGAATTTTACGTATTTTTTATTCACTCTACAATATAAACAATTATTTTATATTAAACAAATAATACAGTCAATCGTATTAGTAGAGTATGTAAAGAATATGTAAAAGTAACTGAACATAAAATATTTAAACTTATAATAATTAGACGAAAAAAATTAAAAATTAAAAAGTATTTATGTTTGTATTATTTGTATATTGAGATAAAATGAAATGGGATGACTTTGCTATTCAAACCAAACTTTAGTGATGTTTGAAAAAAAAATATGAAAAATTTTGAGATGAGATGAGATGAGACTACTTTCTCAAACATGTCCTTAGAAACAAAAATTTTATATGCAGTCATTTCTGCGTACTCTTTGTGCACTTTATTAATATGATTGGTTACGTTACTTTTTTTTAATATAAAATAACTGTCCATATTAGTAGAGTGCACAAGGCTTACGCAAAATTGACTGTATGTAGCATTTCTCCAGATCATCTCATCTCACTATCTATACTAGACTTAAAAAATAAATACTTTTTAATTTCAAATATTCAACTTTTTTATCTAATAATTACCAAATCATTATAATTGTTCAAACTTCCAAACACAACACAAAAAATAATACTATACTTTTTCAAATTTTAAATAAAAAATTATATTCTAATAATATTTCCAAATTTTCTCTATTCTTTTTCAAAACCGAATAAAATATCTTAACTCAAGCATTTCACTACTATTAATAAACTATTTCACTACTATTTACAAAATTCATATCTCATCTCATTCTCCAAACATCCATTTAGGGCCCGTTTGGGTCTCAAGGTGATCTCAGATCATTCAAGATAGTTTCATAATGATAGATATACTCTCTATCCAAACACATTACTAATTTCATATGAAATAACCTCACTTTTTTCATCTTAACTCAACAATGTTCATTGATAGGACTTTTATTATTATTATTATTCCATCACTACAGCAACCAAATTAATCATTGGTGGAATTAACTACTTTTTCAACTTTTCATAAAAAAAAATTAAACATATTTCAACCTATTTTATACACTTAAACACATCTCAATGGGACCCATAAAACTTATTCAAATATATTAACTTACTACTATTCATATATAAACTCAAATAATTTGAAATGCTTTTAAAATCCAAACAGAGTCGGGATGCTTGAGGAATGAGATGAGATGAAAATTTTATATATAATAGTAAGATAATTTATGAATAGTAGTAAGGTAGTTTAAGTTAAGTATTTAATTAAATTTTGAGAAATGAGAGAGAAAAAGTTAATAAAAAATACAATCATGCTAGGTAGAAGCGGGTGGGTGCGCCAACTAGCGTACCAAATAAGATTTTAAAGCTGTTGTCAATTGTATTAAAAAAAAAAAACAAGAAAAAGAGCAAAACACGATACAGGTGAAATAGATTGAAACGAAAGGAAAGCTATCGACGCACTTATCTTGGAAAAATGAAGAAAACAAAAATGAAAACTTGACTGAGCGTGATGACATCGATTCCCACTTTCGTATGTAAGAAATGTTACCTCGTAAACAAGCAGATGAGGTCATGGTCTCGAGCTTCAATTTAACTTAACATGGTGATATATAGGAAGATAACGGACGAGTGGGGTTTTTCTCTAGCATGGTGGGTCTGTCTATGATGCATGGTTCAGCCACACTATATCCAACCAGGCAAAAAATCAAAAAATTCAAGTCATAAGTTGGATTCATAAAAATAATTTTTCAATCAATTTTATTTGAGAAAGATTTTACTGATATTGGGTTTTGATTTTGGTTTTACAGATGGCCCAAGGTTCTGTTAACTCTACCATACTCTTTCTCTCAAATGGGTATGCTTCCAGGGATTATACATGTCTTTTATGGTCTACTTGTGTAACATACCAATCGTAGATTTGGAAGTATGTAAGTAAATCGTTTAGTTGTTGTTATTATTATTATTATTATTATTATTATTATGTTATCAGATTTTATATTGTTAAGATTATTATCATTTTTTTGTAGTATTTTATTGTGATCCGATTTGTGCAACAACCACTAGAGTTCTTCTGCCTTTTTCTTCCTATCTCCACCTGTAAATTTTCAGTATTTATCTTCTAGCTAGTTGAATAATTTCCTAATGGGAAACCAACTCTCAACTCCAAACTCTATCCAATCTCCTGAAGGCTCACATTATTCCATCCCTTCACCTATAAAACTATCCCGAGAACCTCAGAATTAAATACAAGAAAAAAAAAATACTTAAAGCCCTCGTACCAAATCTCTTGCAAGCTACCAACCCGTAGGCCTTGTTCTTCTGAACCACTGCAGCCTTCCTCCCAGCAACCTCCACGGAAAACCACCCTCTCCTCAACCACAGAAACTACCAGTCATTTATACCTCGCAGCACCCACTCCCTCTCGGTAAGCTTTGCCGCCACCCTCACCTTCTTCTGCACCTCTCGGTAAACACCGCAACCTCCCTCCGAATCTCGTTCTCTCTCTCTCTCGGTGTTGCACTACCCTGCCCAAAGAAACCAGTCGCGTCACCAACTACCTGCAGCCACCCAGAGCCGTCATGCATCTCTTCTCTCTCTCTCTTGGTTGTTTCGGCTTGACAGTACTCTCTCTCCCTCTCTCGGCGTCGCATCACCACTGCCCAGAGAACCCAGTTGAGTCGCTGGTCTTTCCCTAGCCACCCAGAGACACCGTCATCTCACCCAGCTAAGCCACGTGCTCCTCCTCCACTCAGTGAGTCCCCTGTCGCACCCTCCTTTCTCGAGTCTCTATTTCTCTTCTAATGATATATGTTGTGTGTTTTCAGCAAGTGTTAAATAAGATTTCAAAAGATTGCCCTTGATGTGAACCCTGAGCCCTCTGTTTTACGAACTACCCATAGGATTTTAATGGGCCTTAAACCCAGCTGGCCAAGAGCTTTTGATTTCCTTTTGTGGGCTTGAATATTTTATTTGTTGTTGGGTTGGACTTAATACTTTAAAGATGAGTTTTTTTTACTTAAATAAATATATTAGTCAAATGCTCATTTTTTATAAGAAAGTTTTTAAAGAATTTGAAATATATTTTAAAGTATACTTTTGAACCTAATATTTTAATTAATAGTTCAATAGTAAATAGCAAGAGTTTAATTGTTTATTTTAAATACTTTCAATCAATGGTATGAAATGAATCTCTAATATTTTTATAATAGATTTTGATATATTTATGCTATTAAAGTTGTAAATTTAAAATAAAAAATATATTAAGAGTATTAAAATGATATTAATATTTATTAGATTTCTTGTTAAATTAAATAATTATGTTACTCATGGGAAAGTAAATCTATTTTTAAAAATTGAGGTTTTTATGACTTATTAAAATAGTCCAAGTATTCTACTAAATTATATTATGTTATTAGTATTTAAATAATTTAAAACATCAGGATTTATCGTTTATGGTGTTAAACAAATATTTACTTGACTATCTTCTAGATAATGAATTTAATTAAGTATGATAGTAGTACATGTTGTTCCTTGACAGATTTAGTGATATGTAATACTGTGTATAGGTGAAGAGTTACGAAACGAGATTCAAGAAGAAGCACAACAAAATAAATAATTTGATCACAAATTAGGATCATCACAGTTCAGCTTATATAGATTATTATTAGCACTAGTTCTTCGACAGCCATTTTTATGTATCACTCATGTCATATGCAAACATGTCATCCAGCATAGCATACGATCATATTATTCTGTATCATGTTCAGATTCATAAATTATAATTATATATGTATTATATCATGCATCTCATGTGCATAAGACACGTAAGCTATCTTAAATTCAAGTGCAATATAAGATAAGATCAGTTAATCAGATGGGCATTCAGATGCATGGTACCAATGCAATTCAGATCAGGATGGATGTGCAAGCCACAGACTCAAGCGTGGTCCACTATAGTATGCTAGAATACTATCAGCGGTTCCCCTCATGGCCGTGGGACGTGGGGTCGATGCACATCCTCGCACACAGGGTTAAGTGTGTTGGCCAGCTAGAACAGTCAGTTAAGGCAGATCAATTAGTTTTATATCAGTCATGCATAACATAGACATTAGTATGAACAGCCATAAATTTTAAGCTCTCAGCATGAAAATTCTTATAAAAACCTTATGTTTAGTATGTTAACGTTGTGATGGATTTCTTGCAAAGTATTCTACTCATTTTAGTTTGTTTTTCATGTTTTTAACCACCCAAGTGAGGATGATGAATTGAGCAGGCAAGTTAGGATTAGAATGAATAGTTGATTTAATTTCAGACATTCTAGAATAAAAGTACTTTTATGACATAAATTTATTCAGTTATTCTTTTAAGTTTTTTTTTTAAAGACATTTTATGAGACAAACATTTTTATGAAATAAATGCTAATTGCATATTATTAAATATGATATTTTTTATTAGATTATTTTATGAAAAACACGTGACATTCATAACCTACGAAAAGTGGATGTTACAACTTGGGGAAGAGATTTGTAATAGGACAAGCAGATCAGTAAGATTGGGGAAGGGATTATACTGAGGTCTTCTATGGTCTCTTGGGGCTTGATTCCTAGGCTTTAAGAGTCGAGATCTAACAAAAAAGGAGGAACTTTTGCAAGACAGGGACCTCTGTCTTGCGAAAGGAAAGCATTTCCATTTTCTTCGCACCAACTGGGTTGAGTGGTTGCTGGAGAGGAGTTTGAGCTGGAATTGAAGATCAGCCGGTGCCTAGATCTTCTCGGTAGTGTCTCAGTTGCAATAAGCACAAAGTGAAAAACTAAACTAATTCTTCTGGGTAGCTTCATCGCCAACAATGGCATACGAGCTTAGATCTTCAATCAAGGCATTCAAATTAAATGATGAAGAGAGAGAGAGAGAGAAAAGAAGAAACGCGGGGAAGTGAAGTGAAAAAGGACTATTTTATCAAAGAAAAACTTCGTGTCAACTGATCGGTGCACTTCAGTGTGCAAAAACGCCTACAAATATACTTTTCCTTAAAAAATATCATAAAATTAAAATATTATTATAATATAATTTTTTAATTTCATTTTTTTTTAAATTTAAAAAGGTTGGATTCTTTTTATATTTTATTTTAAAATTTAAAAAATTTGTAATGATTAGTTAAAAAAATTATAATATTTAATTTAAAAATACTTATATTTAAATGATGTGACTTGATACATAAACCATATGCCATTGTTGTGGGTCTAATACTTGTCTCCAAAAGGGTGACCCATAACCTCAGAGCATCTACATTAGTTTAGTCAAATTGAAAAATTAACTAAATTGTAGATAATTGATGTAAAAAATACTTCATATTGGATTAATTAAATCTAAAACAAAATGAATTTCTGCTATAGTGGTTGGTCAAAGATGGAGAACCACTATTGATTCACCAAACATTAAAATACTAATTTCTCACTCCAAGCAAATATTAAAATATTAGTTTTTCATTCTAATAAAAATACTATTTAGTTTGTAATTAATAAATTTAGATAGAAATTTAGATGAGTTTAATCAAATATTTTTTGTTATTAGCATTAAATGACTTTTGAAAATATGATTTTTTAATATTAATTTAATTAGAATATAATTATTATTAATATTAAATTGATAGAATTATAAAATATGATACAAACAAATTAAATAAAAAAATTATTAATTTAATAATATTTTATTATTATATAGAGAGTGAATGATTAATCTAATATGAAAATTAAATTTAAATAAAATAAATAAATATAAAAAAATGTGATATTAACTAAATTTTAAAGATGCATTTAACCAAACCAACAAGAATACTCTCAGTCGTGGTCGGTGGGTCTCATTTTTTCCAACATTTTGACCGACGAAGATGGTTCAATGCGAAGCTAATGTGAAATATGGATGAACCAAATAACTTTTTGTTTTCTCGTAAATCTGTCGTCCCTTTATTAGCGTATGCTTGCTTTGATACACATTTTCGTAGATCTATCAAAACTACGAAGAAAAGCTCAAATAAACATTTGTCAGCTACAATTTTTGTTATGTTTGTGGATATATAGGCTAAAATCTTTGTCAGTTGCCTTTTAGGATTTGAGTGAGTTATCTTTGTCACAAATATGTCTCGCTGGGGAGCTCCAATCCCGTGTTGTAAGACAATGTTTAGCAAGTGAGATTTCGTCTAGTTTGGATAGTGAGATATATAATATGAGATAGTTTTAAATGAAAATTAAAAGTTGAATAAAATATTATTAGAATATTATTTTTTAACATTATTATTATTATTTTGAGATTTAAAAAAGATGATATGTTTATTATATTTTATGTGAAAATTTAAGAAAATTGTAATGATGAGATGAGATGAAACCGTTTTTGTATTCAAACGAGGCAAACATTTCAAGAAGTTTTATAATTTTATTTTCAAATATCACTCAAACACAAAATATTTTTTAATTTTTAATTTTCAATCTTTTCATATAATCATTATAACTTTTCCAAACTTTCAAATAAAACATAAAAAATAATACAACTTTTTTCAATCTCAAAACAAGAATTGTATTAAAAAATAATATTTAAACAAACTTTTAACTTTATAATATTTTATTTAACTTTTATTTCTTATTTTTTTAAATTCAATAAAATATCTTAACTCAAATTATTTTATAACTATTCATAAATTATTTTAATACTATTCACAAAATTTTAACTTTATTTTACTTTCCGAACATGCCCCGAGTCTCTTAACAATTATGGACGACAGTACGTGTGTGTGAAATACAAGCACGTTGAAGGTGACGAATGTGGCCCAAGCATTCGGTGTGTAAAAGGACAAGCATACAACCCCCGCTGGGAGCTCCCGCGGCTAGCATTGTTTTTTGATGTGTTTTTTTTTAATTTATTTTTTATATAGATTTTTTAATATTTTTAAAAAATAAAATAAATTTAGAATATCATTAAAAAATATTTTTTTAATCAGAAAATAAAAAAAATAATTATTAAAATTTTTATCTTTTTTTATTTTACTTCGTAATTAAGAAAGTATTTTTTAACAATATTCTGAATTTTTTTTAAATATTTAAAATTATTAAAAAAATTTATTTTAAAAAAAACTTAAAAAAACATACACACAAAAACACATACTAGATCCCACGGGAGATCTAGCATTCTCCTGTGTAAAAAGATATTGGATCGGAGATCACGGTAATTAAGGCTTCGTTTGTTTTTAAAGATGAGATGAGATGAGATGAAAACTTTTGAAATGAGATGAATTGTTTATTTTATTTTGTATTGAAATTTGAAAAAGTTATAATGATTAGGTGAGAGAAGATGAAATGAATTTGAAAAAATTGAATTGTTTATTTTATTTTGTATTGAAATTGAGAAAAGTGTAATGATGAAATTGAGATGAGATGAGATGAGATGAGATGTTTTCCGAAAACAAACGAGGTAAAACGACTTATTTATTTATTACCCAAACATAAAAGTTAAAACAATATTTACAAACATTAAAAATATGCCAAAAAATTATATTCAAACAGATCTACTTTCATGAAATCAAATGCAAACTTTATTTTTTTTTCAAAAAACAATTATTCAAAATTTACTCTCACATTTTTATTGATAAAAAAAAAAATTACTCACATTTTCCAAAACCTAATAAACAATAGATTTCAAAACAATTCTCAAAAATCTTACATAACCCAAGATACCCTGATCTAGAAGGGAAAATAAAAATGCAAACAATTATGATTGGTTTGAATAATGAAAAGAGATGAGAAGAGATGAGATAGTTTTAGATGAATTGAATAAAATATTATTTTTTAATATTATTATTATTTTAAATTTAAAAATATTATAATAATGAGATGAGATAAAAGTGTTTCTGTATTCAAACGGACCTAGAAAGAAAAAAGAACTGCAAGTAATCTCAAACACACGTAACAAAAAGGTAAGCAAACCACTAAGGCATAACATCTGCATGCAGAGTGACCACAAAGTCATGACAATGAAGTAATGAACTTTCTAGCTAGGCATTCATGGATGCATGTAAAACGTGCTGATGAAACGAAAACAACGGGTTAGGCAGATGTATGAAATCTACGAAAAACTGCAAACGACATAATGTATATATATCACAATAAACCACGTCACTTTATAATAGTTATTTTTTAAGTATCTCTTTTAACTAATAATTAGCAAAGGAGAACAGAGGTTTTGAAAAAGTAGTCAACGTGGCTTTGAAAGACACGCCAATGAACAAAGACAGACCATCAAAATTGGCAAACAACGATTGAAGCTTCAATTGCAAGCTTTAACTGTTATAAAAGAATCGATTTGGCTGCTGTTGGACACAAGGTTGCAAGAACTGATCAAAGGTTTCGGGTCTTGATTTTCGTAGGTGCGGCTGAATTCTTGGATGTCCAGTATCTCAACTCTGCGGTTAGTTTGCTTCCTTATTTTGCTTGCCACTTGCTGTGGAATAAATCTACCAAAAACAGTTACCAGGCTCTGGTTTTTCTCAATCAAATGTTTCTCCAACTCTATAATAAAGAAAAAGCATATATAGATCAATATCAATGAATCTTCAATGGATCATCATCAGGTCTAGACAAATTTGGGTGATCATAAAAATCTCACCTTTCATACTAAGAAGTGATCTCCTTACTTTCCTGAGACAGCCATTGCAGTCGATGTGGATCCTCATGACCATGCAGAAAACCTGCCATGCCAGAAGAAAACTTAGAACTGCAATATGAGAGAGAGAGAGAGAGAGAGAGAGAGAGAGAGAGAGAGAGAGAGAGAGAGATGCCTTTTCTGTCATTAAAATTGGCAGCCGGAGAGAGAGAGAGAGAGAGAGAGAGAGAGTTAAGACTCAAGAGTAGTATGAGAACTCAGAAATGCTTGGATGGAAGACAGAAAAGTGAATATCAGAAAGCAGGGCCGACACTACTTATGTTTATTGAGAATAAAAATGAAGATGGCTCATGAGTTGGTTTATGTTTCAATCATTTACTTGAATTCTTCTTTCCAATCTAGAATCTGATTCTTCCATTGCCAACATAGCTCAAGGCAATATTACATAGTATCATCATTATTCTTGACTTGCTTGAATTGTTTATGCATTGCACTAAGAGAGAGCATCGTTTTCTTGTTCCTGGAGGCTCCTGTGCAGATGGGAATTAATTAAGGCATCGTTTTTTTTTGGTATAGATGTCTCTTAAATGAAAAAATGGAATGCAAAATAAGTACATTTTCTTATCTGGATCAACATGCCTCGAAATGTTTTGCCAGAATTGGTATTTATTGATCATTTAATGCTGTCCATAAAATGTTATAGGAATAGGCCACTTTATCTGTCTCATTCTCTCACACTTTAGGCCCGAATTTGAAGAGATCTTTTTCTTCTTCACTTACTTTGCACTTTAGATTAATGGAATGAGTAAATCCAATTATTTAAATTATATTTTTTTAACACTCTCTCTTACATGTGGGATCATATATAAAGTCCGGGTTCGAGTTCGGATCATCCACTGTGTCCATTCCAATAGCATGTTAAATCATACTGATCTCTAACAACTTCTATACTTTGAGCAGATGTGTACCCTATTACCAAAGGATATATGCATGGTAGAAAAAATTACCAAACTTGTAGATGCCGGAAATGACCCTAGAAATGGGATTCAAAACGGCCAAGTAAAAGAGTAAACATTGAACCTCAATATATTATGAGATTCCAAATCTTTCCTTAATCTTTAAGCAATCAAGCATAAAGCTGCTTTGGATGCTCATGCGATGTAAAGCTAATGGTTCCAGAAGAAAAAAGCCTATCCTGAATACTTTTTAACGATAAAACACAGATATTTCCCACAAGAATAGGAACCCATTTGCAAAAGGTAATCTGAAGATTAGGCTGCTTCCGTACAATTTCTTTTTCATTTTTATATTCTAATAGCAAAGCATAAAATAAAGCAAACCTCATCTATTAATGCTGACACTGAACAGACCTTCTTTTTTCTCCTCTAAGAAATTAACACTCTATAATTACTTGGAGTTCACTATGGAAAGAAGGTGTCCAGTCCCTCTTCAAGCTTTACGAGGAAGTTTTCCAGATACTGCAATAAATCTTCTTCAATACATAATACCTTTTGCAGACTCCATAGGTGCAAAAGCGTAGGTTCTCACATATGAGCATCAAATTATGCTGAAACGATGTCAAATGCTCTTTTCTAATGCCAATTGATTTTATTTTAGAGAAATGTTTTAGCCACAAAGAGATCTTACAAATGTAAATCTACAAATTGACGTGGCTTGATGTAGTACGTTAAATTGTAAAGTTATTTTTATTACAAAATAGATTTAACGTATTATATGAAACCATACCAGTTTGTGGGTATACTTCTGTATGATCTCTTTGTGTTTGTAGCACCTAACCGAGAAATCGTTGAAACTCTTAGCTGATCCTAGGATAGGATGGAATGGACAACCCCAATCCTAATCAAATAGAAAACCTTTCCTATATTTATGTAGGGTATGGTTGAGATTTGCTGATCTTCACATAGTAGATTAGTTAGTTAGAGTGCCACTACGGAGGACATCACTCAAAAGATTCATTCTAGGCATGGGACACGTGTTTGATGGTGGTGGACAAGCAGTAGAAGATCTTATTGAGGAAAAATAAGGAAGAGAGAGAGAGAGAGAGAGAGAGAGAGAGAGAGAGAGAGAGAGAGAGAGAGAGAGAGATAGAGAGAGAGAGAGCGAGCAAGAAGTGCATGTAGAATAACACACACCATGCATGTAGCAATTCACACTCAAACAATGCACTTTTATCTTTATAGACACCTTTGGGCCCTAATGCATCGAAGGCAAAGAAGAAGAAACCATGGCTTCTCTTCAATCACATCCTCTTATTGTCATCCCCACTCTGATTCCACTCCTTTTCATTACCCTTCTAAGAACCAACCTTTCCCAAGACCCCAGTTCCTCTAGTCCCACCATAGCCGAATGTGCATCGCGCCTGCTTCCACTGGCTCCTTGTGCACCATTTGTGCAGGGCACAGCTCAGTCACCAGCGCAGCTGTGTTGCAACAACCTCGAGCAACTCTACAGCCAACAGCCCCATTGTCTTTGCCTCTTGCTCAATGACACTACCTCGATCAGCTCTTTCCCTATAAACACCACACTTGCCCTGCAGCTGCCTAATCTTTGCAAACTTCAAGCCGACATCTCTGCTTGTTCAGGTACACCATCAGAAAGAAAATTACAGTGTTTAGTGTTCCATCTCTTGGCTAGAATGATCCCCATTTATATAATTGTACATTGTCTTGGGGATTCTCAAAAATTGAACATGCATAAGGTGTGCAACTATTAACTATGCTAGCTGATTCGTGGATTTTTTTTTTTTCTCTAATCTTTTTTCTTTTTAAACTTGTTGTGACTTTGATAAGGAAAAAATGGGCCTCCTAGTTCACCTGGTTCTCAAGTTTCCCCGGGGACAAACACCAATTCTGCTCATGGGACAAATCCCAACTCGACCGTTGTTGGTATGAATACAATCTCTGGATTTAGATTTTTAAGATTTTTTATTCAAATACGTTATGTAGTTTGGAGAGATAGACATAATCTGCGAACTCCACAATATTAGATATTGTCCGTGGATAATGTAGACTCCAACATTAATTACGAGATTCACGCATTGCGATTAATATAGGTTTTATTATGTATCAGTCACTGTTCACACCAACACCCCACACCAGACAATTTTATTTTTCAAAGGATATGAGGTGTGGAATAATAAATAGTAGTTATTGAGAAAAATTATTCGATTAATATTGTTCCGGTCAGAAATTGTAAGAAACCACATCTTTGGAATAGGCATCAAATTTATTTGAGTTATAATGATATAAAAAGATGTCTGAAATAACAGTAAAAAATAGATGGTATGGATATGTAAATCAATTAGAAATCTGATATTATAAATTGATTGTATAAATAATTCTGACCGTCCATAGATTTGCATTTTCCAACCAAAAATCTTGGTCGTCTTTTATTTATTTTATTTTGTTGACAATTTTCTTCTATGGATGGAGCTTCAGCTTCTCCAATGGTCCAGCTGCAACCAAGACCCAACATTATGGGACTGGGCTTTGGCAGTAGCATCAGCACCAAATTGAGAGCAGAAGGTGATTTTACATTGGTGGTGACAATGGCAGCTTTTCTGTCGACGAGATTACTGTAATTGTGGCCCCACTAGAGCATTTTACTGTTGTCATGGAAGAATGTTTGCCAGAGTTAAACTAGGATTTAGAATTTGATGTTTGTTGGAATAAAAATAATAGCAGTAGTTTATTACGCATACCCTGTTATCTGGACAAAAGGATCTAAAGGCCTTGGGAAACTGGGGTGCCATTTTCCTTACGGTAAAACAGACATTATTAAAATGCCAATTAATCTGTCTTTGTACAGTTCTAAAGTATACAAGTCTCGTGTATTCTATTTAAAAGAGTAGACAAATCTAAAACTCTCATAAAACTCTCATTTTTTTAATAATAGACCCAATTCTTTTTTAAAGGGGATGTGCGGAACTTGCACTCTAAAGACTGTATCTAACCTTACTAATATACCCATCGCGCCTTTCCCCTGAAAAGTGGCAAACAAAATATTTGCTACCAATTTTTTTTCCCCACGAAATTTCAATCTTCAATGAATCAATGCATATCAGAAACCAATACAGAAAATCCATCCTGAGTTAAAAGGTTGTCCTGTTTAAAGTAAAATGATGCTTCAACCACAGAACTTGACTATCCTATGTAATTACCTGAAACCTTAGCTCAGAAACTTTTTACATGTACGTGAAACTCAGGAGGCAATATCAAATGATGTTTCAATAATTTGAGGGTAAACTCAGAGCACACTACTAATTTTTTCTGGATCAACATCTCAAGTTACAGCATCATATATGCAGAAACATTACCTTACAAATTAGATAGGAGCCCTCGGTTGGAATATTTCTTCTAGATCACACCCGAGAAGTAAACCTTGCTTTTTAAACAATCACTATAAAGAGACTATTCCAAACTAGGAGCAACTTCGGTAGGGTTGGACTCAAACACATCCGAGTTTGATCCATCAGGTTCATCTAAAAGCTCTCGAGATTGAATTGACTCTTTGTACGCAGGAGTCTCCTTAAAATCTGTTGCCCCTTCGTTGTAAGTAGTCACAGCAATCCCACATGCAATTAGCTGTCCAGACAGAACTGTAATATATCAGCCTTGATTTTCATTAACAAGCTAACTCCTCAAGCCAAATACGAATATGCTTGACTGGCAGGACTCATTTCATTTACCCGGAGATATCATAAGCATTTTATAGAAATATCTATTCTGCAGTATCATATTGTCTGTAAAATGATAAGGCTTCTCAACCTTGGTACACGTGAAAATAAGGCATAGTATAGATTTTCTTTGATGCTTTTTTTTTTTCAATCAAGAAAAGGAGTTAAAGAAACTGCCACAATTCTTGGCCTAAAAAACATGATTGATAACAAATATATCCAACCTTAAATGTAATTCAGATCAATGTGCGTTTTTTTATGTGTGTTTATTCATTAATGCACAAATCTAATTAACAATTGCACTAGATCACCATCAACTACACCACGAGAACAAAACAAATAGAATGTCAACACTCCCAAAACAATGGAGGGATTCATTTCTTTCGAGAAGTAAGGACGGATGCTTGGTATGGCAAAAACATTAAAGAAACACTTCTCACACCTCTTTGTTCCCAAGTCCAAAGAAGTATGATTTTAGCATTAAATGATGAAGTTTACTATATGCAAAGATCATCTGAGTCTCACCATAACTTCCAAATCCCCACCATCAAGGGGAGCTTTTCAAGGTGAAATAATTTAAATTCAAATATCATATATTAAAGGTAAGATATTATAGTTTGTAAGAAGTTGAACAAGTTTACAATCTGAGGGTTAAGTTACTTGTCTCTTTGTATTACAAAATGGAATCTTTATGGTAGGTAGAGTAGACATTGACAAGGGATCTACACCCAACAACAAATGTTCAGTTGCACTTTTCTATCATCTTATTTGGGAATTTTATCAGCTTCATATGTGGTGGATGCTACTAGGAAGAGGGGAATAAACCATTATTCTAGGACTTGCTTCCACATGTGCACCTAACCTCTTGTAGCAAGCGGAGATTAACAGGTTAAGTTACCTTTTCTTTTTTTTATAGGTATTAACAGGTTAAGTTACTACCTTTAGATAGGTGATCTAGAGTGGTGATCGCATTCAAATCCAGGATTACTTGGTGTAATAATATGATTTTTTTTTTATAACCGTGGGTGTCTGGGCCAACTTGCGCACACCTCAACTAAAATTTCCACTTATCTTAAAAACTAAAATGATAAGAAATACACGCGTTTCATCTCTTCCGTTGATGCCATGCGCGGCAGCTCAGCACCCCTGCCTCCGGTACCGCCTGATCGACCGATCGGTTCTTTCCCAGCGTGGCGCGTGTATCTCACGCGCCTCCCGTGTGTTTTATTTTGTCTTTTCCGATTTTATTGTTGTTTGTTTGTTTATTTGTTGGGATCTGCTTTTGTTGTTATTTTTGTTTGTTGGGTTTTGTTGGTGGTTGTTGTTATTTTTGTTTGTTGGGTTTTGTTGGTGGTTTTTATTGGTGGGCTGCAATCTGGAGCTAGTGCTGGTAGAGCTAGGAGGGCGAAGTTACGGTTGGTAGTTTTACGGATGTGGTCCGTGAAAGTGCTGGGTGCTCGTTCTGTCTTGTCTCGTGCAGTGGATGCTTCCAGTGGGCGGACCGCCTGGTGATTTTGGTTGGATGGTGTTTAGTTTGAATAAAGATGAAATAGGCTATTGGACTTATGTCCATATAGCTGGCTGGTTGGAAACTCCTCTCCTTTTTAAAGGATGAGGTTGACTGTGATACTCTCTTTTTGAGAGTTATCGAAGTTAGACATTGCCGTCGCACTTTGTGCGTACGGGGAGCCTTTAACTGTTGTTAGGTTGACTTGTAATGTGGAGTCACAGATGTAACTTCTTCTGATATTAATGAAAGAGGTCTATTTCCCATAAAAAAAAAAAAAATGATAAGAAATGGTGAAGTACTCATTCAACCATTAGTGTAACTATTCTTCATCTAGGTTTTAGTAACATATGGATCTTGGTATGTCATTAGCTTCATACAAGGCTGAAGCCACAAGATTCTATGACACAATGACTAGTATAAGTATGAGGAAAAATTATTAGATACTCCCAGAGCTGTATGACGTGGCAGTCCCGTCTTATCACAAAATGGCAGGCCATTAAATTGCATATGTGAGCAGCCATTGCCAAGCCCAAATTTTGACTAAAACTTGAGATTTTGCCAAAACCTTTGAAGAGGTTAAGCTACATTGAACTAGCAATTCCAAAGTCAAAATACTAATATAATATTATCTATTTTAATAACTTTTTTTTTATATATATTATACAAATACACTCAATATATTAATTAATAATTTAATTTTTACTATCCAAACAAATTATTGGATGGAGGCAATAGGATTAAATGAAGAAGACTTTCGGGCTCAGAAAGAAAGATAAATTCTCTCTCCCCGTTAGGGGTACTTTTCGGTCCACCATTTTTCCTGAACCGGACCGGACCGGACCGAACACCCATAGGGACCGGACTGGACCGGTAGTTATCTGTCCAGTCTGGTCCATTCGGTCAGGGCTTCCTTTTTTTTTTTTAAATAAAAAAATTTTATTTAAAATACTAAATTAAACTAAGAGACTTATTAATGTGGATTTTGTAACAAACTCAATAAAAAAATATTTTATATGGTTAATAATAATAAATTAGATGAAAATTACATTATTAATTTATATAATTATCATATAATTAACTAATTGATATTATATATTAGTTAATTGATAGAATATTAACAAGTGTTAATAACATATTTAAAATTCTATATTGTTAATAGTGATAAGTTAGATGAAGATATATATAAAATATTGTTAATTTATAGAATATTAACAAGTATTAATAACATATTTATTAATTACATAATTTATTATACAATTATTATATAAAATAATATATTTATAAAAATAAAAATTTTTGGGTTCGGTTGGTCCGGTTCGGGAAATCCCCACCTCGGGACTGGACCGAAGACCGAAATACCCCTACTTATTAGATCGAAACCAACCATGGGGACTTTCGGTCCGGTCCATTCGATCCGGACCGACCGTTTTACAACCCTACTCCCCGTACATCCAAGAAAACCCTAAGGAGACCGCCACCACCCACCATTGCCGGCGAGTGACCCCTCACAGCTGTCACATACAAAGCCGACAAGCCCTGAAGACTTTACTGAGGGCAGTCCGGTGGCGGTCCTGAGGAGAGAGAAATCCCTACAAAGTGAGAAAACCCTAGATTTGCCGCCACCCACCCTTGCCGATGAGACATACCGTACCGTTCGTCACAGATAAAGCCGACGGACCCCGACGACTTCGCTGAGGGCCGTCCGGCATCGGTCCTGAGGAGAGAGAAATCCCTACGAAGTGAGAAAACCCTAGATTTGCCGCCACCCACCCTTGCCGATGAGAGATACCGTACCGTTCGTCACAGATAAAGCCGACGGACCCCGACGACTTCGCTGAGGGCCGTCCAGCGATTGTCCACCCTTCGGTGACTTAGATTTGTCTGTGTCGTCTTTCATAGTACTCCGGCGACCCACTCGACGGCTCTGTTGGTCTTGTTGTCGACACAGAACAAGTTGACACTTTCCGAAAAGTCTTTTGGGAGTACTCTGGCGTCAAGTAGTGGTCTTCAGCCGTGTCCCTATGTCGCAAATTTAGATTCTCCGAGATGACGAATGGTTGTTCAAGAAGGGGAGTTGGTCAGTATGGGTTCTTCTATGGAGTTGGTCATAAAATCTAAATCCTTTACATTGATGAAGGAGGGGAGCATGTTGGTCATCACTGAAAGGAGTCGAAGGGTGATATCCAAGTTGGTTCTGGGTTTAACAACAGTATAGTGGTTGGCCAAGGCCATAGAAGCGTGCACAAAAGAAGAGAAACAATATTTTTTCTCTACTGTCCGGGAAGGTAGACGCAGTTTCACAGCACATCGCTGCTCGAATGCTCGAGGACGTTATATGGTGGTGGAGGAGTATGAAGGTGGAAGGAGGAGGAATTTTATTTTCATTCCTGAGGGGAGCAGTGGCTAGAGAAGGATGGGGGAGGTGCTGCGTGAATTTTCCTTCAACAAGAGAGGGAGTGACGGTTTGGAAGGACAAGGTGCTACAGGACATGGCTCTATCAGGGAGCCGTGTAGCAGACTTGTGGCGAGGCGATCCTATGCAGTAGCTCTAAAGACGGGTCAGGCTTCAGGGGTTCAGAGTGAGGGGGGTCTACAAATCATGCCTCAAGACCAACTTGTCGAGATGCACAATTCTTTAA
Organism: Cyclocarya paliurus; assembly: GCA_029856935.1. NCBI lineage: Eukaryota > Viridiplantae > Streptophyta > Magnoliopsida > Fagales > Juglandaceae > Cyclocarya > Cyclocarya paliurus. Next base: position 29,454,862 of record CM056947.1, read on the forward strand.
AGGAGATGGAAACCCAACTTGGCCAGTTGAAAGTAGCGATAACTATATTGTCTACAAAAATAGACCTGCTTTCAATTAGAGGCAACAGGTTTGTAAGTAACAAGATAGGCCTAAATCCTTGAAACTCATAATAAAGAAAATGGAAGATCAGATTCGGCCCTGTCCCTATAACTAGATCCAGGAGAGTATGGCGGGTCAAAAGGAAATTTGGGTTATTTGAAGCGGGGTCTACATTGGGTATCGGCGTAGAGACATCAGTGGAATGTCATTTGCCTCATGTAACACAGGATAGACCGATAGTTGGTATTACACCCTTGGTCCCTGAAGAAACTATGGCTCCCTCGTTAGAATTGAAGGAAAATGGTGTACTGTCGAGGTCTGAAGGAGATGTAGGATCCGCTATCACCCTAGAGGTGAAGGGACTTGCTGTCACCCCAGAATCTCCAATGGAGAGAACCAATGGAGTTGCTGGAGAACCTATGGGTTTGGCGTTGGTGCCTTGTGTAGAGTCGGGAGTGCAGTTGGATATTGTGTCTGGGGATAATGTTGCTCCCCTGGTCTCTCTTCCTCCAATAGCGGACTGAATTCTGTCTAAAGTTAACGAGATTCAGCAGTTTGTGGAAATCTCACATGGAGGATGTGAAGATCAATTTAAAGAACTAATCACTGCAATTGAGGCAAGCCAAGTGCTTGAAACCAAATCAAATTTCAAGAAAAACAGGGAGTTACAACGTCTTTTTTGGACAATCAACTATGACACTAAGGATGGTAGCTCAACTAGAGGGAAGTCTAAAGGGAGGGCATTGTGAAGATGGAAATCAAGGGTTGGGATTGGGTGTTCGGGTAGAATTTTAGTTCTGCGGGAAACAAGAGGTTGGGGTTGGGTCTAGTATATTTTGGGTTGTTTTTCCATGGGCTTTTTGGGTCATTTTGGACAAGGTGTTTTCTTGTATACATTCAGTGTACTTGGTTTCTCCTTTTGATATATATAATTTTTTACTTCTCAAAAAAGAAAAAAGAAAAAGAAAGGAAGATAATGAAGAAGAAAGGAAGAGAAAGGGAAGGAAGGGAGAGAGGAGATGCGGGAGTGAGTGAAAAAAGTGGGAATACTTTTTCATAAAATATTCTTTTAATTGGTAAACAGTAACTCACCAAATATGACTTTGGTTTTCCATTTACTGTAGCTCATAACTTGATTTGAAATGATTTGGCTAGTCCAATTTAGTTGATTTTGAAAAAAATTAGTCAAAATTTAGACTTAGTAGCATTTGGCTAGTCCAATGCCAGTGCTCTAAGCACTAATTTTAATGACATGGCATAGTGTGATAGAATGGGAGTAACACTTTTTGTACTCTAAAGACTACCTAATAATTACTCAAGTATGAGAGCTGAAAGATTACCACATCTCCCAAAGAACCTAAACTAATGGGAGATTGTATTATCACTTTACTCGAAATTATTAAAGCAGAAAAATCCATCCCTGAAGGATGAAAAATATATCTAGACAGGAGAACAATATTTAGCCATTCCAACCGTTGTCTCTTCTGTATCCCAGTTTCAGTGACCCGTAGATTAAGCACTTTTCAATGGCACTAAGTTGATTGATAGCCTATGCACTTCGAGAGGAGATTCAGAAAGGGTCTCTGCCAATTGGCTATGATAAATAAAGTTCTTCAAAAGTGTTCTGCAATCAGTGTCTATGAGCTCAAGTTCTTCGCAATTATCGAAGCAACCATTTTCCAATTGGCAAAACCCAACAGAAACGAATATAACTGAAACCCCAATTGAAAGAAGACAATATACAAATAAGACTAAAAACAAGAAAAGCAACAAAACCAAGAACGCGAAGGGGAGGAGCAAAACCAAATTAATATACCGCAAAGACGATGCCGAAAGCCCACAAGTATTGCACAAAGAAACCAAGCGCGTCCCACTGCGGCCCTTCCCAGAAGTCTTTCTCGGCACCCGGAAGCTCCGGCAAGACAAGCGCAGCGCCATCGGCAGTACCATCTCCGACGAGGCCAACATTTTCGATGCTGAGCTTATCCTCCTCGGCCTCGCGTTGTAGTTGTTTCTCTTCTTGGTCTTTGGTGGTGGTAGAGCCCTTCCGGTTCTTGCCGTCGAGCCGTCCGGACCGGGAGGAGAAACGCTTGGCCGAGACCACGAGGAGGGTGGTGGTCCTGGTGGAGAGTGGGAAGAGGACGTGGCGCCGGTTGGGGATGTGGGTGTAGGGATGCTTGGCGGTGTTGCCATAGAGGATACCTACTCCACCACCACCACCTCCTCCGTTGGCTATGGTGAGAGCCATTGCTGAGTGGATAAGAGTTCTGGGAGTGCTGTGGACGAGAAGGAAGAAGATGTTATATATGGATGCTTGTGAATTGTGATCCGTTCAGGGGTCCAGTACAAGGAGTGGGACTGTCCGATTCTAAGCCCGATCCGATTTACTTATCCAGCTGCTTCGGCCCAGAAAGAAGATAAGGCTACCAACTTATCCACGGTAATAATCTTTTTAAGAGAAATGCTAGACATCATCTGCACACTCAAATATGATTTATTATTTTTATCTTTCTATTTAAATGCACATTTATCATGTCGTGTCATGCACCAATAGTAAACCACCAGCAACCCCATCGTTTCGATTTAAATATCTTGTTATTTCTTTATTTTCCCTAATATGAAGCTAATGGAAGTGGAAACCTCCAATAAACATATCAAAATGGTTGCTTGCAGTGTCCCAATCACAGCCTTTGACCACAACAAACCGCTTAATATAGTCTCCCCTTTAACGAGGCAAAGGATTAAAGGAAAATGATGGATACAGGAGACTTGGAGAAAGGATTGCGCATGAACGATCTATGTGGAAAATGAGATAGTGCTTTTCGCACAAATCCACCATTTGGAGTCTCTCCTCCATTCTTCTCCATCTCACTCTCCTCCATCTCCCTCCATATCCGAAGCTTCCCCAAACTTGATATGGGTTTCTAAAACCTAACCTTCGCATCTCTTTCCTCCATTTTCACTGTCCTCCATCTCCGAAGCGTAGCCATGACCTGAGATGGTTTTTTGAACCCAGAAACCCTAACCTCTGCCATCTCCCTCCCTCCTTCATGTCGCAACCCGAGATGGGTTTCTGAACATTGTGGAAACGTTTGACGGCTATGAACTCCCCTTTTCATCGATCCCGCAAAGGTACTCTCTCTCTCTCTCTTCTCTCTCAGGTGGATTCCGTTTTGTTCTTGACCGAAGGGGTCAAAGTTAATTCACATTGGGTCTGGATTATGAGCAGATTTTCCTAAATTATGAGCTGCCTTGTTTGTCTATTTCTGTTCAATTGAATGGTGGAACCAACAATAGTACATGCAACAAAGTATTGTAAATAATAAACTCTTTTGGTTTCTGTTATAGTTTTGGCTTCAAATATGCCAACTTGTTGTCTAGAATGAAGTATGAGCAAATCACGTGCTTTGAGAAAGTTTGGCACTTGTGACTTGGAAACCAATATATGTGATGCTTATAATTGTTGATTGCAAACCAATATTTATCAACAAAGAAATAAGAATGATGGATATTAATGGAGTGAACCTCAAGAAAGTGTTACTTCTAAAAACAGGGGTTGGCAAACCGATCTCATGATCTCATCTCATAACACAGGTGGGTAAATGTCTTGTGTGCTTTGAAACCACCTGTAAGTTTTGTGAGTTGAACCATAAATTTATAAGCTTTTTGTGTCCTTCGTGGTGTCTATGTTTGGAACTTTATGAGGACAATATAGAATTTTATGAAGAACTAGATTATTGAGTTTATAATGATTGGAAGCATGTGTAATGAACATGAACATGAGTGCCTGTAGAGTAAATTCACTATGAGCATCTCAATGTTTAGTGCAAACCCAATTGGTGGATAGTATTACATAATCGATGCATTTAAACTTTAAAGTCCTCTTACACCAATAAATGAATAAACACAACCCTGCCATGACTATCATAGCTTCAGAGCAATCACAAATGTCAATTTATAATATTTACTCTTTCTCAACTATGTATAACTACTGAGAGAAACAACCTAAAAATGGGAAGTTCTACAATAGTTGTTACCAAAGGAATCTTTTTTGTGACAAGTAAAAGAATTGATAGATGAGTGTAGTTGCTCTCATGGAATCTTTATGAGACAAGTAATAAGGAAACTAACAAATAAGTGCAGTTGCTCCCAAGACATTCCAAATCAACAAATCAACTTCCTTTGAGGCAAAAATATAGGTTAAGGAAACAAAAGATAACATATTTTATATACAAATAGAAGACACTCAAGCAATGATTTAACTAAATGTTTAGGCTCTGCACCTGAAGGCTGCCCATTCAATAGGGATATCATGGTTCCATTGTTGGCTAACAAGTAGGCTTATTTGAAGAACTAGATTACTAAGTTTATAATGAATGCTTCTATAGTGTATAATATAAATAAGTCTAGATCAGTCTCTTGAGCAGCCGAGAATGTTATGTGAAAAGGACCAACGATGAGCTATATAGAGTATAGGAAAATGACTCCTTATATATTAGTTCAAAGAAAGTGTCCAGGCATATGACGTACAAAAGTTCATGACCTTCTTTATCTCTAAAGATAGGGTGTCCTAACCACCCAATAGCTATTCCATCCCCGTTTATAATGGACTTTTCTTTAAGTCTATATTTGTAATTCCTTGTGATAGGTTTAGAATGACATCGCCAGTTTCTTCATCTTCTCTTGTTAATCATTCGAGGAGGGACGACCCAACGTGCATGTGCGGTGAGAAAGCTCCACTTAGAATATCAAATATGCCAAGAAATCTAGGATGATCATTCTTTGGGTGTTTAAAGTACAATACCTTAGTATAACATATTTTCTATCTTTATCTTGACATTTCATGGATTTGTACAAAATTTTAATATCATAATATACTCTTTCGTGCATAATCAGGGATTATCACACTGCAACTATTTTAAATGGGCAGATAATAGTGAAGACAGAGAAAAAGAATAGGTAAAGATAGAAGCTGACTTGCATCGGAAGGAGGAAGAGCTTCTGAAAAGAGAGGAAGAAATTGTGAGGAAGGGAGTTGGAAGTCTACAACAAAGAAGTTGAAATTGGAAGACAACAAGCAGACATCCGGCATGAATGCACACTACTTCGTGCCTATTGGGATATTACCATATTAATAACCATGTACTTCATACAATCAAAATGAAGCCCCACTTAATGGGAACTTTGTACATTGTATGTTATGAACTATTTGGAATGTTGTGTATATATAACTATTTGTTGTGTACTATGAGAATGTGTCATTAGACATAGGTTGATTTATGGAACCACAAAAAAGCTTCTTTCATTTGTAGAAACTAATAAATCTTATATCACAAAATATTTATCATCTTTTTTACAATCACTTACTCACAATTTACATATTGTTTACAATCACAATACCAAAAAACAAAATACACTAAATAGATCTCGAAATTATAAATCAAAATCCTCAAGATCTGGTTGTGCTCCATCCTCATTATCCGGCTGTGTTCCATCCACCCCAATATGCATCTGTGAAGATAATATAACAAAGTTTAGCAGTTATAAACTAGAGATAAAACAAAATCAAGTACCACAATATGAAGTAGAGATGAAACAAAATGGAATCATTAAGTACACTTTCTTGAGTCGCAATCACTGGTTCACCAAACTGGGTTCCACTAGAGTCAAAAACCTCGGGGATGTTACCACGTGGCTAATACCAAAACAATAAATGAAAGTAACCCGATTACACAAAATAATTTATAAATTCAAATAAAAATATAATATAATTTAAATATGAAGAGTTTGTAAACCTGAATGGGAACACTCTCTTGTGTCCCAACCATTGCTTCGCCAAACAAATTTCTACACGTGTCAATAACTTCAGTATCTCCTCCATGTGGCTATGAATATAAAACAAAACCATGTTACATTTAAAAAACAACAAAACAAAATCTAGCGAAAAAAGTTAAGGATTAATTACCTGTCTACGTTTTCCCTTTTGTGTAGCCTTTCTCGTCTTGTTCTTTTACACTTTATTCATTATGGAAGCTTTCCTCAGAGATGGTGGTATGCTTTTGCCTCTCACTATAAGGGGACTAATTACTTTCTTTGAACTCATACCTATAGTTATATATATGGTTGGAACTGCAATATTGGAACACTTTTAGATTGGCAGCTTGTTTGTGAGATAGACCTTGTTCATTGCATACAACTTGTCAATCATATCCTGAGCATGTTCATCACATGAAACTGCATTACTTGCGACGTCGCCGCATATCTTCATTATACGTGAATATCTACTCACGTCTAGCCTCGCATCAGCTACGTCATAATTGCTACTTATCAAGGTGTATTTTCTTTTTATGTTCTTCCTCCATCGGTCCAATATGTACTTCTTAGAGCATTGACAATGGCTTAGCCATTTGCCAATACAAGTCCAAATTAAAGAGAAATGTGAGGAAAAACACTCACATTGGCCTAGCTAAATTAAACTAGATAGCTAAACTAACTACAGTAAATGTTAGAAGCTCACCAGATATGGAGAGCAACTGTAGACAGTCCAAATGATTTTTTTATTATTTTTCTTCCTCCATCGGATATGGAACATAGCAGGGATTTCAAATGACCTCCAACTTATCATTTTTTTATCATTTTTCTTCCTCCCACCAAACATTGACCTCCAAGTTCATGCACCTCCAAATTGTAAAAAAATTTAGAAAAACATATTTGCAATTTTACAAATCATATTTCTTCCTCCCACCAAATATGGAAAATGATTTTACAATCCTTGCTTTGCAATATGTTTTTCCAAGTTTTTTTTACAAATTTCTGACAAAGTAGGGATTTCTTACTTTTGTGAAAATGTTCAATATTTTTTTCAATTTTACAAAGTTAAATTTATGGTGACCATATAAAAGAAAAACATTTAGCTTGTATACATCAACGTGGATTTAAGAACTGTATTTGCAAAATATTGAAAAAACTTAATATTATGAAAAATAATAATATTTTATTATTATTTAAACTTTAAGATAGCTAGTCCAATGTAGACTAACATTTTAACTAGTCCATGGATTGGCCAAAAGATAACATTCTAGCTAAATTTTAGACTTGACAATGGTTAGGCCATTGCCAATGCTCTTAGGCAGCGAATAAACTCGGTTAACTTTCAAAGTGGCAAATACATGTCTACACAATATACCTTTCATCTCAAACAATCCGCATGAACACCACCTCGCACTAAGCCTCATTAAAGTACACAGAATGATCCTTGATGAAACCCTCAAGGCGGACTTCATCTTCTATATGATACGTTGCAATTACACTATCCTTTTGTTGTAAAATTCGAATGCAACCAAGCATCCCATGCTACTTCTCTAAATTTAGAGTTTGTGTACAACTCCTAAAATATCCCCTTAAATGGAGAGACAAATATGAATGAGATTGTGAAGTTGAATGACTAGAAGTCTGCTCCATTTTCATTCTCATTCTTTTTCAATGCATTATCAAACTGATCGAGAAACTCTTTTTAAGTTTGCCCTATCATGGACATACTATCGAAGAAAGCATTCATGCTCTCGCTTCGTTGGGTTGTACTTATTCTAGCCTAGAAATTTTTTTTAAGGAATATCGGTGCCCAATAAGTGCGCTCTATGTATAATGATTGCAACCAGGCATTCTCCTCTAAGTTGTATATCATAATTAATAAATCCCAACATTTCTCAAACTCTTTAATGGTTTGTGAGTCATATAGACACTTGAGCAAGTGATTTTTCAACCCGGTTTTGTATGCACTGTAGTAATCCAACTTCTCAAGTACTTTTTTTAATATGTGCCACAAGCAAAATCTATGTCAACTATTTGGAAAGACATCAGCAATGATATTTTTTATTACTCTATCTTGATCTGTGATAATAACTTTTGGAGCATTATCATCCATACAATTCAACCAATTTTGAAATAACCATGTAAACGTTTTAGTATCCTCGTTAGAAATCAATCATATCCTTAAAAGGATTGATTGACCATGATGGTTTACACCTACAAACGGTGCAAAGGGCATCTCATACATGTTTGCCAAATATGTGGTGTTGAATGTGACGATCACCAAAATATTTGTAGGTTTTCTTTCTCCGTGCGTCTGTTCAAAAAATATTCCCGAACTTGTTGTCATCATCCAAATCCATTAGGAAAAAAAATCCATCATGCTTGTATTGCTTCCTAGCAAAATACTCACGGGCGACTCTAGCGCCACCTTTCCCAACTCGAATGTAATGTGCCTTGTCAATGTAATTACGACAGTCTTTTTATAAGAATGACAAATTTTCATACTCATCCGCTCCTTGCACAAGAGAGGCAAAACTCTTATTCATTCGAATCTCCACCCGATCATTTGTATCTAAGACTCTCTTTACAGACTCGCTCACTTCACTATTGCAACGATAGAACCCTGATTTCTGTGGACTTAGGCCATGGCTGTGCTCATTGTGTACACTCAATACTTTCAACATTTTATCAACAAATGTAGCATTTATCTTTGCCTTAGATTCTATTTTTGATGTCAGATGTGGCCTCACGACATTTGACATCCATTTCTATGCCTTCCCTCCACAGGCACAACCAAATGTCACATATATGAGAGTCTCATCCTTATGCCTCTTACTACTTTGCATACTTACTCTAAAACTGCATTGTTTCCCATATTTCTTATAATGAGAATGTAATTCTTCTTCGAATTTAAACACCATCCCCAACTTGGGCTCCTCAATGCTATCATCCGCCTTAGTATGCATTGTATTTTGTGTCCCGGACTCATCGTCATCTTTGGATTTGACAGTAGGAGGTATTAAAGGAGATGCATGCTCCTTCACTTTCTCCATCTATTTAGAGAATAGTTATCATTTTATAACATTAAAAATCATCTTAAACCAACCAAAAAAAAAATCAAAAGAAAAAATAGTATCAGGAAGAACCAGAAGCATTTTATGTTTGATTGTAGGATAGTGGTGGCAATGCAGTTCAAGTGCGTAGGATGGTAGCAAATCTAGATTTTACAATTTGATACTCAACAGCAACTCAGATAATGTCATATTTTCCTAAATCACCTAGATAAAAATATAAGAACAAATGAACTACATGGATGACAAGCGTTGCCCATATTGTTGTATCACATGGATAACAGTCTTTTTCTCCTCGGTTAAAATTGTTTGGTTGAATCAATTTTAAAAACTCCTTTGCATTGTTGGGCTATTTTGTTCGGCCTGGTTTGCTTTCAAGATTAACACCCAAAACTTTGAAAATATCTCATCTTATTATTACAATTTTTTTCACAGAATAAAATAAATAATTCAATTTTTTTAAAATCACAAAATAAAAATAATATTAAAAAATATATTCTAACAATATTTTATTCAACTTTTTAATTTTTATCTCAACTCATCCCTGATTATCATTTTGGGTTGGAAATGAGTCCAAATTCTATATAGCTTGAAGGTATTCAGTCTAGAGGATGATTTTACAGTTGGAATATTCAAGATTATAGTTGGAAGGGGATTCATTGACTGTTATCGAATGTAGAAATATAAGATTCAAATGAATTCATTTTGCATTGCATGTCTCAGATGTTTACAATGTGCTCTATTTATAGAGCGTAGAGCAACAGAAATGGTCAGGCCTTTTTACAGGCATGAGGTGTGCGTGAATCCTTGAGGTAGCTGTACCGTAATGCTATAACAGAAATGATCCTTTTTGTACAAACATATTTCCAAGAATATTCTTAGAGAGAATTACAATAGAGTCATTAAGAGAAAATGCTTCCAGAAGAGTCTTGCATTTGAGGGTGATTTCTTTCCTTGTTGCTATCACCGTGTGTTGCTGAGATGGAGTTATGAATCACAAATGAGTTGGAATTCTTTTTCTTGCTGTCACCCTCCCGCGAGTCCAACATGGGGACCATGGTGAGGCTTGATCGTAATGTCAGGAACCAAGGTGAAGGCAGTGGCTTAATGAGCACATCTGCAAGTTGATCACGGGAAGAAATAAAAGCTACATGCAATGTTTTTGCTGCAACCTGATCTCTAATAAAGTAAAAATCAATTTCCACATGTTTGGTGCTTGAATGGAAAACCGGGTTGGCTGAGAGATAAGTAGCGTCCAAATTGTCACACCATAAGGTGGGGGGTTGAGAGAGAAACAACCAAGGTCCTTGAGCAGCGATTGTATCCATAGTAATTCAGCAGTTGTGTTGGCAAGTGATTTGTATGCAGTTTCAGTACTTGATCTTGCTACTGTTCTTTACTTTTTGAAAATCCAAAAAATGAGATTTGAGACAAAGAAAACACAATAGCCACCAGTTGAGCGACGGTCATCAGGACACCCCGCCCAATCAGCGTCGGTAAATGCATGAAGTTGATAAGAACTGAAGGGCTTAATATGTAAACCGAGATTGGCAGTTTGTTTGAGATACCTAAGTATTCTCTTAACAGCTTGCCAGTGAGGAGATTTCGGTGCATGCATGAACTGGCTAACTTTGCTAACAGCGAAAGCTACATCAGTTCTAGTGATAGACAGATATTATAGGCTGCCGACAGTGCTTCGATATAAAGTTGGGCCAAAAAGTTCAAGACCATTAGTGTGAGAGAGATGTGTGGAAGAAGCCATGGGAGACTTGACAGGCTTAGCTAGGTCCATGTTTGTTTTTTTTAAGAGATCACAAATGTATTTGGTTTAAGATAGATGAAGGCCACTGGAAAATTGATTTATTTCCAGACCCAAGAAATATCGAAGACTACTTTTAATGGAAAAGACATGCTCAATGAATTTAGAACAGAGGAAATTGCATTAGAACATGAACCAATAAGTATGATGTCATCAACGTAAACCAGAGGGTAAATGGTGACAGAATCGTGATGATAGACAAACAACGATGGATCTGCAAGTGACGCAACAAACCAATTTCACAAATCCGAGTGCTTAATTTTGAAAACCAGGCGCAAGGTGCTTGCTTAAGACCATAAATGACTTTATTCAAGTGACAGACTTAACTGGGATAATCTGGATTTACAAAACCGATCAGTTGACACATATAGACTTGTTCGGAGGTCACCATGAAGGAACGCATTATTAATATCTAACTGCCGAAGACACCATTTTTCAAAAACAACGTTAGATAAAATAGTTCGAATGGTAGTGGGTCTAACCACTGGACTAAAGGTTTCTGAGAAGTCAATACCTTCCTATTGATGGAAGCCCTTGGCAACCAAGTGGGCTTTGTATCTGTCAATGGAACCATCAGAGAGCCTTTTGGTGTAGAAGACCCATTTGTTGCTGACTATATTGTTGACGCCAGTAGGTGGAACCAAGGTCCATGTTTGAGTCTACAAAAGAGCTTGAAATTTATCAGACATAGCTTTCCTCCATGGCTGGTGTTTTGCGGCTTCAGTATAGGAAGTAGGGGATTCGGGGATTTGAGTGGTGATGGTAAGGTGGCTGCGAGGAGGTGGCCACAATACAGTGCCATTAGTGAATTTATGAGGACAGAGAGTGTTGGTTCGAGCCCTGGTGATGATTGGAGATGGTAAGAAGTTTCGATAGTGAGTATTGAAGAAGATGCAGAGATGGGTGAGGAAGATGATTTAAAGGAAGTCCTAGAAGGATCGGGGGAAGACAACAGAGATGATGATGGGCTAGAGTGAATATTCGGTGGTGAGTCTTGAGGGGTTAGAGTTGGGATAATTGGCAGAGATGGGCTGAGGGGAGTGATTTGAGAGTGAGATGGGCTTGGAGGAGAGCAGGGCCTTTGTGAGTTAGAGAGATTAGGAGGAGGCCCAAGAAGAGAAGGTAGAGAGACTGACGTTTGTTTGGGATTAGTGGGTTGTGAGTTGGTGGACTAAGAAAAGGGAAGCCGAAGCTCATCAAAGACTACGTCCCTAGAAGTGTAAGCTCGCCCAGTATCAAGATCTAAGCAGTGATATCCCTTATGGGAATCACTGTAACCAACAAACAATCATTGTTTTGATCGTAAATCTAACTTGTGCTAATTATATGGCCGAAGATGAGGCCAACAGGCAGAGTCGAATACCTTAAGAAATTTGTAATTGGGAGGTTTGGAAAATAATTTTTCAAATGGTGATTTATGATTGGAAGTGTATGGAAGTATGGAAGGCATCAGCCCAGAAAATTTGAGGTAGGGATGCGTGAGACATTAGAGCTAGTCCTGTTTCGACAATATGTCGATGTTTCTACTCAACGACACGATTTTGTTGGTGTGTATGCGGACAGGACAATCGATGGGAAATGCCTTTGGTTTGTAGGACGGTATGTAGAAAGTGGTACCCTCCACCCCAATCGCTTTGTAAGTAAATTATTTTGGAATTGAAAAGTAGCTCAACATGTGCTTGAAATTGAAGAAAGACTTTGACAATATCAGATTTTTGAATTAAAGGATACCACCAGGTATAACGAGTAAAATCATCTAGAAATGCAACATTGTATCGAAAACCATTCCTAGATACAACTGGGGCAGGGCCCCATACATCAGAATATATAAGCTGGAAGGGTTTGGTGGAATGCTGATGAGAGTCTCAAAAAGGTTGTTGAGAGCTTTTAGGTTGACAGCATGCTGAGCACTTGTTTTGAGAGTCACGAGTTGAAATAGGCAGAGAGTGAGTAGAGAGGATGCGACGAACTAGTTGAAAAGAGGGGTGGCTACGACGGAAATGCCACTGAGAGTTGGAGGTTCGCTCACCAACAAGGGCTTGAGGAGTAGGAACTGGAGCAGGGAAGGAATATAGACCATCAGTTGTGGGTCCACGAAGAAGCAACTTCCCCGTCTTTGAATCCTTCACAAAAAAATGAGAACCATGAAACTCAAAGAAGACAGAATTATCAATGCAAAACTGTCTAACTCAAATTAAATTCTTACTAATGGCAGGGACATGTAATAAATTTTTCAAATGAAAAGAGGTAGAGGAAATAGGAAAAACAAAGTCACCAATGTGTGCTATCGGCAGAGCATTGCAATCACCAACCTTGATTTGCTCGTTGCCACCATAAGGAGAGGATTGAATGTTGAGGTTGGATAAGTCAGAAGTGAGATGATTAGTGGCAGTAGTATCGGAGTACCAGGACATATCTGAGGAGGGAGAGGAGTTTGTATAGTTGGCTGTGAGTGTTTTGGGAGGATCACTTTGAAGAGCACAATCAAATTTGTAGTAACAGCGAATGGCCATATGACCAACCTTACCATAGATTTGACAAGTGAGTTTGTTGTGTGGAAAGGAAGAAGAGGATGGTGAAGGAGGACTTGAGGGTGAACAGCCTTGACCACGACCACGATAACCACCTCGAGAGGGGACACCGCAATTGAAGCCACGACCACGGGAGTTTGATGTATAATTGGCTGAGAAATTGGTGGAAGTAAGGAGGTGATTGGAATGAGAGAGACGAGTTTCATGGGTAAGCAGGAGACCATAAATTTCTTCTAGAGAGAGAGGTTCAATGCGAGTGGTAACAGAGGTTACAAATGCATCATAGTCACTGTTTAGTCTAGCAAGGAGGTAAGAGATGAATTCTGGGTGGGAAAGAGGATGACCGGAGGCACTCATGGTGTCGAATAGATGCTTTACTTTGCTAAAAAATTCAGAAACAGAGCTTGAACTTTTGGAAACAGTAGAGAGTTGGTAGCGCAACTGAATTATGCGAGCATGGGATTTTGATGTAAAAAGCCTCTCCAGTGCAGCCCATACATCACGAGCAGTGGTGTGACCAACAGCTTGAGGGATTAAATTGTCAGAGAGGGAGGAAATTAAGGCACTAAGGATGAGTTGATTAGTTTGGGACCAGGTGATGAAGGCTTAGTTGGGGGTTTTATTATCGGATAGGAGACGAGGAGGAGGTTGGACAGAGCTATCAACGTAGTGAAAGAGCTGTTGTCCTTTAAGGTAGGGTATCATTTGGGTATGCCATACAAGGAAATTATCATTGGTGAGTTTTATAGAGACAATGTGAGAAAGATGAGGAGGAAGGGAAGGAAGGGGTGGAATTGAAGGAGTTTTTGGAGGAGTTTCTTCAACCATGGTGAGACACTAGTCTTCAAATGGCTCTGATACCATGTAGAAATATAAGATTCAAATGAATTCATTTTGTATTGCATGTCTCAGATGTTTACAGTGTGTAGCAACAGAAATGGTCAGGCCTTTTTACAAGCATGAGGTGTGCGTGAATCCTTGAGGTAGCTGTACCGTAATGTTATAACAGAAATGATCCTTTTTGTACAAACAGATTTCCAAGAACATTCTTAGAGAGAATTACAATAAAGTCCTTACGAGAAAATGCTTTAGAAGAGTCTTGCATTTGAGGGTGATTTCTTTCCTTGTTGCTGTCACTGTGTGTTGCTGAGATGGAGTTGTAAATCACAGATGAGTTGGAATTCTTTATCTTATTGTCATCAAAGCTATAAAGTAGTGTTTTTAATTTTGTACCATACCGACCGGTATTTTTCGTACCGGCCACCGGTCTGGTAGATGTATACTATATGTTTCGTACCTGTCGAAATACCGATTGTACCGGTCGTACCAGCCGATATTTCAGCCCATGCCGGCCTATACCGGCTGATATTTTTGCCCTTAATTTTTTTTTTAAAATACAAGCTCATTTTTTGACCTCCAATTCAGATTAGGTTATTTATAATTTATATATCTATGTATTTATATATAATTTATTCATATATAGACTATTATTTTAAAATATAATTTACATTTATATTTATATATATAATTTACTCATATATCGACTATCCCGAAATGGTACCAGTATCGAAATATTTCGTTCCAATGTCTTGACCGGTACGACATCTGGTACGATATTCAAAATATTACTATAAGAGCACTCCCAATGGCTCTTGTAAAATACAATTTTTTGTATAATATAAAGAAAATTGGTCAAAAGTAGCTTCCAATGAGTTTTGTATCTTCTTCTTTATTTTACATTTTGAAATAGTAATTTTCTATATGTAGAGAATACTATTCATCCTTTAAAACATTTTAAATTACTTTATCTCTCATTTGATAGTTGTTTGGTGTTATGAGTTTCATTTGAAATGAATAAAAAATATTAAAAAAAAAAGAATATTTAAATGATATAAAGAAAAAATAGATAAGCTGATGTATGATATATTGTAAAAATCAGTATGTAAAATAAAAAAAGTAAGTTTTGATGATATATTTTAAAGGATAAGATAGATAAACCATTGGGAGTGCTCTAAAGTCCTAGAAATCCAATTTTACATCTCTAGCGCCTTTGATTATGGAGACTCAACTTTTTTTTTTTTGAATAAACCTCGTATATCTTCATTTCATTCAATTGTTCCATGTGTTACATTTCTATCAAACTGTAAAACAGAAAAAATATCATCCGGATAATCCTCTATCCACACTAATTCCTCTCCTAAAGCAATTGCTTTTTTAGCCAAACTATGTACTACTTGATTACCTTCCCTGTATATGTATTGTATCTTCCATCTGTTTGTATAAGTAAAAAACTGCTTCAAGTCTTCTATCATCTGTCCATACTAGACCCAGCTTTCTTTTGAACTATTTACAGCATTTATCACAGTCAAAGCATCACCTTCAAAGACCACATTTGTAAATCTTAGCTCATTACACAACTCAACAGCTCGCCACAGTGCATAAATCTCTGCCATTACTGGACTGCATACATTATCTTTTGGCATACTAAGAGATACAAGGACCTCTCCTTCGTCATCCCTTACTACCCCAGCTCCCATCTTCATAGTCTGCTGGTTGAGAGCCGCATCCCAATTCACTTTAACTTCATCAACCCCCGACTTCTTTCATCTCATCTCTTTATTTCCCATAGTTACAGTTGAGCTTCTCTGTCGACAGCTAATTTCCTGAACTTCTCTATACACTTCAATGTCTTCAATGGCCTTACTTATAACTGTTTTTGGTCCTATGAATTTTTCTTCAAAGACCAGTTTATTTCTTCATAACCAGATATGCCTCATTGTGACAGCAACCAGTTCAATGACCCTTTGGTCTAACTGCTGCACCATTTTGTTCCATGTTACATAGAACTCCTCCTCATTATAGCACCATTTCTGGACAGGACTCACTCCCTTAGCCCACACATCACTTGCAGCTCCACAACTCCATATAGCATGACCCACAATTTCAACTTCTCTGACACATATGGGGCATAAGGCATCCTCCACCATTTTCCTCTTGGCCAAGTTATGTTTAGTAGGTAGACAGTCATCTACAGCTTTCCACATAAAGTTTTTCACCACAGCAGGGACATCCATCTTCCATATAGCCTTCCATCCCACTTCCCCACTCTTTATGCTAGAGGATTCACCTTTACCCCTTCTTTTCAAATCCATATCCAGGTGGTAGGCACTTCGCACTGAGAAAATCCCAGTATTAGTGTACCCCCAAATCTGTTTATCACTGCCATCCTTCCTACTAATGGGAATTAATTTCACAATCCCAGCCTCCTCTTTGCCCAATACAGCTTCTAACACATCTTCCTTCCACTGACCCTTATCTATAAACTCTTCCACCTTAGCCATTTCATCTAATATCTGCACAGGCGCTTGTGATGGCCGCCATAAAGCTTAAGAATGTATCCATTTATCCTTCCACACCCTAATCTGCTTCCCATTCCCTACCCTCCAAATAACCCATTCTTTAACCAACCTTAAAGAGCTCCACAATCCCCTCCATATAACAGAAGGACACCACCCCAATTTTGAAGACAATAGCTCCTCCTCTTTAAAGTATTTTTCTTTTAGGATTCTAGCTGAAAGAGACCCCGGATTGGTCAGAACTCTCCAACACTGTTTTGCCAACATAGCAGTGTTAAAACTGTCCATGTCCCTGAAACCCAAACCACTTGCTTGTTTGGCTACCCCCATCTTCTCCCAGCTTCTCCAATGTGTCTTTCTTTCATTTTGTTTGTGGCCCCACCAAAACCTTGCCATCATGGCATAAATCTCCTTGCATAGCCTCTTAGGAAGTCGAAAAACACTCATATGGTATGTAGGAATAGCTTGAATGACTGCTTTTAGAAGCACCTCTTTCCCAACTTTTGATAAAAACTAATTTTTCCAACTACTAAGTCTCTGCCATATCCTATCCTTGATCCCTCTAAATGCATTATATTTTGATTTTCCAACCATAGTAGGCAGACCCAGATACCTCTCACTGTCACTGCACAGTCTAGCTCCCACCACTTCCATTAACTGCTTTCTCACCTCCTCTTTGTATTTCCACTAAAAAATATTGATGTTTTCTAGTTATTCAAACACTGACTAGAAGCAGACTCATATGTCTTCAAAATTTCCTTCATCTTCAACCAATCATTCACACTTGCCTTGGAAAACAAAATACAGTCATCTGCAAGCATCAAATGTGTCACAGATGTCCCTTCTCTAGTGACTGTAGCTCCCCTTAATTCTCCTCTTTCCTCAGCTGCATCAATCATACTAGTTGACCCCTCAGCACATAAAACAAATAGGAATGGGGACAATGGATCCCCCTGCCTCAACCCCCGTGAAGATACAAAAAATTCTCCTGCTCTCCCATTCACTAAAGTTGAATATGACACAGTAGAAACAACCCCCATAATCCACCTCACCCACTGGTCACAGAAACCCATTCTCCTCATCACTGTTTCCAAATAAGTCCACTCTATACGATCATAGGCCTTAGACATGTCCAACTTGACTGCCATGCTTCCCATCCTACCTTTCTGCCTATGTTTCATTGAATGTAACAGCTCATATGCTACCAAAGTATTATCAGAAATCAATCTTCCTTTGATGAAAGCACTCTGTTGATAAAAAATAATCTCTGGTAGAATAATCTTTAACCTGTTTGCTATTGTCTTGGCCACAATTTTACATAAGACATTACACAAATTTATAGGTCGAAAATCACTAACTGTTACAAGTTCCTTTATCTTGGGAATTAAAGCCATGAGGGTCTGATTAATTAACCTTAGGTCACTGCCTCCTTTCAAAAACTCCAATACAGCCAAACACACATCCTCTCCTACTACATGCTAGTATTTTTAGTAAAAACATGCTCCAAATCCATCAACTCCTGGAGACTTATAAGGCCCCATTTGAAACACAGCAGATTTCACCTCTTTCCTTGTGAACTCTTTAGTTAAAAGTCCATTCATTTCATTGCTCACCCTCGGTTTTATAAACTGTGTTCCAGCTTCAATTATCTCTATAGATGGACCACTCGATGATAGAACCTCTTCAATTTCTTATATGCTTTCAGTAGGGAGGCAAGGCAACGAAGCAGCACATGTTTTAGCTCAACATGCAAAATGGTCAGAGAAGATACGGCTCAATGGTTGCATTTCTATACAGATTTTATTTTGAATAGGGCGATTTTAGATTATGATATGGTCAAAATATTTGTTGTGTTATATTTTAGAGTTGGTACTGCTATTTGTAATGGATGTATCATGAACAAATCCCGAAACAAGTGTCGTGTTATACACTAAATTTGTATATATCATATCTCTTAAATAATTGCACATGATTAAGAGTGGAGTTTTGATAAATGGTATTATACTACTATCTATGTTTATAATTTTACTCATGCGTGACATAAAATAAAACCAATACTCTATATATATAATATTATGTTATTCTATGTATAATACTACTCATTGAAAAATTAATATAATATACGATGTCCCCAGCTAATATTCTATATAAATTTTGATAAAGTTACCCAATTGGTAGTTTTTTAAAATTGAAGTACTTGTTTTATAAGAAATTAAAAAAAAAAGTGATGCTACCTGCCGCCTAGTGACGCTGTGTGTGCCGCTAGACAAAACTCTTATTTTTTAAGTTTTTTATTTTTTATTTTCACATATTTTTAATATATTTAAAAATAAAAAAATACCAATATATTAATAATCATATCTTCAAATAAATTATACGAACGGTCATAGCATTTTTCTTAAAAAAATCCATAATCATTTTTAAAAGATTTGACACACAAGCAATAAAGAATTTTGCACACAGTTAAAAATAATTAAAACGTGCCTGTTACAACTAGGTCATTAACGCATTATAATTTTCATAATTTAACACAAAAACTACGAAATTTATTTAAAATCCATCATCTCAATATAATTGGCTATAAAAAATTCCCAAGGCCTAAAATTAAAATTAATGAGAGTCGATTGCTAAAAGTTTCAAAAGTCAGGACTAGGTTACATTTTCTTCTTTTTTTTACTCCCTCCAAATTTACAATCTAGTGTATTAACAGTCAAGTATTGTACGATGCGTCACGGGTCCAAACAAAACACCGGCTAGCCGAAACGTTTCAAACAAGCATTGAGCTACTCGGGCAAATACAAAAACTCCGAGTTATCGGCCGGTTCAAAACTCCTATCTGAATAATCAAACAACCCTCCCAACGCCACAAGTTCGCCACTAGTATCGTCGGTGTTGCTGTAAGGGTCGAAGCCGACACCGAACTCGAACGAGTCGTAATTCGGTATCTCGTTCTCGAACCCCAAGAATCCAGTCAATCCAGCGGCGACCGAAGAACTAGTCTCGAAATCCACGGCCTCGATCTTTGTTTCCACTTCGGGGGATATTGTCGGCGGGAGACCAAGTTCATCGTCGGAGGCTTCTAGAAGGTAACCGAGTTCCAGCTGAGACTCGCCGGAGTCAGATGTTTGATCGAGAACAGCCGGTGCCAGCTCCGGAGCCGCAACCAGTATTTCTTCCTCGAAGCTTCTGATCACCGATTCAAGCCCCTGGATCTCCGGGTCAGGGTCACGTTCCGTTACCGTGTCCTCATCCAGGATATGGAGTAGGTCGTCCTGGATCCGCTGCACCTCGGGCGACTCCAACCGTGAGTCATCCGAGTCGACGCGTACAAGAGTCGAATCGCCCGAGTCATCGCTGGAATTCTCGAAATCCACTCGCAAACGCTTCGGGTCGGGCGACTTAACACCGCAACGCCCCGAGTTATCACCGGAGTCATCCCGGACTCGCTTCCTTTTGTTGTCGGTACATTCCTCCATTGTCGAGCACCTTCCTCAGTTTCAAAAAAGTACGAACGATGCCGCAGAGAGGAAAGAGATTTTGCGGAAAGTTGAAAATTACGAGGCGGGAGGTTTAGTGGGGATTTTTCTTTAGAGGAGAGAGAGAGAGAGAGAGAGAGAGTTAATCAGTGTTTGGATGCGAACGAAAAAGAAAACGGCAAGAGGATATATATAGTGGTGACATAAGGATCGGTACTTTGCTTTTTCTTTTCTTTTTTTTTCATTTTTCTGACTTTTTCCAATTTTATTCTGTGGTTTTTATTTATTATTATATTTTCTGAGTCAAAATTACTATATTTAATTCGATTCCTTTTAAATTTCAGTTTATTATTATTATTATTTCTATTTTCCAAATCCACGATCTGGTCCCACCGACTTAGACGATTTCATGTGGTCGTGGTTTTTCGGAAAATTGGACTGACTCCTCATTGGCGGAGCGGTCTTGATGGCGTTTTTGCTTTGCTGTCGATTTATAAAAATAATTGAAAATGATTAAAAAAAATTAATAAATAATAAATCTTTTTCAAATTTTAAATGAATGCAAAAAAAGTCATATTTATGGCATGATTTTGAAGATTTTTATCTGAATAAAAATGAATTTTCATGTTTTTTTAATAATTTGATGATGTACAACGTTAATCTGGATTTGTAAGGTAGTTTTTTCGGTTTTAATTTTCGTTTGATGGATTCTTCTATTTTAGTCTTATTTTAGTCTTTAACAATCTCGTGAATCCCAGACTCCTGCTCTAACCGTTCAATTGATTTTTCTAAGTCAAAACTATTTTTTAGACGTAGGGGTGAGATTTTGTTGGTTTTTTTTTTTTAATAGTAAATCTCATTCGTTTTTAAAAGAAGTATGCATAGTTATTTATGTGATTTAGCGTGATATATATAATGTATAATAAAAAATTATATAAATTTAAAAATATCTTTTTATAGATAAAAAGTATTTTTCATTATATTTATTTTTTGATATATATACCTATCATAGACTTGGCTATACCAATCCATGTCACATCCTTAAATACTATGCTAGTTTTCAAAAATTTTGTTCGATAAATAGGTAGATAAGGTTGATTTGAATTATTCTCAACTGGAGCAAAATTCACACAAATTTGACTTTTGCATAATTTTATAGACTATTTCAAATTATTGTGATGGTACATTAACGTCATTTAGGAGGTTATTAGACTATTCTAAAATAATTCCAAACTCTAAGATTAAAAATTTAAGACGGTTGCTCTAGGGAATTAGAAAGAGATCTTTGTTTGTACGTTCACTCACTTTGTCTATATATATAATTAACGTACGTAAAACTCTTATTTACAAAGTCTTCTGACAGAGTAGTTAATTAACTTCTTTAAAAATGTATTAATTGTCAGGAGTGAAAAGTTAATTAACAGTTTGTAACTTTCAACTCAATAGTAAAAATAACCTTCACAAAATCCCATCTCTTTTATTGAAAATTGCTAGGCATTCTATGACTATCACATGAGAATTAGTGAGACAAGGGTGAATGATTGTTTAGGTTTATATAATTTAATTAAATATATAAAATTTATCATTTCAATATATTCTATATATTAGTTAAAAATATATTTTACATCTCACATGTAAAAAACTATAAAGCATTGCTTATAATAATAATAATAATAATAATAATAATAATAATAATAATAATAATAATAATAATAATAATAATAATAATAATAATAATAATAATAAGATGAAGATGATGAAGAAGGCAAACCAAACAAAGCTCTTGATTTACAGATTTTTTCTGTCTCTTATAATTATTGGCCATTACTAGCCATGAATTAATATTGCATTTTCTTTCACTTAGTTTTACACAAATTGAAATATAGATAATTTGGATTTAGAAATGAGTTTAGATAGTTTTAGATGAATTGAATAAAATATTATTAGAATATTATTTTTAATATTATTATTATTTTAGAATTTGAAAAGTTAAATTTTTTATTATATTTTATATGAAAATTTATAAAAATTATAATGATAAGATGAGATGAGTTGAAATGGGTTCTGAAACTATCCGAATAAAGAATTACATTAAAAATTGATTTTTTGTTTTCGCAATAGCATTCATATACATGTAACTGTTATAGATTTAAATTAATTAAAAAAAAACTAAAGTTAATCAAACCTTATTTACAATAAATTATATCACAAGTTGAGAATGATTTTATCATCACTATCAGAAATTTATCACATAACTTATGGGCTAATTCTTTAATATTGTTTTTTTTTTTTGCTTTTAAGTAAATATTACATATTTAATATAATGTTTTCTTTTAATAATATATTAGAAGTAAAATAGGACTTAATTTCAAAAGTAAAAAAAAAAAAAAAACTGTTAATCTTTTTTTTTATTATTGACAAACTAATATGAATTAAGGTATTTTTATAGTTATTTTTATCTCATTTCATTTTATTTAATTATGATCATTTTTTTAATTCTCATATAAGATAAAATAAAAAATTTTAATTTTTTTTTAAATTTTAAATTAAAAAAATATATTTTAATAATATTTTATTGAATTTTTAATTTTTAATTTATCTTATCTTATATCTGCGTGACGGAAGGTTCTAGGTTTCAACTTTTCCGAATCTGAAACAGGTGTCGAGCAGAAAAATGGTACTTGAGTAGAGAAACCCTAACACGGCATCCCTGTCCTGTCAGCCGTTAACGTGCCCCACTTCTTAGCGAAATCCGGATCCGCCGTCTTGTATGCCTTTTCCACAAGTTGAAGCCGTCCCAGACGCCGTCAATCCCCTTCCCACCATACCTGACCGTTAATATTCATGGTCGTGCAAGTCGGGCCTTAGAAAAGACACTTAGGGTGGGTTTGGATGTTGAGATGGATTGGGTTAAGTTGAGTTGAGATGATAAAATATTGTTAGAATATTATTTTTAAATATTAAAGTTGTTTTAAAATTTGAAAAAGTTAAATTATTTATTATATTTTGTATTAAAATTTAAAAAAGTTATAATGATGAATTGAGATGAGTTGAGATGAGTTGGGATGAGTTTGACACAGTGTTGTGAATTTTGTACCATACCGGCCGGTACGGCTGGTATTTTCCGTACCGGCCACCGGACCGGTACAGAAATGTTTATGTTCCGTACCGGCCGAAATATCGTCCGTATCGACCGGTACCGGCCGTACCGGTCGATATTTCGGCCTGTATCGGTCTGTATACTGGTTTGTACTGGCCGATATTTCGGCCTTATTTTTTTTTTTTTTTTCATATTTTCAAACTACAAATTCATTTTTTGACTCTTAATTCAGATTAGACTATTTATAATTTATATATCAAAAATTCTATTCAACCTCCTACTATTCACACAACACTCCATCTTTTTTTTTTAATTTTTTTTATCAAATATATTTTTATATGAATAGTAAATAAAAAATTATAAATAGTTTTAAAAAAATAAATTCAAAAAAAAATTTAAAAAAATATTAAAAGTGTGGAGTGTGGAGTGTGGGGAGGATGAATAACAAAACTCTTTATATATATATGTATTTATATATAAACTATTATTTTGAAATATAATTTATATAGATAATTTATTCATATATCGAAATGTTATCTCGAAACGGTACCGGTATCGAAATATTTCGTTCTAATAGTTTGACCGGTACGACATCTGATACAGTATTCAAAACATTGATTTGACATTCAAACGAAACCTTAAATTAAGAATCCACGCGTTGGCCGGTTGGACCGTGATAAACTATCTTTATTTTCATTTTTTTAGAAGTTTTCTTTATCAAATATATAATGTACGAATAGAATAATTCTTTTAATTTAATAAAAATAAAATAACAGAAAATAAAAAATTAAGTATAATGTGATGAATATAAGTGCTCTATTCATATAAATATCATGACAATTTATGATAAAGAGTTCTTCTATTTTTTATTTTTACGAAGTTAATTAAAATTTTTTATTCATTATCCTTATATTACATTTTTATTAAAAAATAAAAAATAAAATTAAATGTGTGATATAGAGATAATGAATAGAATTTTTCAATTATAAAATAGATTTAATATATATCATAATAAATTTTAATATTTTATAAAATTGTTATTATAAAATTTTTATATAAATTAGGTGCGTTTGAATGTTGAAGTGAGTTGAATTTAAATGATAAAATATTGTTAAAATATTCTTTTTTAATATTATTATTATTTTAAAATTTAAAAAAATTAAAAAATTAATTATATTTTATATTAAAATTTAAAAAATTATAATAATAAGAGATAAATTAAGTTTGATTTGACAAAGCCAATCCTATTTTATTTTTTTGTACTTCGTAAGTACTTATTTTCGTATTTTCTTTCTTACCTTGGCCTAGACCTTCGTCGAGCTTCCGCCCCTTCGCCTATAGGCTGGTTGCAATTACACCAAGTTCTAAAATTTAGAAAAATAAATAATGTTTGGAATAGAGTTTTTTACAAAATTTCTTACATCTCATCCATTTCTATATTTTTTAAATTTATACAAAATTTTTTAAAAAATTCACCTTTTTCAAATTTATAACTTTTTCAAATTAATTCAATTTTTTAAATCTCAAAATTAAAAAATAATATTTTAAACTTTAAAACAAAACACAAAATTCTCATCTCACCCCAAGCATAACTTTAGAAAAATAAATAATTGATCTTTTTGAATAATATTATATATATTTTTTTCGAAGTAGCGCGTAACTTATGCCCCTAAAATTACGAATAATTTGCTAATGTATAATATAAAAATCAAGACTGGATGACGTAATTGCAAAACAAGCTTATCTACGACGTGGACGGTGGATCCCACCGACCCTCTCCCACAACGCACATGGCGCAGCCGCTAGCTCGAGGCGGCGCCGACATCGGGAGAAGAATTGTATTAAATTTAGAGAGTTTTGTTTAGCGGAAAACGAGAAGCCGAAATCTAGGCCATAGGCTGCAGAGTCAGCTTATGCGGCTTCGGTGCATGCACGACGCCACCTCACCCATTTGTCCTGTCACGTGGCAAGGCTAGCAGTTTACTCGGTAGAATCATCCGGTGCTTTCGAGATCAATTAATATTATATTAATTTATAATAAAAAAAAGAACTCTGGAGACCGGTTGTTTCGGTGAGCAGGTAAATGCGTGAGCTGAAACGTGTCATGCGATGGCGATAGAAAAGGGTCGCATGCAGTGCAGGTGGTGTTATTTGGCTCCTCACTTGTCAGTCACAACTCAAATCAATCAGATCTTTGAAATGTAATCAAATTTTAAAATATTAGAACAACAATGTCTGCAAGTCTCATTATTTAGAAATAAAAAAATAAGTATACAGTTTTGAATAATACTGAATATTATTATAAAAATATACTCTCCTAATTGATTCTTATTCATAGGTGTTATTGATGAAATTTTTTTATTTATTTTTATTTTTTATTTTCGTTACTAATTAAAAAATATTTTTTAATAGTATTAAAATATTTTTATTTTTTTAAAAAGTATTTAAAAGTAAAATACATATAAAAAAAACAACAAAAAAATAAATGACTAACACGTTAGGGAGGGAGCGGTGGACATGGCACCTTCCTATTATTCTAGAGTATTTATCAGTTTTGTATTTTTTTTTTGAAAAAATAAAATAGAAATTATTAACTAAAAAAATAATTTTTATATGCATTTTAAATTTACCTTTTTTTTTAGAATAATTCCAAACATATAATCAATATAAATATCACCCATATTGTTTTTTAAAAAGTAGGGTTTATAATTTAAAAAATTAATTTTTTAATATCGATTTCATATTTATTTAATTTATTTTTAAAGAAAAATTTTATACACAATCACTTTTGTGTGCTTGTTTCAAATTTCACTAATGTGGCTGCGTCACTTTTTTTAATATAAAATATTTATTTTGATAAATTATATTAGTGGAATGTATAAAGAATACATAAAAATATTACGCGATATTTACACACTCTATAACTATAAATATTAATTTTTTTATTTATAAAATGTACAAGTGTTATGTCTTAAGATTATAAATATCGCTACAATACAATCTTATAATGCAT
The DNA here is from genome assembly GCA_029856935.1 of Cyclocarya paliurus. Classification (NCBI taxonomy): domain Eukaryota; kingdom Viridiplantae; phylum Streptophyta; class Magnoliopsida; order Fagales; family Juglandaceae; genus Cyclocarya; species Cyclocarya paliurus. The sequence goes on from CM056947.1 coordinate 29,481,099, forward strand.
AAGCTTCGTATAAATATTTAAAAAAATCTATTTAAAAAAAAAAAAGATTTTTGCATCTATGCGCATTTTACCTTTTTTTTTTTTTTGTTAAACGCATAGAATTTGTAAATTTGAGAACTATAAAGATGATTTCCCTACAAATATATACATTTTATAAATCTCAAAAGCTTTTTTTAAAACTTAAAAGCTTTAGTTTAAATTAAAATAAAAGAAAAGTACGAAAAATAAATCTCATCACTTTTAAATGACATATTTTATATATTTATTTTCCTCCCATTGTATTTTAAAAGGTCAGCTTCGAAGAACAGAACTCCTAAACCTAAATGTTAGATGCCGTCCTCAGTCTTCACCATGGTCCATATTCCATATATGATTAATTGCCATCCAGATCGTTCGGCTATTATTGTCGTCAGTCGCACCCTTTCCAACTTCACTGACTCAAATATCTGTATTTTTATAAAGAATAGTGATACTTACTCAACATATTTTATAATATATATTATAAAATAAAGATACTTTAATAAAATAATGTTACTTTTACAAAATAACGTTCCTTTTAATTAAAATATTATTGTGTAAAATATTATGAAAAATGATGTGTGTTTATCATTTTTTTTTACAAATTATTTTATTTTATCTCATTTAATCATTACGATTTTTAAAATTTTTTTTATAAAAAATACAATAAACTTTTTAAATCTCGAAAAATAAATAATATGAAAAAATTATATTTTAATAATATTTATGTAAACAAACAAGAACCAGTAAAAAAAACAAACAAGACCTAAGTAATTTAAGACGTGTATATTTTATGCAATTATTTTTTAAAAATCATTAAAATTCATTGTTGAAAAAGTGTATAGTATTAAGTAAATCTCACTTTTTTCTTAAAAAAAATATGTTCGAAACATGTATAAATTATTTTATAATTTATTTTAAACTGATAAAGAATACAAATTTAATTATTTAAATTATATTTAAATAATGCAATTAATAACCAAATCGCCCAGCATCTAGAAAATGGTTGGTACTTTGTTCAGCAATATCACGTGGATGGTAGGCATAATTTTATTCCTATGGTCCATAGTTTTACATATTTTTTCATTTTTTTATTGGTAATATTGGGATTTTGTGAACAAAGTTTCCAGTAGTTCTAGGGGTGTAATCTGCAAAGAATTTTCCGCAAGTCCACGTTGAGTAATTTAATGCGAAGTTCTTCCAATTTGACCACCTCCAGAAATTGTACATGATCTACACTCAAAAGAATTCAAACCTTATACTTAGAAGGAGCATATCATCAAAATCAAGACTTTCTCTAAGCATTTTTCACCCATTATTCCAGCAAGATATATATTATCTAGCTGGTTAGATCAGTACAAAATTAATTTTTCTTCTTTGGGTTTGAATTTTGGAGGCATTTTCTTGGCTGAGTCTCTTTGTTCGTAATCAGACAAATTAATAAGATTAAGTGGAAAGAAATGATGATTATTGTTGTTCTTGTTGTATTTTCTTGTTTGTTTCTTGTTGTTTTGTTATTTTGGCATCAGCTATATATATTTGATCCTTGATCTCCACCATCGTCAATATAGAAGAATTTTCAGTAAGAATTTCGAAAGAAAATTATCATAAAAAATATTCTTCATCATGCATGCATGCATGCTTTTTTACTTTTTCTTTTCTCGGAAAATTCTTTCGAAGAAGGCAAGGGATAAGCTTTTAAAAACGATCACTTTCAAATGTCCAATATGAGCAAGACTACTTTGATTCTTTTCTCATGAGATGGTAAGTGGTAGCCTTTTAGGATATGGACACTTTCAAATTTCCAACACTTGGAAATTTCCCACATTTTCTATGATTTGCTTTGCTTTCAAGGAATCATATCGCACTTTGAAAAAACACCAAACACGTACAAGGAAAAAAGGGCTACCCACAATGACCATGCACCAGCCTACCAATATATAGGTTGATGCGAAACATTTTAAACGATTGTCTATTTAAATATTAGATTATATATAAAAATCGCTTGAAAGATGTCACGACAGCAAATATGACTGAAGATGATAAAATTTAAAATAATAAAGAATGATATTACCTTATTATATTTTAAAACATTAGAGATTTTTCCAAATTTATTAATCTAATCAATAGGTTGCCTGCACTATAATAAGCAGTAAGCACTTGATGAGTTGCTTACATCACGTGTTGATAGCATGCCACTATACAACTTTGTGCAAGAAAAGTCACCCCTTTAACTTTTTAATAAAGAAATTCGAAAAAAAATAAAAAAAGGCAAGTTGCTAGAAAAAGGGACATTAGTTCATAGTCGAGAACGGTTACAGCTATAAAACAAATTACATAAAAATAATTTAATAAATTTATATGGTTTCTTTTAGATCTACTTTACAATAAAAATAATTTCGTAATTTAATAAACAACGTTAAGTTACGTCAGTTTGTGAGATTATTTTTTTGTAATTATTTTGTGGCACCTAAAATATTTTTCTATGACTATACATGGGCAAAATCAGATAATCTTTTTAATAGGATATGTTAAACTAAAGTAAAAGGTTTCTCTTCAGTTTTTATTCGAATATGAAGGCTTATCAATAAATGTTGTAAGACTTACTTTATAAATTTTATTTTTAAAATTATTTTTTCTCTCATTGAAGATGCTCAACTTCATTATTGGCAAAGAGGGAATTCTCTTCATGGTGAGCTTTGTTGATCTTATCAAACCTCTTGATAAGATCATTTATTTGGAGCATTTATTTAATTTATTTACATCTTGCATTATTGGTAGACGGCTGAAACATGCTATTGGGGTCAATCAATTCAAAAGATTAATTAGAAATTAATTGAACAAACTTTATGATCATATTTCTAACACAATGTTTGAAAGAGGTTAAGAGGCTCTTGATCTTGACAAATTTACCCTTGAGATCGAGAAGCAGAAATTTATATTATTTCTGCCAATATTGAGAACAGTATTTTCTCTTAAAAATGCTTGGCTTCAAGCATTAGTAGTTGGGTTTGTCAATTTGGAGACCACTCCACTATAAAAAAAAGAAAAAGGATCAAATTAGCTGTTGAATATATATATACTTTACTCTAACAAATTAACGAGGTTAAAGTTCAAATACATTACCCGACATGAAACCAGTTAATCAAGTAAAAGTAATGTTAGATACAATTATGTATTGTTCAAGCATCGCACATTCCTTTTAAAAAATAGTAGGTATACCATTATTATTTATGTGAGTGTCATATTTATTCATTTTTCTTAAAAAGAGTACACGGCTCTTACACATTCTATGAATTTAAATATCAATTCTCTTATAAGAATGTCTATATTTTAGATTTTTTTTTATAACTACTCTGAGTCTCATAGTAAGCTCACGTAAGCAGCGTAACTCAGTTTTTAAAACATTTTTATTTTACTTATTCTTAAGTAGTAGGTAGAAGCAATCACTTGGAAGTTTTTGATAAGAATCTGTTGAAGAATAGCTCAATATACAACTTGACAAGATGCGAGGAATAATAGCCAAGAGATTCCTCCTATGTGGTTGATTTGGCCTAACTTGATCAATTGTATCAATGTCATTGACGTGCACATGAGGGTTTGGATCTGACATTTATTAGGACTACGAAGAAATGGATGAGAACCTTCAAAGAGACAGATGTCCTATACCTCGAATTAATAAACAAATTAAAGAAAAATTCAAAGATGTCCACTTGGAAAACATAAAAAGGATAAATTCTTCAAGATCAAAGGCATAATTACATAGGACCCGAAAAAACCGCAATCAACTTATATAATATGTCATCACACCTTTAAAATCAAAAGAAAATTAACAAGCTAATTAAGCATGTATGGGAAGAAAGAATTTAAGAATTATTTTAATTCTATTAAAAGTTAATGGTATTAGGCCAAATCTTGTTTGTTTTTACAGATGAGATGAGATGAGATGAGTTGAAATTAAAGTTAAAAGTTAAATAAATTATTGTTAGAATATATTTTTTTAATATTATTTTTATTTTAAAATTTGAAAAAGTTGAATTATTTATTATATTTTATGTAAAAATTAGATTAAATAAGTTGAGAATGGTTATGAAAGCAAACGAGACGGTTAGACTATCTCTAAATATCTGCGGAATATTGCCCGTTACAACTAAATAGACTTCCTTAAAGCTCATTTCATACCTTAGAAAAAAAAAAGTTTAATGAACTTGTAGTTTGGGGCTGTGCATGTTAATTTTCCAAGCAGTACTTTCCGAGAAAATCAAATGCATGTAGGTGTACTAAGCAAAAAGACAGAATTCCTAATCACAAATATGTCTATATATATGTATATATTCTTAATATATGCCATTTCACATGAATAGAATTTGGGGACAGCTTGTTCTCAAAGAGCCATCGATGAGAAAATTTATATAATTTTTTCAATGGAGTAGGCCATGCATGAGGGCTGCTGCAACGTCGTCCATATAAATATATATATATATATATATTGACGCGCTCATGTACTGTCGGTCCCCTATTCCCATGATAATGAGGATTTTAATTAAAAACTTGGCTTAATTTGTACGTCCGATTAGATTAGGACGACGTTGTCAGCATCAATCCAAACATTAAAAATGGATGTTTGTGGCTTGTCTTCATGTGCGTGCTACCCTAAGATCTTTGCTTGACCAAATCAATTGAAATTATTAAGAAAAAAAAAGATGAATTATTGATGTCTTGAGGCCAACTTCGTGTGGATTTGATCATAATTGTTGACAACTAGCACATGATAATATTATTAGATCATGCCCTACCATTCATGACCATGAAATGGTCCTTCTGCATGTTCATATATGTAGGTCCTTTTCTATTTTTTTCACCCTCGATGGATTCCCATTACTTTCTCACCAAGATTAAGAAAGTGATTGTTCTCCTTACTCGGCTTTAACACGCATTTTATCAATCAAGTTTCATGGAATATATCATTCCACTTTTCTTTTCTTTTCTATTCTAGGACGAAGAATCGCACCCAACTTCTCATCAAGAACGCGGTTGTTGTTGGGTAACCTTCAAATACTCTAAACTTATTGTAGGGGTCAAATCAATAGCTTATAATTTAGCCTCAAGATAAAATCAAAAATTAAGTTAAGAGATAAAGTCAAAAAGAGATAAGACAAGTTCACTCAAACTTCTAAAACGAAAAGGCTTCACAAGACAAGTTAGACTCAATCACTCTAAGGAACTAGACCTCTATATAAAGAAGAGATTTCCCATAAATCTGAGGGACTCTCCAGGGACCCTCCACAAGCTCCCTACGCCAAACTACATCACAAATAACGACTCCAAAGTATCATCCATAAATTCTTCCATTGTATTGTGAGATATGTGAGACCATGAGATATTGTAAAATCTCTATTTATCATGGATTTTACCTCCAAACAATCCATGGATGTAAGTATTATGCGGAACCAAGTAAATCTCTATGTTTTTCTTAATTTTTTTATTCACTTATTTACTATTTATTTTATGGATGAATGCGAATAACACTGTATCGAATCCCGAATCATCATCATGGGCCCATGATGATTCTTTCCTCTCTTCTAGTTTGTTGTGCAAAATAAAATATTAATAGTTGGCGTCGTCTGTGGAATTGACTAATCTTCTGCACCGGAATTGGAAGAAGGACAAATCCTCGGCCATTGAGCTCGCCCTAGAATTAACATATAAGATTCCTCTTAACTTTTCATACGTAATTATTTTTATTATTGTTTTGGATAACACTGCTCCAGAAAAAAATTTGGGATTTGTGGCTTGCACGGTGCACGTGGGATGTGCACAGTATACGTGAGACCATGCATAGTAACGTGATGGATGCACACCGCCGTGCACCCAAGGGCTCACATGGCGGGCATGAAGGACAGCCACCTCCTCTGCATGGCTCAAGTCAGATCCTGCTGCCGCGTCCAGACGTCCATACAAAGTTGGCAGGAGCCTTACCATTGACTCCATACTTGCCCCCCATCCACTGAGAGTCCACTGATCTACCCTCCTTGCACAAGGAAGCCCAGTTGTGCTCGTGATGAAACAGAGTCACCGTCAACACCTTTTGACCCATTAGCCATTTCTATCGTCGCCGGCGTGTCCCACACCCACTAGCAAGCTTGGCTTGTGTCTGCGATTCGTGGCAGGCACACTGCATGTGTTGAAAGCTGACAGGTAAACCATCCACCGACCGTACGTAGCTCACCTCGAAGTTCCAACCACTGCCCACCACCTAGCTCATTAGCATTGTGTTTTGATAACTTGTGATTCCCGACCTCACTGGAGTTCCTCACCACTGTTCCTCTCCATTCTCACTAGTGCCCACCACAGGAAGCTTGCCCGACATCGACTGTCGCTCACATAATTTGCTGTCGTAAGGGTCCAAGAAACACAAAAGCTCTGCCCACGTAGAGCTCCTTGCCACCTCCACTACCTGCGACAACACCCTCCACTGCTGCAAGTCACCTTTGGCTTTGAATCTCACCCAGCCACCCAACCAGAGACTAAGGTTGCAGCCTGTAACTCTTGCCGCCAGTGGGCTTCCGCGAAGACAACAAACAGTGTGCAAGTTCACTGCCCATGCCCACCTCTCCTTGCCGCCCTTTGGCAGGCAACAAGCATGAACCAGTACAACATCTTGCCGCCCCATTGTGACCAAGGTTTCACGCCACGGGAGCTCCACGCCTGCGATCTACACGGAAACCTCCTCACCACTCGCACCAGTGCTCGCCACTATTCGCCCTGGAAGAAGGTGGGATGATATCTCAATAGCCTCACTCGAGCAGCTAACATGACCTTTGGCGGTGGACAACCACTCCAAGGTGGGCAGTTGACTGTGACGGGAAAAATGGCGGTACACTTTGATTGCCAGTTATAATCAACTATGAGTGAAAATTTATAGAAGCCAAAAAAAAAAAAATGGAAATAATACTCAAGGACGAACAACTTCCATTACACAAAAAAACACTTAATAGTAAACAACCTTAGTCAAGGAACAATTGAAACCAGCAACTAATATTCTGGTTTGTTTCTTTCAAAATCGCTATTTTAATTTTATTGTTACTAACAAATTCAGTTTTTTAGAGATTTTTCCCAGTGAAACTCCTCAAGGTTCAACAAGAATCTAGGTGGCTACACACTCAGAGAATATACTTCCTAGGAAATTGCCCGCATGAAACAAAATACCGGCTACCCCTTCTCGGGCATTGCTTAGACATCTTAATTTGTCTTCATTAGAATAGATTGCTCGGTATCACGGGCATCCTGGACTTTCATCATGCTCTAGCGAAATGGCTCAGGTTTACAAATCTCAAACTTATAATTTGTATTACACTTACCTATTTGGTTTTTGGTGAAAAACTCTCTAGACGGGCAAACTATGCCCCACGCCATAGCAACACCAACGGCTCCACCGAAGTGGAGTCCCTAGACTCGTGGTGGACAATGACCCTCAAACACCAATGCCGAGTCCCTAGACTGGCTGTAAACAATGGCCCCACCAAAGTTGAGTTCCTAGACTCGTGGTGAACAACGGCTCATAAACACCAATGACGAGTTCAAAGACTCACAGTGCTCGTAAAAAAGGGTGCGGAGGTCAAGAGACCACGCGACTCTCACACAATGCCTTCTCCAGCAAACGCCGAGTGTTTACACTTGTGCCATAACCATTGCCAGCGGGTTATCTTCGAGAACGAGTCACCGAGCTCCACAACCACCTTGCGCGGGTTTCCTTCGAGAACGAGTCGACGAGCTCGACAACAGCCTAATATGCACCCAGGAAGTTGATAGGCTTCCTGATCACTTAAGCAAGGGTTACTACCAACAAACACCAATGACAAAACGAGAACACCGACAACAATTTACCCTAAGGGGTAGAAAATTCACTACTACCAAAAATAGCAAAAACAATCACGAAAATACGCACAAAAAACTAAGCATGAAAATATGCACTCTTCGCCTACAATAAACAATCTCTCAAGCCAACATCCACATAAAGAAACAAACTGAAAACTGAGCTCTTAGCTCGTCCCTGATGCGGTCGAGTATATCTCATTCCCAAGCCAAGCTCTGTGCTCACAACTACCGTGGTCGAGTACATCTCCCGCCCAAGCCAAGCTTTGCGCTCTCAACTATTGCGGTCAAGTACATCTCCCTTCCAAGCAGAGCTCCACATTCACACCAAATGCAGTCATGTATATCTTCCGCCTATCTTTTCCAGATGAGTTCTTCACCGCTCAACACAAACAAATAGTAAACCATGGACCAATTTTCAAAATTTATTCTGCAAATTATTGACTTGAAGATTCTCAAGTCTTTCTTATTGAGTAAATCAACCTTAAGAATCGTGGGCACAGTAAGGGTCAAATTAAGAGTCTATAATTTAGCCTCAAGATAAAGTCAAAAATCAAGCTAAGTGATAAAGTCAAGAAAAGATAAGACAAGTTGACATAGACTCTTAAAATGAAAGAGACTCATGCTCCTAAAAGGAAAAAGTTTCACAATGCAAGTTGGACTCAATCACTCTAAGGAAATAGATCTCTATATAAAGAGAAGATCCCCCACAAATCTGAGAGACTCTCTAGTGACCCTGCATAAGCTCCCTACGCTAAACTCTACCATACATAGCAATTCCAAATGATCTTCCCAAAATTCCTCCATTGTATTGTGAGATATGTGAGACTATGAGAGATTGTAAAATCGCCTATTATAGTAGATTTCGCCCCCAAACAACCAGTGGACGTAAACATTATGCCGAATCACGTAAATTTCTGTGTCTCTCTTTATATATTTTTATTTGCTTCTTTACTATTTATTTTATGGATAAATATGAAGAATACTGTATCGAAGCCCGAATCATTATCGTGGGTTGGGGATGATTTTTCCCTCCCTTCCGGTTTGTTGTTCAAAATAAGACATTAACACCTATCTTTAGCACATGTATCAATTTAGGCCTCGTTTGGTTACAATATCAATATCCTCTAATCATTACAACTTTTCCAAACTCCCACAAAAATACAATAAATAATTCAACTTCATAAAACAAAAATAATATTAAGAAATTATATTCTAACAATATTTTATTCAACTTTCAATTCATCTCATCTTTGTAACCAAATGAGGCCTTAAAGTTTGGAGTAGTACTCGGCTTGAATAGTGATCCCTCCTTTTGCTTTTCAAAGTGGGCTGCTAGAGAATTTTCATGAAATTTGAGTTGAAGGGGTGATTGTCAAAATTGATAAGTAATCTTGAGGGAATTTGTGCTATACACAAAGTTGTACGATATAACTAGCTAAGTGTTAGACTAATAAACGGATTTCTTAAAAGTAAACTTATAAGCTAATGTGAGTTGTTGTGGTATGTCAGATCTACTTTATATTAAAAATAATTTTATAATATGACGTACCATATTAAGATTCGTCAATTTGTGAGTTTATTTTTATGATATTTCTTTACAGATAAAGCATTTCTCTATAAACTTACATGTAATTCGCAATCACTCTTCAAAGTAGCAGATTCCAAATTTCTTGATAGCTTTTGAGGGTAAATGATGAATTGATAATAATGGGTGATTGCAAATTAGGGGTAATTTGAAAGAGTTTGCCATGTATCTTCCCATAATATTTTGATAATTGTTTGAAGAGTTGACTCACAGTTTTAGAAATTATGCTTGGAGATATATCTATAGATATATATATTTATATACAGTAATGGTCGCTATTTTGAATATGAGAAAGCAATAACAAATAGCAGTTTGAAAAAATTGTGATTCCTATTTTGGCTTCTTTCATTTCCCGAAGGAGCAAGGAAATTCCCAATGCTGGAAAGATTATAAATTCGAAGAATTAGGCAAAGATTTAAGCATATAGGAACACACTTTCTGTTATTGAGTGGAGGAACTGACCTTAGTCGTTTCATAATCAAATAATGGACAAATATATTGGAAGCCTCATTAGCAAAGAATCAAAGCCAACTCTAAAGTCAATATAATATATCTTATATGTAATTTTTTACGTGGAGAACCCAACAAATCAAGATGCCCCTCCATAGATACTTCCATATTTTTCTTAGAGTATTGATTATTTTTATATTCTTGAACTTTCACTCACTCCTCTTGTAATATACATCACAAACTACAACAAGTTGCAATATATAATATCATAACCTATTGTACGTTAGGTTTCAATTCACATTGTTAGGTTATGGTGAATTTTATAAATTGAGTAATGCAAGATACAATTCTAGGATGGGGTATTCATATTGAAAAGAACTGGAGTACACCATTAACATATGGGTACCAAATTTGCTAAATTTAAAACACAACTTTGGGATTTAAAACATAAAGACGAGACTCGTGACCAATCAAGAGAAAAAGAAGCAGTTCATCACAAAAACAACTAGTGAATGTAGGCATTTTGCCGAACGACATAAATCTCTGTATCTCTCTTTATTTATTCTTATTTACTTATTTACTATTTATTTTATGGATGAGCGGAAAGAACACTGTATCGAAGTCCGAATCATCATCGTGGCCCAGAAATAATTCTTTCCTCCTTTCTAGTTTGTTGTGCAAAATAAGACATTAACACCTATCTTTAGCACATGTATCAATTTAGACCTCGTTTGGTTACAAAATCCATCTCATCTAATTATTACAATTTTTTTAAACTCTAACAAAAATATAATAAATAATTCAACTTCTAAAAATAAAAATTATATTAAAAAATTATATTTTAATAATATTTTATTTAATTTTTATCTGATCTCATTTTATGTTTGCAACCAAATGAGGCCTTAAAATTTGGAATAGTACTTGGCTTGAGTAGTGATCCCTCCTTTTGCTTTTCAAAGTGGGCTGCTAGAGAATTTATATGAAATTTGAGTTTGAGGGGTGATTGTTGAAATTGATAAGTAATCTTGAGGGAATTTGTGCTATACACAAAGTAGTTATATCAAGTGTTAGACTAATAAAGGAATTTCGTAAAAGTAAACTTACAAGTTAATATGAGTTGATGTGGTATGTCAGATCTAATATGATGTACCATATCAAGATATATTAGTTTGTGAGTTTATTTTTATGAAACTACTTTACAGATAAAGCATTTCTCTATAAAGTAACATGTAATTTGCAATCACTCTTCAAAGTAGCATATTCCAAATTTCCCGAAGTAGCAAAGAAATTCCAAAGATTATAAATTCGAAGAATTAGGCAAACATTTAAGCATAAAGTAACACACTTTCTGTTATTGAGTGGAGGAACTGACCTTAGTCGTTTCATAATCAAATAATGGGCAAATATATTGGAAGCCTGATTAGCAAAGAATCAAAGCCAACTCTAAAGTCAATAATAATATATCTTACATGTAATTTTTTATGTGGAGAACCCAACAAATCAAGATGCCCCTTTCATATTTTTCTGAGAGTATTGATTATTTTTATATTCTTGAACTTTCACTCACCCCTCTTGTAATATACATCACAAACTACAACAAGTTGCAATATATAATATCATAAATTATTGTACGTTAGGTTTCAACGCACATTGTTAGGTTATGGTGAATTCTATAAATTGAAAAACGTTAGATATAATCTTAAGATGTACAAATCTCGGACATTTCTATTAAAAAAAATAGAACCTACTATTAAAAAAATAATTTTTTCATATGGGTGCAAAATTTGCTATTTTTTTTAAAATGAGTGCGCGCTTTGCTCACCCAATTACTAGAAAAATTATTTTTCTTATAAATTAAATCTTCTAATTTTATTTTACCTTTAATTTAATTGAGGGAGAGTCACGAAATACCATTCTACACTATCACACTTATTGCAATATGACGACTAAACTATTAAAATTATTACGTAGGCCCTAATTTAATTTAAAAGATAAATGATAATGTATTCAGCAAGATTTGAGTGTTAAGATGGACAAAGCACCAATCATGTTAATCCATTATAATGGTCGAACATTATATTTGGGGCAAATTGTAAAAGGAATGATAGTTTGGGCGGAGGAGGTAATTAAAGTGATAATTTTAATACCTTGATGGTTATATTACAAAAGATCTAAAGGATCATTCCAGAAGATGAAGTTCGTTTTTCCTTAATAATATTTCTCTTAGGTTCCTGTTTGGATGTTGGAATGTACTGAGATCATTTTAGTTTAGTCTAATTTTAAGCTGAGTCTAATATCAAAATATTTTAATTTTGTCTTCTAATTTTTTCCCACCAAATATTATATTGTTTCTGCAAATCTTGATCACTCTCCTTTTGTTTTGTTTTTTATTACCAAGAAATGAAATTACTTGACACTTTATCACTCAGTAAAAAAGAAAAAGAATAAAAAAAAGACACTTTATTCTGATAATTAAGTGCTAGGATTTGTTTATTCCATATTATTTGGAATTGGGCATAAAGCGCTGGATGGGGTACTGTTTCTTTATTTACATTTTGTAGATGTTGGACCACCTTGTCGTTCAGACAACATTCTAGGATGCCTCTTCCACCACGATGGGCTGGGCCATGACTTCATAATCACAGTTCAATGCTCTTAGAATTTTAGAACCCTTTCTGTTCCCATTGGACTTTTCAGAGTCTTTAGGTTTCCTCTTTTGCCCTAATTGTGCAGCCATGTTTTTGTGATTATTATAGAATATTTTCCTTTTCAGCAAGCACTAAATCTTCTGCATAATGCTTATTCTCTCTTTTTCCTTTGGGAGGTTCAATAGAAACGGGAATGGAATTGGTTGTTATTATGAATGGACTTTGTTTTTTCTATCAGTTTAAACTTTTTAGATCAATTATTTCATTCATTGATGATTCCAAATTTGGAAATGAAGTAAAAAAAATTACCGTCACAAGAAAGTAGTAAACCTTTCTTAATTTTTTAACCTAGGTTAAGTCAAAACACAAATCATACATTGTTGACAATCCTAAATAATGTAGGTGCGGTTTGCATAGCGAGATGAGATGAAATACTTTTACCATCAAAACGGCATGCATGATAGAAAAGTGAATGTAGCGGCTGTTATGATTATTATTGGACCTAGTTCTTTTCTATCCATTTAAACTTTTAAGATCAATTAATTTCATTATTTGTTCAGAATTTGAACATGAACTAAATATACTTGAACAGTAAAGTAGTAAAACTATTGGTTTTTCACCTATTCTAGGTCAAAACACAAAATCATTTAACATTGTGGGCAAGCACCGAAACACCCGCATTATACTTTTCAATAGAAAAGTGAATGAATCAGTTGTTATTGTGATTGGACTTCATCTTTCTATCTGCTGAAACTTTTAACAGCAATTATTCATTGTTTGTTCTAAACCTAAAAACAATTTTCACCGTGAAGTAGTTAAACTTTATTGGTTTTTACCTAATCTAGATCAAAATATAGTCATCTTAACTCATTTCATTACTATTTCTTATTATTTACAAATTTCAACTCACAAGTCTCACTATTATTCATAAACCATCTCATTTCTATCTCTCAATTCAAACGGGCCGCTCAGTTTGGATACAAAAAACTTTCAACTCATCTCATCTCATCATTATAACTTTTCTGAATTTTCATACAAAATAAAATAAAGAATTCAATTTTTACAAATTCTAATAAAATAATAATATTAAAAAAATAATATTTTAATAATATTTTATTTAACTTATTTTATCTCATCTAAGTATTGGACTTTGCTTTTCTTTGTGTATAGACGTTTAAGATCAGTTATTTTGTTCCTCGTTAGTCCGGAAATTGAAAATGAATTACAAAAATATTTAGACGGTAAAATAATATAACTTTATTGATATTGTACCAAGGCTAAGTCAAAACATAATTATTTACATTTGGAATTTTGGAGCATGCCTCAAAATGTAATCAAACTTTTCTAGATCGATCTATGTGCTAGGAAAAGTGTAAAGTACACATAGATTGCACCTACGAGGCTACGATCCTTTGGTGCATTATTTTTTAATCAAGTTTTAAATTAAAATAAAGATAAAGGTGATGCCCTATACATAAATTTGTTTTTACTAACGGTAGTGGAAGGGAGAGAGAATAAAGTACAAAGTAAAAGGGCAATGAACCAAAAAGTAGAGCTCATGTTCCTTACCAAAGCCACAAAGGGGACCGCCAAAAGCGATTTGAATTGATCCAACAAGTGGATTGACTGATTGTGGCTATAAACCATAATCGGTAAAAAGACGCTACAATTGAGTATTCTAGTGCATTTTGTAAAAGAACTCTATTTCCACTACCTTCATATTCTCATTCAGGAAAACATGAATATAATGGGATAGTTAGAGATGGAAAACCACACTATGATGCTTATTGATCCATGTTGTAGATTGATGCTTGGTGAACCTTATGGTTTGCAGCGTGTATAGATTTGATGTGTGGAAGGTGGTAGATCAAACATGATCTGATCTAGTAGAGAAAACAAAAGGAAAAAAAAAAAATAGAAAAGAAAAACTATGTAGCAAAGTGGAGAATAGGAGATGAAGAATAAAAGGAGGTAGGTCCTATTATCCACAAAAAAATGAAGGTCTCCTGGATTTTAAAGAGAAGGAAGAGCAATTGTTTTTTGGGGAGAGGGGTTCACTCACTCATTCCTCAAAATTACAGTGCATTTAATTTGCACAAGGAGTGTAAAAAAAACTGCATTTTGAAAATCTGTGGCTAAAGAATCTTTCAATGCCACAGGTATAGTAGTTGGAGTCTCAAAGTAGCGACAGTGCATGGAGCTCACATACATCTTGGGCAGCACTTGAGCCTCACACGCTGGTCGAATACTAGAATTTATTGATCTATGTTGTAGATTGGTGTTTGGTGAGCGCAATGGTTTAGAGCATGTATAGATTTGATCGTCGGGAGATGCTAGATCAAACATGTTCTAACCTAGTAGAGAAAAAAGGAAAAAACACTATGTAACAAAGTGGAGAAAAAGTAGAGATGAAGAATAAAAAGGAGATAGGTGCCCCTGGCTAGCAAAAAAGGTGAAGGTCTCTTCTTTCTTTTTTTTTTTTTTGATAGGAAAACAAACAACTTCATTTCATCATAAAAAAGAGTCTTACACAAAGAGAATCAATCCAAAGGATATTAGTGATTACATCTTGGAATGAGCCCCACCATAAACTAATTTCCTTAACACTTAAGCTAAACTTTGCTAGCGAGTGAGTTGCGGCATTGCAGCTTCTGTTAGCATACTGGATTGTGCAAGAATTAAAACGTGCCATTAGTATCTTTGCTTCTTGGATGATGTTGCCAATTACTGCCATTGATCTTCCTGGTTTATCAAACTCAGAGATAACCAACTGAGAATCACTCTCAATCACAAGATGTTGGATACCAAGGTGAAAACTGAGCTGAAGGCCCCGAAGAACAGCCAACCCTTCAATCTCAACCACTGTTAAAACAGCCTGCTCCTTCCTTGCCGCAGACATTAATACCATCCCATTAGAATCTCTTAAAATGACCCCAACTCCAGCTACATCTCCATTGGCGGAGAAAGCGCCGTCGACATTGAGTTTGAAGGTACCAGGAGGGGGAGCTTCCCATCTGCAGTGATGCCTTACAGCAGGTATAGGTTTGTGTTTCAGTTCTTTAAAGGATCTCTGCATTGCCAAACTGTTCTCTAGTGCCGCCTCTGCATTCACACATTTATCCTAAAAAATCTTCGTATTTCTTCTATACCAGCAGCTCCAACAGATCAGAAAGAATAACTCTAATGTGTCTTGGGTGTTTTCTTGCATAATTCGAAGGGCAACATCAAGAAACAGTTCATGCTGGCTATTATATTTTATCTTGGGAAAGTGGTGAAACCAAATATCTCTGATCGATGGGCAAGTGCATAGAGCATGCAATACATCTTCACGTTCAGCTCCACAGAACACACAAGCTTCCTCAACCACAACTTGTTTTTTTCCTGAGATTATGTCTAGTAGACAAGATTTCTTTAACATCTTTCCATGCAAATATTTTTCCTTCAGAGGGAAGTTGCATTCTCCATATTACTTTCCATAATCTCGTCACTAAGGCATTATTTGAGGATTCCCCACTTTGTTCATAATGTTCTATAGATCGAAATAGTCTATAGGCGCTTTTGACAGTATAGTCACCATGTGATTCCTGAGTCCAACAGAGCATGTCAGGCCCGTCATTACTTAACACAATATGCAAAATTTCTGAAGCCACATTGGGAGCAAACATGGTATTCAAGGTGAAGGTCTCTTCAATGTTTAGAGAGAAGGAACAAAAATTGTTTTTTTGGGGAGAAGGGTTCACTTACTCATTCCTCAAAACTATAGTGCACTTAATTTGCACCACAATGGAGCAGCAAATGGAACTGAACCACCTGTAACAGCACCCGTTACATATGCACCAGCGAGTAGAACTGAAGCACCCAAATCTTCTGCTGAACTAAATCCTCAACTACTGTGTAGCATGAAAGGAGCAACATCATGATTCCTGGGATTCATATCATGTTTAAATTTAATACTTCCGCATCATGTGAAATCAGTTATACTTGTGTATTATATATTGATCTTATTTGTACACTTTAAAATCGAATAGAAATCAAAATATTCCAGTCTGTGTTTCTTTTAGACCTTACATGGTATTAGCCTAACCAGACCAATCTCCACTTTAGTCCCACCTCCTCTCTCAATATCATCAAGCTTAGTCGCCATAATTTATCTTACTTGGAAAGCTATTATGCTTCCATACTTGAAAGGCCAGAAGGTTTTCGGTTATTTGGATGACACCCTCAAACAACCACCGCAGGAACTACATGCTGTTGATGGCACCACCTCTCTGAATCCTGTGTTTGAAACATGAGAAACTCAAGATAATTTAATTCTAAGCTGCATCAATGCCTCTCTTACTGATGAGGTCCTTGCGCAAGTTGCACATTGCACTTCCTCACATGCAGTTTGGACCTCTGCCTTTACTTCCCAATCACGAGCTCAAGAGCTATTCATGTGCGCTCACAACTCTCTAATGCCAGGGAATACTTCATGCAGGTCAAGCGCTTCGTGGATGATCTTGCCCTTGCCGATCAGCCCTTGAAAAGTGATAACATTATCACATATATTCTTGCTGGCCTTGGACCTGAATATGACTCCCTCGTCACCACGGCGTCTGCCCTTGATGACTCTCTGTCGTTGGAGGAAGTCTATTCCATGTTGCTCACTTCTGAGGCGTGTATTCAACACCACTCTCAAATGGTTCCTTTAGCCAATGCCTCGGCACATGTAGCTGCTAAATCCCCAACTTTCACCAGTTCTCGTGGACATGGTTCCCCCACTTTCCGAGGCAAGGGGTGTGGCCGTGATTCTACTTTTCGTAGTC
Organism: Cyclocarya paliurus; assembly: GCA_029856935.1. Lineage (NCBI taxonomy): Eukaryota > Viridiplantae > Streptophyta > Magnoliopsida > Fagales > Juglandaceae > Cyclocarya > Cyclocarya paliurus. Next base: position 29,498,483 of record CM056947.1, read on the forward strand.
CCTCTAAACCTAAATTGTGGTGTCAACTTTGTGAGAAACCAGGACATACTGCATCCCAATGCTACAAATGTTTGACCCTCATTTCCTCCCACCACCACCATACCAAAATGCTCATGCTAATCTCTCTACTGGCCAAAATCAGCAAGCATCTGATCAAGAGTGGCATGCTAAATTGGAGCAACTCACCATCTCACAAACAACCTGCACAATCTCAATCTCTGTGCCGACAAGTATGTTGGTACAAATCAAAGCCAAGTTGGTGATAGATTAGGTTTGACTGTAATTCACACTGGCACTGCTTCCCTACTTATACCTTTAAAATCTTTTGTTCTTGATCAAATCCTTGTTGTTCTACAAATTACAAAAAATTAGTCTCTGTTCAAAAATTTACTCAGGATAATAATGTTTATTTTGAGTTTCACAATTCTTTTTTTCTGATCAAGGACTACTCGAGGAACATCCTGCATAGAGACCATATCAAAGATGGGCTATCCTGCTTTTCACAGCCTCTCCAACAAACTATTTCTTTTACTTTCATTGGTGTTTGTGTTTCTATTTCAGATTGACGTCGTCGCTTAGGCCATGCCTCTTTCCGCACTATCAATCATGTGCTGCATGCAAATAAACTTCCTATTGGATCCAATAAGAGACAACCTGTCTGTCCTAAATGTAAGATGGCCAAGAGCCATAATTTACCCTTTTTATCTTTTGTTAATTTTTCTACAAAGCCTTTGGAACTAATTTAATCCGATGTATGGGAACCAAGTTCTGTTATTTCTAGTTATGGTTCTTGTTACTATGTCTACTTTTTTGGATGATTTTACTAAATTTATTTGGATGTTTTCTTTGAAGCAAAAATTCGATGTTGGAGCCATTTTTCTTCAGTTTCAAACATATGTCAAACACCATTTTGATACCAAAATAAAAAAAAAAAAAAAAAATCAAACTGATTGGGATGGTGAGTATTGACATCTAAACACCTATTTTAAAAACTCAGGTAAACAACATCGTCTTTCCTGTCCTTATAAACACAAACAAATGGGTTTGGTTGAACAATGCCACCTTCAAATCGAAGAAATGGGCCTTGCTTTGTTAGCCCACTCTCACCTCCCTACGTCTTATTCGGAAAATGCTTTTCAGGCTACCACTTATATTATTAATCGTTTGCCTACCAAGATTTTTCAAAATCAATCTCCTTTTGAAAAAGCTTATAAATAAAAACCTCCTCACTACAATTTTATGCGTATTTTTGGGTGTGCTTGTTGGCCAAGTTTACATCCATATAACAAATATAAGATTGATTTTTGGTTGAAAACATGTATTTTTATTGGTTACAATCTCTCACATTAGGGCCACAAGTGTCTCGATTTATCTACAGGAAAAATATTTGTATTAAGACATGTTGTATTCGATGAGTCATATTTTCCTTATATAAATTCTAAATCCTCCTATACCCCTATCGAACCACCTATAGCTTCACTGCCTTTGACTTTAAATCCAACACCTCCACATCCTCTAACTTTTTTGCAAGTACTGATTCTTGTTCCAATGATCCACCACTAACTTCATTTGATCTAGATAGACGCCGAGATTCCAAATGTCACAACAGCTCTAGCTCAACCTGCCTCTTATGCATCAAATCTTGTTGATCATCATCCTATTCCTCCAAATCCTCCAACGGCCCCTCAATGCATGATAATCCGTTCTTAGACCAACAACCTAAAACCACAACATCCCTTTGTCGGCCCGGTAAAATATCCATTTCCAAATTGTTTGATTGTAGAATGTAATTCACCACTCACAAAGCCAACATCAATTTCCGAAGTATCCAAGCATGCTTCCTGGCGTGATTCAATAAATAGAGACATGGTGGCACAAAATGAAGTTGTCCTGAAACATCTTTCTACAAGTTGTATGGTTGCCGATCCCCTGACAAAGCTCACAGTGAAAGAAATTTTATGGCTCATGTTTCGAGTTTGGACTGTCTGGACTATTTTTTAGTTGACATAGTAGTGTAAACTTTCTTTTGAGATATTAATGCAGTGTGATATTTTTTTAATTTTTCTTTATCATATTGCATGAATTATACACACACACAAGGTATGTCAACAAGCTTAGATCAACTCACTCACATGAGTGATCACCTTTGCCGCTACTAAGATGAAATGAGCAAAAATGAGACAATGTGTCACTCGGTATTTGTCCAGAGAGGGATAAGTTGTAAGACACAAAAGATATATCACCTTAGTGGAACTAAGATGAGGTCAATCATATTTAAGAGGAACATGCATGGATACCCCACAATCCATGTAACTTGTAGTTAGCAAGATGTAAGACTCTTTTTGGCACCTCGGAGGCGAGCAAATGGAGAAAATCGAGTTAGACGTAAAAATAATGTCTGGACTAAGATGACTTAGAAGGAATCAAGCATAGTTTTGAGCTTTCTTTAGAACTCAAGAGGGATCAAATATGCTTTATCAGATGCGATCGAATGAGTTTAGAGCATACGAGATACTTTAGGAATGTTGCTATGTTGGTCTTTGGTATATTGCTCCCATATTTTTTTTTTTGTATGAACGAGATAGATAACACGTTGAGAGATATATGCCCGGGGCATGCCTACTACATGTGAGTGAGATATGTAATAAAACAAGGACGCCTTTGGTGGGCATGCCCCAACTGCTTCCGATATTGGGTTGTTAGGCATAACGCCTAGCAATACTCTACGTGTTATACCTGGAGTTATGGGTGAGTGATGAAGGGTGGCCTTTAAGGCCAGCCAAATGTTACCAATAGATGGCTGACTTTAAATAGGTCTTCTTTACATAGATGGACAAGCATTCAAATTTAAGAATACTCTTTCTCAAATATTCTCTATGTGAAAAAGTTTTTAGGCTATGGGCATCTTGAGTATATCTCTAATAAATCAACATAGCACACTCACATACTGGGTGGAGATGAACTTGGATTGAACACTTGATTCACTTGTGGAACAATTACACAAATTAACCTTGAGGTATTTCCATCAGTTGTGAATATTTTTATAAACTCTAACAACTGGCCTCCTGCGTTGTTGAAAAATTGCTTCAACAGACTCAATGGCCAATTCTTCATGATATAAGACTAATAAAAAAATAATAAATAATTGTAAGTAACTTTCTAGCACCCATGAAGTCATTCTTCATTTTTCTTTCCTTTTACATTTCCACTCTTTTGCATTCGTCATTGTCCTCCCTCTTTCTTTCTAATTCCATCTTCGGCCCACCTTCATAGCTATACTTGAATATATCATCATTGTTCAACATCATGAGCTTGGTGAGGATGTTGGAATAACTATCCAGACAATCATCGTTGATCAAAACAGAAAGGTTAAGTCTAGATTTTGAACGAACTGTTATTGACTTCTTTGTCATACAAACCAAACAAGATGGGTCTCAATGGAGGAGGGTTTGGGAAGGAACCAGACAAACAATGTGCTTTATGATTAGTAGATTGGTGTAAGACTAAAATCAAGTTGAAGAGGTCAGGGTGATCAATGCCTACTTGCAATAGCCAATAACCTCTCCCTCGGCTTGGTTCGATCGGTGCTGATATGTCCTAGACTCCCTCAATTCAAATTGGGTATTTAAATCAAGTAGCTTATATCCTTTTACCCCAAAGGGGTAACCAAGAAGACACAATATCTACCTCGATGGTCAAATTTCTGTCTATGTTGAGATATGGCAGAGGCAAAACACAGACATCCGAAGATTCTCATGTGAGAATATGTAGGAGGTTTGTTGAAAAGGACCTCAAATGGTGTTTTATTTGACAGCAAGGGGGTGGGAATCCTATTGATTATGTAGGCTGCAGTAAGAATGCAGTCATTCCAATATAAGTTGGGACGGTTAGATTGGATTTTAAGTGCTCTAGCTATATTCAAAAGATGTTGATGTTTCCTTTCTGCAATCCCATTTTGTTGTGGGGTTTCCACACAAGTTCTATGGTGGATAATTCCTCTTTTATTGAAAAATTCTGTCATTTGAAATTCAAGGCCATTATCACTTCGAAGAGTTTGAACTTTGGTTTGGAATTGTGTTGCAACCAGATTGCAGAAAGTTTCAATACATGATCTGGTGTGTGATTTAGCTTTGAGTAAATAAATCCAAGTGCTCCTTGAATAATCATCTACAATGGTCAAGAAGTATTTTGTACCATCATATGCTGTTATTGGGTTAGGTCCCCTTATGTCACAGTGGATAAGTTCAAAGATGGTTGTGCTTTTATGAGAACTAACAGGAAATGGAAGTCTGTGATGCTTTGCAAGTAGACATACGAGACATGGATTGAGATTTGAAATGGGAGAAACATGATCTTTGATTAAAGGATCTGGTATTACATGTAATGTGGAGAAAGGTGTATGTCCCATACGACAATGCCAAATATCTGAAACAAGATCAACATTCTTGAAAGTAGCTGAAACAGAAATGTTTTTATGTAAGGAAATGGAAAAATGATCTAAAAGAGCTGTTGGGGACACTTGTGCAGCAAGCAAATGGTAAAGACCATTCTTCATCTCACCCATGCCAATCGTGGTCCATGACAAAAGGTCCTGGATAAAACAAAATTGTGAAAGAAAGATAAAACAGCAAGAGAGTGAGTTGGTTAGCTGTTTTACAGAAATTAAATTAAAATGAAAAGAAGGAACACATAACACATTGTGTAATGTTAATGTGTTGGTAATGTGGATAGTGCCAATGTGGGTGACAGGTGCAGTGTGGCTATTTGGGAGTTTAACTTGAAATGATACTTGAGAGGTGATTGATGAAAAGAAGGTGGTGCTGCAAATAATGTGATCTGTAGCACCAGTGTCAATTATCCAATGTGATTGTGTGGAAGTGAAAGAACTGAGGCAAGAAACAATACCATTCATGGTGGAATGATGTGTAGAATCTCCCTGAACATTATTGACTGAGTGATTGGCAGTGGATACTTCTTTTGACTGCAATAGAGTCAACAGTTTGTGATATTGGTCTTTGGTGAAGGTCAAATTGTCATCTGAGGGATCAGCTGACTCAAGTGAGGTCATGTTTGCAGAAGAAAACCCTTGCTGTTTAGGTTTACCATGAAGTTTGTGTCCAGGTGGATAGCCATGTAACTTATAGCACTTTTCTGCTATATGGCCTGTCATGTGGCAATGATTACAGATTGGAGCTGGGACATTACCTGCCTTAAAACAAGTCTCTAATGTGTGGCCTTGAATTTTGCAGTGAGTGCAAAAGGGTTTGTCACGTTTGGGTTGGGAAGAAGGTTTGGGAAAAGATTTATATGAGGTGTGTTTTACAAAAAGGGCCATTGAGTCTGCTGAGGGAAGGCCAGTCAACATGAGGTGTTGCATTTCTTGCTGCTGAATCATTGAGAAGATTTTATTCAAGGGAGGCAAAGGGTCCAGAAGCATGATCTGGTCACGAGTAACTTGGAATGAGTCATTTAAACCCATGAGAAATTGTATCACACAATCTCTTTGGTATCTGTCAAGCAATACAGCCAGCTTTCCACAAGTGCAGTCGGGCATTGGATCATAGATGCTAAGTTCATCCCACAGATTTTTAAGTTTGCCAAAATAAATGCTAATAGAGTCAGTTTCTTGTTGCAAACCTGATAATGCTTTCTTAAGTTGAAAGATTCTATGGCCATTTTGTTGAGTAAACCTGTCTTTGAGTTCATTCCAGATTTGTGCAGCATCATCTACCAAAGCAATGCTGGATTTGAGTGATGGGTTGATGGAATTATGGAGCCAGGACACAACTAAGTCATTGCACCTTTCCCATGCATCATAGAGAGGATCAGAGGTGGCTTTGGGTTTGGACAAGGTTCCATTCACGAAACCAAGCTTGTTTTTGGCACGAAGAGCTCGACACATAGCTCTTGACCAAGTTGTATAGTTCTCAGTGGTGAGAAGGTCAGGAACCAAGGGAATGGAAGGATTATCACCATGGTCCAATCTGTAGGGGTTAATAATATTGTTGAAGTCGAGAAAGGGAGATTTGGTGGGGGATTTGGGTTTTTCAGCAGCCATGGAAGAAAAAAAAAATTCTCAACCTGAGGCTCTTGATACCATGTAAGAATTAGAAGAAGAGCAAGAAAACAGGATTGAGAACAGAGGATGAATGCTTTGGAAATTTCTCATTCATCGTGGTAATCCATTTACACAGTGCTGTTGCTTTATACTAAAAACAGACAGATTCTACTAACAAACTTAAGAATATTCGTACTACCTCTATCCTGTACTGCCACAAATAACTAACTCTAAATTTACATAAAAATACATTACAACTCATCTATAAGAGGGACAATTTAGTAAATTAATTGAAGTTTTATTACAAGGAGCAGATTCACTCGATGGAGAGTGTGGTTGCATATCAGGATCTTTGATGCTGTCATGAACAGCTGCATCCACATGATCTGGACTGATGGAAGGGCCGATGCCATGCTGCTCTAATACACCTTTATTGAACAAAAGCACTCAATTTATAACCTTAATTTACATGATTGTTGGGATTCACTACGTTTTTATATAGATCAAGATCTTCTTAAGTTATTATTTGGATTTCTTGGTTTTGATGTGCAGAGAAATAGAGATATGAAGTTGGCCTCACATCATTTTTTAAGTATTTAACAAATAACAAATATTGTTAGACCTATTTTATGTATAATTCATATTTCTCATTTAAAGTCCTCAAAGTTTTCTAAATTTTAGGGTATCGCTTTTATTTTGATATAACCATATTGCTAGAAGCCAAAAAGATGTTTGCTTGATGTGGTGATCAACTTAAATAGTGGTCTTCAACCATTGTAGACCAGGAATGCATTGTATACACTTTTCTATGCATGAAAGAGGAAGTTTCTATTTCAAAAAAACTTTAAATAGGTCAAGCTCCAAAATTCAACAAACCCGCGCTCATGTGCATAAATCTACTTGAAATGAAAAACAAAAAAAATTGATGTTGAAATCATATACTTTTATCAGAGTCAAACATGTGGCCGGCACCATATTAGGCCCATGTTCAAATTTTCTACAAGATTTGACCGCAAAAAACACGAAAGAATTAAAAACGTTTCCCAAACATTTTCGATTATTTTAATTTAGTGCTAAAAATTATTATTATTATTACGATACTTTTTATTGGATCTTTAAAGAACACGTTTTCTGTCGTTCTTTTCTTCGTTTTAAAAGGTAGGGTTTTTTAAAAGAGGAAATACTACAATTATAAGAAATTACGTAAAAATAATTTATTTAAATTTATATGATTTATTAGATCTGTTTTATAATAAAAATAATTTTATAATTTAATAAATCATATCAAATTATATTTATTTATAATATTACTTTTATAAAATTATTTTGTGATTAGAATATTTTTCTTTTAAAAAACGTGAATTCAAAATCGAATCATATAACTTGGAGAATACGACGCAAAGTTAGGTGTGAGAAAATTACAAGCAGAACTAGTGTATTCCTGTCGGTGGGAACTAAGGTCTTGGCCGACAAGAAGTTAACGAGCACGTTTTATTGACTAAAATAAATATTAATTAAAGAAATTAATTATAAGATCTTGACCTAGCTAGCTGGCTAGAGGCTAGCCTCAATTATTATTAGTAGATTAGATTTCGTTTTCTTTAGAGAACTCCCATCTTATTTCAATTTATAATTTTTTTAATTTTTATATAAAAATATAATAAATAATTTAATTTTTTTAAATTTTTAAATAAAAATAATATTAAAAAATATATTATAATAATATTTTATTTAATTACTATTCAAAATATCACATCTCATCTAAACTGTGTATCCATTAAAGAAACAGGATGATCTTGATAGCTTTGTTAGCTCCATCTCTTTGTATATACATACAAGAACCGTAGAAATATTTCTCATACTAGCTAGGTTTTGATATATATTGGTCTCCTTAATTTCTATATATATGTTATTATTGTCAAAGCAAAGTGAATTGACTCATGTTATATATATTGTGGTCATGCCCCCTGTAATACTCCCATTTACACGTACTCATGCAATGTAAAGAGATTTACATATTGTGAAAGAGAAGTAGATTTAATTATTTTATTTTATCTTAATACTTTCTTGCGTGTAGACTAGATTTCTCTTTAATAAGTAAGTCTAATACGTTGAATTCAGAAGCCTGTTCTAATTCAATATAAAATGATTATTTATCTTAAAATATTAAATTGATAAAAATGATTAGATTTACTGATTTTTATTGTCTTTGTATGGGATATTCTAAAGCGTGAGTATCTTTTGAATTATTATTTTAAAATAAACGACCAGTGGAATGAGTGTATATTTTGATACATAGGACTTGTTCCGTCTTTTATTAAAAATGCCTAAGAAACAAGTCTTCGTACTCTAGTCCTTGAAAAAAAACATTCCAATCAAAGATACGAAAATTTGGTAGAGGGATTGTTAGGAAATAAGAAGCCTTTTAACTAATTTTATTTTATTATTATAATTTTTTTAAATTTGTATCTAAAATATAATAAAGAATTTAATTTTTTTAATTTTAAAATAAAAATATTATTTTATTAAATTTTTAATTTTAATATTAATAGTCTGCATTAGTAAAAGAAAAAAAATATTAAAAAAAATGACTGCCATTCTTCGGTCAAGAAAACAAGATAAAGACTGACATCGCTTCGAAACATGCAAAAATGACTGGTAGCATGCAAAAAGTAAAAAAAATCACTTTTTTATTTAGAAATGATAAAAACATGAATCCGGGAACAGAAACAAAAGACATAAACGGTAAGAAATAATCTTTCCAATCTCTTACTATTCATCATACTCTATATTCTACTTTTTTTTTAAAATTTTTTTTTATCAAATATTTTTTATATGAATAGTAAATAAAAAATCTGAAATATTTAAAAATAAATAAATTAAAAAAAAAATTAAAAAAATATATTAAAAAATATTAAAAAATATGGAGTGTGGAGTGTGGATGAATAGTAGGAGGTTGTGTAGCAAATCTCGAACGATAA